>BLBF01000005.1:11789598-11811308 GCA_015471245.1 Laticauda colubrina
ATCATGGAAAAGCGAGGTCTACTCAGGAGGAGATTACCATGATCCCCTCCTCCCTTTGTGCCCTAGGATGGACAGGGGATGGGCCTGGATCCTCTTCTGATTGCTCAACCAGCCTCTGCCCTTCCCCAGCCTCCTCCATCACCCCTGGAGCCACACTCCCACTCCCTGTTGGCTGTTCCTCCTCTTCCTCAGAGTCAGACTCCACCAGGGGCATGACACTATCCCCCCTCCCACAGGGCCCCCTCCCACAGGACCAGGCAGACGAGGATGTTGAGGAAAATGAGCATGAAAGTCCTGGACCAAACGAGGAGCATGAACATCAGAAGCATCGACCCAGGTGAAGTCCTCTGGTCCATAACCTTTCCATGCCACCAAATACTGAAATCGGCCTGCAACTGGCATGAATCTCAGATGCTATCTACTTTGTACTCCTCCTCTACTGGAGGGGCTACTGGGGCCAGCTGTGATGGAGCCGGTCTATGTGGACTGTTGGTCGAGGCAGGGACTAACAGGGAATGATGAAAAACAGGATAAATATGCAAGGTCCATGGCAGGGAGAGATGATAAGCCACAGGATTGACCAGAAAAGGTCCCAAGTAACAGTGATTGAGCTTTTTTGATGGTCGCATCATTGGTAAGTATCGAGTAGAGAGCCAAACCCGATCACCTACCACTAAAGGCGGAACATTGCAACAAAGTCAGACTGCAAACCATTTATAGTCCTCCTTGGCTCTCTCTAATTGATCGTGGGACCATGTGGTGCACGGCTTTTAACTCCTGCAAGAGCATATCCACTGCCGGAACTGGGGAATCAGATGGGGCTAAAGGGAAGTCGTGGATGAAAATCATAGTTAGCAAAGAAAGGGGACACACGGGTGGAAGCATGCTGAGCATTGTTATAAGCGAATTCTGCCACCGGCAGCACTTCCACCCAATTGTCTTGTTGAGTATTGCTGAAACAGTGGAGGTACTGCTCCAAAATAACATTCCCTCTCTCTGCTCCCCCCATCAGTTTCAGGTTGATGAGCAGATGACAGACACACCTGAACCTGCAGTTTTGCCAGCAGGGTCTGCCAGAAGCGTGCTGTAATTGTACCCACCCCCGATCTGATACCATGCAGTCTGGTAATCCATGCAACAGGAAAACACGGGAGATAAACAATTGGGCCGTTATCTTGGCCGATGGAAGACCTGCACACAGAATAAAGTGGTCCATTTTAGTCAACATATCCACCACCACCAAAATGGTTGTAGTACCATTCGATGGTGGTAACTCAATGATGAAATCCAATGAAACTGCCCCCCACGGTCATTCTGGCATGGGCAAGGGCTGCAAGAGACCAGGGGGCGCACCAGGAGCATACTTGGCTTGGTGACAGATCCCACAGGATGCCACATATCCCAACACATCATGTTTAAGTTTTGGCCACCAAAATGTCCTAGAGATGAGATGCAGTGTTTTGCACACCCCAAAGTGTCCCGCCATCATGATATTGACATAGGATAAGGCCACGAAGAGGACCTCCAGGCATGTAAATGCGATCATGGAACTGCAACAGGTCCCCAATATACACCCAAAGAGTCTCTTGTCTCCCATTCTCATCCAATTCTTGACGTCGAGCTGCCACAAATGGGCAGCTCCGTTGCGCCTCCTGAATCCTCACTCGGAGGTCCACAGGTTCCTTGGTGGCTGCAAACCGCTCCAACGGAAACACCGTCCAGGGCAAGATTTTATCCTCCCTTCGGGTATACTCTGGCTTTCAAGACAGGGTGTCAGCATGTTGATTCCCTCCACTTGGAACATAGGTCACCCAGAAATCAAATCGAGCAAAGAATAAGGACCATCTCACCTGATGCTGGTTCAATGTCTGAGCTGTATGTAGGTGTTCCAAATCACAATGATCCATCTAAACCTCGATTTGGTGACGAGTCCCCTCCAGATGGTGCTGCCATGTCTCAAAAGGGATCTTAACCGCCAATAGTTCCTTGTCCCAAATCGTATAGTTGCACTCTGGAGCCGACAACTTCCAGGAATAAGTGCACAGGAACAAGGTGCCTGCGGGAGCATAGGCCTGGAGGAGCACCGCACCAACAGCCACATTGGAAGCATCTGTTTCCACCACAAATGGCTGGCCTGGATCAGGGTGTTTGAGGATAGGCTTGGAAGCAAAGGTGACTTTCAATGCCTCGAAAGCTGCCTGCTCCTCAGCACCCCAATGGAACTTCTCCCCCTTTTTGAGCAGATTAGAAAGGGGACCAGTCAAGGCAGCAAAGGGGGGAATAAATGTGCAGTAGTAGTTCGCAAACCCCAACAGTCATTACACATCCTTAACCCACTGTGGAGATTCCCATGCCTGCAACGATTGTATTTTTTCTGGGTCCATTTCCACCCCAGTAGGTGAAATACAATGTCCCAAGAAGTCAACAGTGGTTTGTGCAAACTGACACTTCTCACGCTTAGCAGACAGGTAGTTATCATGCAAAAGATGCAACATCAGCCGTACATGTTGCCAGTGTTCCTGCAGGGAGTCTGATTAAAATTAAAATGTCATCTAAACAAATGACCATAAATTGGTCCAACAAAACACGGAAAACATCATGCATCAAATGCATGAACACAGCTGGAGCATTGGTTAATTCAAAAGGCATCATGGTATACTCAAAATGCCCGTACATCATCTGGAAAACTGTTTTCCACTGGTCCCCTGCATGAATGCGAACCAGATTGTAGGCCCCACACAAGTCCAACTTTGTTAAGATCTTAGCTTGACAAAGCCTCTCAATCAGTTCAGGGATGAGGAGAAGCGGGTACCGATTCTTCACTGTGATTGCATTCAACTTGCAGTAATCACAACACAAACATAGCTCCCCCAATTTATTTTTTACAAAATGCATTGTGCAGCCAATGGGGAGGTAGAAGGCTGGATAAACCCTTTCCGGAGGTTCTTCTCAATAAAATTCTGCAACGCGGCCAACTCTGGTTCTAACAGGGAATATATCCAACCCACTGGCAATTTTGCATCGGGCAACAAGTCAATTGGATAGTCATATGCCCAATGAGGAGTCAACTGATCTACCTCCTTCTCCCCAAACACATCAGCAAAGTCCACCAACTCCGCAGGTAGATCCGGGTCCATGGGCATAGCCACACTCCCTGCACAGGAGCGCAAGCAATGGTTGGCACACTTCCTATCAAGGAACTGCACAGCTCCAGATGACCAGACAATCTGTTGATCATGGGCCTGTACCACTCCAAACCCAGCACCACCGGAGAATGAGGCATTGTGGTAACATAGAACATAGCTTCCTCCACATGCTGCCCAATACACATGCAAAGGAATTTGGTTGCAGCAACCACAGGTCCCAAACGAAGGAGCCAACGATCAATCGTCTCTACCATTACTGGCAGGGACACCTGTCGCTGAGGAATGAACCACTGCTCTACAAAATGAGCATCCATGAAATTGGCTGTGGCCCCTGAGTCGACCAAGGCTTGGATCTCCACTGCTCCCACACTAGGCACGAACACATTGCTGTCAGCACAAGATGCTTTATCAGTAACAATTGTGGTGGAGATGTCAAAGGTGGTGAGGATGGCAAGGTTGGTGAAGATGGCAGGCCGAAGGACTTTACACCCCAACCTACAGACCCCCGTAGGCCAAGCAATGCTCGCTTCCCACCACCACAGGCATTGCTGCTGTGGATGTCTTAACAGGACACTTGGCCGCAAAATGGCCTTGACTGCCACAATAGAGGCATAAACCATCACAACAACATCTATCCTTTTCTACTTGAGTTAGGTGAGGGCAGCCAGCCCCCAACTGCATTGGGTTCCTCCAAAAGCACTTCCACCAAGGACGCCATCTTGCTGGAAACATATACAGTCTCTATCCGTCGTTGCACCCATCACTGCTGAAGTCTAGCATTGATATGAAGACACAAATGCAAGAGCTCCTGAAGGCTGCGAGGGCATTCAGTGCGTGCCAACTCATCCAGGAGCTCCAACAACAAACCCTCCTGGAACTGGTCTTATAGTGCTGCCTCATTCCATTGTACTTCCTGAGCAACCACCCGAAAACTAGTAATATAATCCATGAGTGAGCCATGCCCTTGCTTCAACTCTCTCAAACGTCTGTTTGCTGTTTGGCTTCGAAAGGGTCCTCAAACATGGCCTGAAACTGATGGTAAAACTCGGTGTAATTGTCCAACACCTGGCTGGGCTGGGTCAACAGAGGCATTGCCCAACATGCTGCAGAACCTGACAACAAACTAATCAAAAACCCCACCTTATCCCGGTCAGTGGGAAAGTCCTCGGGCCGAAGGCTCATGTTAAGCTGGCACTGCTCAAAAATGCTGGAAATTGGGCCAGCAAACCATCAAATTTATCTGGCACTGCCACTGGGCATTTTCAGCATGGCCGGGCAGCTTGCATTTGTGCCACCTGTGCAGTCAAAAGAGCCACTTATTGGCTTAACCGGGCAATCTCTGCTCTGAGCTGATCCATGGTCACCCCACAAAAAGCAAAAATAAGTTGAAGGGGTGGCTGGAATCAAAATGTGATGACCCGTAGTCTCTCAAAATAACCCCAAACCCAAAACATATATTAAAATCCGGTCAAGCCTTCAACTTAACTTCACTCTTTTGTTAGGCACAGTTTAAAGTCACAAAAATAAATGAGGCAAAAGGAAACCAAAACAAACTGCATTGATGAGAGTTCCAAAGCAAGCCAAGTTAATTCACTGTACATTCCAGGAAGATAACAGGGAGAGTCCATGAGAAAAATGCCAACAAAGATAAACCTCTTTCAAAAGAAACACTAAACTTTGATCCTCTCCTCCCTTTGTGCCCTAGGATGGACAGGGGATGGGCCTGGATCCTCTTCTGATTGCTCAACCAGCCTCTGCCCTTCCCCAGCCTCCTCCATCACCCCTGGAGCCACATTCCCACTCCCTGTTGGCTGTTCCTCCTCTTCCTCAGAGTCAGTCTCCACCAGGGGCATGACAGAAGATTTCTGGGTGACAGCAAGGATCTACCAAATACCCAGCAGCCTGTTTTCTACAGTGGCAAGTTATTGTAGTAAGGCAATATTTCTTCTCTATTGTTTTTCAGCGATACTGCCTTGGAATATGGGAGTTCCATTCAGACCTCAGTATTAGCAAGACTACAAGCAGAGGGAGATTTGAATTTTTCTGAATTACTCTCTTCTCTTTATAATAGTATTACAACCAGAGGACAACTGCAGACAGGGGTGTTCATGGGGAATGTAAAAAAATCAAGAAGGCAGCCTCAATTATGTAAGTGAAGCCACTATTTTCATTTTTTTGACACCCTCCTGAGAATGCCCCAATGGCTTGTGACTGCAATAGGAATAAAAGAGGGATAAAACTTGTTCTGCCATGTGTTAGATAAACATGCTTTTTCCAAAATCTGCTATTAGGCTCTGGAGAGAGAGCCTTTCACCGGTAGGAATAGCTCCCCCCTTTCCAAATCAGAGCATTTTTTGGGGTGGGGGGAGAGGACACTTTAACTGCAACTGACAGGAGAAAAAACAGTTGAGAACTTCTCCATCTCACAACAAAGATCCTAATCCTGAAGAAGGGATTTCACAGAGCCCTCTAGAGTTTGAAATGGCTCATAAATTCAAACAAATTAACAAATAAATAGCTGTTTACAATTTTGCACTGCTAACATGAGAAGGGAGTTATGTCTGTTTTGACCTTCAGATCTGGGCAACCAAATATATTGTTCACACACACATTGACAGACAGACTGTTATACAATGCAGGATCCCTGCAAGTGACAGGCTAACCATCTATTAGCAGAGTTGAAAAGCAAAAAGAAAAAGGAATTATTTACCAAAGTAAGAAGAGTATATGATTATTTACAATACTATCAAGGTTTTCTTTACAAGTAAAACATATAAACTGTAATTGGTACAAATTGAAAAAAAAGGCTGTTTGGTTAAAAAAAAATGCTGTACTTTTTAACAGAAAAAAAACCTGCTTGTGATTTGCTCTTTTTTTGTTTATTGGTTTCAGACATTTTCCTCCTTCCTCCCCCTTCTTTCTAGTGTATCTTTTTGTTTATAAGGATAATTTATTTACCTTTTTAAAATCAGGAAAAAAATTAAAAACAAAAATAAATTGTTAGCAAAGTTAATTTAAAGCCAAGAAACTACATTTTGGTGTCTCTCACCAACAATTATTATTATTGAAAATGGAATGCTTTGGAAATGCAATGAATCATTAGAATAGAAACTATGATATTTTTCAAAGGAACTACCTCAAAGAGTTTTCTACAGAAAAGATTATTATGAACCATAAATTTGAATTAATGTATCACAAAGAATGATTTGTGCCTTGTGCATCAGGAACACATTGTGTACTTTGGATCACAATGTACAATATGAACCTTGAAAAACCAAAGAGTAAAGTTCTGTAACTGTTCTTCAAGTGTAACCAATGAAACAATTAGGCAAAAAATAAATTTGTTAGCAAATGAATATTTTTTTTCCTGGTCATGGTTGCCTCTTCTTAACTGCGTGCATTTCAAAACATGCAGATAATAATGGTTCTTCTCATTATTTGCTTTCATATTTGGGCCAGAGTTGTAGCAGTAACTTTATTATGTCTATTATAGGAAATATGAAAGACATTTCATATAAATGTCTCTATGACTCAAAGATTTAAGGAATTATGTGATTGGGAGGAAGGTTTAAAATTAAACCCAAGATAGATGTGGTATCCCAATTTGATTTGGAAGCTTTAGCAGTTATTTGGAAGGATGAGCAAGTGGCTGAACAGTATATAAATTATTCCTGTGTTTCACATTTCACACTCTGAAATGTGAAAATAAACAGATGAGACAAACCAATAATGAGATTCAGAATAGTATGACATCATGTATTCAGATACTGCAGAATGTTTAAACTGTTCTTGAACTTTGAGAAATGTTGAGGTAGAATTTTCTACTCACATCTGTGAATAATCTTACCCATTCATTAAGTGGTCAATAAAAAAGGTTTTCTTCCACTCTACTAATAAAGAATATTTTTACTGTTGTGCCTCCATTCTTCTCAGTTTTGCCACTATACTATGAAATATTTCTAAATTAATAGATAACTTTTGCCCTAAGTCTTTCATTTGGATCTTGTTCCAAATGAAAGGCTTAGGGCAAAAGCTTTCTACTAATTTAGAATGGGTCTAAATATTGAAATAGCATTGATATTCCAATTAAAGGTAGAATGAGAGGCTGTCTCCAGTAATTATTTATTATTTAAATGGAATGAAAACAGAGGTAGAACAAAAATATGGAAATATTTCAGTAATATAATTGACAAAACTGAATAGAGGTAGAACAGTAAAAATACTCTTTAATAGTAAGGTAGAAGAATGCATGCTATTCCAAGCTGGTAATTAATTTGCCTGCCTCACCCACTGACTGATTTATGTGGCTCAGTTTAATGTATAATCTTTATGATTTGTAAATTATGTGTGAACCTGGGCACTGTGGCTTATTCAACTTTCAGGGCTGAAGAGAAGCATGGTAAATCATATGATCTCTGCCAACATCTGCAACTCCTGATCAAAACAAAAGGGAATTTGCTGATCTGTACAGATGTGAGGCAAATTAAATATAGGGGACAGGAGCAGAGGACACCTACTGTAACATCTATTTTGCTCTTCTATTTGGACTTCACTCTGAATTTTTCTCACCTCTGCTTCGTTCTTGATTTCTTCATATTCCTTCTTCATCTTTTCTCGGGCATCTTCATCAACACTTGTATCTCCAATCCGGTTATAGAGAGATATGGCTTCCTCTAGTAGCCGATCCAGCAAAGATGACCGATTCTGAACATCTTTCAGTAGGACCTGAGCATGGCTAAGCTGCCACTGCTTCTCCTTTAAGCCAAGCTGCAACTCTATGTCAGGTTCCAAGGTCACCTTCATGTTGTGAAGCCAGGTGTAAAATTCATCCTGGGCCTTCAAGTATTCACTCCAATGCAACCACACCCACTCAATGCGGCTGTTGGAACAAAAAAAGACAGTTAGGTATTAATTCTTCCTTCTCCAATTAAAGAAAATCATCTCTAGATAGTATGACCAGTACCACATCATTATATCATCTTTGGATAGTATGACCAGTAGCAGGTGATAGTATCTAGAGGGCACTAAGCTAGTCTATAAAATCTAAATGGTACTTGCCAATAAATTCCAAAATCAAAATATGGCATTCATTTAAGGCAATGGCGCCCAACCTTTGGGGCACCAGGGACTGGTTCCATGGAGAAAGGTTTTTCCACAGACAGGAGCGGACATGATTGTGCATGCTGCCTGCATCCTATGGGTGGGGCTTCACTTGTTTGCATGGACCAGTTGCTACCATGCCACCGACTGGTGCCAGTCAAGGCAAGTCCACAGCCCTCAACCTGTTCCATTGATATGCTGCCATGATGTTTGCTTTCCAGTTCCAGCATATGTATTTTTCTTTCATATTACTGTTCTTTCAACTTTTAAAAGAGACTTTTCTAAGTTCTGAATGAACTTAATTTTAATCGTACATTATCCATGATATAATGCTGTGCAAAGAAGCCTTGAAGAATTCTTGGCCATCTTCTTCCTTTGCTATAGTTTACTTCTTTTCTTTCTGATGGCCTTAATTTTGGAATTGGGAAAATATAACTTGTTATTCCTGTGCCTATCAAAGTTAAAGATATTCATAGCAAACTAAGAGATTATATGTTTTGCATGGAGAAGAACCTTGGACCATTCCTTGGCATCTCAGTAGAACTGGGAAATTTACTGCCTGAAATTCTTATAGAAAGGTGGCTAATAATAAAACATATTATTACAAAATAAATAAGAATATAGTCTATGAAATCACAAACATTTATTCAAATTAATTTTATAAAGTCCCAGACTCCTCCTCCTGTTTTACCACTTCAGGTGTCAAAGGAGTTATAAAGTTCTGGTTCTTGCTCTTCTGGTGACCTCAACTATTGTTAATTGATGTTGCTGTATATGGAATTTCAAGACATCCTCCCCAGGTCAGCATATCACTTTATTTGCTGTGTTTATATGTAATTATTACATCCCTAATTACAAAATTCCTGCTTCAATAGCCTTTTTTTTTGTTTACAATGTTATAAATACTGGTAGTGCAAAGATTGGGCTAATGCACCAATGGTTCTTTGTATTCTTATCATATTGATTCTACTGCAATTATTACAATTCATTTATTTTACTTTCTTCCATCGTATAGAATTGGTATACAAAAGGGGCAGGCATCTCCATTTGTTAAATGAAGACGAGGAGGACGCCATGGCATCAAATACTCTCTTTATGTCATATTTATCTCTTTTTCAAGGGAATCTAGGCCCATGATTTGGGTGTCTGAAAACAGGTATTTGAACCATTTAAAATGATCTAAACTGATTTATTATGCTGTGTTATTATCTCTGGATAAACCTCTAAGGATTATATTTAATTTGCCATGATTAATTGCTACCTATCCAGCTTCGCCTAGTTACAGCAGATACGTTTTTCATGGACAAACTAGAAAACCAACCAGAATCTTCAAAAAGTGATAACAAAGGAAGACAAAATTGTCATTTTTTTGTCTGGTTTAAGAGTTTTCTGCTCAGAAAACTCTTAAAAGCCATTGGTGGGAGCCCTAATTGGGGGCACTTGGGAATCTTACCTATGACAATGAGTAATGTATATGGCTGTTTCTTCCCACATGGCTTTAACATCCTTTAGCCTGGATAATATTTCATGCTTTTGGTCCTCACTGATACACTGAAGCAGAGCATCAGCCTTCATTAGGACCAGGTCCATTTTCAACCGGCCTTCAGGTTCCAATGCACAAATTTTCTATTAGGAAGAATTGTACACAGAAATTAAAACATGAAATTAAAATTAATGAGGGGTGGGCTTCTTTTTGCAGAAACATACTTAAAAAGAAAAAAAAATAGATCCGTACTCTTTTAACACTGGAAAATTATGGACTATAGAGTAATGGTTGCTTCATTTAGAGTAAACAGAAGGAAATACACTGAGTAAATGGGAAGGAAGAAAATGGACAAGGGAGGCTTTCTCATAACAAGGTTAATTCAATCTTCCCATCCTATGCCTTAAAATAATTCATGCACAGGGATATTTTAACTGACATAATTTAATATAAATTGTGTGTGTGTGTGTATTATAAATACATAAATAAATAAAATTGGGTTAGGATTATGTTATTAGGGGCACATTTTAACTGAAAGTCACATAAATTGATTTAATTAAGTTAATGAACTACAGATTAATCTTCTAGCAAGGAGGATATATAAGCAGAATTAGACCCCCATGTTTATAGTGCAATTTTGTGTGTTTTGCTATGAAAAATGCTGGACAGGGGACAAAGAGCTGCTAGGATATATGCATGTAGGTATGGCAAAGAAAGCAAGTGTAAGTGTGTGTGTGTGTGTGTGTGTGTGTAGTTTATTCAGATTAAGCCCATGTCACACTGCACCAACGGATGCAAAGAGGATGTAAAACGGACAAAAAAGCTTGCCATCCATTGGAAAACGCGATGCATCCATTGTGTACTCACTGCGTACGTCTTTCATACGCTCTATCTGTCAAACATCCGTCTACTGCTATTTCATCTGCTCAAAAAGTTTTGAGATGCACAAAACTTTTTGAGCGGATGAACTTTCTGCCGCGTACAATCTACATCCGTGACACATATGGGCAACAAACGTTCTACGTCCGTTGTCATCCGTTACACATCCGATGTATCCTCTCGGCATCCTCTGGACATCCGCACAACTCACATCCGCTGCAACTGAAAGCGGAAAGAGGGAGGAAGTGAAAGATACATAGAACGTCCACACAGCGTTAGTAGCACGGACATAGAAAGGATGAAAGCGGATGCAGCTCGGATATAAAGCATTAAAATGGACAAAAGGTTCGTATATGGAATTTATCTCGGATATTTAGGATATCTGGAGGATGTCTAGAGTATGTGGAAGGACACCTAGCGGAAAACCGACATTTCCCATAAAAAGGGAGAGGAAATCACCTGGATCTCACTATCAGTCCAGCAGCCGTGGTGTGCAGACCTCTTCAGCCTTGCTCTTGCTCTTCCACATCATCCATTGATCTCTACCATGGATCATCGCACACTCCTTTTGGTAGCCGCCATCATTCAACACCAGAACCAAGTCCTCTTCAGAATGTTTCACCTTTTCTACACAAGGAGGACACGTCCAAGAGCTGTCTGGGTCCAAAGATGGATTGGGAGAAGAGTGGAGTTTGGACTCTATGACAAGCTGATGGTGGAGCTGAGGAATGAAGACACTTGTGCATTCCAAAACTTCATGAGGATGCCACCAGCCATGTTTGACGAAGTTGTGGAGCATCTGAGACCCAGGTTGACCAAGGCAAACACCAACTTCCAGCCCAGCCTGGACCCTGGACTGAAGGTGGCACTGACTCTGTGCCACCTGACCTCTGGGACCACATACAGAAACATGCAGTATGCCTGGAGGGTGCCACACAACACCATCAGCATTGTGGTCAGAGAAGTGGTGCAGGCCATCATCGAAGAATACCTGGAGGAGCTCCTCCACTTCCAGTGGGAAGCACGTGGCCTGCAAAGCTCCACCCAACACTGTTGGACCCATAGATGGGAAGCATGTGGCCTGCAAAGTTCCAGCCAAGTCGGGGTCCACTTATTTCAACTACAAGGGCTTCTTCAGCATCATCCTCTTTGCCATGGTTGATGCTGACTACAAGTTCATGTGCATCGATGCTTCAGGCAACGGGTCAGCTTCAGATGCCCAGATATACAATGCCAGTGACCTCAAGGATGGGCTGGAACGCAACCTCATCATGGGTTTCCCAGATCCAGACCCCCTACCCAACGACACACAAGATGTGCCCTACTTCATCGTGGGTGATGACGCCTTCTCCCTCAGAACCTACCTCATGAAGCCGTACAGTTCAAGATACCTCACCCGTGAAGAGAGGATCTTCAACTACAGGCTGTCCAGGGCAAGATGGGTGGTGGAGAATGCCTTTGGCATCCTGGCCAACAGGTTCCAGGTACTTCTCACCACCATGCAGCATCGCCCACAGACTGTGAAGAACATCGTGGAAGCTTGCTGCATCCTGCACAATCTCATGTGCACCCGCTACCCAGTGTTGCAGAGCAGGCTTGTGGACCATCAACAAGGCAATGGGGACATGGAGCCTGGTGAATGGAGGCAAGGACTAAACCTGATAGACACTGTGGATGTGCAAGGCCCCAACAGAGCTTCACGTGGAGGGAAGAAGCAGCGCAACCTCCTGAAACACTGGTGCAACTCCCCAGCTGGAGCAGTGGCATGGCAAAACAGGATGGTAGATGCTTAATGGATGCTTCCTTGAGCCTGTCTCATCACATGGATGAGATTGTGCCATGTATATTGAGTGGCCCTACAATGAACAGGGCATTAATAAAGAGCTTTGTTTATGTTGAAATGTGTTGATCAATGATTAACTTGTTGTTGATAAAAAAGGGCCATATGTGTGGCAGCTGGGAGGGTGGACCATATAGTCCCACTATGCTTGCACTGGAGGTTTATCTATCCCACAACTATCCTTACCCATCCCACAAGCATGCAAAGGCTTAACCATTTTTTCAGTTTTCCCCAATACTTTATTAAGTAAAAAAAATGAACCAAGTGTGTTAAACAAAGATAACCTTTATTAATAACAAACTGTATGACTTTATTAAAAAGCAAAGTGAACCAAGTAAAGTGTCTTTAAGCAAAGATAAGTTGAACAGGAAACAACTCAGTCTCTAGTACTCTTCTCAGTCACTCTGAGGTGTGCCCATGGTCTCAGATGTAAAGGGGCCAGGGACTGTGGAGGTGGCTGTTGCTGGAGTGCTGGTCTGAGGCGCCATTGGGGTGCCTGGCCCCGAGAGTACAACAGGAGATTTTGTGTGCAGGAAGCTCTTAGAGAGCTGACTCAGTCCTGTGAGGTTGAGAGGCCCTTCATCAAGTATCTGGGATGTGAGGCCCAAGACTGATGACAGATGTTCTGACGGGCTTGGCTGTGGGGTGGAGGAAGGAGGAGTGTAGTGGGGCTGTCTGGTCTGCAGCTGGGTGAGGTGAGGCATCTATGGCGTCTGTGGCGTCTGAGGAACCTAGGCCTGGACTGGGAAGGGCTGCCTCTGCTGTGGGAAGTCCTGGTAGTGGTAGGCTTGGTAGGCGAGGGGCTGTTGAAATCCATGGAAGAGCTGTGACATCGCCTGGGGTGGAGGAGCAGACCTGGAGTGGGTAGGAGCAGGTTCAGCTGGGCCTGGAGGGTGGTGCAAAAGAACTGTGATCCTCTCCTTCATCACCTGGTACTGGCCCTCGGGCATGTCCATGAGGGTCTGGCTCATGTAGCTGATGAAGGGCTTGCGGTTCGAGGATGGTATGTTGAAGTGGACCAGCTGGGAGAGATCTGTGCTGGCTTTGATTGTGTCCCTGATCTCCAAGAGGACAGTGTGGCTCTGTCCCTCCGGTCTGCCTCTCTGCCTGCTTTCTGTGGAGGTGGAGCTGGAGGTGGGTGAGGGTTGGTCTCTGGTGGCTGCTTCTTCTTGCTCCATCTGAGACAGGGGATCCTCCACGTCCTATGGCATGGGGAGTGCAGCTGTCGGGGGGGGGATCTCTGTCGTGGGGCCCTCCAAAGACACCTGCCTGGACACGGTATCTGTCTCCTGGCTGGAAGAGGAGTGGCTCTCTGTGGGTAGTCTGAGGGAGAGGGTTGACAGAGGGGCTGCTCATTGGTGGCGGATCTCACCCTCCAGGAAGCTGCACCTGGCCATGACATAGGTCTCCCGGTCAGTAAGCTTGACAGTGGCCTACCCGGATTTCTTCAGGTGCAGCTTGCCATACCAGGTGTGCATATGCTTCCACCACCCCAGGAGTATATCTGAAGTGTCGCCCAGGCTCTCCGCCTTCTTTCTACAAGCTGCCTGCTTTCTCTTGGTGTCGCGATAGAGCCTGTGGCCCTTCCTCCACAAGTTCTCGTTCTCCCTCAGCTATTCCAGCACCTCCTCCTCATGGTCTTCAGAAATGGAGTACTGTTTCCTCTCTCCCTTCTCCTTGCCTTGCCTCTTCCTCCATCTGGCAGGGACTTCAGGGCCTTCAGCAGCAGGGCTTTGAGGGCCTTGGGGCTGGTCCATCACAGCAGCAGCAGCAGGAGAAGCACCAGCAGCAGCAGAAGGAGCACAGGCAGCAGCAGCAGAAGCACCAGCAGCAGCAGGAGAAGCACCAGCAGCACCAGCAGGAGAAGCAGCAGCAGCACCAGATCAGGAGAAGCACCAGCAGCACCAGCAGCACCAGCAGGAGAAGCACCACCACCAGCAGCAGCAGCTTCAGAGTCAGCGCCAGGGGGTGGGATGGTGGTTCTGTCCTTCTTGCCAGGGCTGGCAGGAGTAGGCACAGGCTTCCTCTTCTTCCCCATGGTGTTCTCTCAAGATGTCTCTGGCAGCAGGTCTTTCTTCTGAATGGTGATTGCTTGCGAGCTGCATCCTTTTCTATCCACGAAGCTTACGCAATTCATCCTCCCCGCATGCGCAGTGAATGCTTTGCATCCACTACGCATCTGCTATGCATCCTATAGGCGTCCGTGATGCATCCGCGTCATCTGCTATGCATCCGCTATGCATCCGCTCCTTCCGCTACGCGTCCGCTTCGCTATCTCCCCCCCCGGAAGCCCTGCGGATGTGTCATCCGCTTCCATCCGCTTTCATCCGCTAGGCTTCCTACGAACATCCGCTTTACATCCCCGATACATCCTCCCCCCGTCCGTTCCTTTCCGTTGTTGTGCGTTCTGTTTATGCAAATTTGGGGCACTTTTGAGAGCAGATAACAACAGATGGAGCCACCCCTGAAATTTTGCTCGTCCGCTGTGTCCTTTTTGCATACGTTTTGCATCCGTCGGCCAGTGTGACCTACCCTTTAGATGATGATGCTGAGATTATTTATTTTGAAATAGTAACTTTTTTCTTTCCTACCCCTACTCCCCCCACTTTTGGAACTGCTTTTGTGATCTTGAAAGCAGATGCAACCTTATTTTCAGCATTTCTGTAATACCAAGACTGTATCCCTAACAATCAATTATCATTCTAAAGCTATTCAGCAGATTTTCATAAGACTCTGGTGGTTGACAGGTAAACATTGTGCTGCCTTTAGATGGTTTATCTGCTCATTCGGCTTTGCAGGCTGAAAACTAGCCCCGTTTTATCACTTCCTGTTTTTCTGAAAATACCAGAAGTGACGAAATGGGGCTAGTTTTCGGCCTGCAAAGCCTGAAGAAGCCTTCCTCAAGCCTCTGGGAGGGTGAAAAAGACCTCAAACCACCGAAAATCAGCTGTGAGGCGCAGTGCATGTTAGGGGGTGGCATGGGTGGGTGGGTGGGGATTGAACATGTATGCATAGGGGGTATGGGGGCCATGCATTGTCTTCTGGGTGCTGGCAAGCAAAGTGAGCGTGCAAGCGCGCACACAATTTTGGACACAGGAGCCCAAAAAGGTTAGCCACCGCTGGTATAGTATATAGGAGATTTTTGCCAAATTGTACTTATCTCTAATATGTCTTATTTTTATTTATGTATTGTGGACTATTTGAAAGGGGATTATATAACCATGTATACAATGGCCCTGAAAAAAGTTACTTATGATTATGTTTCACACCTATGACCATTACAGCATCCAAATGGTCACATGTTTAAAGTTCGGATGCTTGGCAACCAACTCATATTTATGACAAATTGCAGTGTCCCAGGAATACCTTTTGCAGCCTTCTGACAAACAAAGTCAATGGAGAAGCCAGATTCACTTAACAAGTAGGGCAAGAAAGGTTGTAAAATGGGCAACATTCATTTAACAAATGTCTTGCTTAACAACAGAAATTTGGGGCTCAATTGTGGTCGTAAGTTGAGCGCTACCTGTACTTTTGAATAGTAGGAACCAGAGGCAATTTGCATGGGAAGTTCAATGACTTCTTTTCACTCTGTGTGTATCACACTATACATATTGGCATCATTGTTTTGGTGTCTCCATTGTTCATCTGAGTCAGGAGGGGCAACGGAAGCAAGATTTCAGAACATGCCTTCATATAATAATCACAGCTGTAAAAATATTGTATCTGCAAAGATGGTTCTTTTACCTCTGTGTCCCTGAGTCTAGCCTCCAAGGCAGACCGAGGCCCTTGAGTATTATCATTGATCCGCAGTCTCTCCTGGATGGTCTTCATCCAATCTTCTGCTTTCTCCACACTGTTGTCAAATTCATTCTGTGACTGCTGGATCATTGCATTAGAAGAGACTGGGCAGAGAGAAAGAAATGAACATAAAAACATTTCAAACAGGAGGAGTAGAGATAGGATGCAATGTTCTTTAATGCAGAGCAAGTTTGGTGTGTTAGGTGGAGATATCAAAGCCAGCGACACTATCGCTCACATTATTTGAAGTGTGAATAATGTTAAGTAATAGTGTTAATCAATAAATAAGTCCCACTAAACTCAGTTAAATTGATATGAATTTCAAACTTTAGATCATCATCATCTCTGTTTAATGACCCCATAATTCCTTGTGGGGTGTAGTCTGGATAACAAATGGAGCTGAGTGTTTACTGGCTGCATTCCCTTTCTGTTGCCAATGTGGAGTTATATTTAGCAGATATATTCCCATTGTGTACACAGAGAGAAATATCTGCCTCTACTTAGGACTGAACTCACAACCTCCTGATTGTGAGGCAAGAGCCTTACCTCCAGACCACCACACCACTCAGATTTCAAACTTTAGATCTGATTTTCAAAATGGGATCACACTGTAGATACAGATTTACATGATCAAATGCATGACCAAAAATCTCCTAGGTATCAACCAATCAATCATTACAATAAATCAAGTATGAGCTTGTTTGGAAGTTCTCATAGGGGAGTGCAGCTATCTTATACCCTTGACTGAAGATCGGCACACTCCTATCTGAGATGGCCATCTCTTCCACCAAGCACGCAGCTTCAAAAAGGTCACACATGGAACGGTAAGAGAGAAAGGAGACACCTGTGTAGCCAACCGGATCAACTGAGTCAACCCTGGTGATCAATGGGGTGACAGATGTCACAGCCAAATCGCCTTCACATCCAAATCAGCCATAAAATTAACATGTCAGAAAGCAAGTTTTCTCACCCTGCTACTTCTACATACTGTAGATACTATCATAAGCCCCACTACCATCACTTTTGCCACCATATTAAAAACAATCTAATTATATTAGCTCATGCCTACAATTTGAAGAATTGAACCTTTGTTTTGAATTTCCATATCCCCTTTGTCAGTAATCTAATTCTTCTTTGTCAGTATGACTAATTCTTAAATGGATCCACTGTATGCACAGATTTACATGAATGGCATGTAGCTCCTCTACATATTTATGTGATACTAATACATTTTTACAAAAACTAAGGAGTATCCTTTCTGAGTGGATGTTTGCCATGTCCACATTCCTTTTGCAGACTAAGCTGCCTCTTAGCCAACTTTTCTCCTGCCTGCAGGTCTTCCCTGTCTCTCAAGGTCTTCCCACATACCATTACAGTATCTAATAATAATTCCTTGGTTCTATTTGTTCTTCTTTAAGAGATATAATTAAATTCTTCCCTGGTTCCTTGAATGGTATATCCTCTAAGCTTACCGTAATAGATTAGGTTTTTGTGCTAGTATAAAGTCCTTCTATTTATGGAAGGTGAGAAATCTCAGATTTTCACATGCCACTTATATAAAAATCATTGTTATATTATTCTGGGAGTCCCATAAACTTCAGCGGGTGAAGTGCTGGGCCTGCTACAAGAGCAAGAATGGGCTGCTGGGGGTTTTCAGGGGTTCAGGAGAGCCCCTAATTAACACTCTGTGCAGTTTGGAGAATACCCAAATCCCATTGTTGGCTGGCCCCACATATGCTCCCATATGTGTACAGAATGCACAAAGAGGCTCGCAGAAAATATAAGTACAGAATGCACAAAGAGGCTCGCAGAGGGTGAAAAAACAGGCCTCCTGGAGGTTCAGGAAGGCTGGAAATGGGCCTCTTTCCAGCTTCCAGAGAGCCTCTGGAGTCCAGGGGCAGTTTTTGCTCTCCTGGAGGCTTGAGGAAAGTCTCTGGAGATAAAATATGCTTCTGTCATTTCAATCAAGGGATCACAACTAAGTTACACCTGATGTTTGAAAGTCATTATTTTGTTTTTATTGCCACTCCTCATTCTTGCTTAACAATCTCACAGCACAAATGTTATCAGGCATGTAATACATTGGAACTTGGTGCAAAGAGGAAGCTACCTTTACAGAAGGCAGAGTTCATTTAGGGACTGGGTGTGTTTCTTCACAATGAAGAAAAAAGATAATATTTTGTGGTGACAATTGAACATGCATAAAAGAAGACTCTGCACGCCTCCCCTCTTCCAAAAAAGCAGCATGGATGGAAGCTGTTGGTTCATGTGGACATTGAAGTGCTTCAGACTTCATTGTGAAAAGGTGCTTTAATATACAGAAGAGTCTCGATGCATCATTGTTTTTCTCAGGCTCTTCTAGCAGGTGCCTTGGAATCCCAGGAAAAGATGCAATTGCTTTAAAGAGTTGTAAATTAAGGACATTTTTTTGAGTTAAATCAAAAATAATGCAAACTCTTATGTAAAACTCTTGCAAGAAAATTGTAGAATATTTTGTACACATTTAAAATATTGTATTCAGCCTCCACCACCCCTGATTTTCTAAAGAATAGCTCCCATAATTCTAAACTGGCTAGAGGTGATGGACTTTGTCTGGAGAGAGGAAAACTCTGCACCATTGAAAGGAGAAGGGCTTCTTTTATTAAAAGGTTTCTGACTGTCTAGGTCTTTATATCTTGATACTATTTAAAAATATAATAAACAACTTTGAAGGCTTGTGAGGAACAGGGATGAAAAAAGTGGAAGTGGTTGAAAATTCAGAATGCTATAAGCTATAATTCTAATTGTCCTGATTAGAGATATGCATAAGTGCACCACTGTACCTACTGTCCCTGTCTTATTGTCCCCATTTATTCGTACCTTTTTCTTATAAACTCATGTTTATACTTGTATCTATTATCTTGTAAGTGATTGACAAATCAAATAAATAAATAAATAAAATTAAATTTTTATCATAGATATGACTTTTCAGTTTCTTCATTTATATTTGCTCTCATCAGTGTTGCAAATGATTTTTATACATTTCTGATTAAAAAATCAAGTCCCATAATAGTATATTGTTCAGTTACTTAAAAGATACAAAGTAAACTCTCTAGATAAACTCTAAAGCTCCATCTAAACACATTTATCAAAATAACTAGATTAGAACAGGGCTCAGGCTAGATGAAGATCAAGAATTAAAGCTCAAAAAAAAAAAACACCAAACCCATGAGTTGATTGAGAAAATGTTGCTAAATAATGATGTTGAAGTTTTAAATTTATATCGATGTTTTAAGATTTTAAGCAGTACAGTTGTGTACTGCTTTTGCATACTGACATTTTAAGCAGTGCAGTTGTGAACAGTGTGTAGTTTATGGTGTAGAATGAATATTTCTGAAACATGCAAAAACATGTGTGCAAAAAGAATGTTTCTGCTCACTTAATTATGTGGCTTGGGCACATTAGAAGAACAAAGTATATGGAATGCATTAAAGATAGGGAAAGAAATAAAGAAAGAGAGAAAGAAAGAAAGAAAAAGAAAGAAAGAAAGAAAAGAAAGACGGAGACAGACAGAAGCTAGCTAGATTTGTTTCTATTTGTTAGAAACACATGACTTATAGGCTGTGAGTATGTGACTTTATGTGTGTGTACTTGTAAATTTAGCACACATTTGTAAATCATCTAGCTGAAATATAATTTTGCATACAATTTCCCCAAATACCAGGATTTTTTCACAGGATTTTTAGGGGACAGGGATATAATCCAAAGTAGAATGGTGTTCCAAATTATTATGAATCTTGGAGATATGAATTACAAATTGCTTTAAAAAATCCCTCAAGAAAAATTCTATATTGTATTTAATGAGTCTATGGCTATGTTCATCCTTCACTCATTTCCTGCACCCCATCCCATGATTTAATTTTCCTAAATGTAGAAAGTGTTGTTTCCATACTTATTTTACAAACCTTAACCTAAACCTCATTTAGATTAGAAATAAAGAAATCTACAATAAAGCTCAACTGTGTTTAGACTTGGGTATTAATCACCAGCCCTGTAAAATGACAATTTCATCACAAATGAAATTCACATGCAAAAATATCACATTGAAGTTGGAAGCAATAAGAATTGGCTCAAAGAGAACAATCTTTGCTATTTTGTCATGGACAAGGTTCATTAGTTAAGATTCTCTGAACAAAATTGTTCTGAACTTAATTTTGCAATAGTCCCAAAGCTACATACTTCTTGACAATTCAGCCATTCCATGCCTTTTCATGGCAGTCTGGGCCCCAAGTAGGTTATGCTGAAAAATAGCACTGACAAAAACAAACACCAGTAGTGCAAAAACTTGCCTGACCAAGTAGATAAGGCAGCCACTGACAACTTCATCTCTCTGTGTTTTTTTTCAGAAACAACATCCTTTATATGGCAGATATATTTAGAGCTAAGGCGTATACTGTATATTCGGGAACAAAGTAAAATAGGCTATTTCTTTATGACTCACTTTTGCCTGCATTTCTATTTTCCATAAAGTACTCCTACTATGTCTGTGCAAATGTGTTTTTGTGTGTGCCCAGGAATGTGCTGGATTACAAACATATGTTTTCAATCCCAGAAGCAGTTCCTTTGCCATCTACTGGGCACATCCAGTTCTGCTAAGAGGGCAGCTCCACATTCTGTCCTTCTGCCGTCAGATTATATTGATCCATGCCATGGTAAAACCACACTTGGAGTACCACATCCAGTTTTGGTCACTACGATGTAAAAAAGTTGTCAAGACTCTAGAAAGAGTGTAGAGAAGAGCAACAAAGATGATTTTGGAGGACAGAAGGCTAAAACATATAAAGAACAGCTGCTGGAATTGGATATGTCTAGTTTAATGAAAAGAAGGACTAGGGGTGGCATGATAGCAGTGTTTCAATATCTCAGGGGTTGCCACAAAGAAGAGGGAGTAAAGCGATTCTCCAAAGCACCTGAAGGCAAGACAAGAAGGGGTGGAAATTAATCAAGGAGAGAAGCAACCTAGGACTAAGGAGAAATTTCCTGACCGTTAGAACAATTAATCAGTGGAGCAACTTGCCACCAGAAGTTGTGAATGCTCCAACAATGGAAGTTTCTAAGAAGAAATTTGGCAACCATCTGTCTGAAATGGTATAGGGTTTCCTGCTTGAGCAAGATTCCTTTCAACTTTGTTATTCTATATTCCATTGTTGCTAGCACTGCTTGGACTAGAAGACTTCCAAGGTCTTAATTCATGATTCCAAGCCTTTTGCCAGGGTATTTATAGGTTGGAAAACAATAGCCACCAACAGAAGAAGAACACGTATGTAATATTTAAAAGCAACTGAACAGAAACCCAGAAATATCTGTTCAAATATGAGCATTTACATCATTCTGAAAGTCCAATTTAGATAGAGTTACACACATATCTTTTAAAACTCTGTTAGGGATAACATTGTTCACCCTAACTGGTTTAGGTGAAATAATA
>BLBF01000005.1:11836308-11857651 GCA_015471245.1 Laticauda colubrina
CACTAACTATGATTCATAGTTATTATTTCACCTAAACCAGTTAGGGTAAACAATGTTATCCCTAACACTAAGATCAGACCAAAGATGTCATAGTTCTAGATTTTCTAGGTCTAGAATTTCAAGTCTGGTGGCATAAGATATTCTGCAACGAGTAGAGGAGTGGAGAACTCTTCTTGTGAAATATTTCTGGACTTTCTCCACTGTATTAATATCAGATGCATAATGCGGGTTCCAGATTGATGAGCTGTATTCAAGTATTGGTCTAGCAAAAGTTTTGTATGTTCTAGTTGATAATGTGATATTACCGAAGAAAAAGCTATGTAGGATTAGGTTAACAACTCTTCATGTCTTTTTGGCTGTGTAGTTACAGTGGGCTCTAACACTTAGATCATTAGAGGTGAGTAATCCAAGGTCCTTGACAGAGTTTGGATCATCAACAAGGATTTGACTATTCAGCTTGTATTTTATTTTCTGATTTATTTATTTTTTGCCAATACGTAAGACAGTGCATTTATTTGTTGAGATTTGAAGCTGCCATTTGTTTGACCATTCTGATACATAGTTGAGGTCTTTTTGAAGGGTAGCAGTATTGTCAGTGGTGTCGATAGTGTAGCCATCAGCAAAAAGAACGCAGTTGCTTTTAATATGATCATAGATGTAGAGTATGTAGAGTATGAAGAGAGTTGGTCCTAGAACACTGCTTTGGGGGACACCACTGTTGACAGGTACAGAATCTGATAGGACGCTCCCAATTTTGACCATTTGTTATCTGTTTGACAGGAATGCTTCTATCCAGTTATGCAGGTGTTATTGCAGGATTTTATGTTTTATTTTGTTTTGATGAATGAACCAAGTATTTAGAGATGGTCCATCTTTTGAAGATGATAGTACCATACAAATATGTAACATCAGAAATGATCAGGCACACTGAACTGGTTAAGGAGAGAAGATGCACACTATTGTTCCCCAACAAAGATGTGACATAAATCCAAGAACCACTGTTGCCTAATCCAGCCTGGGTCTGGTGGATTCATGGTTATGACATTCCTGGCATGATGCCCGTTCAAAATAATTTGGGTAGCTAGGCACAAAGCACGATAGCCTTTTCTTGTCTTCATAGGCAGCAATGCATCGTGAATTCATGCTGTCTCAGTATTCATATTTTCTACATGTGAGATTGGAAGTCACTTACTTTGCAACTCTTTTCTCCTGCAGGACATTACAAAAGATGTAAGGAGTGGAGAAAAGAAATTGAAACATCTGGAAGCACAGTCTATAGATGTGATGCAAAACACCTCTCCCCTGGGAGCAGAAAAGATGAAGGCTGGGCTTGAGGAGCTGAAAAAACTCCTGGAGAATATAAAGCTAGTGAGTGTGGAGGAAGAGGAGAAACTGCTGAAGAGCCTTCAGTCTGAAAACACCTACCACACCCAAGCCAGGGTGCTTGAAACTGATGTTCAAGAATTCCGTAAAAGGCTGCAAAGATTAGGAAACCACTTTGAAAAGGACGATATTGTTAGAAGTGATGAGGATTTAATTTCACTATGGAGAGAATACCTGGTGAGCATTTACTAGTCAGTAACTGGGAACAAAGGCAGATGGTCACATAATGAAATGAAAATAAAATTAAATTTTTATTTAATAAAATAAAATAAATTAAAAATTAAATTAAAATCTCGTCTATTCAGATGCAAATACGTTAAAATAAATGGTTGAGAAATCTTCATGGCAACATTTTAATAGGTCCCAATGAATTGTACCCTTATCCAGGATGTTTCATTTCATTGGAACAGGCATTCTTTGTTCTATTCCCACTAAGAAACTGATATAATAAGGCAATCCTAGGTTTTTTTTCTTGTTTCCTAAATTTTGTGAAAGTGTTGGTGGAAATTACTCAGCTAATTACTTGCAGCTAATTTATGAAATAATAAAGGTACGATTGTTCCCTCTTAAACTTTCATCATAAGCTGATAAGTTTTCTTCAGTTTCAAGATGTTTTTAATCTTCCATGGTTTTTATGAAGCATTAGGATGGGAGAAGTGCCCTGTAAGTTTGCTTTTATTGTGAAATGTTTAATTATGCTATGCTGTGGCTATGTTTTTATTTTTATAAGCTGTTGGTAATTTGAATTTAATTGTAGATTTTATACAAGTTAAAAAAATAAACACAGCTATGTAAGTTAATATTTCTTGACAATAATTTTGTTTTTAAGGCAACAAAGGCAAGCCTTACAGCAGAAGAACCAAAGGCTGAGAAACTGAAGATTCAACTAAAGGAGTTGTTCAAATTTTCACAAGATTTGCAGCCTCTTTCTGAGAGTGTGATCCATGCCATACGAGAACATCAGAGGTATTTTGCTGAAGGAATTGCACAATAATCAGATAGCTCCAAAAATACATTTCAATGAAAGGACTGATATAGATAGCTTGTTTCAAAATTAAGAAATATAAATCTGAAAGGAGGCAATGGCAAATTACATCTCTTGACTTTCACTGCAGGCTTATTTGAAATGAGATTTGTCTTTTTTTCCCCTTCTCAAAGCTCTAGGTGCTTTTTATATATTTCTTTCACTTCTTGCAATAGTTAGTCTCATAATAATACTGTGGAGACAGGCTGAAAGATAATAAGTTCACTCGTGGTTGGATGGGAATTTAAACCCAGATTCTTCAGTCCCAATATGGACATACCATTGTGGAACACTGGGTAAAGTGTAGTTGGTTGCCATCCAGACTGGGATTTTTCCCCCACATCACAGGAAAGAGATTTGTAGAAGCCTGTCAAAGATCTCCCAGCCCTGGTGATAAGTTGCTCATTTTAAGTGTCTCTCAGTTTCCAGATGAAACATTATGAAATAACACCCATGTAATAAGTAGAATGTAAGCACCAAAGTATGTGTATGAATGGAAAATAATGGGGTATTTTTCCACATAATCACTCCATAGTAATCCTGTCAGGGAGGGAATTTGAGCAGATGAAATATAAGGAATCCTGTATCTGCTTTCAAAATACCCATCTAGCTGTTCAAATAAACGTCTTTTTCACATCTTCCTAAAAATTAAATCTCTTCCTTTATCATTACATTGCAGCTGAAATGTTCTAACTTTTTGGAAAGAGGCATATAACATGGTTTATGCTGTCATCTCATCTGATATCCACATTACTAGGATGAGCTTTCTAACTTTTCTTGGCAGATAGTGACATTCGTGATTCAGGATGATCTGTGAACATACAAAAATACCTTTTATGGAATCAGTCATCTGATGACTGGTAGTAACTCCCCAGAATTTCAGATTAAAATTTTCTCAGTTCTGCCCATAGAGACCAGGTATTGAATCCAAGTTCTCTGCATCAGAAGCTTTATTGTGGCATTATGACTTTTTCCTAATCATTTGATATAGAAAGAATGTCAATTTATTTCAGCTTTGAGATCTTACTCATGGGTTGATTTTCCTTACCAGTAGCTTTTGATTAGGAAAAACTATAGTTGTATAACTAACAGTTTCAAAAATTAAACTCTGCCCAACTAGAAAAGTGGTTAGAAAACAAGTCAGAAAACTAGAAAACTAGTTAGTCCTAAGTCATCTTGAATAATCTTCTGATAAATATTAGAAATACTTATTATATCTGCTTTTTGTACTGCTGTCTTGTTATGGATGATATAAGGGACAATGAGGAGAGAGGGAAGGAAAAATCATTCTAGTTAACTTTGCATCCTATTTTCTCTCCTGCTTTTTGGCTGGACATGGGAGGATTCCTTGTGGAGCAAAATAATTGAATCACTGGCTCGTGCTGTATAAGTCATTACCTTATTGTCTTGCATTTGTGTATATATGTTCATGTTATCAGAGGTGTTTCATTACTTTCATGGAGCCAAGTGTTATGCAGGTAGCAACACTGATAAGAATGCTTTTTCTCCATGTGTTCTTTGCTGATTTTTTCCCATGCATGTTTTTCCAGATAGACATATTCCCCCCTTCTGCTTCTGACTTTACTAAAATATTTTTGCTTCCATGCGAAGTACAGTCAGGAAATTATCTGCATAACCTTTTTTCAGATTTGGAAAAAGGGTTGTCAACAGCTGGTTAGGCACAGACAAATGTTTGCTTGTATCTAAAAACTGGCTTTCTTGTGACAAGCATAGACTGTTTTGGCAAGCTATAAAGATTTTCTGTTAATAAAATTAGTTACTGCAGGAGAAACATTAATTCAGAGTTAAGGAAGCAAGCCTGGGATTCTTGCCAATGAGGAAAAGTAAGAATGGAAAGTTTGAACATTTGCCACAGTAGAGATGACAGATTGTTGGTATCATCTTCCAAAGAGACATTGTTTCATTTGTAGGAAATGATAATCTCACTAATGATTATGAAGAGACAGAAGAAATAATGGTGAAGGTAGTGATCAAAGGACTTGTGTTCTTCCAAAATTATGTTAAAACATAAACTGTCCTTACAGGAAAACTACTATCGCAAGAGCATTATGGCATGCCAAGTGAAATAATCCCTTTTCTATTGTTTTGTTTAACTGAAAACAAAATATATTTCCTCAGGAAATCTTCATGTTTATTTTCTAAAAACCTGTAATTATTGGCCATTATTGCCTGCCAGGTCCCTTCAAGCTGGAGAATGAAATTAGAAATAAGCTGTGCCTCAAGGCTCTGAACCAGAGACACAAGCAGGTTGGAATTTTCAGCAAGTAAAAACAAGTTTTTCTTTTTCAGTTAATGGATGGAAGGAACCAGACACTTGCAGAGAGGATGAAATTAATTTTGTTCAGATTTAAATGAAAACCAGTATTTTTTGAACTAAGACACAAACAGATTTTAACATGCCATTTGAGTTCACATAAAATACTGTTACCAGGTATACTCAGAGCCAAACTGTAGATAACTTCTTAATACAAAATCACTACAGAATTTTTAAACAGTAGCCAAACTGTGCTTTTCAGAATTGAACCATATCCATAACTACATTTTCTAGGTATTTTGCACCACACAGATTCAGATATGGCTAGTTCATTCTAAAGAGAGTATTTTGACAGTACTACTAAAATTAACTGGAGGAGAAGCCACAAAACATATCTGTTAACTATGTCAAATCAGAGTGAACTTTCTGCTTCATGGCTGCCCTTTATTAAGAGTAGAATGGGGAAATAAAAAGATCTATCATCCCAACCTCTAAGTCCAATATTTTGTACATGCAGACAATATAATCTTTGGAAAGGGGGTATTCTACAATAAACACACTTAACCTTGTGACTGCACTTCTTCCTCCAGCTGTTACGTTTTAACTTTGATCACATGCTTTATTGTGTAAACCCATCTCATTGGTGAGTGTATGATTCAATATTATTTCAGTAACCCACTAAATAAGTTAAGGCCCTGTCATACTGCCCAACAGATGCAAAACGTAAGTAAAAAGGACACAACGGACGAGCAAAATGTTCCATCCATTGTTATCTGCTCTCAAAAGGAGCAAAAATTTGCATAACCGGAGCGGATAACACGGAAAGGAACGGACGCGGGGAGGACGCAGAGCGGATTGAAAGCGGATGCGGAACGGAAGCCCAGCGGATGGAAGCAGATGGGAGCGGATGGCACATCCGCAGGGCTTCCGGGGGGCCACAGCAAAGCGGATACGGAACGGATACAGCGGATGCCGAGCGGATGAAGCGGATGCAGAGCAGAAGCCTAGCGGATGCACAGCGGAAGCCTAACGGATGCCTAGCATTAATTGCGCATGTGGGGAGGATGCATTGCGTCAGCCCCGCAGATATAAGGGAAGCAGCTCGGAAGCAGGTCACCATTCAGAGGAAAGACCTGCTGCCGGATGAATTGACAGCCTTGCCTGCCCTGCCTGCATGCCTGCCTGCAAGCCTTGCTGCCAGCCTACCAGCCAGCCTTGCTGTCTGCCTGCCTGCCAGCCTTGCTGCCAGCCTCCATGCCAGCCTTGCTGTCTGCCTGCCTGCCAGCCTTGCTGCCAGCCAGTCTGCCTGCCAGCCTTGCTGACTGCCTTCCTGCCAGCCTTGGTGCCTGCCTCCCTGCCAGCCTTCCTGCCAGCCTTGGTGCCTGCCTCCCTGCCAGCCTTGGTGCATGCCTGGCTGCCAGCCTGCCTGCCAGCCTTGGTGCATGCCTCCCTGCAAGCTTCCTACCAGCCTTGGTGCTTGCCTCCCTGCCAGCCTCCCTGCCAGCCAGCAACCCCACAACCATGGGGAAGAACAGAAAGCCTCAGCCATCTGCTGCCAGCCCTGGCAAGAGGGAAAGGGCGACCATCCCGCCCCCTGGCTCTCACTCTGGTTCTGCTGGGGCTTCTGCAGCATGGGCTCGCTCTTCTGGGTCTGGGGCTTCTGCTGCTTCTGCTTCTGGAGGAGCTGATGACAAGCAATCCAGCACCAGCCACCTCCACAGCATCTGCACCCTTCACCCCTGAGACTGAGCAACCAAGAGGAATGCCAGAGACTCATTTCTGTCTTATAGCTTGTTGTTAATAAAGTCTATTTTTGATTCACACACTTGCTTCATTTCTTTTTTTTATAAAGTCTTGCTGGAAACTTTTAGAAATGGTTTAAGCCTTTGCATGCTTGTGGAATGGGTTAAGATAGCAGTGGGATGGGTTGAGATAGCTTTGGAATGGGCAGGGATACCTTTGGGATGGGTAATAGCTGTGGGATAGATTAACCTCCAGTGCAAGCATAGTGGGACTGTATGGTCCACCCTCCCAGGTGCCACACCTATGGCCCTTTATTATCAATAACAATATAATCAATCATCCACACATGTCAACATAAACACAACTCTTTATTAAATGCCCTGTTCATTGTAGGGCCACTCAACATACATGGCACAATCTCATCCTTGTGATGAGACAGGCTGAAGGAAGCATCCATGAAGCATCTACCATCCTGTCTTGCCACTCCACTGCTACAGCTGGGGAGTTGTCCCAGTGTTTCAGGACGTTGCACTGCTTCTTCCCTTCACGTGAGGCTCTGTTGGGGCCTTGCATATCCTCAGTGTCTATCAGGTTTCGCCCTTGCCTCCATTCCCCAGGCTCCATGTCCCCATTGCCTTGTTGGAGGTCCATGAGCCTGTTCTGCAAGACTGGGTAGCGGGTGCACATGAGATTGTGCAGGATGCAGCAAGCTTCCACGATGTTCCTCACGGTCTCTGGGCGATGCAGCATGGTGGTGAGAAGTACCTGGAACCTGTTGGCCAGGATGCCAAAGGCGTTCTCCACCACCCGCCTTGCCCTGGACAGCCTGTAGTTGAAGATCCTCTCTTCATGGGTTAGGTATTTGGAGGTGTAGGGCTTCATGAGGTAGGTTGTGAGGGAGAAGGCATCATTCCCCACGATGAAGTAGGGTACATCTTGTGTGTCGTTGGGTAGGGGGTCTGGATCTGGAAAGTCCACAATGAGGTTGCATTCCAGCCCACCCTTGAGGTCACTTGCATTGTATATCTGGGCATCTAAAGATGACCCGTTGCCTGAAGCATCGATGTACATGAACTTGTAATCAGCATCGACCATGGCGAAGAGGATGATGCTGAAGAAGCCCTTGTAGTTGTGATAAGAGGACCATGAGTTGGCTGGCGCTTTGCAGGCCACGTGCTTGCCATCGATGGCTCCAATGGTGTGGGGGAAGTTCCACCTCTGATACCACTGCTCTGCAACTTTCTTCCAGCCTTCTTCAGTGGAGGGGCACTGGAGGAGCTCCTCCTTGTATTCTTCGATGATGGCCTGCACCACTTCTCTGACCACAATGCTGATGGTGTTGTGTGGCACCCTTCAGCCATACTGCATGCTCCTGTAGGTGGTCCCTGAGGTCAGGTGGCGCAGAGTGAGTGCCACCTTGAGCCCAGGTTCCAGGCTGGGCCGGAAGTTGGTGTTTGCCTTGGTCAACCTGGGTGTCAGCCGCTGCACAACTTTGTCAAACATGGCTGGAGGCATCCTCATGAAGTTCTGGAATGCACGAGTGTCTTCGTTCCTGAGCTCCACCATCAGCTTGTTGTACAGTCCGTCCTCTGCTCTTCTGGCAAACCATCTTCGTACCCAGACGCTTCTTGGCCGCCTCTTTTTCTTCCCGTAATAGAGTTCACAGAGCCTGTAGATGGCTTCGCACTGTTGCAGAAGGATGGTGGCTGCCAAAAGGACTTTGTTACGATCCACGGTGGACATGACTGGATGCTGTGGAAGAGGAAGAGGAAGATGAAGGCTGCAGAGGTCCGCACCGCAGGGCTGCTGTTCTGAAAGTGAGATCCAGATGAGTTGCTCCCTCTTTTTATAGGCAGTATAGGTGTCCCTTTGCATCCTCTAGGCATCCTCTAGGCATCCTGTAGACATCCTTAATATCCGAGATAGGTCCCCTCTGCAAACGTTTTTTCCATTTTAAACGCTTTGTTTCCACTAGGCATCCGTTCTGCATCCGTTCTGCGTCCGTTCCGCTTCCTCCCTGCGTCCGAGTGGATGGAGTTGCGCGGATGCACAGCGGATGCCTAGTGGATATAGCGGATGCGTAATGGATGCCTTGCGGATGCGTAGCGGAAGCAGAACGGACAAATTGGATACATTTTCCATGCAAAAGTTTTGAGCAGCTCAAAACTTTCTGAGCGGATGAAATGTCAATAGACGGATGCTGGACGGATAGAGAGGAAGCAAAACGGAGGCAGTGAGTACAGAACGGATACATCGCGTTAACCAACGGATGGCAAGCTGTTTTGTCCGTTTTACATCCTCTTTGCATCCGTTGATGCAGTGTGATGGGCTTTACTTCAGATGCAGACAAGATGGTGCACTCTGCCAGCCTGGCTAACTAGGGGATCCCAGAATGGAGAATACTACTAAATTGGATTCCCTTGATACTTAGTGTGCATATTTCTTCTTAATTGTTATTTGTAAATAAATTAGATAATGTTAATATTATGACTACATGGCTTAATTTAATTTAATTTAAAGCTAGATTTCAGTGGTGTATGTCTTCAATTGTAAATACCTTAGGCTATCATTGTAATTAAAGTAACATGAAGTCACACAAATAAATATCACCAAAAGCACTACGATCTTTTGGTAGATAATTTCCCCCTTTAGTGTCTCAGTTGTCTTTCTGCTCTAGGCTTGTAATAGACAATGGGTGTATGGATCTTTAGGTTGATCCTTAAGAGACTATTGGGGAATCCAAGTTGCACAGCTAGCTTCTTGTAATTCCCTGCAGCAGGTGCAAAGAAAATGCATCTGAGCATCTAAAAACAGTTTTGTGGATTATCTGATTGGCAAAGAAGCTGTGGAAAGAAGAAGCCAGGAAAATATAGGAAGCAGAAACAGAGCTGCTTTGTGTTAAGAAAGCATATTACATGGGCAGACTTTTCGTCCCTTTCAGTCCAACTTTGGGTTCACTTCTCCCTTCTGCAAAGGAAGAAATTAAATCCTTCTTCATAATTCATTAATAAAACTTCATAATTTTGTTAATTTATTTTTGCAGTCTGAAGGGAAAAATGTTTAAATTAAGCACAGAGATTGAAACAGAGTTGAGGCAGCGCTTCCAAAATTCCCTGAGGGAATTTCAGCTGTGGAAACCATCAGCTCAGCGACTCCTGGACACCACAGTCCATGTTTCTGATCCTGCATTGACAGATGCATTCCTGCGTCAGATTGAGGTGATGACTTTATAACATTTGGAATTTTAAAATCCATTGTGTTCAGAAACCAACACGTAAAACAACACAGTAATCTTGTAAGAATTTCAGACTATTCTGTATTACTATTGGAAACATTTTTAGCCTGTACAACCTTCACAATGTCATGTAAATTGTAAATTGTGAACATTCATATGCATCATTTTACCTCATCCTGGTCAAATAGTGAATATCAGTAAATATTTGAATACCAGCCTAATTTAACCTTCATCATCATAATCATTGGCAAGTTTAACAATTTGGCATTGTGCATTGGAATAAACTGTTAGAAAAAAAGATAAAGATGTAGTCGTAATGCAAGATTCTGGAAATCAAACAACCCCTATTGGTATACTTTGTCTCTATTGTATCCTTTATTTATTCATCTTTCTAGAGACTGAATGATGGCATGTCAGAAATATGTGTACATGTCAGTGTCAATGTAAATATGTGCATAGGGATACAGTATAGATAGACACAAGCATGGAGATGTAATATACATACAGACACACACACTTGTCCACTCATACACACTTGGGTATGCTCATATGTGTATCTGAGTGTGTGTGTATCTTTCTGTACTTCACAAAAACATCATAGTGTATCTCTAACCTGGATCAGAATATATTAGAATAAAGAATATATTAGAATATATTATTCTAAATATATTAGAATAAATAAATAAATAAAGTTCAACATGCATTCACCCTAAATCTCCCTTTGCTGTTAAATGCTTAAAAGGTTAACTCTCACCTGTTAACAGTTGGAGCAAATCAATTCCTCTACTTTGTCCTCCTGCCCACTTTGAAAATTCTTTTTTATTTCTCCCTAACTTGAAAAGTCAATGTCCTGGAACCTCCTTGAACTCTGTGGATCCTCATGGGCTCACCAGGAAACCTGGATTTCCTTAGAATATGGTTGGAAAACAGTTGTAGGAGATTATTTGAAGCCTGAATTCTGAGTCCAAGGCTCTGTGTTTTCTGGTTCATCTGAAAAAAGACAAGGATTTTTTAAATAGCAGAACTATACTTGTAAAATGCTCACTCCAGTTACATCCACTGATCTTCCCCTTTTCCCATTTTACAGGAGATTTAGGAACTTTCCTCAATGCCATCTATATAGTTTTGTGCAGTTTTATATCCTGGTATATTTATTTCATTGTATGTTGAGATTGATTGCTATCAAATTGGTGCCAGCTGTTAGTGACTCCATAGACTTTACTTTCTTTTTTTACTTTTTTCTACTTTTATTTTTTAATAATTTTTATTGATCTCCAAAATTAAAATACAGAATAAAAAAAGATGTCAGCTACATATTAATCAGCCAAGCAAAAAAAATAATAAAATGTGTGTAGAATAAATAACTGTATCACTAATATTAATAACCAACATAAAACGTCCACCCTGATTGAAAGCTGAAACATATATCTCAAATATCTGATACGTTTCCCCTCTCCCTTGCATAACAAGTCTACAATTATTTCCCCATCTATAGTTTCATACTAAAAATACTAGGTTACAGAAAAGGATGTCACTGATCTGTTGTCCATCTATCAAGTCGACCCACCACCTATTCACTTAAAAGAAAAAGTTAATAGGTAACTCCAGAAACAAAAGTTACCTTCCAATCTCTCACAAACTTATCTAGTCTGTTGTCTCTAATCAATGTGGTTAATATAGATATTACTTTCTAAACAGAATTTTTTCCACTATGATCTGTTCTCAACCTCTTCTTTAGATCTTCAAATGAGACACCCTCTGTCATTGTAACTGACAGTATAAAAGATATAACATATCTACCTTCCACTTTCCTGGCATGAGTGGCTTTTGCAGAGAAATAGTCTTTGCATAATACATTCAAAGAGGAATAATATGAGTCTGGTCATTTGTGTTCAATGAAAATTCAGGGTTGATCCATTTATTTGTTTCCTTGGATGTCCATAATATCCTCCAAAAGCAATATTGAAAAGCATCAACACTCTTTTTGTCCTGCTTTTTCATAGTCCAACTTTCAGTTTCCATCTAGTGTTACAGGGAATATCACTACAGGGAATATCATTATCCAATATTTGTAAGTAAAGATACATTATGCTGATAAATCTATATGATTTACATCATGAATTATGATGTATTAGTATGAAGTATTAGTTATGAATTACATGCTGATAAACTTATCTAATAGTATTCCTGAGTTGTAGTTGGGTTTTTTTAATCATTCTAATTATTCCTGTTTGGGGAAAATATTTTCAAAGTAGGAAAATAAAAATGATTGGCAAAAATTCCTAATAAGCAATTATTCTCTTCTGTAGATTTTTCTGGTTGAAAGCTCCCATCTTAAGGAACAACTCCTGAAAGTCCAGATGAAAAAAGATTTTCTGGGTAATATTTTCAAACAGGAGAGAGCACAGTTACTCTTGGAGGAGGTTTGTGATGCTACAAAGGAATTAGAAAACCTGCACAAAGGGCTACTCCAGAGGAAAAGCAGGTTACAGGTAAGCTTCTTCTAAAAAGTCAGCTGGTAAGAAAAATAATTGTGATTTAATAGTGCAGTGATCAATACACGACCAACTACAATGATAAAAACATTCAGTTTTTATTTCAGTCAGATTGTTATTTTCATTCTGATGTACTCACAGGTCTGTGTTGTGAGTTGGCAGAAAGCATTCATGCTCTCAGGACTGGCATGAAATCAGCTTTTTCTCTCTGGCTAGGCTTTGGTATCACAGCACAAAGACTTTGATGCATCCTTCAAGCTTCTGCAAACTCAGCTGTCTGCTCTCAGAGTCAAGCTAAATGCAGAAAAAGAACTGCTGCCAGATCTTGTGGGCAAAGAAGCCCGGTTGCAAAGACTAGAGGTAAGTGGCGTCAAAAACCATCCAAAAGAATTCCTTTCCAAAATGTGTTATCAACAGTCATAGCCAGCTATGGATATGATGTGTGTCACACAAATGAAAGCCCCCAAGCTATCATTTTTGGAGCATGAGATTAAAGCAGTGAGACTTGTACCTCCTTGATGTCTTTTCTTGGCTCATATGGCAGCCATTCAGTTTCAATAACACATATTAAAATCTTGAAACTGTATGGTTGCAGTGTGAAAAAGCTGTGCTTCCTGTAAAGAGGCATCAACTGGTACAGGAACCATATCCATTTCTCTGCCACAACACTTTTTCCATTTTGGAACAAAATAGATGTACATCCCTAAATTCCCAGTGGCAAAGCTTCCTTGGATATTCTTGAAGCAATCAGCCATTCTTTTTAATCTATCTCATAAAATTTGAGTTTGTTGTGAAGCTTAGGGAAAAGAGGAACAGTGTAATTGGCAAAGGTGGGATGAAAAAGTAAGGCATACATTAAAGGAATAAACATCTCCAAATCAAGTTTTGCTAGTCATCACCTGTGTTGCCATCTGTCTGGATGTTTCTGATCCTATCTTGACAGGTGAAGAACCAAGACCCTATAAAATGTGGAATCTTAAAAAAAGTGTGTTAAACCAAACCAAAAAGTACACAAACCAATAGAGGAAAAGCATGATACAATTAAGATAGAACCTCCCCCACATTGCAAATTTATTCCAGTGGGTTATGTTGCAGAATAGAGTCTAGCTGGTAGATTATTCATTTTTCTGCAGCTCCAGTTAAGAATATAGTTAGCAGGATTAGGACTTTTACTTGTAGATTATCCTCTGAATCTATCCCTTTGACATGCAACAATGTGTATTTTCAAGCAGGTTCTTTTGTTCTTTTAAGATGTTTTCAAGTATGCAATGATTCCTTGAACAGCATCCTGCATGGCAACTTATTCAAAATGTAATTTTATTCTACAGAGCATTCAAGGACACCTGGATGAATGTGCAATCCAAATGGAAGAACTAGAGAAATTTGTTCAGTCAGACCCAGCACAGATGCATAAAATAAAACAGTGTTCTTCTGACTATCAAATACTTAAGAGATCATTGGAGGTAACTCATTTGGTGAAGGAATCTCAAAAGATGGCAGCACTCAGCTAATCTTTTCTGGTCTCAGAAGCTAAGCAGAGTCAGGTCTTGTTAATACTTAAATGGGACACATTCAGGGAATCCCAGACACCAAAGAAGATAATGACAAATCACTTACTGTTGCTAAGATGAATACATAAAAGGGTTCCAAAAAACAGCAGGAACTGAACTTAACTTGAACCTAACTTTTTCCTAAACTGCATGATTTTGCCCTGATGCATGTCTATGGAGATTATCAGCCATTCTTTCAAAAGGCAACTGGGACTTTCTTTGTTTTTCCTTGAAGATGTTTCACTTCTCAACCAGTGCAGCAATTGTTGCATTGGTGCAACAACTGCTTCTCATGCTTGTTAGAGGAGAGCCAAGCAGAAAAACATCTTCATCATCCCATACAACCTGCATCTTTTCTTGTGGCTTATAATGGACCCTTATGAAAGGGTTTCTACTCCTCTTGGGATTCCAAACATGCAGAAGAAAATGTGGGGTAAGACCCCAATTTTCATGATAATAATAACAGTTCTTTGGTAAACACAAGTAAATAAAATGGTCCACCTCTATAGGCCTTTCCACCAATCATTATGGAGATGTTACCGTTATGGAGATGTTGCCTCTAGGTCTTTTAGTGGTTTTTCAGATATGCTCCAAATGAAGATGAATCATGGGTCAAAGTCCAGGACCTCATTATTCAGGAGATAATGTTTGGGTAAATAATGGGGGGAATAAAATTGTTTCATTTATTGTATTTATTAAATTTTATGCCATTCATCTCACAATAAAGTGAATTCGGGCAGCTGGATTTATGCTAATCCTAATAATATTACTTAGACTTATATATAGCTTCACAGTGCTTTATAGCCCTCTCTAAGTGGCTAGTGATGAATCTTGTATTGGTATTTTCCATTATAATTCAGAAGGTAACTGTGATATTGGGAAGAAATGGGAGTCTATGTAGTAAATTTATGTTTATTACATGTTATGTAAAATTTTCTATGTAAAATGATTGCTCTGTCTAATGATAGAGCAAAGCTTGGAGTGTGTAATTTTATCAACATCATTGGGCCACTACCAAGAAGTTATTTAGTGATGGACGTTTAATGATTGAAGTTGTTGCTATGTGATCTAAGCATTTCACTTGCAAATGATGAATAAATCAAGCTGCTTTTACCAAGTCAAGTTGCCTTTTGATAAAGCAAAGATGATGACTGCAGTCATTTGATTCTGAATAATTAAAACAATGTAGAAGCACAATAAAAATTAAGTATTAATATATTATTAGAAAAGCAGTGTTTTCTTAGCTGCATTTCCTGTACATTAGAAAGAGATGCATAAGGCATTTTTATTTGTGGAGCACCACTCTGTGGCCAAATTCAGATTTGCAATTCTAGATTTTTTTTTCGCTAATGAAGGTAAAATTGTGTTAAATATTCATTCAGTTTAGCAGACTACTTCAGATATTTTTTTAAATTTAGTGAAATTATTTTTCTTAATAAGAAAACAATTTATAAAATGAAGATAGAATATGAATCTGAAACTTATAAAATGTGCAGTACTGTCTTATGCATGCCTATGTGGATTGAAGTGGTATTAGGTTCAATAGAATGAGCTCCTAAGGCAGGAGTGTCAAACACAGCCACACCCAATCTCGGTTTAGCGAAGAGGGCGAGTTGCAAAACATCAGGTGACAACATGTTGTTGCAAGTTTGACACCCCTGTCCTAAACACTGCAGCCTTCTATTAGTGATTGCCTTCACTTATTGCCCGCAAATGGAACTGGAACTCTTGCTAAGTGATGTGTATGTAAAGTGAAAAATTACATATCAGAGCTTGGCTTACTACAATAGTTCCAGCTGTGATCATTAGCAAATCACCCACAGTTGTTAAATGTGATGTCACATGACCACAACTTGCAACTTTCTGCTGACTTCCTCATTCACATTGCTGATCAGAAGCCAGCTGTGAGGGTAATAAATAATAACCAAGTGATTGAAATGTAGCCCAATAACCAGGTAACCCTGCAAACATTGTAAATGCACACTGATTACCAAGTGCCCAAATAATACCCACTTGACTGCAGAGATGCTGCAATGGCCACAACTTCAACCACCAAACATGCCACAAGTCTCTTTTTTTCAGTGCCATCACAACTTTGACCGATCACTGAATGAGTGGTTAGTAAACAAGGACTACCTGTATTTTGATTTTGATAACTTACAGCAGGGCTGTCAAACACCCAGGCCACAGGCTGGATATGTCGTGCACTAGCCATGCCCACACTCAATTTAGCGAAAGGGGAAAAATCTTGATACATCACGTGATGCTGTCATGTCACGAGTTTGACACCCCTGACTTATAACATCCTTTAGAGTTGTTGAGCTGATAAAAAACAGTCCTCATTAATATCAACACAATCTGGCTGAATGATTCTAGAAGATGCTGTCAGCCACTGAAAAGATCCTGTCTTCTCCTTAGTATGTTCATTTTGAGTATGATAATAAGGTATCTTTTGGAAGTTAAAAGTTTTGATCCAAAGAAAGAAATCCCATGAGTTCCCCTATTTATGATGACTGGTCTTCCTGTTGTTCTTTGCAGACCATGATTGCACAAAGTAAGCAACATATTCAGAAACACTGGGCTTTTAATGACAAATTATCAGATCTCCAACAGTGGCTTACCGTGACCAAACAGAAACTGGAATATTACTGTGATGCTACAACTCATAATGCAATTTTGGACTTGGAGGTAAAGAACATTTCTTCTCTTGTGAGATTATTAGCAAGCTTTCCAATGGATAGAAATATGAGGATTTAGCTGAGGTTTACATTTCACCTACAGTCTTTAAATCAGCAGAATATTTGCAAAGTGCCATGTTACTGTTTTCAAAAGTACTATTTATTTTGAATTACACTGTTTTTAAAGACCAAATGAACACTAAGAATAAGACATTTATATATATTCTGTATTATGGAAGTTGAATTAATATGTAGTTCATACAACAGTACAAAAATGGGATCTCCAGATTTAGAGACTATGCTCCTAAATGTCATCGCTCAGAAGCCATATTATTTGAAGTATGTTACTTTACATTTCTTCTTGGTTGATTTTTTGACATCATATCTGATTTCAACAAGAAAAAAAAAATATTGAACTATTTATCAATGAAGGATACAATGATCTGTCAAAATTGTATATTCTAGCAGGCTGCCAAGGTACAAACAGATTACTCTTACTAGAAGCTTGAAATGATTACTTCCAAAATTTTTGAAACTTAGACCAAAAGCCACTTGTGGCCTTAACATTGTTCATTCCTCATTACATATTTAAAGGGGACCTTGGTCTGATTCAGAATAGTATTTCTACTGTTCTTAGACATAGACCCCTTGCATCCCAGACAAACTGTTTCAACTCCTTGCCTCAAAATGACGCTATAGAGCACTGCACATCAGAACAACTAGACACAAGAACAGTTTTTTCCCAAAAGCCATCACTCTACTAAACAAATAATACCCTCAACACTGTTCAACTATTACAAGTCTGCTCTACTATTACTGTTAATTTTCTCATCAACTATTACAAAGTCTACTATAACTATTACTGTTAATTTTCTCATCATTCCTTATCACCCATCCCCTCCTACTTGTGACTATATGACTGTAACTTTGTCGCTTGTATCCTTACAATTTATATTGACTGTTTCCTAGTATAATTTGAATGCTTATTTATACCCTATGACTATCATTAAATTTTGTACCTTATGATTCTTGATGAATGTATCTTTTCTTTTATGTATACTGAGAGCATATGCACCAAGACAAATTCCTTGTTTGTCTAATCACACTTGGCCAATAAAGAATTCTATTCTATTCTCGAATTTGTCATCAATACATAGGATTCCATTAATAACATTTGGCAGTTTTTCATAGCAAATGGCTATGCTCTGGATATGCACTTTGTCTTTCATTTATATTAATGAAACAAATGCTATAAATGTTAACAAAATTTAGATTGGAATCAGAGCTAAATAATGATCCTAAACATTCATTCTCATGTATCATCTACATTGATTTGGAGTGCTTGGTGCTCTCTTAGCTCAGTGGCTTTCTTGCAAATGTATCATTACCAAGCTAAGTAACATCATCAGTGCACTGATCATTGCCTAGTTTGGTAATGAAACACCTGCATCTGAAAACCACCAAGCTCAGGGAGCACCAAAGACCCTACAGTTCAACTGTGAACTGCAAACATTCTCTTCCATCAGTACATTGATGTGTTTATATCTTATGCCGTTTAGAGATTACAAACTGAGTTTCCAGGTAGAGAGATCCAGTTACATCTCATTGAAGCCCATGGGCATTTGGTTATAAAAGACACTTCTCCAGAGGGAGCTGTTAATATCCAAACTGAAATGAAGAAGTTGAAGGATTCATTCAAGTTTCTTGAAAACTTAATGTCAAAGTAAGAAGTTCTTGCACTTTCATTTCAGGAGTTTTTTGAGGCTAGCTGTAGCTAGCTGGTGAAAAGAGAAAACAAAAGGATGGGGAATGTGCAATTTCTGAATTGTCATATTTTTCTTGTTCAATATTTTAAAAAGGTGTGCAGCTGTTTTTCAGATTGTAGGCTGTGCTGGCTACAGTTTATTTATTATTTATTTATTACATTTCTATCCTCTTGCATTCCCACTGGACCCTTAGCAGTGTTAAGAATACAAACATTAAAACATCAGAATTAATAAAATCCAGGAACAGAAAACACATCAACCAAACACCAAAAAATTCAAAACATCCAAACCAGTACAAATGAAGAGGTATCAAGTCCCAAACATTCCCCCAAGAGCCTTGTTTTCAACTGCTTAGGAAAGGTAGCAAAGGTCAGGGCTAATCTAATAAGCTGGGGGAGCCCATTCCAGATGGCTGACATTGCTACCAAAAAGCAGCCCCTTTGTGCTTCATTCTTCCACACCTCCCAAAATGGGGGACCATCAGTTTACCAGTAAGAACCAATATATTGAGCCAGTTCTAGTGAGTAAATACCATCCTGAAAATAACTTGCTTCCAAGCCATAAACTACTTTATAAGTTAGAACACCAGCATGTTAAATGGACACCTGAATATCTATAGGGAGTCAGCGCAGGCCCATGCTTGGGTATAATATGCTTTGCCCAGTAAATATCAGATAATGCATAGGCAGTTGTGACTAACTGAAACATCCAACTGGTGATTAAATAATGATATATAGAGCTATTACAATAGTCTTAACTGGGGTAAGGATAGAAGTCACTGCAGCCAGATGTTCTTACTCTTGGTATGGTCACAACCAGCATACTAGGTGAAGCTAGTAAGGAAAGCACCCACTGCTGATCTAACATTATTGAGAGGTTGCCCAAGTCATGGGCCTGCTCCTTCAGAATTATTACTTTTCCATCAGGAGCGGAGCCATCTGAATACCCTGATGAACAAACTGTCTTGCTAGGATTCAATTTAAGCTTGTTCTGTTCCATCCAGAAGTTCAAAGACTTCAGACAGTACAGCCTGGGTAGAGATGAATGTCATCATTTGAACTGATAGATAACCTCACCCAAGGAATTCTTGTAGCTACCAAACATTAGTGTGGAGAGATCCCTGTGGATCCCCACAAGGAACAGCCAGCCAGTCAATTTCTCCTCTTCCATCACTATTGACTGGAAATGCCTACTGAGAAAAGAGCAGAACCACTATAAAAAAGTGTCCCCAGCCCCCAACCTTTAAAGATGCTCCAGAAGGATATCACGATTGATGGTACTGAAAGCTGCAGAATGATCTGAAAGACTCAGGGCAGGTACATTATCTCCATTCAGATCCCACTAGGAGACATCTGTACTTCTGCTTTCTGAATTGGCTGAAACTTCAGGTGATCTTTAAGGGCAGCCCTATGTGGAGTGTATTGCAGTAATAGGGCCATGAACTAACCAAGGCATGAGTGACTTATCAAAAAAGCAGATACATATAAACACATGCTACATAACTTGTGAAATCTTATCTTGATTTGTACTCTCATGTTTTTGAAATACAATCCGATCATAATCTTTTGTTAATGGTTTGTTCCTTTTTTAGCTTAGCCTAAATCAGATGAATCCAACCTATAGCCCGTGGGCTGCATGTGTTCCTGGATAACTTGTAATGCAGCCACACAATATATAAAAAAATATTAAAATGAAAGGAAGTTTGTTATTTATATACATTAACTAAATTATATATTTTATATGTGGCACAAGACAATTCCTCCTCATTCAATATGGCCCAAGCAAGCCAAAAGGTTGGGCACCAATGACCTAAATGATCCCTCCCTTTATAGCTTGCTGTTATGTGAGACCACTCAATTGTTCAGTAAATCATAGTTAAAAATCCTGGCCTGGTGATATATGTGAAGCAAAGCACCGAATCAGTATATTCACAAATGTTGTTTGTACTACATTAAGAATCTTCCCCTCTTCAGTTGCTTGGTTGCTAATTTTAGTCTCTTTCCATCCAAACAGGACAGCAGTTGATGTGAATAAGAAGATAACCTGTTTAGAGAAAACGCGAGTCGAAAAAGTGGATGTTTCTGAGCACTTATGGGTGAGAAAACCATATAGGCTTAATGAAATACAGGTAGTCCTCAGCTTACAACTATTCCTTCAAAGTTACAACGGCACTGAAAGAAGTAACTTACGAATCTTTTTCATACTTACAACCATTGCAGCAGCCCCACAATCGCCTGATCAAAATTCGGTTGTTTGGCAACTGGTTCATATTGATGATGGTGTACCAGGGTCATGTGATCACCTTTTGTGACCTTCTGACCAGCAAAGTCAATGGGGAAACCAGATTCACTAAACAACCATTTTAGTCACTTAACAACTGCAGTGTTTCACTTAACAACTGTGGCAAGAAAGGTAATAAATGGCCTAAATTCACTTAACAAATACCTTGCTTAGCAACAGAAATGTGGGGCTCAATTCTGGTCATAAGTCGAGGACTCCCTGTACTTCTACTATCTAAAGGTTTAATTGGAATGACCTTTCCATATTGGTAATGAGAGCGATTTATGATGTTAGTGTATCCTAGCTGAATTGGTTAATGCCTTGTTTGGATAAAACAATTTCTTTCCTTTATCCCATTTTTGCCACACATTCCATAGTAAAAAGCACATGGCCTCAAAAACCTTGTGCTACTCACATAATTATTTCTAACCATCAAAGAAAAGTTACAAAACTGCAGCAGGTTTTTAATTGGTAGTATTTCCAAAGGTCAGATGAAATACATTTTGCCAACTTTGGACTGGATGAGTCTTGTGGCTTCTTTATCAAAATATTCTGGGAAGGTGATCTTTTGGCACTTCTTTATCAAAAATATAAGCTGTCTTAATTAGTACAGGCTCCAAAACTGGTGCTTTCTTTTCAGATAGCCTCTTCTCATTGGACTTGATTTGTAATAACACATTGTTATTTCTTTGTTTTTAATCTTTGCTTCTATTCAGGATTAAAAGGGTTTCTGTAAATTACCTCTCACCAAATTGTTTATGGAGAGACAGTCTTCATCCAGCTCCTCTGATGAGACCTATCCAGTATAAGTTGAGCCTCTGACATAGCTCTCATCTTCCTCAGAGCACATTTAGTAATAGTTATTTACCAGTGCAAGTGTGTGTGTGTGTGTGTGTGTGTGTGTGTGTGTGTGT
>BLBF01000005.1:11945628-11956339 GCA_015471245.1 Laticauda colubrina
AGAAAGAAAGAAAGAAAGAAAGAAAGAAAGAAAGAAAGAAAGAAAGAGAAAAATTATGAACGGGGGGAACCTCATAGACTGTATTTAACAATAAAACTTATTTTGCATCCTCTGAAGTTTCCTTCACTATTGGAAACAAAAATAAGTTGTGCCAAAATCAGTAGTGGAGTTTCCTGATGTTATACTTAAAATAGTTAAAAACTAAAACTATGCAGTGCTTTGGATTAGAATATGATGTCTGTCTGCTGCTCTTTAAAATAAGCACATTCTTTCTGGGACTGTGGTTATTCTGCAATTACCAACAATTTGGGGGAATACACAACTGCTTTGAAGCATTGTGAATAGGTGTTCCATAGCACTACGCAACCTTAATCAATGACTATGTAGTCATTAGGCACCAAGACTGATTTGAAGACAGAACAGGAAAGTGGGAAGGGAGATTGCCCACAAATAATAGTTTCTACTCATTTGTGCAATATGGCCAAGCATAACTCTCCTTATTATCCCATCCATGGGTCTTTTGCATTAGGTAAGCCCACACAAGTAAAAGTATTACCCAAAATATTAAAACTCATATTAATTTAGAGAGTCCATATTTTGCTCAGAACTGCTGCTCCTGGAATACAATACCAAGAAACTTGAAACTTCCACACTTACATGGTAAAGTCAACCAGTGACATAAGAATCAATTGAATTCTTTACTTATTCAATTACTTATTTAGAAATATGCCCAATAGAAATTATAGGACTGATAAAAGTAAGAATAAAATTACACTTAAAATATATGTTGTTCAACTTTGGCCATCTTTCTAAGAGGATGGACCCTTTTTTTTTTTTTTTTTTGCGAGGCTGCAGTCATAAAAAGGGTTGAAATACATGCCAAAAGTGAAAATCTAATTTTCAACAGTTTATCTAATCAGAATTTGGCCAATGGTCTGATGAAACTTTGTATTTGATGTTCCTATGAGGGCATTAGAATTGGCAAAATTAGAACCCAATAGGTTTGCTGCAGTAAAACAGCATAGATGTCAGCTGTCTCAAAAAAGTTTCAGTGAGTACTTAATTAATTGAAAAAGATAATAGATAGCATCTCAATATTCATTTAAACCTAGCTCAGCATGTGTTTGAATGCCGTCATTGAGTTTTATAAGTCATAACATAGTTATGGCTAAGTACAATATGTGAATCCTGTTGTAATTTATAAAGCATGATAGTTAACATGAACAATGACAATGTGATATGCAAACCTAACACTGATGAGATTATTGCCGCTAGAAGATTAGATCAGAATTATGGAGTGACTTTGGGTCAATCATTATCATTTATTCCAGTTGCATTTATTCATAATGTGGCTTTTGGCATTTTAATTTATTGCCTGAACTATCAGTAAGGGTTTATATAATCAATGAGCAGATACTAAGCAAGGCATAGCACAGATCAATGTGTAATGAGGTTGTAATCAGGTTGTGTTAACAAAATGTACCATGTATCTATTTCACTTTTAGTATTTGCTAAAATCCTTTTAAATGACACAAAGGCTAATTTTGAAACAAATTTTCTATCATGATTATGATTAGCAATACCACTTAGACTACTTTAAGCAGTTCTCATTACACTTTATTAACATTTTAACTTTTCATAAATATCCTAGCATTCTCACTTATGTATTGTAATATTAGCTAGCTAGTTTGCATGTTATTATTTATATGTTTATCTTCCTTTTTATGCATTTTTGTCTTCATTGTTTAGCAATTTCTAATTTGCTCCACTAGTATTAATTATCTATTATTGAGTATCTGTAATTACAGAAATAACCTTTAACTGGCATTACCAGTATTTTCATGTACTGGTTTATATTTTTAATAACATGTATTGAACTTAAATGCTTGTAAAGTTAACATTAATTATCATTTTTATGAAATAATTATTTCAGACATCCTGATAGATTTCTAAGTAACTTGTTGAAGAAGTTTCTTTTTGCAGGTCTTGTATATGATATTTGCTACTATAGTTAATACAAAGGTTTTCTTATAACTTTAAAATGCATTTTCAAAGCTTTCTTGTAGAATGCAAAATATTGTTTATCTCTGTGGGCATGGGAATAATTTAATGTAAAGATATTTGAAGAAGTTGCCAGGCCCTGAAAGTATCCAATGAATTGATTCCCATTTCCAAAATGGTTACATATTGGAATGTAACAATTAAAGAGGTTACATATGTTTAATAAATTTCAGTATAGGAGATAAATTCAATGGATAAAATGAATCTGCCCATCTTCTAGGAAAATCTATCCATGTGAGTATGTCTTGCAATTTATAAAGCAAACAAGATTATACATATGATTATATATATAAAACCATCATGTAAATAAATCCTTATGCAATATTTGTTCAACTTATGAAATATTAATTTGTGCAAAGGTATGATGTAAGACTTACTATATCTGTTGTCTTTATAAAGTGTTCTCTTTAAACTGGTTTGTCAACTTTTAAAAATGTATTTTGCATGCATTTGTGCTATATGTAACTCTTTTTTAATTGAACCATAGTTCATGAAATCAGATTGTCTGGATTCTGGATTCTCCAAACCAAGACATATAACAATTATATTGGTTTGGTTTGACATAAAAAATACAAAATACATTTAACCACAAATTAGAAAAGCACATGTGATAACTTAGCATGTTGTCCAAATTCAGTTAAGGCATTTGTGTTTGGTTTTTCTCCCCAAAGAAACAAGCAAATGGATTTCTGTCTGTTCGACATGACCAATGTGAACTTTGAACCTGTGGTCCTGTCATCATTAGCATCACACTATACATCACTGTGTTTGCCAGCGTTAAAGTTTCTGATAAGGATTGATTCTGAAATCCCAGGGTCTTGATTGATGTCTGACCATCTTAATGTACAGTATGGCTTTATTAGTTCTGGTTTAGTAGATTGTAGAAATCCAGTCAATTGTAATTTGTTCAATAATCTTGGTAAGAAAATCAAGTCATAGAATATTGAGGAAATTAAGAGTTTAACACACCAGAGTTGTGATGTAACATACATGCTACAGTAGTCCGCAGTTAAGTGCCCACTTTATTTATTCATCCAATGTGAATTTTAAAAGCATCAGAATATTTTTTTTAAGTACGATAGCATGGAATGCTTTGTCTTGAAGTCTGGAGAAATCTCTGTCTAGCTATCATTTCACAACAGAGTAATGCAAGAGTTGAAAACTCAGTTTATTGTGCTGTCAAAGGCAGCTTCACCTTGTAAAGACTGTTTCAGAGTACATCTGTTAAGGAATAAAATCTAGTAATACATGTGTCCTAAAAAAAATCTTGCAAGGGGATATCTCAAATTTAGGAATGAATTTTCCCCAGGATTTTTTTTTTTTTAAAGGAAACCGTGATTGTCTTTATTCTTCCTAATATAATGTAAGAAAAGTTTCTTTGAATAGAGTAGAATTTGGATCTAAATTAATGGTTGAGACCATATATGCTTATCCTGTTAGGTCACCACAATTCCATGTTGAAAGCTGTCTTCTTTAACATTCATGTTCTGCTGTATATAGAATTTTCCATAGTTTGAGTTTCGTAGAAGGTGTATCAGAATGAAACAGCCAGACAAATTTACATGTTTTGCATTGACCCTTTCTGTAGGTTATTAGAAAACTTTAGTCAGAGATCCCAAGACACTATAGAAAGCAGCATAGTAGACAGAATTTTCAATGTTACTGACTTGATAGTATGAAGGTAATAGCAGAAGAGAATAACAGAGTTGTAAGGGACCTTGGAGGTCTTATACTCCTGTCTAGGAATTTCCTCAATTCTTTTTCAATCCTCTGGTAAATTGCCTAGTGTTGTGGCCTCTTCAACAGCATTATTCAAAAGGTTTTGAGACAATCTTAGTCCATAGCTGCCTTTATGTCTGATGCCAGATAGTTTCATAAATTAATTCTGAACTATATAAACACATTTTGTTGATTTCTCAAGGTGAGGCTTAAACTGATAGTTAGATGAGGCTTAAATAGATAGTTACATGTCCATGGAGATATATTTTGTTGAAATTGGGTCTATTCTACCTAACAATATTTTGATTAAGTAGCATCTTTACATTAAGTCACTTGAGATGGCTTGCCTAGTGAATGAAATGGTGTGTGTGTATGTGTCTTGTTATAATGTAATGGTGTACTCATTAGTAAATAACTGAATTGTATCTCCTAGTTAGAACTTGCAATTTTAAAACTGTCTCTGTTTTCAATTAAGAATCATTTTGGAAATCAATAGCCAGTTTGTTGAACAAACAAACTGGAAAGAAATTTACTTCTACAAATAAGATTTGCTACTCAAAGGCTGAAAAATGTACTTTTCCGAAACCTCCCTAAAACATTTTCCCTCTTGGCACTATTACCAGTTGCCATGGTGCTAGGAAAGACACAGTTAAAAATATCACACCCCAAATAATTAGGTAGCAGAACCGTTCTAATTTTACCGCTTTACAAATTTTGCATTGAATTCACTGTTCTCAATCTGGTATCTTCTAGATATGTGAGACTACAACATCTACCTTCCATAGTTGAAACAGCCAAATTATCTGTAGCATAGAGAGGATGAGAGCTGCCCTGTGTGGATGAAGGCAGAACAGTGATGTGGGTCAACATATGAAAAAAATTATCTCCTGTTATCTACTATAAGTTTGTCTGTAGTCTTTTGGACTGGGAGGCTATAACAACCCATTAAAATTGGGATAGTTTAAATATGTTAAGCTTTAGCACATTTTACATCTTTGTGTCAATCTTGATTAATCAATTATTTAATCAGATATACATATAGATGTATATGTGTGCAGTGTGTGTGTGTGTGTGTGTGTGTGTGTGTAACACTCAAGATGGGCAAACTTACCTAATACTCCTAACTCCGAGCCATCATGGCTAGGATCATGGCTATCATATTTCAAGTTATTAGCTTAGGGCCTAATAAAATTAGGGTCATTTTGCAATTTGTAATAGTGAGAATAGTTTTTTAAAAATATCCTTAGGAAATAAGGGGCACCTCCCACTTGCCAAGTTAACACCACTAGTGTGAAAATTGAACTAGTTGCCTGTTGGCTTCCAGGTGCAATTCTTTGTGTTGATTAGCACACTTTAAAATCAACTTTCAAGACTTGCACAGCTCAGGATTTGCATATCTTTGCAGGACTATCTTTTCTCTGAAATCTAGATCCAATTAGATCTAGCATGGAATTTGCAGCACAAATCACCAGGCTCAAATTATTCAACTTTGAACACCTTACATAAAGACAGTTCTGTGGACAAGCTTCTGATGCTGGGAAAAGTAGAAGGAAGCAGAAGAAAAGGACAATTAGAACAAGGTGGATGGTCTCAGTTATACTGACAACAGGTGCAATATTGGAAAATGTGAAGGACCATAGAGAAGATCTATTGTCTCTCTCTCTCTCTATTCACTAAGTATTGACAAAAACTTGATGGTACATAATTAATCATCAGTTAAATATATATAAAAACATTGAAGCTAAACAAATTAAAGATTTTGTGTGTGTGTGTGTGTGTGTGTGTGTGTGTAGGTTCCCCTCGCACATATGTGCTAGTTGTTCCTGATTCTAGGGGGCAGTGCTCATTTCTGTTACAAAGTTGAAGAGCCAGCACTGTCTGAAGATGTCTCCGTGGTCATGTAGGCAGCATGGCTAAACATCAAAGGCGCACGGAGTGCTGTTATTGTCCCACCAAGGGTGGTCCCTATTTTTCTACTTGCATTTTTTATATGCTTTCGAACTGCTAGGTTGGCAGAAGCTGGGACAAGTAATGGGAGCTCACCCCATTATGCGGTGCTAGGGATTCAAACTGCTGAACTGCCAACCTTTCGATCGACAAGCTCAGCATCTTAGCCACTGAGCCACCGTATCATACATACATACATACATACATACATAATTTCTAACTGTTCATTTAACAACTGTTTGAAGTTGTGACTGCATTGAAAAGATTTAGAACTAATTTTTTTGTTTATGATTTGCAGTATCTCTGCAATCAAGTGATCAAAATTCAGGTGCCTAGCGACTAGCATGTATTCACCATGGCTGCAGCATCCTGGAGTCACTATTTGTAACCATCCCAAGGGACTTCTGACAAGCAAAGTCAATGGGAGAAGTGAGATTTGCTTAATAACTGTGGCCAAAAAATGTTGTAAAATCAGGCATGTCTCACTTAATTACTGCATTGCTTAGTGACAGAAGTTGAAGTCCCAATTGTGGTTGTAAGTCAAGGACTGCATAGTAGCTTATTCTGCTGATGTTGGGTATGTGGCTTTCTGATTGGTAGTTCCTTGATTAGGGTATTGTTTCTGCTTTCAAAAGATTTTTTCCTTTAAGTTTACAGATTGTTTCATTTAAGTGGGTATGATTTTAGCATATTCAGGTATTTTATCCATTTTTTCTAATTTTTCTGATTTTTTTTTTAAAGGTATGATATGTACCATATCTGTTTGTGCCAAGAACCCAGTAAAATTTCATAGTTCTGTAAAATAGATTTGTCCAATCAGTTTTCTGTTTCAAGATGGCAGACACAGTTACTGAGGAGCTGAAATATTTACTGCAATTTAGGCAGGTTAACAGTAGACAGAATTTAAATTCAAATAATTACTAGAGAATGCTTGCCTGAACAATGCCAATGATTGTCCAAGAAGCAAGGCAGTACTCCAAATACATTCTAAGTGTCATAGGATATGAAATCAGCCAGCCCAAGAGTTAAAAGGTCTCAAACAAGAAGCAGATACTAGAGTCACAAGCTAGTATACTAAAAAGTTATTTCCAATGAAGTCTGAAAGCAAAGCAGCTACCTAAATCTGCAAGTAGCTGGCTGCAATTACTCAGGCCTCACCCTTTGTCTAAAGAAGAGCCTCACTGAATGATGTTGCATTGTTCACCACTGCATGCACTGAGGCCTGGGGTTTTGTTGGGGAGGGTGTTGTGCTTCATCATCTGACTGCTCCACCTGCTCAGGAGATGCCTGTGGTTGATCAGCAACTTCAGATGAATCATGGCTTAAAGATTCCTGAGGCAGATAATTCACAGGTTCAAATGGAGCGAGATTGACAGAGTCAAGATCAGATTCTGAATCATTGCTCATAATGGGCAATTTTGGAAAGGCTGCATGTCATTTGCAAGGTATCATTCAAAAGCTGAGAAGGGTGCTAAACTATATTGACTGTACAGTACAATGAACTATGAAGCTGGAAAATCATTCAACTAATATTCTATCCAAAAATAGAGAACAACTTTTCACCACAGAATCAAATGTCAATTATTCATTGGCAGCTGAAGAATAGAGAAGTGGCACTTTACAATTTAAATAAATATAAGCAGTGGTACTTATTTCAACAACAGTACCAAAATTCTTAATCTAATTTTTCACTAATAATGAACATACTCATTCTAGTGAACAGGCAATATCTCTAATTGGGTTAAAGAAAAATGAGTTTCTGTCGATGCTAGAGAAGACAAAGTTCAATGAATTGTAGCTCTACTGCTTTTTGCATCAAAATATACAAGTTCCTTTACTCTAGGCTAGCCACTTGGTACTGGAGCAGGGGTGTCAAACTTGATTTCATTGAGGGCTGCCTCAGGGTTGTGTTTGACCTTGGGGTGTGTGTGGCCAGGGTGGGCATGGCCAGTTCAATATCACTTGTGTCAGGAGCTCCTGTGGTGGCCCAAGTGTTTTGCTAATGAAAATGGCGGCAGACGGCTGAAAATGGAGCTTGGGAGGGCTGCATGTGGCCTTTCTGACCTCCATTTTCACTGGCAGAGGCACCATGGTGGGTCCTTTGCTGTTTCCAGGGCAGCCCTGCAGGCAAGATCTGAGCAGCCCATGGTCTGAATCTGGCCCATGGGCCTTGAGTTTGTCACCCCTACCCTAGACAATAAATTATTCCCTAAATAGTTTTTACAATTATATTGCCATTTCTTTTGAGGTCTGTTTTTTATGTAAATGATATCTTATTTGTCTTTTGTGGAATACAAGATAATGTCTTTTATCAACAATCACATTGGGTACATTATGCTAAACTATGATTTGCCTTAATAATAGTTTATTGAACAAGACAGAAATAACTGAATCTTGCAAGCAAACAAAATAATCAGAGCACATGTGGCAAGATTGTAGGATATGAGTTTCCTTTTAACCTTAAGTTTGAACTATGTATGAACCAAAGACAGAATAATACAGGAAACCACAAAGAAACCATGCATCCTCTCTGCATAAAGCCATAGAAAATAGTTGTTTCTTATTGTCATTTATAGCCACGATTTCATTTTACTGATTCCATCTACGTATTATGTTAAGCCTCTAACTAATGGTGCCTTATGGTTTATTGTAGTATGTGAGCTCATCCATTTGATGAGGCATAGGAACCTACAGGCATAGGAACTGCTTATGCTGTTGATGGATGACATGAAATCCTACAGTAGTATAACCAGAATAAAAAAGAAAAAACAATATTAAAACTCTGGTGCTTGTTTTGGTAGCATGTTGTTTATTATTCTGATCATTTTATTGTCAACTGAGGAGCTGTATAAATGCTTTCTTCTGATCTTATCAAAATATTCTGATACCTTTACATGAACTATATTATAAGAAGGTTAGTTGAAATAAATTGCTGGCTGGAAAATCCAAACACCTGGAGTATAGGGATTTGGGATAGACTCCCTCAGATAGAGCCAAAGATACAAAAAGTAACTTCCTATGGCAGGGGTCCCCAACCCCCAGGCTGCAGCTCACTACTAGGCTACAGCCCATTTGGAACAGGGCTGCACAACTCGCAAGCGTCAGGTGCTTGCACTTGCATATGAATGTCTACTCATGTGAGTGGCAGTGTTCGCACTTCTGCATGAAGCTCCATTTAGAGTTGCGCATGCTTACATATCTGCCACTTGCATGGAACCATCCCTTCTCTCCCCCGCAGAAAGATTGTGGACTGCTGCCCGATGGGATGCATCATAAGCAGATCATGTAAGCGAATGGTATCAATCTCAAATAGAAGTGAGAAGAAGGCACTAAACCTAATGCAAAGGTTCCTATAGGCTGCATATTGACTTAGAAAATCACATTTACACACACACACACACACACACACACACACAACTTAAAAATCAGATAGGAACTAGATGTAACTAATACATTAAAAAGGAAACATTTTTGTTTGCAAATAGTGTGTAAATGAGCTTTTATTGTTTCTTTCAGATGGTGTATAAATGTGGCTGATTTCTACTATTTGAGTATGCCCCAATTTAAGCCCATGTCACACTGAACCAATGGATGCAAAGAGGATGTAAAACGGACAAAAAACCTTGCCATCCGTTCAAAAATGCGATGTACTCACTGCCTCCGTTTGGCTTCCTCTCTATCCGTCCAGCATCCGTTTATTGACGTTTCATCCGCTTCGAAAGTTTTGAGCTGCCTAAAACTTTTGCGCGGAAAATGTATCCAGTTCGTCCATTCTGCATCCGCTACGCATCCGCTACGCATCCACTACGCATCCGCTATATCCGCTAGGCATCCGCTGTGCATCCGCGCAACTCGCATCCGCTCGGACACAGGGAGGAAGCGGAACGGACGCTGAACAGATGCAGAACGGATGCCTAGCGGATGCAGAATGGAAACAAAGCGTTTAAAAAGGAAAAAACGTTCGCAGAGGGGACCTATCTCGGATATTAAGGATGTCTAAAGGATGCCTAGAGGATACCTAGAGGATGCCTAGCGGAAAACCTATACTGCCTATAAAAAGGGGGAGCAACTCGCCTGCATCTCACTTTCAGAACAGCAGCCCAGCGGTGCAGACCTCTGCAGCCTTCATCTGGCTCTTCCTCTTCCACAGCATCCAGTCATGCCCACCGTGGATCGTGACAAAGTCCTTTCGGCAGCCACCATCCTTCTGCAACAGTGCAAAATCATCTACAGGCTCTGTGAACTCTACTACGGGAAGAAAAGGAGGCACCCGAAAAAAGTCTGGGTCCAAAGATGGTTCGCCAGAAGAGCAGAGGACGGACTGTACAACAAGCTGATAGTGGAGCTCAGGAGCGAAGACGCTCGGGCGTTCCAGAACTTCATGAGGATGCCTCCAGCCATGTTTGATGAAGTTGTGCAGCGCCTGACACCCAGGTTGACCAAGACAAACACCAACTTCCCGCCCAGCCTGAAACCTGGGCTCAAGGTGGCACTCACTCTGCACCACCTGGCCTCAGGGACCACCTACAGGAGCATGCAGTATGGCTGAAGGGTGCCACCCAGCACCATCAGCTTTGTGGTCAGAGAAGTGGTGCAGGCCATCATTGAAGGGTACATGGAGGAGCTCCTCCAGTGCCCCTCCACTGAAGAAGGCTGGAAGAAAGTTGCAGAGCAGTGGTATCAGAAGGGGAACTTCCCCCACACCGTTGGAGCCATAGATGGCAAGCACGTGGCCTGCAAAGCGCCAGCCAAGTCGGGGTCCACTTATCACAACTACAAGGGCTTCTTCAGCATCATCCTCTTCGCCATGGTCGATGCTGACTACAAGTTCATGTACATCGATGCTTCAGGCAACGGCTCATCTTCAGATGCCCAGGTATACAACGCCAGTCACCTCAAGGAGGGGCTGGAAAGCAACCTCATCGTGGGCTTCCCAGATCCAGACCCGCTGCCCAACGACACACAAGATGTGCCCTACTTCATC
>BLBF01000005.1:11960862-12049611 GCA_015471245.1 Laticauda colubrina
GTGTTTTGTGGAATAACATGCATTGTTATATCAGTATGTTTTACATAGAGATAAGATTAGGAAGACCTGTGTCCATTAGGAGTGGGGCAAGTAACAAGTAGCATGTGAATAATTTGAAGTGCAGAGCTGGATCTGGCTGCTACTCTGGATAGAAAACTTTAATGTGTTGATCCAGTCACAGCCTGAAGCAATAGGAGAGAAATTGTGTTTCAGCTGTATATCGAAATAGGTCAGATGAGGACTGCAAAGAAGAATCCAATATTTAGTTATTTTGGTTTCTTCAAGAAATAAATTTCCTTCAACAACATAACTATTCTTTATCTCTTGAATTTCATGTAGCACATCTGGAATCTGTTGGTCTGGAATAGAATTTAAAGATTATTTAGCAAAGGGAAACAAAATCAATATTGGCCCCATAAAAATAGAATATTACAGTGCTTTTAAAAATAAAATCAGACCATCGGGGAGTATGAATGGAAAGCTGTGAAAATCTAGTGTGAAGAAATTGTTGTGTTACTGTTCAACAAACCGAACAGCTCAGTAAGAGGGACAATAAGAGGGTTAGATTAAGACCAAATGCATTTCTACTGAAATAAATGGGATCAAATGCACCTAACTCATGGCCAAGCATTTTGGTTTAGCTATCTGATTAACTGAAAGCAACCTCTTTATTTCTTGCAATCTGCTTGCACATTTTTTATTATTTTTATGGTTACTTGTATTTCTGTTCCTTGCCTGAAACCCACATAGGTACATACACACATATACGAATAAGAATCTATGAATGACTGAATGAATCAAGATTGATTCTTATGCCTGGAAAATCTGCAACTCTTGTGGAAGCAGATTGCTGTACCATTAATTGTTTTTTCCCCTTCTAAAAGTTAATCTGGAACATTCCATTTTTCAGCAACCTGTTTTATCAATAAAACATAGTTATGGATATTTCTCTACCTGACATGACCCTGAAACCTTCATAATAAAAAACAAATTGTCAAACTGAAACCCTATAGTAAAACGAGAAGTTTGATATATAATGTTACAATAGGAGTGTCTTTAAAAAAGGACAGGAAGAAGGCTGCAGTTTAAAATAGTGGGTGTATGTCTATGTATGGTACTTTCCTCCATGTACATGGACATTCACATTTGTTCTGTTCCAGTTGTTTATCTAATTCCTCTGCTTTTTTTCCCACTGGAATTCTAAATTTAATATTATTGAAAGCAGAAAAAAAGAAAAGCATTTAGTATGAAAATGCAAAGCAGATAAAATTGCTAAAAATAACTTTTGCCTTTCACAAGTGTATACTCCTACTCCTCCTCCATATTCTAAGTTTTCTGATTCTCATGGATTCAAGTATTGATTGAAGGGCTGAACCTCAAGACTCTTGACTGATCGAATATTCTGTTAGCATTACATCATTTAATTTATATTATGGATTGTTTGTATGATAACATTGGTATGTCATATGCTATTCTTCTTCCAGTTCCAAATTCAGTTTTATAAATGGATGCTCATGTCATCTGTACATTCAAATTATACCGTGGTCATCATTGGTTGTTGGTTTCTAAATTCCACATTGCAAATAGTGTTCATAGACATCACATTGAGAAAAATGGATAATATTTGCAAGAACAAGTCCAGCAATGGTACTAAATAAAACATCATAAAAACTAACTTCAGTATGGATTATGATTAATCTACTTCTTCTGAATCATTATATTTTTAGTACAGTTGACAGAATTAGTATAAGAATATAGTAGAATTAGATTCTGATGATTTTATTTTCTTGCTGAGTGTGCTTCCATCAGTAAGATAGATGGCAAGAGGTTTTTTTTTTCAGAAAAAAACTTTTAATGTAAATGATTTGAAAGCAGACTCATACTAATATACTCCAAATATCCAATCCACAAGGTTTATTGGCTGGCCAGCACTAAGTTGTAGAAAAACTGATACAAAAGGAAAGATTTTGGATTAAATGGTTCATTGTAGAATACTATCTCTAAACAATATGGTCTTTGAAGCATCACTTGAAATAAAGGATGTCCAAGTATGGCCATGGTAGAGGCAAATAGAATTTGTCAAAAGGATATTGTACATGGCCAAGTAAACCTACATGAAAAATGTAGTGTATTTTTTAAAAAAGAAAATAGAAAAACAAATAACACTCAAAAACATGTAGTTACAATTTTTTATATGAGTAGACCTACTCATTCATAGAAAGATTATTCCATCAACTTACAAGAAAGAATTTGTTTTTTTTTTTTAAATTTGATTATTCACAAAACTAATAAGGGCCCATAATCTTGAATCCTTTTATTCCTGATTGGTAGCCATTTATTGATTTAATGTTCACATTTTACTCTTATTCATTCTTATATTAGCTTATTTTTAAATTTTATTCTGGTTCAAATAGGGAAAAGAGGATCCTAGAGGATGGAATGTTTGGCATGTGATTAGCAGCAAGCTACCCTAAGTTCCTGCATGTGAGATCCCCCCCCCCTCTTGTGCTGGTAATACATGAATTATAACCACACAAGGTGTGACATTGGCTGGCTGAGAAATTGTGGGAGTTGAAGTCCACACATCCTCAAATTGCCAAGGTTGGAAAAAACTGCTCTAAGTTCTACTCCATGCAAATGAGTTTATAAACCTACATACTTCTGAGGTACATGAAACAGGCCAGAATTGAATGTTACTCCTAACAGAAAAAGAATGAGTCATCCAAAATTCTTCATATTAGCTCCCAATAAATCTGATTCCATGTTAGGCTTCCATGTTAGATTACTGGTTGTAATCCAGCTCTCCTCGATACCCCAAAGGAAATGCAAGCCTACCAAACTTGAGTTATTCTTCTAGCATGCTCCAAGGACAAATAGCTTGCATTATAGCAATGGCATATTCAACAACTTATTTTTTTTTTCTGTGTTTAGTTAATACTGTCTGATTCAAATGAAAAATCTCAACAAGAAGGACTCACTGAGTTGGGTTATCAGTCTGCTAGCAGTTATTCAGCTAAAGGACTAGAGAGGTCTGCTGTGAGTAGGAGCTTTCTGCACATACTAACTTTTTCATATGGAACTCAGAAAGAACAAAAACCAATCCGATTGATCTGGGCAGATCTACTTTCAAGTTGGGAAAGGCTGTCAGGCTAGATTATGAGGACGCTCAGGAGGTATTCCAGTACAGGAATCAGAGTTGCATTTGGAGACTGGCTATGTTTAGTTAAGCTGTTCAGAACAGTGAAAAATGCATGGTTTTTAGCAAACGGTTCTTTTCAAATTGTTTAGAATATAAACTTGAATGATGCATTCAGTCTCATTAAACCATATAGTATGCTGATGCTCAATTCCAAGAGGTGTTTTTCACAACCATTTAGTTTTGTTTAGAATTTTGGGTGGATCCAATCATTGGGATATTTACTATGACTTCGCTTAGGTAATGTGTGACCTCAAATGGATGCAATGTATTCAGTGATGCATTGTTAAAGAAATCATGGTTTAGCGTGATATGTCAACCATAAGTTATGACTTTGATGCTGGAATGCACACAGGTATGTGGAACTAACAGTGGTGATGAAGAAATTGTGGTTTGTGCAGTGACATCATGGTACAAACCTCACGGTCCTCACCTTTGTATAGTGCTTCTCAGTATTGGAAACAAGTACATAAATCAGTGGTTTGCATTGTAATGGCCTAATACACTTTTCGTTACCTGTTCCCTCCCCACATCCTGTGTCCCTAAGTGGTCCTGACTTTTTTCTTTTTTACCTATTTAACATCAAGATTCTGTTTGGTTGTTTTATAGGTCATGGCACAACCCTCTTCCAATAAATAACTTGTGACTTTTATAGATGTTTAGGATCATTACACCTGTTATTCAGACACAAACTTAGATTCTTCATCATGTTCACATTCAGCAGATTGACTAGCTAATTATGGCTTTCAAACCAAGACAAGATGACATAAAGCTTTACCTCATTCAGACTTTACATTTCTGTTTTTACATTTTTAATATGGACATAAGCAGATTCCATTAGAAACTCCATAGCAAGATTTCTACATTTTTAAAATAACTGTTATACATGTGTGTATTTGTTTGAACAGTGTGTGTGTGTGTGTGTGTCCATCCATCATATTAAACTGATTTAATAGTTCTATATCTTGCAAAGTATGTCTAAGAAACTCAGGAATTATAGAACAAAATAGCCAATACTTTTTAATCTTCCAATGCTAACAATAATTTAAAATGTATTTGTCTGGGTCCATGCTTTATATTTCTACCTCTAGTCATTGGATGCCACATGACCAAAGTAATTGTATATATTTCATGTGTCTCTACAATTATGTGTGTGTGTGTGTGTGGTTTTTTAAAAGCACTTATACATTTCATATTCATCAAACGTGCTTCCCAAACTTTAAGACTCTTCATTGCAATGGGATCAATTAGGACTGGGTATCCTGTAATGGTATCTCAGAAGTTAAATCCTGTATTAAGAGTTAACATAGCACTTCAAAAATTGGAATACTTTAATAATAGATATTATTAAGGCATTCCCATTTTTTTCAGTCTTTAGAAGCCAAAATGAAAATGTGATTGCTTCAAGAAATCATTAAAATTAATGTTCAAAACATGGACACGTTTCTTCAGATCTCTATATTGCTATATGTTGAGAATTTAGAGACACCTTTCCTCCATTATATGAAGCCATGTTCCTAATGCCCTGCACTTCTCTAATTCAATCAGTACTTCGGTCTTTCTCCCCATCCTGATTTATTCACGGCATTCTTGATAAATTTTGCAAACTTTTTGCCGACATTTTTCCCTATCCTTGTGAAGTGCAGGTCAGGCTTGCATAAACATTTTTTATTTTGGTCTAGGAATTTCTTAAGAGCAATACTGCTTCTTCAGTCCCAGAATACTGCTACTTTATCTTCTTGTCACTTATCCATAAATGAAGAATTATTGGTGATTTCAACTGTTTCATCTCCCAACCAAGGCTTTTTATTGCTTGTAACCCCTTGAAATATTTATCATGTTGTGGCAATTTCATTTCTCCCTGTATCTATGTACATATTTGGGTAGGAATGCACAAGAATCATTCTGCTTGATCAACCTTGGTCTTTCTACCACATCCTAGATTCATCTTCAGGAGGGTGGCACACTTAAGATAGCTTGTTTGGTTACACAAATGCAATTCTCCCTCATAGTAATGAGCCTTTTATCTCCTTCACTGTTTGCTTTTCTACTCAATGGATAGGTTTGATTTCCTTTATCTCTGTGGAGTTAAGAATTCTTTCCTCCATTCTGAAGATGTTGGGATGACAAAATTATCTCAAGTGATTGAGAGTCATGTCCAGAGTGTTAAATTATTTGATGAGCTCTAGTGACAAAGGGCATCTCTTCTTTATACACACTTTCTTACCTTGTAGCTTAAGAAAGAATGATTACATCTGTGCTTCCCAAACTTTTGCTTTCATTATCCAAAATCACTTCTTAGAAAGTCCTTTTTACCCAATGTAGGTAACACACTTTAAACAAATGTAAATGTCCCTGTTGTGGTTGGGTAAAGGGTTTGTGTGCTGTTAACCAAAGAAAAACCACTTTTATCCAATTAGGGGTAATTTAACCAAGTTTGGGAACTACAGATTAAATCAAGATGTAGTCCAAGACAATGGAATTGACCAATTATACTCTAAACCTGCTTGGTGCTCACTATACACACGGGGTGCCTTCTTCCTCTTTTGGATCTTTTTCGTCTCCCTTCTACTTCTGGACAATTTTGAATATATTACTTTCCTTGGAGATCTCATTTTGAGGCCTTTCACAGAGAGCTTACCATGGATCTCTGATGGGTCTTTAAGAAAAAAAGCTGTTCTTCAGTATTTTCTTCTTACCAAGCAAAAAATTTGCATATGCAGCAGATATCATTAATATATTCTTTTGATAAGAAGACAAACAATACACATTGGGCAGGTCATCATTGCTGCTGCCTTGCAGGGTAAGTTTTCAGGAGGATGAGTTCACATCATTGTTCCTTCCCTGTTGAAATCTGTTTAAAAAAACTCTTCCATTTCTTTGTGCTGTCCTGGATTGCTCATTGTGGTTGTGAGCTCCTAAATGTCTTTCCTCCTTTTGAAGTATGCTGACTGGAATTCATTTGTGAGTTGTGCTCGACTTGCAATTACACTGGAACCTGGAATTTGGATTGTAGGTCATTGCATTCATAAGTGTTACTCCCCACATGAGTAGACTCATTTTTGGAACTGTTTTAGCTGTTTTACAACAATTGTAAAACAACTCACTGCAATCATTAAGAAAATCATGTGGACATTAAGCAAACCATATTATTGTTAAGCAAATCCAATATATCCAATAGGTGGGGGTGTTTTGCTGCTTTCTACTACAAAATGTCAAAAAATGTCACTGTGATGACCCATAGTCTCTCAAAATAATCCAAAACATATATTAAAGTTAACTTCACTGTTTTATTAGGCACAGTTTAAAGTCACAAAAGTAAATAATGAGGCAAACAGAAAACCAAAACAAACTGCATTGATGAGAGTTCTGAAGCAAGCCAAGATAACTAAATATAAACTCCAGGAAAATAACCGAGAAAAGTCCATGGGAAGAACACCAGCAAAGATAAACCTCTTTCAAGATAAGCACTAATTGACTTCAGCAATTCTAACTGCGCAGTTGCAAACTTATATACATAGCTCCCACCTGCAAGCCAAGAGGACGATCATGGTAATCTCCTCTTGAGTAGACCTTACTTTTCCCTGATCCTGTCCTCCCTGCATGACCTAGGATGGATAGGGGATGGGTCTGGGTCCTCCTCTGACTGCTCAGCCAGTCTCTGCCCTTCCCCAGCCTCTTCCACCACCTCTGGAGCCACACTCCCACTCCCTGTTGGCTGTTCCTCCTCTTCCTCAGAGTCAGACTCCACCAAGGGCATGACAATCACAAACCATGTTCACATGACCACAGGATGCTGCAACTGGTTGTAATTTTGAGTCAGTTGCCAAGTCCCCAAAATACAATCATGTGGGGTGTGTGTGTGTGTGTGTGTGTGTGTATGTATATGTAAGTATGCATGTGTGTGTATGTGTATACATATACACCTACACATACATACGTGTGTGTGTGTGTGTGTGTGTGTGTGTGTGCAGGTCTTAGTGTGTTCGGGTCTTTTCCCGTGTAAGATTGAGAGTATCTTGGCAATGTTTCAATGAGGTCCCTCCAGGCTGATGCTTTTGGCTTCATGCTTGTGTGAGCAAAGTGTGATTGGAGCTGCCGTCTCCCTCTATATACTGGTGGAGAGGTTGGCTGTGTTGTCATTTCTTGATTGGTTCATGGAGCTGATGTTTGCAGATTGGTTCACACAAGCACAAAGCCGAAAGCACCAGCCTGAAGATGGCAAGTGGGACCTCGTCAAAACATTGCCAAGATACTCTCAATCTTACACAGGAAAAGACCCAAACACACCAAGACCTGCATGCGCACACACCTGTTCTAAGTTCAAGGACAGGTCATAAGTAGTTTTTTGGAACCATCGTAACTTAAAATGGTCAGTCATTGTAAGACGCACCTGACCATAAGATGGACCTAGGTTTAGAGATGAAAACAAGAAAAAATATATTCTGAACCAAATGGGGTAGTGGGGGCAGAAGGACCACAGATAGGTGTCCTTTCATGTGCCAGCTCTGCCTATTGACTCCTGCACTGTGGAAAAGAGACAGAAGAGTTGGGTAATGATAAAGACAGAATAGGCAGGTTTCAGCACTGTAAAAGGATTCCGCTGCCATGGCCTGGCTGCTATTCACCAAAAGACCGGCACCAGTCTATTGTTGGGAACTCCTGGGGTAATACATTTCATGATCTATGACAAAATATTCACTCCATAAGACGCACAGACATTTCTACCCACTTTTGGTGGGGGAGGAAAGTGCGTCTTATGGAGCAAAAAATATGGTATATAATTGGATACTTACTAACTGTAACAGCTGTACCATTTGGGTCATCACATCTTTTACCATTTGGGTCATCACCACGGTTATGTGTAATTATGAGCTAATTTGATAACCTGAAAAGTCTTCAAAATCTGAACGACAGGTTGTGAGTAGCATCCTAATACTTGTTCTCTTAACATTGATACTTGAGTACATGAATATTCTTAGGAGGAGCCTTTCATTAATCTGTAAAATGTACTGTATCAAACTGGCTTCAATGAATCGTGAAACTAAACAACACAAACTGTTTATGCTGTTGCGCAGGTCCTGTTTGATCAGAATCCCCTTGGATACATAATTTTAATGAGTATGTGTTCAAGGAATCAAATCTCTTTATTAGCGAGTTAGGGCACATGTTGAAAAACTGCTGCTTGGCAACATGATTCCTGAGCACCTCATGGGAATTTTATGTTCCAATTACTGCTGCAGATGGAAGAGTTTGGATATTGTGTAATAGCTGTTTTGATTTTTCAAATAGGTACCACAAATAGCCAACTACAGTCTCCTTTGTGAAAGTCTTTTAATTTTCTGAGGAAGATAACATTAAGGCTTTCCACGAGAGGAAAAGAGGTGAAAAGAAAGGGGAATGTGGCAGAAATAAAACTATGAATGAGATAATGGAGATAGTAAAGCTGAAAACCAGATGCTATAAGCAATTTTTTTAAAATGCATATTTAGCCAAGTGCTAATTATTTCCTTTCTTAGAAGAAAAGAACCTGTGTCTGTTCATTCATATCTGAAACACCTATACAATATGGACAAATACATGGTATAATTGAACATCTCTTGAAGGCTGTCTGGGAATTATGGAATACATGTAGGTGTGTTTTTGTGTGAGTGTGCATACATGCACTCACTGCATGTTGGGATCGATCATATTAGACAGTATTAGAGGTACAAATTATGCAGAGAGCCCTCTGAGATAGTCCAGCAGGTAGTGGCAGGATATAATATGTAGGCAGGAGTAGCATACACTGAATGGCACATCCAAACAGCTGGCATGTCTTGAGGAACATCTGTACAGTGTGTACATTAGATCCTCCCAAGTCCAGATGGGAAATTCCACAATAAGTTACAGAGAATAATTGGGCTAAGATTCTGTGGGACTTCCAGATTGAGAAAGATTATTTCCAGGCAAGTACTGGCCAATCAGTCAGATGCCTTGGTAAGTAGATAAGAACCAAAAGATAGCAGTGATGATAGATTTAAGGGTGCCAAGTGACAGCAACATCAGGAAGAAGGAGTGTGAAAAGCTGGAGAAGTACAAGGGCCTGAAGAAAGAAAGAGAGAGGATATGGAAAGTAAAGACCAAAATGGACCCCATGGTGGGAGGAACATTTGAGACAGTGACCCCTAACCTGGGAGATGGCTCTAACAGACACCAGCCTGTCTAGAACAGTACAATGCTAGGAACAGTTAAGATCCTGCACAGAATCCTCAAATTTCCAAGCCTCTGGTGGAGGACTCGGGATTGAAAAAGGCACATACTACCCATAGAGTGAGAATGTTTCATGTTGTTATAATAAGAAATAATACAAACTGAAGAAGAATGAGGTAAGGGAAAGAATGTGGTCAAGGAAGAAATTTTTAAAAAGCTAAAAGTGCAAAAAGAAAAGTTAAAGAATCAAAAAGAGAAAGTAGAGAAAACAATATTTAAAAATATAAAGAAGTAGCTTCTGATCATCTTCATAGTAGTTATAAGTACAATAATATTTTAATCTCTCTGTCTAAGATTTCATCATATCTTGTATTTCTAATCCAATCTAATCAGCAAAACAGTAGATCACAAATGCACTCTGTGTGTGTGTGTGTGTGTAAACAGTCCATTAGGCATTTCCATTCATTGATAAATGTACATATTGTCTTTCCAGTAATCAAAGTAATTAATTTATCCATTTCATCAAATCTGACAGCTTCACCACCATTCTTCCATAGTGGACAATGTCAAATATTTCCATCTCTGTGCAGTAAATGGTAATTTTGTTGTGATCATGTATTGAAATACACTTCCATGGCTTTTTTTTGCAACTGTTTATCCATTAAAAGGAAACATTTTGCCTTCAGTTATATATTACTCTTAAAATCCTCTGTATCAAATTTGGATCCATTTTTAAAGCTTTTTTTTTACAGTTTTACCAAGCATGATAAAAGTTCCTTCATGATTTTCACATTTCTGACATACTTTATATGATCTTCATAATTTCTCTGGTGTCATACCAATGGTAGATCATTTTATCAAAATCCTCTTTAAAATGATATCAATGTAACTAATGTTGCAGCTACATATTTTCTCATTGTTCCATTTGCATATTATAATCAAAGTATTATAAATCAATCCTGAAACTGTCATGAATTCTTTGACCTCTTCTTCTGTTTCAAATTTAGTAAATGCTTATACATTTTAGCAATTACATGTTTCAACATTGTACATAGTTCTGTTTCAAATTCTGCCTTAGATTGTTCAATACACAAATTCTTTTATCTACTTTGAAACTTTCTGATGATTGTAAGACCATTGACAATTATGTCCCTCTGCCATGCTTCCTGAAAACAATTCAAAACAATGTCTGACCAAAAAAACAAAAAAAAAACCCCAAATGGCTTGAAAGCATTTGAAAGGTCAATGTATGCCAGAAGTTGTCAGAAGACTGTGTTTATTGTGTGTGTGCATAGAGTACCCACAGTTTCCTTTCTTAGCATTTTCTGACAGAGTCATTATGTAAGTCAGTCAAGAAATTCAATCCAATTATAAAATTCAGAATTTGGTTTTATTCTATAAAAATGAAGGTTCCATTTTTGGACAAAGGTAGTGAAATTAATGTCTTCTGTTTTGTTATACTACTATCAGAATCATGTTGTCAGAGGGTTTTTTGCCTTCAAAATTTAATTTTCCAGTTTCTTACAATTGCCTGCATTTGGGGCCTACAATTATTAGAATTCTCTGCAAATATAGACCAACCATTATCACATTGATATTACTAATTTATATTTTAATTAAAATCATAACTCATTTTATTATCCCAATATTTTTTTGGGGGGGGCTTGTTTTTTGTTCTGTTTATTATTTAAAACATGAGTTCCAGACAGTGTTAGTTTTATTGTTGCTATAGTTGCTGTCAGTTGCCTTGAATACTTGGTGGTATTTTCAGGAGAAAGATACACATATTTAAAATTGAAGACAGAGAAAGCAAAATAAATTTTGATCCAAAAGTCTTGACATCTGGCTAAATGTCTGTGGGAAATAAGTGTTTTCAGCAAATTAGTTAAGCACTTTTACAAACGTTGAACCATTGTTCTTTAGTTTCCAGGTAAGTTGGGCAAATGATTAGGAATGTGATGGTTTTACAGCCTAATCATTTATTTTGAAAGATATAAATAAATCTCTGCATCCTTTGTGGAACAGTAGCAACCCTATAACAATTTTCAGCTACTGTTAGTAGTGAACTATATGCTTTTAAACAGGAGTCTTGTTCTTGAAATCCTTAGCATGCTCTGATAATGATTACAATATGGTGAATATTAAGTTGCAGCTACTATTGATATACTGATGTCATGTAGCATGTTCCTGCATTACTGCTTATTGTTGACCAGTTGTTTTGTTTCTATCAAATTGACTCCACATTCTATTAGATCAGGGCTGTCAAACTCCCAGCCCACATCCGGTTTAGCAAAAGGGAAAAAAGTCCCAATATGTCACATGATGCCACCATGACCATGTGAGTTTGACACCTTTGTACTAGATCTTCTTCCATATGCTTCAGACAAGTTTTCTTTGGAGTTGATTGCTGTACTTTCTAACATGGGGCATGATTCCCATAGTAGTTAATAAGGACTTCAGCTTGGGACAATATATGGCAGGTATGTCCAAAGCATCACATACTTTATAGTTCTGAATTTCATCAGCTGCTATAGAATAGATGGGTTGATGCTTTGCTCATTAATTGTTCCATTTTGTATACTACCATAAGTTGAAACTCCTAGTATTTTGCACAAGCTAATTCCTTCTCAAATATCATCATTGATAGCATCAATGTTTGCTAAATATGCTTCCTTATAGATAAACATATTTATACATTTTTGTAGCAATGCTAATGCTGTGTTTCTACCAGACTCTCCTTGTCAGGATTTTGCAAGCTGAGGCAGCTGATTAGTTTGATTTTTTTATATTGTCTATGGCAGCGATTTTTAGTTTTTGGCCAACTGATCTGAGATATTTATTTCTTCAATTTGCTTAACCTGAGTTCTCTTAAATTGGATTGTTGCCCAGGAGCCATCAGTTTTGAAAAGCTTGTTATTGTCCATATTGATGGTTAAACCATGCAGATAAGCAGCAGTTACTTAACTATAGGATGTCGTAGGCTTTTCTTTTTACTGTCTGCAAAAATCAGATGTAGCTCTCACCCCTGAAGGAGCTGATGACCAGCCCACCTGGCCCAAACACACCTTATGGAATTTATGAGGCTTTAATTAAGATAATAGTCCTTTGTAGCCAGAGGTCATGAATCAGAAAAACTGCAGCCAGATCAGGAATGCAGCCACTTCTGAGCTCTGCCGCTGGATTGGATTGTTACTTCTCTTAGGGCAGCAGGAATGTAATCCACAGCCCAGAATGCCACAGCAGTTCTCGCCCTCAGAACAACCCACTGACTCTCCCTCCGAAAGCACTGTCTCTCTATCCCCTTCTCACTCCTGTTTTTCCAGCCTTTCTTTAGTCCTTCCCCAAAAGTGGCTTCTTCCTTTTTCTCCTCTGAGTTGCTGAACAGGTAATTCTGCTCCCCCTGCATTTTGATTCCAACTTCCTTCCCTAGAGACCACCTCTCACTCCAAGTCCCCTCAGTCCTCCTCCTGTTCAGAGTTCAAGAGACCAGGTTCCAGCCCCCAGCAATCAGGGAGAGCTAGTTAACTGGCCTATCAAAGACTGGCTGTTTGCAGTCAAAATTCTTTTCTGGATGAAAGGGCTTAAGCAGTTTAGAGAGAAGATAACAGATAATCAGAGTTGGAAGGGACCTTGTAGGTCATCTAGTTCACATACACATCCCGCCCAAGCAGGAGGCCCTACACCAAATGGCAATCCAATCTCTTGAAATTATCAAGTGATGGCGCTTGCACAACTTCCGAGGGCAAGCTGTTCCATTGGTTGATTGTTCTCACTGTCAAAAAGTTTCTCCTTATTTCCAGGTTAAATCACTCCTTCAGTTTCCATCCATTATTCCTTGTAGAAGAGAAAACACCAGCAGCCGCTGTAAGCCTTTGTGTCATTTACAAGATGAAAACGCCACTGATAAAGCATGACTATATGGTTAAACAAACATTAGATCTGGATTGAATTCATCTCGTCCAAATTTGGCACCCTGCTCACCAGCAAAGGCTTTCCACACGACTGCATCATCAGAATATTCGAGAACAAGAGAGATGCAGTGCAGCTTTAGATTTCTCTTGTAGAAGGTTATTACTTTAGATGGTACACATTCTGCAGTGAATGCCTTCCATAGCCTTGGCCAATAACTATTGACAGATACTGCTGTAAATTAACAGCCTATTTCCATAACTGATGCATTCCTATTGAGTTCATATATTTGCTCAGATAATTCCATTCCAGGAAAAAAATGGCCTGTTTTCTTTTGGGCTAGATGTTCCTGTCTATTCTGACTCTTTGGATATAATTTTTTGTCCCTTTGAGTCAAGGTTGATTCCTGGCAACCACCTATAGTAGTCCCTGCAGTTTCCTTGGCATGACTTCAATAGTGATTTGCCATTACCTCCTTCCTAGGTAAAAGAGAGAATGACTAGCCTAAGGAAATCCAGTATCTCACTGCCTAAAGTGGAACTAGAACTCATGGCCTGTTGCTTTAACCACTACACCCAAAGCACCACTACAAGAAAGACTCTTTCTTGGGTTTCTTTCATAAATAGCTTGCCTACAATTGACAACAAATTAATTCCATAGCAATTCTTACATTCCTCATTGTCTTTTTTCTTGAAAATTTAATCAATTATTTCCTGTCTCCACAAATTTGATATTTCCTTAAACTGCCAGATCATTTGATGGAGTGAGTGAAGCAAACAAATTAGCAAAATACCACCAACCTTTAGTATTTATGCAGTAATTGTATCAGCTCCAACAACTTTTCTTTTTTTAAAATTGAGTGATTATTCCAGTGATTCTGGCTTCACATTTTTCAGTGGTTCCATCTGGACTGGTAAGAATGGTGGTTTTACTACAGTGTTCTCTGCAACAGTTCTTGCAAAGTGGCTTGAAATACTCAAGACAATAATTCAGTTGTTTAATTCCAAAGCAACAAAAAATGTATTCTGATTTTATGTTGTACATATTCTAAGCTGGTGTAGTATGATGTAGAGCAGGGGTGTCAAACTCAGGTTATCACAGTGGCATCATGTGACGTATCAGGACTTTTTCCCACTTTGCTGAACTGGGTATGAGTATGGCCAGCCCATGACACATCCAGCCCATGGGCCAGGAGATTGACAGCTCTGATGTAGAAGCTACAATATTCTCGGCGATATGTAGTATCTTCACTCTTCTTCAGTGTTATTTCAATAGCCATTTTGTTCTGCTTTGAAATGGATATGGACCTGCTTATTAAATAGTTTTCATATCTCTGAATATGAATGTTTAGCTTTCATTGAAAAACTATGGTTTTGCTTGCTATTTTTCTACAGAACAGATTTTTGCTATATTAATTATTTGAGAGAAATAATAAATTTTAAAGTACTCACTTTACTCCATACCTCACCTCACCCCAATTACTCTATCTCTATTTGGAAGTCCAAATAAGGTTATAAAATATGATAAGAGAGCACTGTTGAAAATTGTTAGCATGTTTCACATTACTTACGTAACCGGGGTATTGAAAGTTGAGAAAAATAAGAGATATGACTGGTTTGTTTGTTCTATAGGTGGGGATTGATTTTGAGGAAACTGGCATTCAAATATCACTTTAGATATTGTTAAAGACAAATATTCAAAATATGGATTTATTTTGCAGACTTTAAACATGTTGAACATGGGGAAGAATTCTTAGCAACTCTGCATGCTCAGCTATTAGAAGAATGAAATAATTGGTACAGTTGTGCCCCTACCTCCCATGGAAATCATGGGAGACGAGATGGCCCATTGAAATTTTTAAAGTACATTGCTGGCACTCTCAATAGAAATAGATCCAGAGAGAAGAGTGGGGGTATGGAAAGTAGGAACATTTACAAAATAGTAGCAATGTAGAACATAGCAAGATACTCAACACTAGTTCATAGAAAATTAACTAGATCCCTTCTATCTCTGTAATTCCATTATCTGTTTTCTATATATCTCAGCAGGTGGCAATCATTAGCCTACTGTAGGTTGCCTTGGTCTTGTTTAGTATTTGAGTGGGGCATGACTAGGGGCTTCCAGTGCTAATTTTACCAAGAAAACCTCATGGATACAGTTGCCAGAAAAGTATGACAGGAGATGCTTTACTATATTTAGCTTTACTTATTAATATGGCTATATTATCTCTTTTCCCCTGTACTGCATGACAGAAAGTTTGTAAATCTTTTAAAAGTACCCTATAATTCTTCAGTATCAAAACCTAATCAGAACAATTAAAAAGTCATACGGAACAAGAAGTGTGATGGGCTCCAAGTAAAAGTCTCCGAGGACCACATTGGAGACCACTACTATATTCAATGAACATATGAGGTAGGAGTGGGGATCGTGTGAATGCTGTACATTGCTGTTCAACTTACAATTGAGCCCAACTTTTCTGTTGCTAAATGCAACACTTGTTCAGTGAAATTTGCACCATTTTATGACCTTTCTTGCTGCAGAAGAAATGTTAATGGTTAATGTTAAACCATTAATGTTAATGTTAATGGTTAATGTTAAACCATTAACAACTTAATGGTTGTTAAGTGAATCTGGCTTCCTCAATGACTTTGCTTGTCCGAAGATCACAAAAAGGGATCACATGATCCCAGGACACTGCAATTGTCATAAATATGAGTCAGTTGCCAAGCATATGAAATTTGATCACATGACCATGGGTGATGCTGCAATGATCGTAAGTGTGAAAAATGGTCACAAGTCCCTTTTTTCAGTGCTGTTGTTAACTTTGAATGGTCAGTAAATGAACTATTGTAAGTTGAGGACTACCTGTATTTTAGGGCGTTTTATTAACTAGTTTATTCAACTAAAAAAGCTGCCTATTGTTTTGTATGATTTATCCATGTCCTCCAGATTGAATTCAATGCAATGTAATACAGCAGAATGCAATAGCAATATAATATAAACTTTATCTCTGCTATTATATCATCATAATTGTGATATCATTTATGCACAATTTGGACAATCTGAAAACAGTTGGCCTCTTAATTATCAGCAAAAATAATGGGCATGAATCACTTGACCCGCGTTTCTTATAGAGAACCCTGCTGGTTGATTTCAGCTAGATAACTGTCTGATTCAGAGGTGGTATTCAGCAGGTTCTGACCAATTCTGGAGAACCGGTAGTAGAAATTTTGAGTAGTTCAGAGAATCGGCAAATAGCACCTGTGACTGGAAATTTTACAGTATCCTTCCCCTGCCATGCCCACCAAGCCACGCCCACATAACCGGTACTAAAAAAATGTGAATCCCACCACTGCTCTGATTACTTGGCAGATGTCCTTCATGATCCTTTTGGCTTGGTTGCAGGAGGGACCAGATCTCTCTCTCACAGAGACCTCTGCCCAGAGGTGGTATTCAGCAGGTTCTGACCAGTTCTGGAGAACCGGTAGCGGAAATTTGAGTAATTTGGAGAACCGGCAAATACCACCTCTGACTGGAGATTTTACAGTATCCTTCCCCTGCCACGCCCACCAAGCCACACCCACAGAACTGGTAGTAAAAAAAAATGAATTTCACTATTGCACTCATCAGTGCAATGCAAGTGCTTCTCAGATCTTACATAGGTTCTTTTTCTAAAGGAGTTTAGAACTGAACGATTGCCACACCTGTTGTTCAAACATGGCTTGGCAATCTTGTGAAAGTGTTATATGTATCTAAAAGAACAGGACTAGCTCTCTCTTGAACTGTAATCCTTTGTTTAAGTTTGATTTAAGTCAGGAAAGAAAGCCAGATTCTGCCAGCTCTATGCTCTATTCCACCACCACTTAGTTTATCAGAGGTGTGTCTGCCAAGGAGACATTTCTCATGGCTGTATTTTTCACTTTTTTCTATTACAGGTAGTCCTCAGTTCAATGATAACTATTAAAATGTATGACAGTGCTGACCAAGGAAACGTACGGCAGCTGTTGCAACATCCCCATAACATTGTGATTGTAATTCGGGTGCTTGGCAACTGGTTCACAATTCTGACAGCTGCATTGTCCTACAGACACATGTCCCAAAGGTGCTTTTTCAAGAGGCAACTGGAGTTTCTGGTTTTTCTTTCAAGGTGTTTCGCTTCTCTTCCAAGAAACTTATTCAACTCTGTGAAGAAGCTTCTTGAAGGAGAAGTGAAATGTCTTCACGGAAAAAACAGAAAATCTAGTTGCCTCTTGAAAAAAGCACCTTTGGGGCAACCATGACCTGGATGATTGAGAGCCCTCATAGACTATAGATATGTGATTATTATTTATGACTGTCACTGCTGACTCCTAAGAAATAAAGTCAGTGAGGAAACCAGAATGAGATCACATAACTACCCTGTGGAATTTGTTTAAATGCTTCTGGAAGTGTAGAAATCAGTATCATATCAGCACAATCAGGTCCAATTGCACTTTATGACCACATTACTTAAAAATAACCTCCCAGTCCCAAAATTACTGCTGTTAATGGAGGACTGCCTGTATTTTAATAAGAAAGGAATTCCATCTGTCCCATTCCATAGGACTCTTTCAATACTGCTTTTGCAATTAAAAATGGAAAATGGTCATTATTGATTGTTGCTCCTGTGTCACCCTGTCTGCCCAACTCCTATTTGATGACAGAGAGCAACTGGCTGTGTGACTCATCATCTGATAGATCACAGGCATGAAGCAGAGGCATGAGATAAATATGGCCTGTCAGTGGGACTGTTTTTCAACATGGACCTTTCAACTCTTCTGAAAGAATTACAGGTACTTACAACAGTTCATTTAGTGACCGTTCAAAGTTACAATGGCACTGAAAAAAGGGACTTTTGACCAGTGGTGGGATTCAAATTGTTTTTACTTCCGGTTCTGTGGGCATGGCTTGGTGGGCATGGCAGGGGAAGCATACTGTAAAATCTCCAGTATTTGCTGGTTCTCCGAACTACTATTGGTTCTCCAGAACTGGTCAGAACCTGCTGAATGCCACCTCTGTTTATGACCAATTTTCATAGTTACAACCTTTGCAGCATCCCCACAATCATGTGATTAAAATTCAGATGCTTGACAACTGACTCACATTTATGACCGTTGCAGTGTCTTGGGATCATGTGATCCCCTTTTGCAAACCTCTGACAAGCAAAGTCAATGGGGAAGCCAGATTCACTTAAGAACCATGTTCATAACTTAACAACTTGCAGTGATTCACTTAACAATTATAGCAAGAAAAGTCATAAAATGGGGAAAAAGTCACTGAACAAATGTTTCACTTGGGCTCAGTTGTGGTCATAAGTCATAGACTACCTGTACTAAACCCATCCAAAATAACTTGGCTCATATGTGATATATAGATCACATGTGGAGGAGAAGCAGGGAGTGACATATGGTTACCTTTTCAAGGAGCGAGTGATGCTTGGTGTGGGGCTAAATAGGAAACCAAGGGGATTTGCCAGCCTCCCCCCTTTTAAAACTACAGAAACAACACTATTTCCTCCCTGTTGCTGAAGCAGAATAGGTTCAGCCATTAGAACAGCAAATTTTGTGTTGACCTACTTTGCTGCTGTTTCAAGATCTAATGGATTGCATTTTAATGTGGAATCTGGCCAGCTCCATTTTGTGGGAAAAGTACAGTCTCCTAAAAAATTTAGAGTGATATAATAATGGTGCCATGAAGGATATGGGAGGCTTGACCTTCTTTATAGATCCAGGACAGATAGCATTTCTGATCAAATTCAATTTAGAAATTTATATTATGAACGGAGATTGCGTTCCTTGGCAGGCCATCCGGGACACGGCTTTTTGCATGACTCTTGGGACAAATGTAAATTTGCCTTACTTTAATTGACAGAATATCTTGCTCTAGTTTGGAATTTCTATAAATATTAGAGGAAATTAAGATATTGAGATTTTTTTTAAAAAAACAGACTTCTGAGTTTTCATGTCATTCTTCTAAAGTGCAAAGTCAACCTACTTTCCTAAAGTAGTGACAGATAAGCAGATTCAACAGTTTGGCAGCTCTCTGACTGCAGGCACTTTTCTCCTTTGCTTCCAGCAAGCTTCTTCTCCCAACCTGCATTTCACATTATCCGTTTTTCTACTGCCTACCCAGCTCTCAATGTCTTCAGAAGAAGGAAGGCATGATGTCAGAAGGAATACTGAAAGGTCCCATTCTCTCTCCCACCACTTTGGCATAAGGCACAGGTTTCAAACTCGCCACGTCACATTGCCTTCATCTGGCATATCGCAATGTTTTTCCCCCTTTGTGGAGCTGGAGTGGGCATGGCCTGTGCATGACTCCTCTGGCCCGTGGGCTGCCAGTTTGACACCCACGGAAAGGTCAATCTTTCAGAAATGGTTGATCAGAGAGGAACCTTATCACACTCTATTTAAGAGAAGCAAGGCCTTTAGAAGAGCGACTTCTCTACAACAGCATGACAACCATGGGTATATAAAGCAACTACAGTAAAAGAATCAGAGAGGGAGATGGATAAGAGAATATGCACCATAAATCAGGATTTTGGACCCCCTCCCAAATGTTGCAACTGACACCAGGGACCTCAGCATTATTTATGCCAAGCATGGCAACAGCACTGTTAAATAGCATTAGTTGGAATATTGTTATTGGAAATGGGTATGATGCAGTGGTGGGATTCAAAATTTTTTACTACTGGTTCTGTAGGCATGGCTCGGTGGGCATGGTGTGGCTTGATGGGCATGGTGTGGCTTGGTGGGTGTGGCTTGATGGGCATGGCATAGGAAGGATATTGTAAAATCTCCATTGCTGCCCCACTCCAGGGGAAGAATACTGCAATATCTCCATTCCCTCCCGACCCCACTAACCTCCTTTCCAGCTCCTGTAAGGCAACAAAAGACTCAGCTGATCAGCTGGGATTCAGGAGGCAGAGAAGAGATAAGGGCGGGGCCAATCAGAGGTGGTATTCCGAACTACAAATTTCCACTACCAGTTCTCCAAACTACTCAAAATTTCTGCTACCGGTTCTCCAAATCTGGTCAAAACCTGCTGAATACCACCTCTGGTGTGATAGTTTTTCTTCATCTGAGTCAGGGCTGGGGTAAGTGCTTCCTGGAGGAGGGCCTTTAGGCAGCGTGATGGGTAGTAGTAGTTTGGTTGACCCCTGCATCCAATCAGATTCAATAATTTGCTCTCAACAGCTTCCAGGATTGTGGCAGTGCACGATATAATGGAAAACCTGGTTTTTCAAATTACTGTCTGGTCCCAACATTTTTTCTTTGAAAACCTGAGCAGAGTGGTCAGTTGTCCCACTTTGGGCTGAGTTAGGCAGCTTACATGAAACAGCTGTTTCATCACCCTAATCCAAAGTAGGGCAAGAGTTACCATTAACAGGAAGAGATATCTTGGGAGTTGGAGAGGTAAAAAACAAGAACCCCCAATTGTGGCTATAGCAGCACAAAACCCAATCTTTTTTTTTTTGCTAGGATGGGGACATGTACAATGCATATGAAAGTGGGGCAAGGCTTTGATTGCATGGTCATAGCCACCATCTTAAATTTTTTGAACCCTCTCTGTTGTGTATAGAACTTGGTAGACTCTAAATGCCTTAAACTGATTGGCCGAGAAGGCTGTTCTCAGATTGGTTATTTAGGAACCAATCCGATTGGCCTGCCGGAACACTTAAAGTACTGTCATTGGCTACTAGCCATGAGCAAGCCGCTATAAGAAGGGCTGCTGCAGCTTGGGCTGTTGTTCCGTTACCATTGCATTACTTGTTGAAATAAAAGAGTTGTTGTTGGAACCCGGTCTCGCGCAACTTATTTCCAAATGGAACACTCTCCCTACAGATGCCCCTACTCAATGGATTTAAGTGCTGAGGTTTTTGTGTGTGTGTGTGACATGCTAATCCTGCTTACACCTCAGTTAAGTATATCTCGGGGACACAGCCAAGCACCTCTGTACTTTAATACATATTAATGCTCAAAGTACAAATGTTGACTCAGACATTAAGGGGGCAGGAAAAGGTGTGAGTGTATCTCTGGAGTAGTACTTTAAATGCATCTCTGGAGTAGTACTTCATGTTCCCATAACACACAAGTCTGGTAAAGAACTCCTAATAATGGGAAAGTTCAAAAATTGTTCAGAAAATCAAATTTTCAACAAACATTAGTGGTCAGCCAGTGATATTCTACAGATTCCTCCTGAAAGTTTTGTGGATCAGGCTTTGTATCTTCGCTCTTCGAGAGTAGTAAGGTCTTGAAGAACACTCTTAACTCTGTAATACAGGTTTGGATAATTATCAGTTGTGTGATATATTTCAGGATTCTGGGATGCATTTATCTATAATTAACTATAAAAAGCCAATCCTCTTCAGGATTTTTATATAACTCTTACCAGAGAAAATTATACCAAACTGTGTAGGATTCTTAAAGACAGGAATAGATTTTAAATACGTATGCACTGACAATGGCCAAAAATAAATCTGGAATGAAATGACATTAGATTTTTAGGGAAAGTAGAAGCAAACCAGATTGTTAGTTACCGTTGAGACAATATTTAGATACTGGCTTGTTTGAGGAAAAAGTTATACAAAGAAATTTCAGAGCAAGCATACAAATAAAGCAATATTCTGTAGTCTTACTCTTTTTAATATTATAATTTCTATTTAAAAAAGTGTAAGAAAAGTAGAAAATTAAAAAGAGAAAAGAAAGAAAAAAAAGAGTATAAATATATTTTGGCCTCTCTTTCTAAAGTCACACCATACAGTTCTGACTTCTATAATCTATCCTGCATAATCACCATGTCACAAATTCATTTATCTCATTTTTACACAAAAACCCCTAACAGGCTTCAAATCAGCAATAAATGTAGATAATGTACTTTCTCTGAACAAAGAAGTTAATTTACCAATTTCAGCAAATCTGTCAAGTTCACCAACCATTCCTTCATAATGCCTAGTGTCAAATCTTTCCACCTCTCTGCATGTAGGAACCTTACTTCTTGTTCTCCCTAACCCTAACCCTCTTCTTTGTGGAAGCCTGTTAAATATTGGAAGACTACTGTCATGTCACCCCTTGTTCTTCTTTTCATTAAAGTAGACACACACTATTCCTGCAATCATTCTTCATGTGTTTTAGTCTCCAGTCCCGTAATCATCTTTGTTGCACTTCTCTGAATTCTTTCTAGAGTCTCAACATCTTTTTTATATTGTGACGACTAAGTGTGATGTAACCAAGGCATTATAAAATGGTATTAGAACTTCACATGATCTTGATTCTATCATTCTGTTAATGCAGTGTAGGACTGCCATGGCTTTTGGCTTACATTTAACTATCCATTAGGATTCCCAAGATTCCTCTTGCAGTTACTGCTATTGAGCCAGGTACCACCAATTCTGTATTTGTTTTTTCTTGCCTAAATATAGAACATTATTTTTCTAATCACTAAATTTCATTTTCTTAGATAGGGCCTTGTGTTTCTTAATATATTTTCTGTTTCTCTGTTTTTAAATGTGATGAGCAGATTAGTGCTTTTTTCAAATGGTAGTTGAATTTTACTGTAGTAGCTGGGTCTACACACACATACACAATCATAAAGTTAGAATTGCTTGCAAAAAGGTCTGAAATGGACAGGCTATGCTGTTTTTCAAATGGTACTTGCATAGTTAACTTTCTCAAGGAAAAAAACAACTAATATGTGTGTGTGTCTCTGTGTCTGTGTCTCTCTCTGTGTGTGTAATTAGATCTCTGCAGATTATGTGCATGAGCAAATAGTGCCTTTGTTTGTGGAGGAGGTGTGGATGTGTAGATTTGTCCATTCAAAGCCAGTAAATGATTCGTACTAATGTGCTGGCAACACTCCTTTGTTTGTAGTAGAACAAGATTGTATAAAGTGTTTATATGAGATGGATTTTCACTATTCGTTTAAGCATGGCATAGCTTGATCTATTATTGAGTCTCTTTCTGTTGTCTACTCCAATTCACAATGTAAGAATCCTTTTGGATGGAGTGAATACTTTTGGCCCTAGAGTCCCTAATTAGAGCCCTCCAGGAATCTTGCCTGACTTCCCATCCTTTTTTAAACACCCTTAAAAAAAGGAAGTTGATGCACTGCAAAGCAAAGTACTTCTATAGCGAAAATAATTCTGGGCCTCAAATGCACCAAGAGCCTTTGTTGAGATGGGAGAGTATAGATATAAAACAAACAAACAAATCAATCAATAAAATGACTTCATAAGTTGAAGTCTTTTTTTAACTGTGTCTCTTTCCAGAAAAAAAGGAAAAGATAAACAGGGATAGTTGAGAGAGGACAAAGAGTAGCATTCTGGTTAATTAGATGTTTTGTAACAGTGAGAGATGGATGATACCTAAATTTGAGAAATAACCCTTCTTACAGACTTTGATGCTACTATGTTGTGAATGATAAGCTGCCCAGGAACCATTTGAAAGCCTCTGTGTGTTCTCAAATTTCCGAACCTGTTGACTGAACCAAAAAGGCTGGAGATTCTTGTTCCGGGCCAGTGCTACTAGCCTCATCTAGCAAACTATTTGTCCACTTCACTTCAAAATGTCCATAGGGGATGCTAAAGCTAAGGATTGCTGGGAAGAATATCAGTACATTTGTGCATTGTATGTTGTGAAACTAATAGGTAAGCAATCCTATATCTTGTGCTGTGCAACCTTAACAGCCATTGAGAACATGAGTGAAGTTATTTTTCAATTAAATTCGACTTTACTATTATAATCTCATTGGAATGAGAAAGGTTATTTTTAGTAAATAACATCATCTCATTAAGTGGCAACCAAAGGCAGTGTAAATCCTAAAGGGTGGAGAGATTAAGACTGTTTATCAACTCAGCTTGGATGACCACAACAAGGAAGGCTTTAGAGTGTCCATGAGGCATTGTTGCTTGGTTGCATACAATGGTCAGGCATTCTGGAACCAAGGGGATCAAAGAAATTGGCATGACTGGCCTTGATAACCTGCTTTAAATCTGTCTGTCTGTCTATTATCTATCTAATATATCTACCTGGAGATTTTTATCAAGCCTTTATTACTTTATAAATAACCCAAATTGGCCAAAATACATAATATTCAGTCTTCATTTTCCCCACAACAACTCTTTGAAGTAGGCTGTGTTGAGTTAAGAGTGACTGGCAAAAAGTCAACCAGCTGGTTTTCCTGCCTAAGATAAAACTAAAACTCACACTCTCCTGGTTTCTAGGCCAGTACTTGAAGAATTAGTTTGAAATGATTAAAGGTAGGAAGAATCAACCATAATTAATATACTTGTTGTTTAGCTAGTAATCTTGGGTGGGTGACAAACCTAGTTATTTCCATCATCATACACTAGCAGTATTTGTATAGCATGTTTAACCATGGTTACTATCTCAAGGTTACTCAACTCAGTACATTTGCCTTATATGAAGTCAGTATCGTGAAGTGGTGATATGTTGGACTAGGAGAGATCCAGGTTTTGGTCCATTCTTAACTATGGAAGCTGATTCGATAGCTTTGGACCACTTTTAATAATTTAATAATAGATAATTCTATGGGTAGGATTTCTGAGAGTTAATATCCATACATCTTAAAGGTGCCAAAGTGGAAAAACACTAAATTACATTGATATGGGTGCCCAATTTAAATTATTTAACTCTGGTGGCATACAACAACAGCAAATGAACAATAAACAACAAAAAAGCCATTTCATATTCAAACATACAAAATATAAATTCAAAATCTAAAAGTAATCTCTCAGCTCTGCCTACTTCACAGGCTTTAAGGGAACAATAAGAAAAGAAGTAATAATACGTTGCCCTGATGTTCTTGAATGCCTGAATGAAATTGGGCTTCCCTGACCTTCTAAATTAAATGTGGAGTGTTATTATAATACAATATAAATATGAAATAACTCCCCTGCCAATGCTATAAGTATGGTTGAGTGAATACAGTGTATTGTACAAACATAGCCAGGTGGCATTCTTTGAACTACAGATCGGTCTCACCTCCCCCCCAATCCATCTTTTTTTGTTGGTAGCATATTGATGAAATTAAAGTCCCAAAACTTGCTTCCTGCTTCTTGAATTATGGAGGCTGACTAGTGCACTGCAGTGCATATGCAGCCAACTCCAGCCACTTTTGGAGAAGGCCAGGGCTTCTAAAGATTTTGTCCTTTTTCTCCTTCTTCTCATTCAGCTCTAAACTGATCTCTTGCAGGGGGCAATGGAAAAGAAGCCAGGGAATTATGCAATGAGACTGTTGAGCGCCCATCTCTGCCGTAAAACACAGTGAATGTTATTAAGGCATGTTATGCATGCCTTAATTGAAAAAGAATGAACTCGAGTTCCTTATGTTTTTATAGAGCCCAAAAGTCTTTAAAATTTAAATCCAGACCAGGCGATTTTCCTTTTCCTGCTTATGTTATTGGATCCTAACAAGTGTTACTTTTTTTCTGGCATACCGCCTAGAAGAACCAACCTGGCTTATTTTCTATGTAATTAAAATATTTATAATCTTGTTCCTGTTCTCTCAATGCCCTCAGATCCCTCAAGACAGGCTGTAAACTTTATACGTGAGCTGCAGCCTAAAAACTGAGCTCATCTAATTTAATTTTAATTTTGGTTTCTCGGTGCACCTTTTCACAAGGGTAGATGCAAATAACTATATTCTGTAGGATGTGTTAAGACCATACAAGTTTTGTGGAGTGTGTGTTCACTTTGTATACTCAAGCAATTTATAGTTAGAGTTCTATAAACCTGGGATATTGTCCCAGAGAAAATACTGAGGGTTGAAAACCATGATGGTACATTGGAACTAGAATGTGGGAGAGCCAGTTTCAAATCATTACTCGGCCACCAAGGTCAATGGGCAATCTTGTAACCTCTCTCAACTGAATCTATTTCATAAATTGATTTCAGGTAAAAAAGAGATGAGAAGTCCTATGTATCATCATACTCTTATTGGAGGGTTTCCTTGAATCTAATAATGTTTTAAGAACCTCGTTGTGACTGTTTTCATGAGTGTATTTTTCCAATTCAGTTTTAGAACTTGATTCAGTTTCTAGGTTTCAGAATTGTTACCATATCTTTTAAAAAATGGTTTGAAGCTGCTGTTTCTCTTATAACTGAAAAAGTTGGTCGAAAGAATGGGTACCAACCCTTTCCTACTTCTTATAGATTTGAAGATCTTTCTAAACAAGAAAATATGTTGATGCATTTCTAGTATAATCAAGGTATCTGAGATCTGAGACGCAATTGGATAATGTGATTATATTTGTCTTACTATAGTTTGGTAGATTTTTACAAATCAGTTGGATAAACTATGACTTACAAGCCTCATTGTATCACCCAACACTTTTTCTGCAGTTCTCAAAACCTTCAAACTCATCATTATGAAATATAGTGAATAGGGTCTTTTGTTCCAGAAAATAGATAAATAGGAGTATTAATTCTTTAATAGGTTTGCCACAACCATGTTATTCTAAATTTATATCCACTGGACCCTCTACAAAATCGGATCAAAAAGTATGCCTCTGTTCCTTTTGTGATATGATTGCCTTTCCCCCATGGTTCACAGTCTGTTTTTAAAAAAATACCCCCATCTTTCCCGAATGTTTGTTCTTTTTGTGGTATGAATGCATATATTAATGAGTATTTTAAATCTGGAGTATTGCCTTTTTAATAGAAACCTCCCTTTCATTAACTTTTTTCCCCCTCTAGTGGAAAGGGAAAATGTGCAGAAAAGGACTTTTACCCGATGGATGAATTTACATTTGGAAAAGGTAAGAGGGCTATATATATATTGGTACTCTGTTCTCTTCTCTGAAAAATGAGGTCTGTAGACAGGAGAGAATGTGAAACCTTACATTATTTATTTAGTACTTCGTCACTTTTTGTGAATCTAGGAAGCCAATCAAAGAAAGACCTGGCTAGTACTTGAATAGGGAACTGTTGGCTAGACTGATCTAGGACAACTTGTTATGACTATCTTGCCATGGCCAACTCACCACAGCTAACTCTCCATGGGATAACTTACCATGGACAACTCATCACAGAACAACTTGCCATGAGACAAAAGTTACAATAATATTGAAGAAATGGTGAAATAGAATCATTAAAGAAAGGAAGTGAAAGGAAGAACAAAATGAAATGCAAATGACAAAAAATTAAATATTTTTAAATTATTTAAAATAATTAAGTTGAATTGTTGAATTGCCCTGCAGTGAGTTGTCCTGCGGCAAGTCAGCATGGCGAGTTGTCCCATTCTGGTCTGGACTTAAAAGTTTAAAAATATCCAGAAGATGAGCATGGTAAACCACTGCCATAATGTTGCTAAGAAAATTCACAAATGCTGTAAACAAATACTATACTATAGAAAAGATGTTGAGGCTCTAGAAAAAGTACAGAGAAGAGCAACCAAGATGATCAGGGGACTGGAGACTAAAACATATGAAGAACTGTTATAGGAACTGGGCTTGGCTAGTCTAGTAAAGAGAAGGACCAGGGGAGACATGATAACAATCTTCCAGTATTTGAGGGTCTGCCACAGAGATGAAAGGGGTCAAGCTAGTTTCCAAGGCCAGACAAGGAATAATGGATGGCAACTGAAGAAGGAGAGATTTAACCAGGAAATAAGGAGAAACTTTCTGACAGTGAGAACAATCAACCAATGGAACAGCTTGCCCTCAGGAAGTTGTGGGAGCGTCATCACTTGAAAACTTCAAGAAGAGATTGGATTGCCATTTGTCAGAAATGGTGTTGGGTATCCTGCTTGGGTGGTGGGTTGGACTAGATGATCTACAAGGTACCTATCAACTCTGATTATCTGTTATCTGTTCCAAAGAATCAAGTTTTAGTTTGCTTCTGTTCTTTAAAAATGCCGAAGATAATTTTAAATACAGTGAATATGCAATAATGATGTAAATGTCAACCTTTCCAAAGCTGAAAGGCTCTCCGCAAATTTGAAATATTTACTTGACCAACAATGTTTTTCAAAGTTGGCATCTTTAAGAAGTTATTATTAAATTCTATTATTAAATTTAACTATTATTAAATTCCTAACTAGGACATTTTGGGAGTTTTGAAGTCCACATGTCTTAAACTTTCTATGTTTGAAAAACACTGCTTTAGAGCTTATTGATAAAAGCAAAGGAATGGGTCTGTACTGGATGGGCTTCAGAGATCCAAATAGTCTTTTCCTTTCATTTAATTATGTCTGATTCTCAGAGTCTTCCTGGACAAATGGAAGTCAACAAATACAACTATTTGTTCTCCTATATCAATTGTTTGTATTTTTGAAACCCAAATATGATAGCCCTAAAACATAAGCATAGAAATTCTTCGGATCAGTAATTGCTAATGATTCAAATGTATTGGAATTGCTGAATAACTTAATATCTACGGATGACAATAAGCAAAGATATGTTTCTGATACAGGATATAATTTCTTGATAAGCTTTTGTGTGAAGTTCCTTTTTTTCAAAGATGTCTCCCCGAACAATAACAAAATGCCCTAATTAAACTGAAATATTTCCTTTGTTTCCTGAACATTGCCAATTTTAATTTTTTTCTTCTGGATAGTGACTGGCTGATTTGATTGATATAGATGGATGCACATTCCAAAGATTTCCCTTTTTTCCCCACAGTGTAGCCCCCCTCTGGAAGTTAAAGATTTGCTGGTTGATATTAAAGATGGCAAAATACTGATGGCACTGCTGGAAGTGCTGTCTGGACAAAATCTGGTATGTATAACAAATATGGTAGGATTGAATTTATGATAAAATGAAACTTGGTAGATTTCTCTTTCCTAAAAGGGTCTGAAATGTTTCCTAAGATAGGTACAATCAGAATGGATTCTGTGTTTCGTGCAGTTAATGAAACTGCCCGAAAACAGAAAGTGTTAGGAACCACAATATTTTGTCAACTCTATCCTATCCATGTTTTTTTTCCAAATGGGTATACTTAGGATCATTTATGAGTGAATCTGACCTAACCAAAAGGAAATATTTAATATTTAATTTTAATTAATTGATTCAAATATTTACTTCTTAACTTGGGAGTTCAATTTTACAGGGTATAAGACTGGGAAAGTTTCTTTTTCATATGAGCAAGCAACTTTTTGTCATTAGGAATCCCCACTTTCCTCCTATTGCTTTTAATGGGCGAGGCAATAAGGACGCTTATACTTAGTTTTAAGGCCCTGTCACACTGCCCAACGGATGCAAAACGGACACAACGGACGAGCAAAATGTTCCATCCGTTGTTATCCGCTCTCAAAAGGGGCAAAAATTTGCATAATCAGAGCGGATAACACGGACGGGGGGAGGACGCAGGGCGGATGGAAAGCGGGTGCGGAACGGAAGCCCAGCGGATGGAAGCAGATGGGAGCGGATGGCACATCTGCTAGGCTTCCGGGGGACCTCAGTAAAGCGGATGCGATATGGATGAAGCGGATGCACAGCGGATGCACAGTGGATGAAGCGGATGCAGAGTGGAAGCCTAGCGGATGCACAGCGGAAGCCTAGCGGATGCCGAGCGTTAATTGTGCATGCGGGGAGGATGCATTGCGTCAGCCCCGCGGATATAACGGAAGCAGCTCGGAAGCAGGTCACCATTCAGAGGAAAGACCTGCTTCCAGACACATCGACTGCCTTGCCTGTCCTGCCTGCATGTCTTCCTGCATGTCTGCCTGCAAGCCTTGCTGCCAGCCTCCCTGCCAGCCTTGCTGCCAGCCTCCCTGCCAGCCTCCCTGCCAGCCTTGCTGTCTGCCAGCCTTGCTGCCAGCCAGTCTGCCTGCCAGCCTTGGTGCCTGCCTGCCTGCCAGCCTTGGTTCATGCCTGCCTGCCAGCCTTGGTGCTTGCATCCCTGCCAGCCTTCCTGCCAGCCTTGGTGCCTGCCTCCCTGCCAGCCTTCCTGCCAGCCTTCCTGCCAGCCTTGGTGCCTGCCTGCCAGCCTTCCTGCCAGCCTTGGTGCCTGCCTCCCTGCCAGCCTTGGTTCCTGCCAGCCTTGCTGCCAGCCAGCAACCCCACAACCATGCAGAAGCACAGCAAGCCTCAGCCATCTGCTGCCAGCCCTGGCAAGAGGGACAGGGCTACCATCCCGCCCCCTGGCCCTCACTCTGGTTCTGCTGGGGCTTCTGCAGCACGGGCTCGCTCTTCTGGGGCTGGCGCTTCTGCTGCTTCTGCTTCTGGAGGAGCTGATGACAAGCACTCCAGCACCAGCCACCTCCACAGCACCTGCACCCTTCACCCCTGGGACTGAGCGACCAAGAGGAGTGCCAGAGACTCATTTTTGTCTTATAGCTTGTTGTTAATAAAGTCTATTTATGATTCACACACTTGCTTCATTTCTTTTTTTTTAATAAAGTCTTGGTGGAAACTTTTAGAAATGGTTTAAGCCTTTGCATGCTTGTGGGATGGGTTAAGATAGCTGTGGGATGGGTTGAGATAGCTGTGGGATGGGCAGGGATACCTGTGGAATGGGCAGGTCTACCTTTGGGATGGGTAATAGCTGTGGGATAGATAAACCTCCAGTGCAAGCATAGTGGGACTGTATGGTCCATCCTCCCAAGTGCCACACCTATGGCCCTTTATTATCAATAACAATATAATCAATCATCCACACATGTCAACATAAACACAGCTCTTTATTAAATGCCCTGTTCATTGTAGGACCACTCAACATACATGGCCCAATCTCATCAGTGTGATGCGACAGGCTGAAGGAAGCATCCATTAAGCATCTATCATCCTGTCTTGCCACTCCACTGCTCCAGCTGGGGAGTTGCACCAGTGTTTCAGGAGGTTGTGCTGCTTCTTCCCTTCACGTGAGGCTCTGTTGGGGCCTTGCACATCCTCAGTGTCTATCAGGATTCGCCCTTGCCTCCATTCCCCAGGTTCCATGTCCCCATTGCCTTGTTGGAAGTCCATGAGCCCGTTCTGCAAGACTGGGTAGCGGGTGCGCATGAGATTGTGCAGGATGCAGCAAGCTTCCACGATCCTCCTCACGGTCTCTGGGCGATGCTGCATGGTGGTGAGAAGTACCTGGAACCTGTTGGCCAGGATGCCAAAGGAGTTCTCCACCACCCGCCTTGCCCTGGACAGCCTGTAGTTGAAAATCCTCTCTTCACGGGTGAGGTATTTGGAGGTGTAGGGCTTCATGAGGTAGGTTGTGAGGGAGAAGGTGTCATCCCCCACGATGAAGTAGGGCACATCTTGTGTGTCGTTGGGCAGGGGGTCTGGATCTGGGAAGCCCACGATGAGGTTGCGTTCCAGCTCCTCCTTTAGGTGACTGGCGTTGTATACCTGGGCATCTGAAGATGAGCCGCTGCCTGAAGCATCGATGTACATGAACTTGTAGTCAGCATAGACCATGGCGAAGAGGATGATGCTGAAGAAGCCCTTGTAGTTGAAATAAGTGGACCCCGACTTGGCTGGCGCTTTGCAGGCCACGTGCTTGCCATCGATGGCTCCAACGGTGTGTGGGAAGTTCCACCTCTGATACCACTGCTCTGCAACTTTCTTCCATCCTTCTTCAGTGGAGGGGCACTGGAGGAGCTCCTCCAGGTATTCTTCGATGATGGCCTGCACCACTTCTCTGACCACAATGCTGATAGTGTTGAGTGGCACCCTCCAGCCGTACTGCATGCTCCTGTAGGTGGTCCCTGAGGCCAGGTGGTGCAGAGTGAGTGCCACCTTGAGCCCAGGTTCCAGGCTGGGCTGGAAGTTGGTGTTTGTCTTGGTCAACCTGGGTGTCAGGCGCTGCACAAGTTCGTCAAACATGGCTGGAGGCATCCTCATGAAGTTCTGGAATGCCCGAGTGTCTTCGCTCCTGAGCTCCACCATCAGCTTGTTGTACAGTCTGTTCTCTGCCATCTTCGTACCCAGACGCTTCTTGGCTGCCCCTTTTTCTTCCCGTAGTAGAGTTCACAGAGCCTGTAGATGGCTTCGCACTGTTGCAGAAGGATGGTGGCTGCCAAAAGGACCGTGTTACGATCCACGGTGGACATGACTGGATACTGTGAAAGAGGCAGAGGCAGATGAAGGCTGCAGAGGTCTGCACTGCAGGGCTGCTGTTCTGAAAGTGAGATCCAGATGTGTTGCTCCCCCTTTTTATAGGCAGTATAGGTGTCCCTTTGCATCCTCTAGGCATCCTCTAGGCATCCTGTAGACATCCTTAATATCCGAGATAGGTCCCCTCTGTGAACGTTTTTTCCGTTTTAAACGCTTTGTTTCCGTTCTGCATCTGTTCTGCATCCGTTCTGCGTCCGTTCCACTTCCTCCCTGCGTCCGAGCGGATGCAAGTTGCGCGGATGCGCAGCGGATGCCTAGTGAATATAGCGGACGCGTAACGGATGCAGAACGGATGCGTAGCGGATGCATAACGGACGAATTGGATACATTTTCCGCGCAAAAGTTTTGGGCAGCTCAAAACTTTCTGAGCGGATGAAACATCAATAGACGGATGCTGGACAGATAGAGAGGAAGCAAAACGGAGGCAGTGAGTACATCACGTTAACCAACGGATGGCAAGCTTTTTTGTCCGTTTTACATCCTCTTTGCATCCGTTGGTGCACTGTGACAGGGGATTTAGTTTACTGTCATTGCATCTCGAATGCTGAAATTAAATGAAATTAAATACCATCTTCAGTGTACATTATAGCTATAAAAATAAAACACAAACACGCATCCTTCACATTCTATACAATTGAATTGAAAACCCGATATTGCATTAATATTGCTCTATATAGTAGAATTCAATGTAGTTACTGTCCTGGGATAGAAGCTGTTTTTCAGCCTATTTGTCCTTGTTTTTATTATCCTGTACCCTCTGCCAGATGGTAATAGTTCAAAAAAGGGTGCCCAGGATGAGATAGATCTTTGAGAATGTTTTGAACTTTCTTAAGGCAGCGGGAGCTATAAAGCTCTTCCAAAGAGGGGAGAGGGCAACCAATGATCTTCTGGGCAATGACATTAACCCTCTGGAATGTTTTCCTATCTGCCACTGTGCAATTAACAAACCATACAGAGGTGCAGTAAGTTAAAATGCTCTCTATGATGCAGCGGTAGAAGGTCACCAGCGTTTTTTCATTCAGTTGTTTCCTGAGAAGTCTCAGGTTGTATAATCTCTGCTGGGCCGTTTTTGACTAGCGCTGAGTGCCCCAGGTCAGGTCCTCTTTTATAATAACACTTAGAAACTTAAAACTGGCCACCTGTTCCACTCAGTCTCCATTGATAAGCAAGAGATGGAGGTCTGATCTATTCTTTCTATACTCCACTATAAGCTCCTTGGTCTTATTGGTGTTAAGGACCAAGTTATTGTCTCCATACCACGAAAACAACCAGTTTACCTCATCTCGATAAGTAAACCTAAATCTTGGATGTTAGGGTTATATATAACTTTATTATCCAAGAATGGTTTCCAATTAGCATCAAATTCATATTCTGATTATTTAGGATATTATTCTTGGCATTAAAGCAACTCCCATAATATTATTAGCTATTCTTCCAAAGAAAGAATTACAGACTTTTCCAAAATAAATTATTTAAAATCCTTCCAGTCATTATCATATACAATACTAGTAAACTTTGAATGAAAATATCATTGCTGATATTTCATATATTTATTTCATACAAATATCTCAGGTAGAATGACAAATTACAAAGTGTGTTGTACTGTATAATTTCCCAGTATTCAGGACTTTACAACTTTAGTATCACAAGTGACAAAAAGAATCCAACCTATTTGTCACATTTCCAGTATCTCTTAGAGTAAGAATTACTTATTTTGGCAATCAAGGCTGGAATAATATACCAATAATAAATTTTAATTGTTTTTTAAAACTTTAAGGTACTGAATTCAATACCTCAAACTCTTTGCAAGATTTAAACATGGAGGGCTCTGCTCACAAGACAAATTATTGATTCTAAAATTTAAAAAGGCAGCAACTTTTTAATGAATACAAATCAGCAGAACTATTAGATTTCTTTTCAATCCATTCTGATTTTCTTTTAGCTACACGAGTACAAGTCTTCAACCCATCGTATTTTTCGACTGAATAATATTGCAAAAGCCCTTAAGTTTTTGGAGGATAGCAATGTAAGTAATTTGTGTGATGGTGATTTATTCTGTTAACAAAAATTATGCTAATTAAGGAACATATGTGCCCAATAATTATGTCTTAATGCCAGGTCTGCATACAAGAGGCATTAAAATCTATTTGGTTGCAAAGAATAAATATTAAAATCTACTTTAGATTAATTCTAAAATATTGTAAAGGCTTCAGTTGGATTAAATGATTAGAAGAATGCAAGAAATGCTTTTAATTGGCAGGCTCTGAGAATTTCCAATTATGTTAAGGATTATACTTTTCCATTAAATAATAGCCAGAGTTCTAAAATAGTCTAATAGCTGAAAATCTGAAACAACTTTCTTCCATATGTATTGAATTTTCATTCCCATAATTTCCAGGCAATGTGGTCGTTGCTGCTTGAACCGTGCCAGAGGTGAAGTTCAAAAATTATTGCAGGATAATAAATTGGAGAGGGTCTTCAGAATATTATGACCTCTTAATTTCCCAAACTGAAATCTAGAAAATGTGGTTCGGGAACCAGTGACTCACAATTTCAAGAAAAGCTATTCTACAGGAAATAATGAATGCAGTATAAAATAAAAGTACTGTTCATAAAACAAAAACTTATCTTCAGAATATAAATCAATAGTCTTTCTTAGGTTTTAATTTTTTAAAAAAGTTCACATCTACAAGTAATCCTCAACCATAATTGAACCCGGAATTACAGTTACAAGTCATTGCAGTCACAAGTTGAGACATCACATGACTGGATTTGAAGTTATGACCATTTTTATGATGATTGCTAAGCGAGCATGACAGTCATTAAGTAAATGCAGCAATAATTATGTGAATCCATTTCACCCAATGGCCATTTTTTGCCAGAAATCAGAAATAAATACCAGAAAGTGGCAAAAAATCATGTAACCACATGGTGCAGTAGACAGCTATAGAGGTGAACTGTTGCCAAGCACCTAAATACAATCATGTGACCACAAGGTGGAGTACAACCATCATATCTCCAAAAACAGGCCATAAGTAGCTCTGGAGAGGTCCAATGTAACTTTGGTTGTTCAGCAACCAGTTGTAAGTGAAGAACTACCTGTACCTATTTTGATTTTACAGAATAATAGTTTGAACACTCTGCATTTTGTCAAGCAGCATTAGACAGGTTAGCCATTGATTAAAAAAGAAAGAAAAAAGAACAGAGTACATTGTGCATGTTCCAAGTAAGTGTACATCATGCTGCATCAAAAACAAATGTACTACATTGTATCATTTAGCTGTCTCTCAAAGTTGCTACTACTGCTATTCTTTCTCCTTAATTATTGCTCTATTTGTTAGCTATTTGCAGAAATGATAGCAACTGTTTTGTACACATAGATGTCAATTTCCTTCCTAACTGCTAGGTACCTCTCTACTACCAAATGAAAAAATTGGTTTTATGCCCTTTAAAACCACCCAGAAGTTATAACTCACATAGAACTGGATACCTCTCAGTTTGCCATGTGACAGCATTGCTGTGTAAGCTGCATTGACTTCCAGTTTTTCATGAAATTCAAGGTGTTAGTTATCAATTAAACCACTATATGCACAGGGCCAGTTTATTTATGGATGTACCTCTCCCTGAAGGTTTTTGTCTGTTCCACCAGATCAGACCCAGGGAACACATTGCAGATCCATTCACTTAAATGTAGCCATCTAGTGGGACTAAGCAAGCATGCCTTTTCCATAGCAGCCTTGTCTTGTGGAATACCCATCCCCTTGAGATCCAGCAGACACTTCACTGTCTTAACCATCTGGTTAGCTATAAACCACACTATAAAAAAGATGTTGAGACTCTGGAAAGAGTGCAGAGAAGAGCAACCAGGATGATTAGGGGACTGGAAATTAAAACATATGAAGAACAGTTACAGGAACTGGTCTAGTCAAGAGAAGGACCAGATGAGACATGATAGCAGTGTTCCAATATTTCAGAGACTGCCACAGAGATGAAGGGATCAAACTATTATCCAAGGCACCCCAAGGCCAGACAAGGAATAATGGATGTAAACTGATCAAGGAGAGATTCAGCCTAGTAATAAGGAGAAATTTTCTGACAGTGAGAACAATCAACCAGTGGAACAGCTTGTATTTGGAAGTTGTGGGAGCTTCATCACTGGAAGCTTTCAGGAAGAGATTGGACTACCATTTGTCATAAATGGTGTAGGGTCTCCTGCTTTGGTGGTGGGTTGGACTAGATAACCTACAAGGACCCTTCCAACTCTGTTAATCTGTTAAACAACTGATGTTTCCTTGGATGTTGTGATGGTACAGTTGGCGGCCAGAGATTGCATAAATGAGTAGATGCAGATGATGGATTAGTTTCCTGGTTTTTCTTGATTTTTCTTCCATTGTTTGTGATTTTATTATTGTTGCTAGCCATCCAGTTGCATTCCACAACCTGGGCAGCCATTTTTTAAAATAAATAAATCCTTCAAGTGTATAATTACTTATATTATGGATCTGGAAGGAGGTCTTTGCCAGCCTTGGACAAATGAACTTCATCCCAGATAGAAAAAGGTTGATGAAGGTTTTGCACTAACAAGTAAAATTACAAAATGAAGCTTCAGTACTGTGGGAGTTTTTTTCTTCCTGAATTATTTTTCTTATGCCATTGAATTCTGTATGTGCTGTTACATCACACTTCACTTACACATACTTATCTGGTTGCTAAGGGGTTTAATATGTCATAGTAAGGTGCTTCAACTTCAGTATGTAAGGTGAAGCTGCTCTTAAGCATAGTGAACTTTTTAAAGGACATATGGAGTGATTTGATCTGTGTGTCCAGCCCTTTCTGAGGGTGCCTATAATACTTGTAAGTGACTGATAATGGGAGGATTTTGCAGAGTAAAAATTAGGATAATATAATCAGAGTATGTCCTACTCTAAGGGGAGTTCTTGAATCTGCAAGAGCTAAATACAGTGGGCATACACGAGAAACTTCTCCCAGCATAACTCTCCATTCCCTAATTGTTTTTTGTTTTAATCTTCAACTTATCCTTATGACTTCATGGATATAGCTTAGCTCCTTACTGCTTAAGCAACTTTTAATTCCTTCATAATTTCTTCCAACAAAGGCATAATAATAATTCAATTATGATTGCAATGAAAGCCAAAAAGCTAAAAAAAAATCCTAAGGACTGTGCAACTTGGAAATTTTAATAGATGTTCTTCATTATGGACCCATTATGGACCTGAATCTGACTCAGAGTTTTGTGAATGAATTCTAAGTATGTTCCTCAATCCTTCAGCTATGACAGATGCTAAGGCTTCGGAAATAGAAAGTTTTAATAGTATATAATCAATGTTATCCTTAGCAAAACTAATGGAAGTATCAGAGTCTCCTTGGCTTCTTAAAAGTGGCAGTTGTCTGTAGGCTGTTCCTAAAGTTACAATTTTGCTTGTAATACTCCTTGTCATTGATTGTGTTTTTCTATTTTTGGAAACCTTGATTTGTGGGATTGTTGTATTTTGCATTTTGTGTGAACTTAGAAATTGATAATTTAGTTCTTGATTTCTCAGTTTGATGCCCATGAATGCCAGTGTGCCTGCCAACTCTTCTTTGGTGTGTGATAAGTTCCCTACTTCAGTGCCCCCCAAACTTTTTGGCAGTAGGTTTTGTGAAAGACAATTTTTCCATGGATTGGGAGAGGGGGAAGGGGATGGTTTCAGTTTTGCATGCTTGCCCACTGTTCACTTCCAGTTGTGCATCCAGGTTCCGGTCCGTGACCTGGGGGTTGAGGGCCCCTGCCCTACTTCATACTTGGTTAAGATTCAGGGTTTTTTAAAATTCATAAATAAATAAATAAATACATGAGAAGCTTGTATGTTATGAAACAAAGCATCAAGATTAAGCATCTCTTAGAATGTGTTTAGGCGCTCAGATGGCAAGGAAAAAGGGGAAATGATAGGAAACTACTGTCTAGTGCTTTTTTTCTTTTGAAATTTGGGCATCAGGTCTTGGGATGAGGAGAGACAATGGTAAGCTGAAGTGGTAGAGAGAGTGGTGAGGAAAACCTAACCTGATTGCCTTTTGGTAAATTGGTGGGTGTTGTAAGTGATCATATTTGCTGTGGCAGCCATTCTGTGACAGTGCCCACACCATGCTCTTGAAGTTATAAATTTGCCCACTAGCCCCCAAACACGAATTCATCTAATGGTGCTACTTTACTAACAATGGTTAGTAAACCATTGTCTTCAGCTCAGCACAATGAGTGAAGTCAGCCAGTGTCAAACGATGTATTTCAGACATTGCTTCATATGGCACCATTCCCAGTGAATATCTGAGTAACTGAGTTCATCTGGGCTCATTTTAAACACAACTATTAACAGCTTAAATATTTTACATGTAATCAATCACATGTCTGATCTCACCCCAGGGCACCCTTCGGCAGCCTTGTGCACCCCAAATAAATTGGTTTGCAGTTCCCACAATTATCATGTTGACTGGAGCTGAGCTGATCCAGGTTGAATGAGAAAGGACAGTAGTGATGTCTTCATGTTGTACATTCTCCTTCTACTCCTCAGGAGGCAGTATATTTGAATTCTTTAAGAGAAAAGCAGATAGGAAATCATTTTCAAATTCCCTTGGCAGTAAGGAAAGTTAAAATATTAGTTTAAATATTAAACTACAAGAGATTCAAAGGGACTATCATGGTGTGCAGCTATGCAGAAACTGAAAGGGTCATGGGAGAGTTCCAGTACTCTTACTATTATTTAAGAAATACTGGAGGCATCATACTGGAATTTAACCTTGTCACTGGGAGTAGCAGAAATTCCCTTGTTTCCGGTTTTGCCTGCAGGGAGTGTTATTGGGAATAAATAAGACATGTTGTTGTTTATATATGCTTCAGCATATATATATGCTGATATATGCTTCAGCATAAGAACTCTGAATCCCAACCCTGAAGTAAATTGAGTAAATTGATCACACCCTAAAAAGCAGTGACTGGTTTAAAAGCCATGAAGTAAAAATGAATGGACAAAGCGGATGCCTCCAAGATAGCTGAGTTTTGAAGCCCCCATTTGCATTAAAAACATATTATGTTCACAGTGCCAAACACCCACAAGCTCAAATGGCTCTCACATTTATAAGGATTCCTGTTCTATTTCATGCAGTTTGCCGGAACACAATTATCAGAGTAACCTAATAAATGTAACTTGAATAGAATAATGAATTTTGAAGCCTTGTGTAATCACAAAATGGTCAGAAATGGAAATATACAACATAACCTTAATTGCTTTGCTTTAAAAAATTCAGATATGTAACTGAAGGGCAAAGTAGTAATTGTGGTAATGCATGACAAAGACATATTTTAATGCATTCTTTGAAACCACTAGCAATGTATTTTGATATCATGTTATTCTCTACTGTTTTCTGCATCATTGGCTGCAGTTGGTAATGGTGAGTTGGAAGACAATAGTGTATACTTTAGCATCCATTCAGTTTGATCAATATGGAGCAGGGTTCTGTCCAAATTCAATATCAGAAGATGTTTATCATGTTTGTGCTTGGAATAATGAATGTTGCTATTGTATATTTTATTCACAGAATTTGCGTCAAAAGGGACAGGCAATGAGGTTTTTAGCACCATGGATATGTGCTATTTTCATGAATTAAGATTGAAACTGATCTATACATACATATACAGTATATTCAGGAAAAAAGTGAGAACACTGAAGCATATTTAATGAAACCAATGAATTTGACATGCTTCTAACCAGTGAAAAAACAAATTGTCCAATAAATTGGCAAGCAGGTTGTTGGGTTTTTTTAATAATAATTTTATTAAAGATTATAATTATAACAGTAAAAACTAATACAAGCTTAAATAAAATAGATGAGTAAAAAGAAAGTAGAAAGTGCAGAAAAGAAATAAAAAAGGAAAAAGAAATAGAAAATTAAAAATAAGAAAAAAAACATAAAGAAGTTACTTACTTCATCACAAATATTAATAATTTTAATAGCTTAACACCTTTCATTAAATACTCCAACTCTTATTTATAAACAAATACATAATGCATCACTTCAATATTAGTGTCATCAAAAGGCCATTAAGCATTTTCAGAGATAACAATATATCTATTTTAACCTTGATCAAATAAACCAACTTAAATTCCTTCCTTTTACTTTAGTCCATTTAAATAATTTTTGTGAGACTTGATTTCTTTTTTTTCTTTCTGTTTCTTCTCACAAGATTCCTCAAAACTTTAACAAGCTTGTTTTGGAAATTCAATATAAGAAAATTATCTGAGTCACTCTCTTAGTTTGTTCTTTGTATATCCATTTTAAGTATTAAAACATTAACTGTTTCTTTTATATATCCAGTGTAGCAACTTTTCCCATGTATTTATTGTAGCTTGTAATTTATAAATCAATATTCAATTCAGACTCAGACTTCTCAAGTAGAACTTGTTCCTCTTCCATAACATCTTTTAGACACAATTTCTCCAGAGAGGCAGATGTCTCTGCTGACACTGTTAAAATTAACTTCTGATCCCATTGTTGAAAAATATCATTCAATCTGTCCAATGTTGGAATATTTTGCTTCATTTGGTAATTATAATTTGAGTTTATGTGCTCATCTCCTTTAATTGTAATCTTAAATTTCCTCTAGTGTCCGATTTTTAAAATCTTATTTAAAAAACAACAACCCAAAAGCCCACCAGAAAGAGTTTTTATAAATTATAAAACTTTGTATAGATCCTTGGCCCATTTATAACTTTATAAAATAAAATCAAACTTTTAATCACTATTGTTTTTTGCTGTTTATTAAACAAATATGAAGTTATTAGTTTAATTTTATTAGTACATTAATTATATTCCTATAACTGTCTGGTTTGGTACAGCAACCAAATTGGATAGGTATAAACTTCAACAGATAATCAAGACTGCAGAAAGAATAATTGCAACCAGACTGCCTTCCATAGAAGTCCTGCCTATTGCACGGATCAGGAGGATGACTGAGACCTGTAGATTGCAGACTCCTTATATTCTGGACATAAACTGTTTCAACTCCTTCCCTTGGGATAGTGCTACAGAGCATTGCGTGTCAGAACAACTAGGCACAAGGACAGTTTTTTTTTAACTAAATTGAACTGAATACTTTATTTGGCCAAGTGTGATTAAACAAACAAGGCATTTGTCTCTGGTAAAGAAGCTCTCAGTGTACATGCAAAGCAACAAAATAATAATACTCAGTATCAATAAAAGACAGACTAAAGTTGATCACAAGAAGGCTAAATAACACTACAGCCATACCACATACACATAGACATTAGACAGCACTGTGAGAATTAGGTGTCCCGCAAAATGATGGCACAAGAGAAAAAGCTCTCCCTGTATCTAGTCGTGTTAAGTTTTTCCCTCGTGGGAAGGGCCAAGAATCCCAGTATGAAGGAAACATATTCAAGTACAGATAATTCTTGACTGATAACCATTCGTTTAGCAACTGGTGGAGCTGTGGTGTGGCACTGGCTAGAATGCAGTATTACAGGCTAATTCAGCTCACTGCCAAAAGTTCAGTCTCACCCACCAGCTGAAGGCTGACTCAGCTTTCCATCTTTCTGAAGTCAGAAAAATGAGGAGCCAGATTGTTGGGAGCAATATGCTGACTCTGTAATCCACTTAGAGAGGGCTGTAAAGCACTATGAAGTGGTATATAAGTCTAAGTGATATTGGTGTTGTTTGTAGCTACAACAGCATTAAAAATGTGATTCACAACTAAGTCTTCACGCTTATAACTGTTGCAGCATTCCTGTGGTCATATGAAAAAAATGTGGGTGCTTGGTAACCGTCATTTATTTATTCTGGTTGCAGCATCCCAGGATCATGGGATCAGTCACCACTTGTGACCTTCCCAGATGGTCTCTGACAAGCAAAGTTAATGGAAGAAGACAAATTAGCTTAATGATTGCATGATTCACTGAACTGCAGCAATTTTCTTTAACAATTGTGGCAAAAGTAAAATCAGGTGCATCTTACTGAACAACTACCTTACTTATCACTGGAAATTCTGACCCTAATTGTTGTTGTAAGCCAAAGACTACCTGTAGTACCCTGTTCTGATGGCAGATATATTTTTGATGTAGTATTGCTCCTCTTTAGCTTACAGTGTATTTATTCATAAGGATGCTGAATCAAAAATATGTTAATTTTTATACTTCTTGGTAGTAAACTGAATACCTTGTGATCAATACTAGTGGCATTTCATAAGTAAATTAGTAGTAGGTTTGAGATAGAATGTTGGAAAAATATTTAGAAGGTATATTTTGTTCAGTATAATCATTTTTGAAGAGCAATTATGTTCATCTGAAGCTGCAAACCAGTATTTATTATTAAATAAATAACTGTTAAATAGCTGCCATAGAGTATTTTTGTTGGTACCTAGATGGACAAAATGCATTCATCCTTGCCCTTTTTGGATCTCTCAGCAGCCTTTGATACCATCAAGCATGTTATCCTTCTGGATCATCTGCAGTGATTGAGGAATGCAGTCACAATATTCAGTTGTTATGGTCTTTCCTTGATGAATGATTTCACTTGACGGGGAAGGGCAGGCCAGATTGGCCAGACTGCAGAGGTGTCAAACTTGCATCATCACATGATGTATCATGACTTTCCCCCCATTCGTTAAACCGGATGTGAGCATGGCCAGCATGTGACACATTTGTCCCGTGGGCTGTAAGTTTAACAGCCCTGGACATTTGAGACCTGGACTACTCCTTTGTAAGATGATGCAAGGATTAGTTATCTCCCCCCTCCTATTTAACACTTACATGCTAAGCCAGACTGATCATTCCACAGAAGCCTGTTGGTGTCTTGAGGCTGTAAAGTTCTGTGTAGAAAATAATGACCCTAACAGAGTTATCCATGCTCCATTTCCAAGATAAAGAGGGCTAAAACATCAAGCCCAGAATGTCCAGCCAATGTCTAGAAGCTGCTCAGGCAGCCACCTTGCTAATTCATTGAATCATAAGGAGAAGGTACAGCCAAATCAGACAGAATTCTGTTATTCTAGCCAGTCCTGGTAAAAGTATATGTAAATATCCTAGGGAATTGATTAAGTGGTCTAATTTACCTAGAACAGGGGTGTCAAACTCACTGCGTCAGAGCATCGTCAAGTTGACATATCGGGGTTTTTTTCCCCTTCACTAAACCAGGTGTGGGTATGGCCAGTGCATGACACATCTGGCCTGTGGGCTGGGAATTTGACAGCCTGACTTAGAGGTATGATAGTCTGGATGGAAGAGGGCTTAACCTGAATCCTACTAACACAGAATTACTGTTTGTCCATTGAGATTCTTTTTCATTTCAACATTATCTCTGGATAGGGTGGCATTTCATCTGAATGATCAGTTTTGTGACTTAGGCATTCTTCTGGACACATAGCTTCTGTCAGAAAAGCAGGTAGAGTGGCCAGAGAGGACTTTTCCTACCTTCAGATCATGCACCTGTTGCAACCCTACTTGAAGTGGTTCTTGCTATGGTAATTCATGTTCTCACCCAAACTTGCCTGGGCTACTTTACATGCTCTACATGAGGCTGCCTTTGAAGATCACTTAGAAGCTTCAATTGGTTCAAAATTCAGCAGCCCATGTGCTGATCAGTTTTCAATAGAAGGGAACATATTACACTAGTGTTGTGGGCCCTGTATTCATTGCCGATAAGTTTCTGAGTGCTACTTAAAGTGTTGGTATTAACATAGAAAGTCCTACATGGCTTGGTGTCTACATATCTGCAGAACTGCATGTTCTGAAACAAATTGATTTGGCCAGTTCAATCAACCCATGAAAACCTATCAGTATTACCCTACTTTATGAAGGTAAAGGAGGGAAAAACTCAATGGTTCATTGATTGGGCTGGTTGTTTGGAAGGACCTCCCAATGAGCACCTAGCTTGGCTCCCACCTTGCATGGCTTTTGGAAGCTACTAGAAAATAGAGCTCTTCTGAAGGGCATCTGGATCTTGACCCCATTTATATATTGTTTCTTATTTATCTGTGCACTATTGAGAACCCTTAGGGATTTTGCAATCTATAATAATACATCTATGATTATGATAATGAGATAGAGGAGCATTGTGGATGTCAGAAAAAATAAAGGACTGGCAGTGATGTTTGCCTATAAGCATGACTGACCCACAAAAGCAGTTGCTAAATGCAGTATCAATAATTCTAGTCTGGATTAGACATCTTCTTCTCCTTCTGCTCATGAGGTCCAGGGGTACTCGGGAACATAAATGTCAGGCACACATATAGTTTCATTCACTGAATATGGCCAAAATCCTTTATGTTGAAATGAAAATAGAAGGATCGTTCACTGTCTTTGCTGTTGGCTGGTATAGAGGAATACCAAAATAACTTGAAGGAATGCATGAATTATTAAATAAAGATCAATTTAGCCCTGGGAGGAAGAAGAGATCTGGCCTATCTCAAAAGGGCTGACACCTGATAAAACAAGGTAACAAGAAGAGAAAATGCCAATCCTACAGGCAAGAAAATATGTGAGGCCATATTATTATATATTGTAAACTAGCACAGCGTATATAGACGTGTAGAAAGAAACTGCAGTCAGTAGCTATTGCACTGTAAAAAAGCACAATGTGACCAAAAATTGCCTAGTCTTATTGAGAATGTAGATGGTATAAACATTCTCTACTTTCACAACTGAAAAACAATTATTTGATGAATATATATTTATTTGAAAACATAATTGAAAAATGCAAACCATTTCTCTTTAGGTAAAGCTGGTTAGCATTGATGCATCTGAAATAGCAGATGGGAACTCCTCCATGGTACTGGGCCTGATATGGAGCATAATCCTGTTTTTTCAGGTAAAAAAATCCAATGCTATGTTTTTTGCTTTCAACAGAAAAGATTGTTGTGCAAAAAGGGATACAAATTAAATAGATGTTTTCTGTCATCTGTATTTTTTTTGTCTAACAACATTGCAAAATTTGGACTATGGAAACGATCCCATCACCTGAGCCTTATTACCTCTTTCTTTTCTCCCTTCCTCCACCTCCTTCTCAGAACATCTCCTTTATCCTCACAAATGGTTTTCTTCATCTAGTTACATATGTCCAGCCTGATTTAAATACTTCTGACTTTCATCCAAATCTTAGATCAGTCTCCAGTCATTGCATTCTTCATTTTAATGGTGTGCATCTTGCCAATTATGTTTTAAACAGAGATGCAAAACTTGAGGCCCCAGCTAAGGTTGCAACTGAACCTCACAATCCTCAGATATAGATTCCAGAAACCCTTACAACAAATTGTCATTTTATTTTGGTGGAGAGAAAAAATTAACACATGGGGACACTGTGCATAGTGTTCATGTTATTTAATTTTACTTACATGTACATTTATGTTAAATCAAATTTAAGTGTTATCCTTGGCCCTATCCACTTTTTATCCTGCCCTGAATTAATTTTTGGAATATGATTCCCAACATGCCACAAAAAGTCAAGTGCAGGACTCAGTCAAAAATAAAAGATTGCATATTGCTTTTTTAAACAGTTGTAGATGTGCATTGTTTCACCTGTACTAAGACTGAAATTAAACTGTGAAATGTCACGCAATGATTTAGCCATGTAATCAATATGCTTCCAACTTTTTAAAAACACCGGTCTAGAGCAGATCTAATTTGTTCCCTATTTTATGAATTGAGAACCAGATTTTGGCCAATAATACTTCTTGTTCATTTCTACTCTCTACAAATGTTGCTGGTTTTTTTCCTCATAGATAACATTTAATGTGATTGAGAGTTCTATTTATGCCACTTTGATAGATAGAAAATATTACCTGAATGTGGAAATCAGGACTTGAAAACTTTTCTAGGAAGGAGAACAGCAAGTCCTTCAAACCTAATCAACATTTCCTGAATTTTATCTAAGCAGATCATATGGCTCTTGAGCGAATTTGGACCTTTTCTAGGAGGAGAGATTTGCCAGTTTTGAATAAAAGATTTAATTATAATAACCTATCCAATCTATTGTCTCAGTGAGAGGATTGAAAATCAGTGTTAAAAAGTTCATACACATAAATACCACAAATATTTGAAGAATGCCAATATTCAACCTTAATTAAGATGTTGAAGTCTGATTCATTTTGGACACATGCTTCTTAAAATTCTTCCTTTTTAGAGACATTTTTAAAAAATATTTAAATGCTGCATAACTACGAATATCATTCTGAATTCTACATATATGAAAGCATATCTTTAGGAAACTCTGGTTTGTACTAGAGATTGTAACTATTGATGACTTTCAGGTAAACAGGAATTGTTTCTGCTTATTCTAATTTGGGCAACTGAGTTATTCCAATTTGGGCAATTAAATTTTGCTAACTCCCAAACCCATAAAAGCCCCTTCACTCTCTTGGGGAGATTGTCTATAGATGATATTTATTTATTTTAATATATTTAATTTGTATAGGTGCCCATCTCACATACATGGTAATGGGAGACTAAGATAGTTTAAAAAGAAAATCCAAAACAAAGCAGATATAAATAATTGAACAATAACAAAAGCCCATTAAAACACATTAAAACTATTAGATAATCATTGTGGGTTTAATGTAAGGGAGATTGGGAGATTTAGAAGTGCTGTTCTTCAGGTATCAAATTAGCAAGTACTTTGTTTGCTGGATCATTTTTAATTTTAAGAAAAAAAATTCAAAATTTTTCAGCAAAAATTTTAAATGACATTTCAGGATTAAGTCCCATGTGAGAACTTGATAGCCAGCAGGAAATTTGTGCCCTCTTGCCACTAATATAATTTAAATAATTTATATCACTCTCTATTGTAAACACTTTCTCCTCAATGGCCAGTGAGCAACCACATTACTTTAAAATGGACAGTTTTTAAAAGGGTGGGGGGAAACCTCTATTGGTGACAAAGAGAGTTATGTTAAAATCACAAGATTATTATTCTCATGAATCTGTTTTAAAAAGTGCTAAATGGAATATTCAGCCTTCCTGATTTAAACTGATTATTTGCCTAAGCAAGATTGGTCAGATGCTGATGCTGATGTTTCAATAGATTAGATTACAGATTAACAGAGTTGGAAGGGACCTTGTATGTCACCTCGTCCAGGGTTCACCAACTTTTTGGACCTCAGGGACCACCAAACTCATAATTTTAGATCCTAGGGACCAGTAACTGGTTCTGTGGGCACAGCCTAATTTGTGGGTGTGGCTTGGTGGTCATGTGACTGGCTGGGCATGGCTTGTATGTAAATATTACAAATATTTATATATATATATTTATTTTTATTTTGAATTTTTTATTAAAAAAGAGCAACTTTTACCCAAAATCAGGCAAAGTAGGCAGGCAGATCGAGTTGCTCACAGAATCACAGATTCACTTAGAGATCTATCTATCTGCAATCGGCTATCTGGGCCTGTCACATAAAATTTGCTTGCAAGCAAACTCACAAAATTAACTCACAGCATACCATATATGTAAATATTGTTTTTTTTAATAAAAAACATTTTTTACCCAAAATCAGGCAAAGCAGGCAGATTGAGTTGCTCACAGAATCATTCAGTGATCTATCTGCCATCGTCTAGCTCTCAAATTTGCTTGCCGTGAGTCTGCACTGAATTTGCTTGCAAGCAAACCTTCAGTCCGAAAGGGAGGTTTGGCAGAGCCAAAGATCTAAACTTTCTGAAGACTAGCTAGAAAGCAAGAAATCCAATCATTTCCTGCTTCCTAGCTAATCTAAATCTCCTGGCACAGCAGAACAGATGATGGTTGGAAAAAGGAAAAATAGCAATTTTAGCAGGCAAGTTTGCCGGGTAAGGAGTGAGTGGGCAGGGAGGGTTCTCGTGGGCCATGTGGGCGGCGCAGTTTTGTGTTTCTGCACAGCCTGGATTAATTCTTTGTGGGGGTGCTCTGGGGGGTGAGATTTCTCTGCAGCCCACCAAATTTTCTCAAGGCCAACCGGTGGGCCGCGGCCCACCGGTTGGCAACCACTGATCTAGTCCAATCCCCCCACCCAATTGTTGCTCAGCCAACTGGACCAGTTTTCCCCAACAATGGGTATTTGGTAGTTTTGTCAAACTTTATAGCTAGTTCCAAACTAGTACTAACTCGTACCAAAGTGCAGCAATGTGCCTACCATCCCTGTCCTAACGTCCCCTTTTATTCGTACCCATTTCATGTAATCATAATCATGTTCTAATTATATCTTATCTAATACATGCTTGACAAACAAACAAATAACTAATAATAAAAGTAAATCTACATACTAATTCAATTAAAAACAATTAAAATTTTTGTTTTTCTTTCAAAATGGTCAAATCAAAATAGATTTTCTTTGCTAGGGCAAGGAGAAAAAAACCTTGCAACATAATTTCCAACCAAACACTTTCTGAGTACTGTGTTTAGAATGGGCCAGACTTGTTCAGATAATACAGATAATACAGTAGCTGGGTGAATGTGGTAAGAAGAAAAAAAATGTTAACATTTCCTTTCAATTATTTTGCCACTTTCTCCTTTCCTTCCTGCTGCCTCCATTTCAGCTGCTATTTCCTAAACGTGATTATTCCTTTAAAGGTGAGCCAAATTTTCAAATGGCAAAATGGAAGCTAACAAGCCAGGAAACAAGAGAAGACATTTCCCCGCCCCACCATCTGTTAAAAAGTAAATACATCAGGCCTTTGAAAAGCAAAGAGTCTTCCATGCCTGGTACTGAGTATTACTCATTAAAAGAGCAGGTTGTTTATCCTGTTCTGCTGCAAAGTAACATTGGCATTGATTTTAGCATTGTCTTACTGCTATTACGGCATTCCAAAAATACCTTCTTCATTAAAGTGTAACTAACACTGGACTCCAAACTGAGCCTGCTCCTTGTCACTTGTTATCTCTTCCAAAGTCTAGTATTTTTCCCCCTTTCTATCATTTGGTAACTTTCCACCAAAAAGGCAGTTTGCTGCATTCTAATAAATCATGTTATTGTCATATATAAGATAATCCATATTTAGCAGAAATACCTTTCTTTAACAAAAAATAATGTTAAAGAATGCTTGGGGGTGGGGTGGGGGTGGGGGAGATGTAATGTCCTGTTCTGGCAAAGGCAAGAAGAGTTTGGAGCAGAGCTCATGGGAACACAACTACAGGAAGGCATTCCCCTGAAAATCCAATGTTCAGGGAAGTAGGATTCTCGAATAGCAAGGCAGATACACAAAGGCCTGTAGCATGTAAGGGGGAAATAGCAGAAGCACTTTTCTCAAGCAGGAATTTCAGCTGTAATACAATTCCTTCTCTGAAGAGAAAGAGATCTATTTATGGAAAGGAGACTTTGTCCAATAGATAGATGAGTAGATTTATTACATATCAATCATGATAAAAGAAAAATTCAAAAGCTTACCTTTTTGGTGATGAGCAAAAACAGTTCACATACTGTATATATTTAAATCTTTGCTGTGCAACTACTTTATTAATGGCTAAGGCTCTTTACTTAGTAATAGTTGCACATTATATTAATTTGCCCTCATTGTAATACCTTATGTGCAAATTATTAATTATTGTAACCTCTTAAAGCTGTGGAAATAAAGTAGAATATTGTCCACAGAATAAATATGTTACTCTTAAAGTGAGCATGTTTATGGATTGTTTCTTACAGCATTGATATCTGTAATTTGGGCCATATTTGGGCCATGTTACTACAAAAATATTGACTGTTGGAAGGTGGTGTGCATTTTTATATCTATTGGAATGCCAGTTGCCAGTGCAAGTGATATAGGGCACGGACAGCTGTTTTCAGATGCATCAAATTGGCCTCAGCTGAATTCTGGGTCTTAGCACTGAAGAAGTGCCTGCAAAAAATCTCTTGCCTAAAGCAATGAAAAGGCTGATTGTCTGGGAAGCATGACTAGATGATAGATCCTTGTTTTGTATTTCTGATCTTAATAATTGCCTTTTTCATTACAGATAAAGGAACTTACAGGCAACCTCAATAGGAACTCCTCCTCATCTAGCCTGTCATCAGGGCCAAGTGGCCCTGATTCGGACACATCTCATCCCAGCACCCCTAATGTTGAAAGAAACATGTCTGTTTCAGTGAAGGATCAGCGGAAAGCAATCAAGGCTCTTTTAACTTGGGTTCAAAGGAAAACTAGAAAGTATGTTGAATCCTCTTCTCACTTTTTAAAAACAAAAGTCAATTTCATTGCCTATTAGAGGGATGAAAAATGTCCTTTTTTGATCTGTTTAAAGCAATGTAAAGGGGATCTTGTGCAAGAACAGAATGTAACTGAGCCTGTTATCAAGCTGATTAGCTTTCCTGATATTCCTGTTATGTGATCTTTGTGTTGATAACACTGTTCTGAATTTCTCTGCAATTGATTTATTTGTGCAAATCCACATTACCGTACAAAGATTATGTGAAACCAGAGTAAATGTACCAGTTCTTTCTCTTTGTAGGTATTCTTGGAGAAAGTGGGGAGAATCATAATCTGTCAGAAAATAAAACTGGAATTCAGCTTTGTGATTCTACTCCTCCACTTCTATCCATTAATCTCAAAGAAGAAAGGGGTATAATAGTCTTGTTTATCTGGAGGGAAATTCCATTGTCCACAGATTAATTTTCATCTCTATATATGCAGCTTAGAGGCCAATCTTTTGTGCCTGGAATAGTCAGAGGTTTCATTGCCAGCTAAAATGCTATTCTAAAAGGCAAGCAGCTTCCTCTCCGTGTCTTCTGTGTTTAATGACTTCTTATAGAATAGTTGTGAAATGGGTCAATGGAATGTCACTGTTATGCACATCACATTTCTATAAGAATATATTCTAAATCATAACTGTCTACCTAAGTTGGCTTTTTTGCTTGAAAAAAATACAAAAAGCTTATGGCAATATTTTCAAATATTCATCTTGTGCAAATATAGACATTCACTGCTTAAATCGTTTGAATAAACTGTGTTTACTTGCCCATTAGATTTCAGGAAGCAGTTTATAATTCCTCTAAATTATTACAGAGAGCAACTTGCCCCAAGTTCTTTCTGTGTTTCTGTCTCTACCTAAATTTTAATCTCTGCTTTAAAAATTATTAAGCACCATTACCCCCATAGAGGCATATTCTTGGATAGGCAGAATTATCCTTTTCTCATTTTCCTGGGCATAAAAACCTATCAGTCTATTTTGAAATCTCAGTGAATTATGCCATTATTGGACATGTCTCAAGCCAAACAGCAAGCAAATTGGGCTTCTCACTGACCAGCGGATAGTGTCACTGGGGACTTTCTATTATGTCCAGTTTCAGCTTCCCTTTGCCACTGTGGATAGTGTCTAGCAGTGCTGTCACTTGATCATGGGATGGACTCAATTCACTTCCTAGATGGAGTCCAAGCTGCGTTTTGTGATGACCATAAAATCAAATACTACTCAGTTGGAAGGGACTTCTAGGGGGCCAATCATTTCAACTCATTTCATGTCTCATAGGTAAAAAACTATGCTGTGATATAACCAAGTGTATTTGAGCATGGGTTTATTACATTCTCTGTTATAAACAGCTTTTTTGATGACATTCCTATGTAAATTTATGATCATTGTCTGTCTGGACAATGGGCATTTGTTAAATAAAGGAATTTTCTGACTGATGTATATTTTTACATGCAAATGAAAAACTAGTAAAATTAGATATATGTTTAAAACAGTTCTAAATTAATTCATTTAAAATAGGAAGTACGTTTAAGCTTTAAGGTGTACTAGAGTTAGCCAGCATCAAATCATATGCATGAATATATTCTTATATTTTTTTCTTAAACATAAATACTGGTGTGGAATTAATTCTGTTGAAGGATAACATTAAAACATATCAAAGAAATAAATATATGAAAAAACCTGGAAATTTAGTTGTCAGCTTATAATTGTGAGGTTCAATTTTTAAATCTGAGTTATTTCATTGCAACATTTTTTCATGTTCCAAAAGTTGTTAAGCTTGTTATGTTTTGTATCTGAATGTTCATAGTGCCTCTTTCTCTTTTAGATATGGTGTTGCAATTCAGGACTTTACCAGCAGTTGGAGAAGTGGCCTGGCCTTCTTAGCTGTAATAAAAGCAATAGATTCTAGCTTGGTAGATATGAAGCAAGCTTTAGAGAAATCTCCCAGGGAAAACTTAGAGGATGCATTCTGTACTGCACAAGACTATCTGGGTATTCCAAGGCTTCTGGAACCAGAAGGTAGCTTACTTATCTTTGCATGTCACCAGCATGTATATGTAGCAGAAACAGATAAATGTATAGGGCAGATAAATCATAACATGCACTCTACTCTTAAGAGGGATGGTTCAGAACAAGGTTTAGGACATTCTGGCATTTAATACAAAACAGAAGTGATAGCATAAATTCAGCCTTACAGATTGCATGTTGAGAATCTTCCTAGAACAAAAACCAATCTTATAAATACTAAGGTTATAGAAAAAAGAAAGAAAAATAAATATTTTTAATTTAGCAAACTTGTTATCAGGAAGGATACCAGCACCGGTTACTCTAGAACCGTGATGGTGAACCTATGGCATGCTTGCCAGAGGTGGCACGCAGAGCCATTTGTGCCGGCATATGAGCCGCAGGCAAACTTACCTCACTGTGCATGTGCATACCTCACAACTGATTTTTGGCCTGTTTGAGGCTTTTTTCGGCCTCCCACAGGCTTGAGGAAAGCCTTTGCAGGCCGAAAAATAGGCCTGTTTCATCACTTCCAGTATTTCCAGAAATACCAGAAGTGACTAAACAGACCCATTTTTCAGCTTGCAAAGGCTGCAGAAGCTTTCCTCAAGTTTCTGGGAGGCCGAATAAAGCCTCAGATGGGCCAAAAATCAGCTTGAAGGTGCAGTGCATGTAAGGGGGGATTGCATGTGCATGCACAGGTGGAATAGGGGGCACATTGCCTTCTGGGTGCTGGCACACAAGTTCGCATGTGCAAGTGCACACACAATTTTTGGCACAGGACGCCAAAAAGGTTAGCCACCACTGCTCTAGAATCATCTTCTAGACCATGCTTGTTCTTTAAAATAAACTTTTGTACCTGGAAGAATATTAAGGTACAAACATATTAAATGAGAATAAAATAAAGATGCAGTTTTCAAAAAACAATGTTTTGAAATGGTAATTATTTTTCATTCATGGATGCTTTGGTTAATATTGAAATGATGCTTCATGTGATTTATTTCCAGATATTATGATTGATTCACCTGATGAACAGTCCATCATGACATATGTGGCACAGTTTTTGGAGCATTTTCCAGAACTGGAAGGGGTAGGTGTTTTATTTTGCTTCACTTTTTAACTTTTTTGTTCTTTTTAAGATATGTATATAGTAGTGGCGGCTAACTTTTTCAGCTCCCGTGCTGAAAATTGCACATGTGCGTGTGCCAGCACCCAGAAGGCAATGCATGCTGGGGGGGGCATGCCCCCTGCACATGTGCATGCAACTCCCCCCATGGGTCATGTGACTCTGTGCATGCATGCATGACCGTGACTCTGCACATGCGCACGCATCGCCCTCAACCCCTGCCCTTGCATGTGTGCCAGATACCTAACATAAAGCTGTCAGGTGGCACCCCCTGCCCTTGCATGTGTGCCAGATACCTAACAAAAAGCTGTCAGGTGGCACCATGCATGCACATGCGCAGTGGGGTTCTTCCAGGTGACCTCTCGTGTGCTGGCAGAAGTGGCTCTGCATACCACTTCTGGCACGCATGCCATAGGTTCACCAACACAATTATATAGTATCACTCCTTGGGATTTTCTGATACATTACCATGCTGAATAGATTAAGTAAGGAATACTTACTGATATTCAGACTTTTACCCTTATATGATTGTTGCCCACTTTTGTCAGGTTTTGTCAGTTGTTGGTATTAATATTTCAATATATTCTTATAATCATAAGATGATTCAGCTATTATTTAAAATTAAGGTATAATCAAATCAATTATCTTCTACAACGATGCATCATATTGAATTGAGCAAATATCAAGAATTTTGCTGCTCTGGAAAGAAGAAAGTACCTTCATCATAAATTGCCCAAATTGAGTTGATGATTGTTATGGCTGTGTGAATCCTTTAGAACCTAATTTAGATTATAAAGATCATCAAATAGATGGTACAAGACCCCAGAGACTGGCTTGTTGAAGACACTGGACCTTCAGTCTAGAGCTTCCTACAAGCAAAACAAAGTTCTCTGAATCTGGTTTTCAAAAAATGACAATTAGCATATTGGTTAATTCATGCATATAGTCATATTCCCCTACCCTCAATTTTCAACAAATGACAATTAGACATATACTGTTCACTTTTATCCAAGTCTCTGTCCAATGCCTTATCTTCAACTTTTTGTAGTGGAATTATATTCTATGTAGACTTTAAAAAGTAACTTTCACATCTATGCTATGAGAGTTAAAAAAGCAGAACAGACATGGAATTCTGAAATTGCATTCCGTTATTATTAGTTCTAATGGAGTTTGCTTGATAAGAACCGTTCATTTATATTGAATAAGAACAATTTTTTTGCCCAGTGTTTTGAAAAATATAACCATTCAACTTTTTCTGATTCTATATATTCATTGTTATTATTTATATTTAATGTCATACAGGAAGACTTTTCCGATCTGGACAAGGAATTTCCAATTGAATCTGCTTATGTCCATATTAAAGAGATACCAGAGGAAGAAAAACAAGAAAAAGTGTTACTCCTGAATGAAAATGGAGAACATATATATCCTATTCACCTGGTAGGAAACCAATCACTACCACTCCAAATTGATGGTCTCACTTTGCCTCTTGATGAGGAGAATCAAAATTTTCATGCAACAAGTATATTACCTAATGACAGCCTAGCTGATTATATGGATTCTTCTACAAAAGAACCTCAAAGGCCTAGGTCGTTGCCAATAAGAAGTGTTCAGATCAGTCCCATTGCTAAATGGGAATGTAAACCAAATGACAATGTAAACCAATCTGAAGTAAATCAAGTGAATTTGTCTGCTTCAGTAAAGAGTGATGACCTCCCATCAACTGTTTTTATTTACCATAAAGATCCTGTTCAACCAGTTGACTCTGATGAATTTGACTCTGACATTCAAAAATCATCCAGTGAAATAAAAGAATCACCTGAGAGTAAGATTTGTTCCTTTCCTTGGACTTCCCATTCATCAAAAAATGTATCAGAACATTTGACAAATGAACCTGAGTATGTAATTCCAACCTCTGAAGCACAAGATGTTGCACAGAAGTACATATTACAGATGTTGAATCAGGAAATAATTTCTAAGCTTACAGAAAATGATGAACCTGTGGAACAATCACCTAACTTAAAGGAAATTCCATCTACTAATCAGGAAATTGATGGACATGACATTAAAGATAATTCAGAGACAACTTATACACCTGAATATGAACCAATCAGTAATACTTCCAAAAGCCGTAATAATGCTAATGAAGCATCAGAGACAACACCAAATTCTTCCAAAGTTTCCATAATTCCTCATGACCTTTTCTATTATCCACATTATGATGTCTCCATATCAGCACTGCTGGATGCCTTTGCTACCTCCCCTTCTGATACCGACCTTTCCCTTTTAGAAAACAGCAAAATCTGCTCAGAAATTCTTGTTGATTGTTTGGCTGAAAATGAGCCTCTTAGCCCAAGCACAGAAGGCAATATTCCCAAACAAGATCTACCGAGCAATATGAAGGATGTGCTGAAAAAACAGGACAATAAAAGCCCAAGAAAACAGAAAAGAGATTCTCAGAATCATACCAAATTTTCGTTTAGCAAGGCTGCTGTGGTGGGGAAAAACACATTGCCTCAAAATAGCAACAATATGGCAACCACTGAAAACAATTCTGCGCACCCAAATGTTCATGAGGTAAAGTTTGCTTTTGCCATTGCTTGCTTGGTTCAGCAAAATAGCTCTTATTTTAACTTGTACTCTATGCCAGGGGTCGCCAACCTTTTGGACCTCAGGGACCACCAAATTCATAATTTTAGATCCCAGGGACCACTAACAGGTTCTGTGGGCATGGCCTAATTTGTGGGTGTGGCTTGGTCATGTGACTGGCTGGGCATGGCTTGTATGTAAATATTATAAATATTTATATAAATATTGAATTTTTTACAAAAAAGAGCAACTTTTACCCAAAACCAGGCAAAACAGGCAGATTGAGTTTGTTTTGTTCGGAAAACACACCAGGTAGACCGGGTTCCAACAACAAATACTTTATTCTTCAACTAGTTAGTAAATAGGAACACTTGGCTGAAGCTGAGGCCAGCCTTTTATACAGGCTGGCTTGCCTGCTTGCAGCCAATGGCAGTTGTTTAGATTTGCCGCCTTTTAGCAGCTCTTTGGATTGGTTCCTAGTGAACCAATCCAATGTTCATTTTATTGACCAATCAGGTTTGTAGATTTGGAGTCACCCACTTTACATATAGAACACCCCTCCCCCCTTAGTTCAGTCCTACATGGTGACGTAGTCTCGCAGGTAGGCGGGGCTTTTCCGGACTCGACTTGCGCGGTTCATTCTTAGTGCAGACTTCGACCGGTTCGGATGGGGCTGCTGTGTCGTCCGTCCTTCTCCCTGGAACCGTCTGGAAGGGTGAGTCAGCCATTTTACCGCTGCCTGAGTTTCTTAGGCTGACGGTTTTGCCGCTCCCTCCCGTTTCCTCTGGGCAGGTCGAGCTGGCTTGGCTGGCCCCTTCCGATGGGCTCTTCACGCAAGTCTCTCCAAACAGTGAGTCTTTTATTTGCTCTTTTTGTTCGTATGTTTCATTGGGTTTGGTTTTAAACAGTTCTTTATTTATTTCTCGCCTTTCCCCCCCCACCTTGGTTTGCAATTCGCCGGTTTTTTCGGTGAATGTTTGTAAGTCTGTGGTTCTCTCTATAATTCGAGATCGAAGCTGGTCTATGTGCCGCTTCCATTCCCTGCCATCGTCTAATTTTAATCGGTAGGATTTGGGGCCTGTAATTTGGATAATCTGTCCTGGTAGCCATACCGGGTCCCCGGTGAAGTTTTTAGCGTATACCAAATCGCCTATTTCGAATTGTCTGAACCGTGTAGAGGAGTCAGGGGGGTTTTCTGGGGTAAAATTTGGGTGTAACCTATCAAGGTGAGATCTTAATTTTCGCCCCATAAGTAATTCTGCTGGGGACTTATTGGTTATGGTACTGGGCGTTATGTGCTGGAGCAAACGGTTTACTTTCTGTTGGACATCTCCAGCGTCCATTCGTTCCAAACCTTCTTTAGTAAACCGGACCATTCTCTCAGCCCTGCCGTTCGCAGCCGGGTGAGCTGGCGCGGTTAGGGCATGTCTTATACCTAGGGAGGCTAGGTATTGCTCAAATGGTATGCTGGTTAGCTGTGGCCCGTTATCTGAGACAAGAACGTCCGGTATGCCATGGGTGGCAAAAAGGTTGTCCAGCTTTTTAATTACAGTTTCTGTTGTCGTTGATGGCATAACTTTTACTTCAAGCCAATTTGAATAGGCATCAACGACAATCAGAAAGGTATGCCCCTTGGTAGGACCCGCGAAATCAATGTGTATTCTTGACCAAGGTCCCCGAGGGTTTTCCCAGTCCTTAACGGGTGCTTTTGGTGGGGATGGTCTAATTGCCTGGCATTTGTGGCATGAGCTTACCCAATACTCTATGTCCTTATCAATACCCGGCCACCAAACATAACTTCTGGCAAGGCTTTTCATCTTAACCATTCCCGGGTGCCCTTCATGTAACAACTTAAGTACCCTGGGCTGTAATTTGGCAGGGATTACTACCCGATCACCCCACAACAAACACCCCTTTTGGATTGAAAGTTCAGTCTGTCTGGACCGGAAAGGTTTAAAGTTTTCAGTTTTTTGATTCTCCGGCCAGCCTTTACCTACCCAGCTAAGAACGCGGGCAGTCAATGAGTCTTTCGCGGTGGCTCTGGCGACATCATACGCTGATATGGGTAGATCGGGGCAAGTCTCGATTTGTAGCGTTGTCATCGCTGGTGCCGGGTCTTCGTCGGTTGCTGGTAAGGGTGCTCTGCTCAAAGCGTCCGCATGGGAAATTTGTTTCCCTGGCCGATGTGTCAGAGTGTAGGAATAAGCTGCTAAGAACTCTGACCATCTCGTCATTCTTGGGGACAGTATATTAGGTGTTGGCTTGTTTCCCGCCAAAATCCCCATTAGCGGTTTGTGGTCCGTTATGATTTGAAAAGTCCACCCATATAAGTATTCGTGGAAGCATTTTACTCCAGCGACAATTGCTAGAGCTTCCCTATCCAATTGGCTGTAATTCCGCTCGGTTTTTGATAGAGACCTAGAGTAATATGCGACGGGTGCTTCTCTGCCATCAGGTAGTTGGTGGCTCAGGATGGCACCTACTCCATATGGTGAGGCGTCGCAGGTTACTGTTAATGGCAGAGTGTTGCTAAATTGGATGAGAACGTTTGTTGATGTTAGCAAGCTTTTAATATTTTGGAAGGCTTTTTTTTCTTTGTAACCCCAAGTCCAAGTTGCCTTTTTGTCTAGCAGACGGTGTAACGGTTCTGCTATAGTGGCTTTGTTTGGCAGGAACACGTTATAAAAATTAATTAATCCTAAGAATGATTGTAGTTCGGTTTTATTTCTTGGTTCAGGAGCGTCTTTGATTGCTTTAACTTTTTTGTCTGTGGGGTGGATACCCTCTCCGTCTATTGAGTAGCCCAGGAATTCGACGCTGTTCTTAATTAAACAGCACTTTTCTCTATTTACCTTGAGGCCAGATTCCCTAAACTTAGTTAATACTTCTTTGAGTCTGTTCCTTAATTGAGTTTCATCTCTGGCCGAGATTAGGACGTCGTCAAAATAGGGAACGACTCCTTGTATGCCATTTAGAAGGCGTTCCATCAGACTCTGGAAGACGCCAGGAGCCACGCTTACTCCAAATTGGAGCCGGTGACATTTGAATGCGCCCTTATGGGTGACTATAGTCTGTGCTTCTGCTGTTTCTGGGTCCACTGGGAGTTGTTGATAGGCTTGTGCCAAGTCGAGTTTGGCGAAAACTTTGCCTTTTCCCAGGGAATGAAGCAAATGCTGGACTACTGGCACCGGGTATGCCCTTGGTTGTAATGCGTGGTTCAGGGTAGCCTTATAGTCACCACAGATTCTGATGGACCCGTCAGGTTTAATGGGTGTGACAATAGGCGTTTCCCACTTGGCATGGTCCACAGGTTCTAACACCCCTTGGGCTATTAATTTGTCCAGCTGTTCCTCTATTTTTGCCTTTAGTGCAAAAGGAACTCGCCTGGCTTTTATTCTTCGTGGGGCTATTTGGGGGTTTAGATTGAAAGAAATGGGATTTCCCCGATACTTGCCAAGTGAGCCGTCAAAAACGTCCTGGAATTCTCGGATGAGGTCGTCTTCCCAGCCGGTTGTAGTCACTCGATCGACCCCGGTCATCCCGATGCCCAATGGCGCGAACCATTCGATGCCCAGGAGGCTTGGTCTGTCTTGGTCGACTATAGTCAGCGGAAGCACCTTGATGTGATGTTTGTAGGCGACTCAGAATTGTCCCATGCCTACCACAGGGATTTGGTTTCCCTGATAGTCCTTGAGGGTTAGGTGCTGCTTCTTCAATTCTTTGGGTTTGATACCTGGTACTAGCTGTTTTATTGTGTCCCACGATACCATGGAGAGGAAGGACCCCGAGTCCACTTCCATCTTGCAATGTTTTCCTTCGATTTTCACGATGACTTTAATTTTTTTTCCACTTTCCGTCTGAGCGCTCTGTATAATGACAGTTTGGTGTGTATTGGCTCGCTTCTCTTGTTGCCACTTTCTCTCGGCTCGTTTAGGCTCGGCTCGTGTTGGGGAATTTCTGCGTCTCGTCGGGCTGTAGTATTTTTTGTTCCTGCAGACCTTCTCGATGTGCCCTCGTTTTTTGCAATGTCGGCAGATGGCATCGAGAAATCTGCATTCGGCTCGGGGATGGTTTCCTCCGCAGCCAGCGCATTCCCGCCAATTTCTCCTTTCGCGCTCTTTTTTATTCGTGAGCAAACGGTGGACCTCGTCGTCCTCTTCGCTCGATTCAATTGTTTCGCCCGACTCTTCGTAGTGGGTTGTGGTGGCAGGGTGCTTTCTGTCTTTGGTTGGTGTTTCTTCGCTGTGTGTGTTCATCTTTTTAATGGCTACGGCAGATTTTTTCGCGGCTTCAGCGGCTGTGGCTTCCGCGATGGCTTCGGTAACGGTGATGTTGGGTTTGTTGAGCAATTTACTCTGTGCGGTCGAGTCTCTCAGGCCCAGCACCACGCGATCCCTCATTGCCTCGTCTATGTTCAAAAATTCACACTCACCCCCTATTTGTCTGAGGGCAGCGATGAAATCGGCGACGGTCTCTCCCTCTCTCTGGTCTCTGCGGTAAAATTCGTGTCGCTTTATTAAGTTAGACACCATCGGAGCGTAGTGTGCTTTGAGGAGTCTTTGCAATTCTGTCCACGTTAGTTGTTTAATGTCCCGGGGCTTCGCAAGGGCCTTTGCCATCTTAAAAACTGTTGGCCCGCAGTGCGTCAGGAACACAGCTCTCTTGCGTTGCTCTGAAATGCCTTCCATTTCATTGCTCTCCAAATACATTTGGAAGTGATCAGCATAGGAATCCCAATCCTCTTCGTTGGGATTGAAGGGTGCGGGCGGTGCGTTGTTTCCAGACATCTTGGTTGTAATCTGGACTTCTTATCACCGCGTGCAGGTTTTTCCGTTCAGGACGATCCCATCCTCGTCGCCAGTGTTTTGTTCGGAAAACACACGAGGTAGACCGGGTTCCAACAACAAATACTTTATTCTTCAACTAGTTAGTAAATAGGAACACTTGGCTGAAGCTGAGGCAAGCCTTTTATACAGGCTGGCTTGCCTGCTTGCAGCCAATGGCAGTTGTTTAGATTTGCCGCCTTTTAGCAGCTCTTTGGATTGGTTCCTAGTGAACCAATCCAATGTTCATTTTATTGACCAATCAGGTTTGTAGATTTGGAGTCACCCACTTTACATATAGAACAGAGTTGCTCACAGAATCATTCAGTGATCTATCTGCCATCGGCTAGTTCAGTCTCTCAAATTTGCTTGCTGTGAGTCTGCACTAAATTTGCTTGCAAGCAAACCTTCAGTGCTAAGGGAGGTTCAGCTGTGCTGAGCCGAATATCTAAAGACTAGCTAGAAAGCAAGAAATCCAACCATTTCCTGCTTCCTAGCTAATCTAAATCTCCCGGCACAGCAGAACAGATGATGGTTGGAAAAAGGAAAAAAAAGCAATTTAGCAGGCAAGTTTACTGGGTAAGGAGTGAGTGGGCGGGGAGGGTTCCTGCAGGCCATGTGGGCCCCACACAGCCTTGTGTTTCTGCGCAGCCTGGATTATTTGCTTTGTGGGGGTGCTCTGGGGGTGAGATTTCTCTGCGGCCCACCAAAATTTTCTCACGGTCCACCAGTGGGCCATGGCCCACCAGTTGGCAATCACTGCTCTATGCTGCACACTAGGATTTAGAGGAACTGTACACTACCATTGGAAGGAGGGATGCTCTTTAATACATGCTATTTTCAACTAAAATACTTTTAATACTTTTAAAAAGTGGCTGTCTGGGTTTTGATTTGTGTGCTTTTTTCTTAAGTGAGGATTAGATGCCTGACTGATGTCTTTTTACTGACCCATAGGAAGATATCAGAACATTTATCCCTGTTTTAATAGGAAGTTTGGATTTAAACATTGGGACAAGGAACACCTTAGAAAAGGATTGGTTTCTGAACCTTTGACACAAAGCATCCATCCATCATTGCTGAAAACATCAGGAGTGGGTGATAGATATCATGTTGCTTCTACCATTTCATTTAGAACACATCAAGATCATATTACTAAATTTGGGGAGGGAATGATATTTTAAATTTTAAAAGATTTTAAATTATTAAAACCAGGGGAATAGGAACAGGAACATTTTGATAAGCTTAAACAACTCAGTTCCCATCTTTACAACAGAATAGAAAATCACAGAACACCAAACCTTTTTGGTTCTGTTCCCTCACTATAGGGGTTCATACATCACTGGAAACCCTTCTGCCGCTTTCCACCTGGTTAGTTATGTCTCTCAGCTCTTTTCTCTTTGGATTTGGACTGTATTAGTCACGCTCGGAACTGCTTATAGGATTTCTATTTGTTGGCTAGCCTTGAAATAGGCTTTCTTAAATAGGCTTTCTTAAACTGGAATATCTCTCATTTTGTTGGACTTTGGCCATTTAAAATACTGGGTAGGTGTGAAAGAAGTTATAAAACCTGGAGAAGACTGCTATGTCATCTATGTCATAGTGTTTTCAATTTGCCAAGTGCTGACATTTTATTATAAGGTCCTTGAATACCCAAACCCTTGAAAATTTATTGGGGACAGTTCACAGTGAAAGTCAGCATTAACTGGCAAGTCATCTAGGTGATGTTTATTTTCATTATCATTTACAAATTTTGGGATTTCCATCATTTATATATACATATCGATTGTAACATTTCAGGCTTTCATTGAATAATTCATGTGCATAATTTTTTCATGTGTAATATTTGTTTTATTATAACATTAATTATTGAAAGTGGGTGTAGCTTATTCAATATTTGCATAATGAGAATCTCAGTAATGATCCAATGAATGAATACTTGGCACCGCAGTAGTCAAAAGTAGTTACAACCAGGTATATTCATTGTTATTCTCTCATAATTGCTTGCTCTCACCGCATTCTGCATGAAATGTATTATGTAAAATTAGGGAATACAAAAGGCTTCATCAATATGTTCTGCTCCAAACCAAGCTATCCCAAATTTAGGTTTAATCTATCTGAAACATTCAGAGAAACCAACTTGGAATCAGGCAAAGAATTCATATCTGAATTCTTTTTTGTGATTATTTTCTGTTTTGAGGTGGGCTTTGATCATTATGAAATAGTGTCCAGATAGATTTTGAGACTCATTAATCCTCTTTTTATGATTAAATAGGGACTTGAATGCCTAACCCTAATGCCTTGTCCTCCCTGAGCAAGTAAAACACAATGGAGGCAATCATTTTTGAAAGTGTATTGCACTTTGCCTCTCTAGCTGGAAATGAAAATTTCCAGTGCCAATGAGTATTGGCTGCGTAGGTCAGACTGGAATCTTTGTGAGTTGAGTAGTGATAAAAACTGGGCTTCCCCATCTTATTCTCTTCAGAAGTAGTTGAACTATTGCTGTATTTTCTTCAACCAACATGGCCAGCAAGGTAGATTTCAGGTGGTACATCTGTCTGGACTCACTGCAGGGGTGGGATGCTACCGGTTTGGCCTGGTTCTATAGAACCTGTAGCTGTGAAGAGCAGCTGACACCGAACCGGTTTGGTGTTTGGCCCACCTGCCTGCCTGGACTCTAGGCTGCCCTTTATTCCCTGCTTTTCCCTCCTCTGCTGCTTTGCATGGCACAGCTGAAGTTGAAAAAGCAGGAAACGAGGATTTTCAAATGCTGTGCACCTGAGCACAGAGCTTGTCAGTTGTCCAAGCAGCACAGCTGATGATTTCTTGCGAACGCTGCACACATGATTGTCTGCAGTTCGGAGAACCGGCAAATCACTCCACTGGCTGGCCCCGCCCCTTCCCACCCACCACTCCTCACCTAGTATGTGAGCCATCCAACTTGCTTGGTTTGGAAAATTGCTTTTTCCTTTTTTTTCCCCTGACCATCAGCTGTTGTGCTCTGGCAGATTTAGATTAGCTAGAAAGCAGGAAATCCTTGGATTTCTTGCTTTCTAGTTAATCTAAAAGCAGAGCCGAACCTTCCTTAGGACTAAAGCTTTTCAGTGGAGACTCAGGTAGCCGATTGCAGATAGATAGATCTCTAAATTAATCTGTGATTCCGTGAGCAATTCAATCTGCCTGCCTGCTTTGTCTGCTTTTGAGTAAAAGTTGCTCTTTTTTTATAAAAAAAATCAATATTTACATACATGGTGTGTTGTAAGTTAATTTTGTGAGTTTGCTTGCAAGCAAATTTTATGTGACAGACCCAGATAACCGATTGCAGATAGATAGATCTCTAAATTAATCTGTGATTCTGTGAGCAACTCGATCTGCCTGCCTGTTTTGTCTGCTTTTAGGTAAAAGTTGCTATTTTTATTAAAAAAATCAATATTTGCATAAATATTTATATATTTCCATACAAGCCATGCTCACCCAATCACATGACCACCAAGCCACACCCACAAATTAGGCCACACCCACAGGACCAGTTGTTAAGAAATTTGAATCCCACCCCTGACTCACTGCCTTGGGATTGGTTTATCATTCTGATATTAGCTGAATTTGGGGCACTAATCCATAGCCAATAAATGGAGCCCTGTTTAGCTTTCTGGGAAGAGAGCTTTGAAAATGTACACTTCCAAAGGTACATTTTGTGCTTCCAATACATCCCAGATTTGTCAGATAATTAAATAAATTTGCCATCGACATATGTTTAAATAAAATTATTACTTTACTAGTGATTATGCTATATTTTTTTGCTGCACAGCTCAAAAAATGATATAGGGAGGACATTTGTTTTGTCTTGCTGTTTAAGTTAGCCATCATCTGGCAAAGGCAACGTATGCAACTGTTTAGGGAACACCATCCAAAATGGGAAACCCAACTAAGAACAATAGCAATCTCTTATAGTTTAGATATAGATAAAATCTGATTTATATCTTGTGCATTATTAATGTGGCAATATGTATTTCTACTTGAATACCTACCAAATTTGCCACCTAAAAACATTTTTTTATCCAAGCTTTTGAGTTTCCAGTTGGATACCATTGTTGCACTCAGTTCTCAGTTTTTTGGTGTCATTTTTATTTTAGTGTACACACTTACACATATTATTTGTTACTTCTTACGTTGGTAGATCATTTGGACAGCACTCTGCAAGGAATTACAACATGACTGACAAAAATGTATGCAGTTGCTAAGAATCGACACTATGACACACTATCAATTAAACATTAAAAATTAAATATACTGAATATGTTTTCAATCTGAACATTTTACACTCTTTTTTATAGATTATGGAAAATCAATCTGATACTACAGCTGAAGAAAGAAAACTGCCAGAAGAAAGAAGTAAAAAGAAAGAAAAAAGGAAGAACAAGGCAATCTTCCAAGGAGAAAGTCCCCAGAGCTCAAAACCTGGGTTTACCCGGTTAATAGATAAGCTGGAAGAAGAATCCATAGACCATCTGGCTCTGTCAAGGTGCTTTCTGGCCCCACCTATAGAACTTGTCTTGCCACTTTCCTTGCCCAGTTTCTAGATAAAACATAGTTACAAGCCATATCTCACATTTCAATGGTCTTCTTGGCAATAGTTCTAAAAGCTATAGCATGGGAAATGAGTAGGAAAGAGGAAATATTTATACATCCAGATGGATTTGGGAAGGACATGATCTGGCCAACATTTAAGCATATCAAGGGCGATACAATTGAGTGCATGGCTTTCCAGGGAAATTAATCGGGCATAAACTATAACTTTTCATTACAAAATTGAGAACTGAATGATATTTTTTAAGTTTTGTTTATTATGTAATAAAGAAAAATAGTTTTCAAATGCTAATAAATACATAATAAAGAGAAATAGTTGGGTGTAGTGGTTAAAGTATTGGCTAGTAACCTGTGGACTGTAAGTTCTAGTCCTGCCTTGGGCAAAAAGCCAGTTAGTTGGGTTTAGGCTTTATCTCAGCCCTAGAAAGGAAGCAGTGGCAAATAACTTCTGAAAAACCTTGTCAAGAAATCTGCAGGATCTATCTAAGCAGTCTCTGAGAATCAGACACAATGAACACAATGAACAGAAGAAAAAAAATGAAAAATAAATTTATTCATCAACATTTGAATATATACGATCCGTGGTAGCTCAGTGGTTAGAATGCAGTACTGCAGGCTAACTCACTGCTCACTCCAGGAGTTTGATTCTGAACAGCTCAAGGTTGACTCAGCCTTCCATCCTTCCAAGGTCGGTAAAATGAGCCAGATTGTTGGGGGCAATATGCTGACTCTGTAAACTGCTTAAAGAGGAGGATATAAAGCACTGTAAAGCGGTAGATAAGTCTAAGTGCTATTGCTATGTGAATATTACTTTCTCCTCCTCCTCTCAATATAACTTGGGAAGGTATTTTTTTGACCATCCATTGCATCTGTTTTTCACTGAATCATTTAGTTGTGATTTTGTTTTTGTTTGTTATTGTAGAATTTATTTTTAATTGCTTATGTTTTATGGCAACTGGTCACCTAGAAGAATAGGTAGGGTCACTTTCCTTTAAAAATGGATTTATTCATCCATAGAATCAGCTATTCAAAACAATGCCTGCTGGATGTATTTTTACTGCTGCTTCATTATAGCTGCCTGGGATTGTTTTCTAACTAGAAGATCAATAATGCAACATAGGCAGCAGACCAGGAATCCCTTGCGATCTGCTAAGCTTCATGCAGGATTTTGTTATGAGAATTACTCATTTATCTAAGTTTTATCAAAGTTCTGTTAGAATACCATCCATGACCAGGAGGCAGATCAGACTAGATCTTTAAAGTGAATACATCTCAGTTTACAGTTTGGGAAATCGATTTCAGTAGCCTTTAGAGATACATCTTTTTTTAAAAAAAAATGTAAAGATGAGCTGAGGAAGTCAAAAGAAAGAAGGAAGCCATTTCCTTCCCTAGGCACTTGGTGGACTCATGTGTTTGATACCGTTCTCCTTAGCCCATCATTCCGTGCACTGAACCAAACTAGCTAAATTTAATATTCTGGCTAATCCCTTATCATTGATTAATTCTCCCAATTGCATTGAAAGTCCCTGGCTTTCAATAGTTTCTGCTACCGCTTCATCTTCTCTCTTTCCTATTTTGTTATGCAAATCAATGGGGTTATGTTGAACATACCTCATGTCATGGCTTTCCTTAAGAATATGTTTCTTCTTAAGAATTATTTATGCTACCATGTTGAGATAAATAGGAGAATACAGTGGAAAGTATCTACTGCACTTTTGAAGCATGTGCAAGTTTGGGAGTTGGCTTCTTTCTTGCCAAGAGCAGCAAGAGTATTCTAGAGCATCCTTTATTCAGGTAGACTGAAACTATTAATAAATTGTGGCTAAGTGAAAATGTAGCAGTGGAAATGTTGCAGTGTGAGAGTATGGATTGCCCTAGACGTACATTTATCAGGATAGTTTCAGGATCTGAATAGCTGAAACATAAGAAATGTGCTGTATCACTGGAGATATATTTCTTTTACACCAGCCTTCTCCAGCACACCTTCTAGATGAGTTAGATTATAATTTGTTCACCAATATTTTGGTCATTATATTTGCCTGATTTGGGATAATTAATTAAATTTACATGTCACCCATCTCACTTATCAAGTGACAATATCATAAAAGCAACAAATTAAAAAAGAACATTAAAATATTAAACATTAAAGATTGGCAATGGAAATCTTATTTCTATACCTAAATCTTTTCAGGCTTGGGAATGCTGCAACAATATTAGGATGTTTTTTTTCAAATCACGGTTGACTTACATATGGATTCATTTATGCATTTCAGGATCAGCCACAGTGATCCCAACATTGTCTACCAAATAAATACTACTGATTCAATAATTAAGGTAAGCAAGTGAATGTTTACTTCTGTACTACTAATGTTTATCTAAATGAAATTGAAATAACATAGTTTTAAATACCTCCAGTGGAGAATCAGTCCTGTCTGTCAACATCAACCAAATTTGATTTGAAACCTCTGGCTTATTCCAACAAACCAGATAGGTAACACAATTAGGTAACGTTAATAATATTATCTATATTTAATTAATCAAATATCATGTTCATTTAACATTCATATTGTCGAATCTGCATATCATTTTAAATTAGCAGCATCATGAATGAGATTATTGTATAGTTTACCAGTTCAATATTATGTCCCTCAAAGAGTTGAACTACAATTTCTGTCATATCTGCCCACCATATCAACAGCCTCTGGTCTGAAGGTGATGAGAGATTCTGTTCAACAAAACTGAAGTATACTATGTTCAGAAAAGCCAATTCAATAGATACCAAGAAAAATCACATTTCCAACACTATTGGTATATAAATTTCTCTGTTATTAAAAAAAAAAACCTGTTGTACAGGAAGTGCTTGTTTAACAACAGCCTTGTTTAATGACTTACAGCAGTGATGAAAAAATAACCTTGTGACCAATGCTCACATTTACATTTGCAAGTATGCTGAAGCAAGATTATAAGCACAGTTGTGGTTTGATTTAGTGGTCATTTCACTTAACAATTAAGTTGCCAGTCCCAATTGTGATTACTGAACAAGAACTACTTATATTAAGAGCTGACTTCCAAGACAGTTGGCTACTTAAGGCCCAGTCTGGCATAAACAGATTGATATCAAAGTTATAAATGTACTTATATTAGCAAATACCCATGTCATTCTCAGATTCATTTAGACAAATAACATAAGTCAATGCACACAAAAAACCCAAGTTTAGTTGTGCTGTTATCACCTACTTTAAAGCTTAGTCTATGTAGTTATAATATGACTACACTTCTGGATTATATATTTTTAGGAAAGTGGCAGCCCTGGTGTACAAAAGAGCACGAGCCCAAGTGAATATCCAACTCCTGCTATCAGGTAGGTATACTGTTTAATTTTCGTACATCGAGCCTTAAGAACAAAGATAACATCTGGTTGACTGAAAAGTACCTTTATCATATTGGTGTTCCTCCCTAAAACTTCTAACCAAATTATATTATATAATATAACTGCAGGTAGTCCTTGATTTATGACTGTTCATTTAATAATAGTTAAATGAATGATGGCCTTGGAAAAAGTGACTTATGATCTGTTCTGAAAGTTTTGACCATCACACCACCCCATGACCTCACAGTCATGTGATCACAATTTGGGACTTAACAACTGCAACAACTTGCAGCACATGATTACAATTTGCAACCTTTCCAGCGGACTTCTAACAAGCAAAGTCAATTGGGGAAGCTATATTTGCCAAATGATTCATTTATCAACCATGCAATTCAATTTAACAAAAAAATGGTCATAAAATCGGGCCTGGTCATGTGATGGCTCACTTAATAACCACATTAGCAGCCAATATTCCAGTCCCAGTTGTGGTCATTAATCAAAGACTACCTGTTTCATATGTATTTTAACATATAAAATATAATAAACTTGGATACCTATCAATATGACAGTCAAAATATCCTTGCTTTTTTGTTAAATATGAACCTATCAATCAAAATATATGATTGTGATGGTCTTCAAATAATAAAGCTGAAAGATTTGAAGGATGAGAATGGTGGGAAATAAGGCTGATGGGTGGCAGAACCAGATTTTTAACAGTTTATAATGTATGTCAGCTAGGCTGAAATCAGATTCACATTGTGGGTAAAGAATCTATTGCAATTGTGGTTAAATATTAACCAAATATTAATCACTAATCTGTTTCCCATTTTGGCACACTGAGAAACTTAGTACTGAGGGAAATACAGTAAGTGATGCAGCAAAATATAACCTTGTGATTATTTTTGTTTTTCCTGGTTTGCTACTGCTGGCTCAGACTAGGCTCAGCAAAGCTTTCTATTTTTCCACTCTGTTGGCAGTTGGTTGGTTTCAGAAATGTGTGGCAGCATCTTTTCCCAGACTTGGTGCCCACAAATGTATGGACTTCCGCTCCCTGAATTTACAAAACAGCCATGCTGACTGCAGAATTCATGGAGCTGACATCTCTGAAGGGCATGCAAAGATTATAATGGTGATCTATAGTCTGTGTCTCTGCACATGTTCAACAATTATGCTAAGCCATGGCTTGCTTAACCATAGTTTGTGAAATAAACTTTAATTCCTAAGTAATTTTTTTTTTAAATGCTTGCCTCCATAATCTAACCATTGGGTATGGATCTTAAAATATAAAGTAATTGTGTCAAAGTGATGTTTACTATTTCAGACATCATGATGCATTTAACAGTTTCTAATTGTCTACAGGTGTTTATGAAGTATATCCGCAGCCCCTCTTTGGTTATTTGTGACGTGTAGAATTCTCATCATTGTTGAAGACAGAATTTCTTCAGATCCCTTACAAGCCATAACAATCTTTACCAATTTCCTTCTCCCTCTGTAATTTCTTGAAAGTCTCAGTCTGAACTCATTCAAGTGAAAGGGTGGTTTGTGGTCTTTCCTTCCTTTCCTCTTTGCCCTGTCCACTCATCAGCCTCCTTCATTCTCTATCCAGAAAAAACAACTGTATTTTGTAGAATCCAGTCTGGATCAGTCACCAGGACCAGAGGTTTTGTCTTCCAAGCTTTCAGACTAGTTCTGGAGTAAGAATACAAGCGAGCAGTCAGAGGAGGAAACCCAAACTTGTTGGTAGCCTCACATGCAATGAACAAGGACACACGTTCAATTTTGCAGCTACTAAGATTGTTGGATGAGCAGGAACAAAAACAGCTAGGGAAGTGATTGAAGCCTGGGAAATAGGACGCTCATCGGTCAATAGGAATGCTGATTTGTTACCAGTCTATCAAGTTCTTAGAAGGTGAGGGCTGGGCAGCACAAGCAACTACAGCTAATGACTTAAAAACTACCATCAATATCTAAAAAGCCGCTTACAACAGGCACTATAAATACCAGAGAACAGCACACTGCTGAAGACAAGTTCCCTGAAGATGGGTTCCAGCACGAATCTGAAAACTCAGAAGACAAAATCTCTGGACCCAGTGACTGATCCAGGTTGGATCCTGCATCTTTATCCTGGGACAATACTAATTTGTGACAACTGTTATTTGTTCACATGGATGATATCTATTATAGAGTACCCTTGAAGGTCTTGTTTCAAAAGCCTTAACAATTTAAAATGCAACAGAGCAGTGGGTGCATAGGTAAAGAGAGGAACAAATAGAGCATAGAAATAAGGAGTGCCTTGGATTTTATATAATTATTCTTGCCTCTCTCAACTACTTTATAGTGTATTTAGATATAGTATTACAATGGTTCTCAACCTGTGGTCCGGAGACCCCTGCAGGACTACGATATCATCACGGGGTTGTGCAGGCTTGAAGAAATGTTACGATTTAAATCTTGAGTTCAGTTGTGGAGGTTCTATGGCCATGGTCTGTGGCCACAAAAAGGGCTCCATTGTGGTGAAAAAGTTGAAAACCACTGTAGAATTTGTAATTTGTAGTTTTACAAAAACAAATCAAGTGGCATACAGGAATAAATTAGACCACCAGAGTTAACAAAGAACCAAATTTGGGGTACAAAAATTTGTAATTTGTAGTATTACAAAAACAAATCAAGTGGCATACAGGAATAAATTAGACCACCAGAGTTAACAAAGAACCAAATTTGCGGTACAAATTTGGAGTTCTTTCCTCAGAATTTAATGGATAATAGTTGAGGTGCCTGGCAGATACTTTGATGGAAGGTGGGGGATTCAAAAGCCTTACCTTTAGTAGTCCTCTAATAACTATTTCCATGTCTGGCTATTTGGAAAAGATCCATCACTGATCACCTGACTTATGGGCATTTGTAATTTAACTTTCTCCATTCTTTCCAGGAAGAGAAAAGACCTTGAAAAGGAAGACATTCTACAGAAGGAACTTTTATGTAGGAGCTCTTCACAGACAGACCAGCCTGAGCTGTTTTACTTCATTATTTTCCTCTGGGCAATAGTTTATTGCTTATTACTCCTTCCACAGCTTGTTAGCAGCCCACTTTGATCTCTGTGAATGCATCAGAGTAATAAAAGATAGTCACTTGAGGTTTATGTTTATGTGACCGTAATCCTTTCTTCAGGATGTAGTGATGCCTGCCAAAATAGCCAGGTCAGGATTAAGAAGGAAGGGATTAAAGCCCATTTGGGTTCATTTTGTTCCTGCAAAGACCAACCAGAAACCCATTAGCAGAAAAATAAAGCAAAAGCACCTCCTTGCTTATATTATCCTAGTAGTGGATAATCACATACATATTCCTTGTAATAATTTGTAGCCATTTTGATTAGTAGTCACTGGTAACATTCTTTATGAATTGATATAATCCTCTTTTAAAACTGTCCAAGTTGGGGGCATTACAACATACTGTGGCAGGAAAGAAATTGTGGCAGGAAAGAAATTCTCCTGAAGAAAATATTTTTATCTATTCTGTCCTGATTATCCATCATTCAACTGCATTGGAAACTATAGTTTTAGTATCATGAAAGAAAAAATATTCTATTTTATTCATGTTGCATAACTTAACATTGACATCTCCTTCCTCACCTTTTTCTAAATCAATAAGCTCAGATCTTGTAATCTTTTTTTATTGGGCTCAGAGCTGGTTCTATGGGTATTCTTGTTTTACTGTTGCATTACATGACTTTTTGTGTACATAATATATATTTGTATAGAGAGATCTACACAGAGTGAAGACATTCGGTTAATTAATTCAGGATTTTTGTACATTTATGCCTTGCTTTGTAGGATGCAAAATAAAATGAACAATCTTGTAGGGAAATCTGTATTTGGAGTGTTTTGGTCTTTCTTCAAATCTTACTCTTTTATTTCTAGCTTATTTGCACAGCTACGAAATCTAATACATACACACAGAACCAGTATAGGGTAGTGACTGAGATAATGGACTAGGACTCAAGGGACCCAGATTCTAATCCTTGCTCAGGAGAAAGAGAGATCTCACCAATATTGGAGCAAAGGAATTTCCCAGTGGTTGTTGACATAGCAATCTTTTAATATAAGATTAATAATAATCTTGAGACTATATCCAATAAGAACAATGCCATTTACCAGCTCCTTTATTTGGCAGAATATGGATAGGGATGCCAGTATACTTTTTGCCACCTCAAGGAGGCAGATAGCACTTTCTTTCATTGGGAAAAGTCCATGACTCTCTTATTAGAAAAAGTTGGGAAGCAATCTTATGCTATTTTCAAGATAACTCTCATACATTATCTCTGCTGAAACTAGCTGGGCAATTCTGAACGTTGAAGTCTACATCTTAAAGTTGCCAAGACTGAGAAACACTGGATTGGATAGATAGTAGATTACAGATTGTTTATCATACTGTATATGTCACTTAATACTCATTACATAAGCTACATTACACAAATAATGTAGCACAGAGAAAGTTTATTTAAAGTATAACTTTTATATTATATCAGTGTATTTGATGTTGGTGTTTGCACAAAATAAGATAATCTTAGTTCCAGAAATAACATATGGGTAATTCTTATTTACTGACCACTTGTTCACTGTCCATTTGAAATTACAACAGTGCTGAAAAAGAAGACTTATGACTGGTCCTCAAAGTTGTTGCCTCAAAGTATCCCTACAATCATGGGATCACAATTCAGGCCCTTGGCAAGTAGCATAGTTCAAAGTCAGAAGAGAAAAAAAATTGAGGGAAGGAGAAAGGAAAGATCATGAGAATATCAAATTCAATATATAGGAGGCATGTTCCTAAGGGCTCATGCTCCATTAATTCTCCTAAAATTCACATTTAAAAAAAATAACAAAAAAGCTATGAATATTGAAATCAGCACATTTTTATTCACCTTAAGATGTCATACTGAGGTAATAGTCATCATGTCATTCAATGGTATTATCCAGACCCAATAAAAATTCTCCAGGAGTGGTATCTTCGCAAGAAATACACTCTTCCATCTTGCCAACTGCTTGGTCATCTTGATTAGATTTACTCACTGGATTGACGCCTGTGCTTACAAATCTTCTAGAATTTTGATTATATTTCCTGATCTTCTAATTCTAGTGTTTGTGGAAACTTCCACCAACATCACGCAAATATTGAAGGTAGAATCTGGATCCTTAACTTCATGTGAAGATTTATTATCTATGGACTCACTGTTAGTATGCTCTCTGATTTCTTAACATTCCAATTATGGCCATTGACTTTGGTAGGAGAATCTGAAATCAAGTTGCATAATAGCCATGATAAGCAAAGATAATAAACTGGTGGGGTTGACAGATTTAGTGATGGAGAAATGCTTCAAATGATAAAAAAAAAAAAAAAACAGAAAGCTTTTTAAATTTGCTTTTCATCTCCCTCCCCCCAAAAGAAAGCCTATGGACCAATTATAAAAATTTGAAATGAAATAATAACTCTGCTTACATTTTTACATAAAGTAGCATGGATATACATTTTTGTTGCTGCAGTATTTGGGGCTTGTCTGAATAAAAGAAACTGCATAAGAACTTTATTCAGACAAGCCCAAATGCACTGTAGCAACAGCACAGCAAAAAACAAAAAAGTAGAGCATCTATACAACATATTCCAACAAAATGGATATCCACGCAAACTTATCAAAAGGTCCGTGACGGGTGGGATTCAACTAGTGTTACTACCGGTTTGGTCAGAGTGTGTTTTGCTGCACGCGCACGTAAACCAATTGCAAAAAACATCAGCTGTGCCGCCCGGACAGCTGACAAGTGTTGTGTGCAAGTGTGTAGCGTTTGAAAATCCTCTTCTGCTTTTTCAACCTAAGCTGTGCCATGCAAAGCAGCTGATGTTGAAAAACAGGAAATAAAAGGACAGTCAAGAACCCGGGCAGGTGAGTAGGCCAAACAGACAACCAAAAGATCGTTGCACCGAACCGGTTCAGTGTCTGCTGCTCTTCAGAGCTACCAGTTCTATAGAACCGGGCCAAACCATTAACATCCCACCCTGGTCCCTGACCACTTAAATATAGCACAACCAACACAAATCCTAAAGAGAGTTATGCTACCATGCATCAAGAATATCTCAGAAACCACCAATAGACTACTACAACCACATGGAATCAGTGTAACACACAGGCCAACTAAAGCCCTTCAAAACATCCTAAGCCAGGGGTGTCAAAATCAAGGCCTGGGGGCTGAATCTGGTCTGTGGGGTGCTTAGATCTGGCTCAGAGGGCAACCCTGGAAATAGTGAAGGACCGACCTGCTGTGGCTCTGCCAGAAAAAACAGAGTTCAGGAGCTTTTTCTGGTAGACGGCTACAAAAGACCATCGTAGTCGAATATGGATCTCAAAATCAGAGCTTTCATTGGTCTTGCCTTCCTCTGCTAGAGACAATGGATCCCCTCCAGCCCCGCCTGGGCCACCACAAGTGATGTCAAGCTGGTCATGCCTACCCTGGCCACATCCACTTGGCCCCCAGGGTCAAACACAACCCTGATGAACCCCTCAATGAAACTGAGTTTGACACCCCTGTCCTAAGCAAATCAAAAGACCCGGCAACTCCAGTAATAAAAACAGGAATCATCTACAAGCGTATACAATATAGTAACTGCAACACCCACTATGTAGGACAAACAGGCAGAAGACTGGCAGAACGCATCCATGAACACCAACTAGCAGTCAGAAGACATGATAAAAACTCGTTAATTTCACAACATATAGACAAACTTAACCATGGTTTCAATTGGGAAAATGTGACCATCCTGAACCAAGCCAAGTCCAAAAATTCCAGGGAATTTCTAGAAGAATTTCTCTTACAAATTAGCCACCAACATTAACTACAGACTATGCAAAACAGTCAACTTGCCAAAAAAGGGCACAAAAAGACCCAAGCACCTCTTCATCAGCAATCAGCACCCAGATCAGCATAGATTAACTGCAGGATTAATATCAGACCAATAATCAAGTAAAGAATACCCCAGTCAAAAAACTGCCAAAGAAGCCAACAGAAAATAGCTCAACCTCAGACTCTCTAAGACCATCCCCACCAAATCTGACAGGGCAAGTTATCAGAATATACATGTATTTTTTGCACTATAAGACGCTCCAGATCATAAGACATACCTAGTTTTTGGGGAGGAAAACACAAGAAAAAAGTCTGCCTCTTCCTCCCAGCAATTTGCCTCCTTACAGCAAACAGCAAATAGCCTGGTCAGCTTCAGCACAGCCTGATTTCGTATGAGCAGCTGATTGGCGATTAGATCGGACTCCAGAATACTGCAGATCAACTGTTCCAGGCTGCGGGAATCACCGCTGCTGTTGTTCATACCATTCACCACCTAGAACAGGCCAAAATGGGATGCGTGGAGGCCTAAAACGGCCAAGGTGGGGCAGCAGCTGGCAGGGGCTTCAGCAACATTCACTCTATAAGATGCACATTTCCACTCACTTATGGCAAACTTACGGCAAACTGACAGCAACTGATGCTAGCACTGATGATGTTACCTAGTTTGGGTAATGAAATGTCTAAAAGAAAACAAGCAAGCTCAGAGAACACCAAGGAACCCTCAGTTTCTAACAATCTATTTTTTTAAAAAATCTTTTTTTACTTTAATATAAAATAAAATTTATTTTTTAAAAAAATAGAAGTGCAAACACATTCTACCCTTTCATATTATTTTCTGCTTCAACATGTGAATGTTTGTAATTACTGTTTAAAATTTAAGAGTAAATAAACATTAGATGCACAATTGGAACTACAAACGGGATCTGTTTGCAAAACAATTCATCTGCAATCATACTTTTAAAAAGAGGATGCAATCCTGAACAGCTTAAAACAGTTTTATGTTCCAAGTCTTCAAATAAAAAAGATGGATTTTCTGTGCTAAATTGTTTCTATTTGCTTATTTACTTCTGAATATAACTGTTTAGCTTATATTAAGGAAGAGAAAAATCACATGAAACAAACTAGGAACAGTGATAAAGACATGAATTTGAAACCAGGAATATATCATGAAAGCCTCTGCCCAATAATTACATTCCTTAAATCAATCAGTCAATCAATCAATCAAACTAGCTAGCTGGCTCATCTAGCTAATGTATTCTTCTATTCTAGCATTTAAACTCGAATGCACTGTTACCATTTTGGTAAAACTTTCTGAAACATGCGTACAGAAAACTAGTGTGAACATTCTTCCCCAAAAGGGAGGGTGAGGCAGGCCCTCACATTCCTGGACTTTTGGAAATGTCTGAAGAATTTACTCTGCCATCTTGCTTGGGGCTCACAGAGGATCACCAAGCTATGCGGCTCATTAGAACCTTCCTCCCACCTTTTAAATTTTGAATTTCAACTAACGTTGTCTCCAAATAGAATATTTGTATACAGTTTTTATATTTTACTTCTACACCACCCAGAATTCCTCTGTGAAGGAAGCAAACGGTTTCTAAATTTGACATACAAATAAACAAGTTACATTTCACAATTAATTTCAGAGGATATGCCTGCAATACTATTCATAGTTACTTAGAAGTCAATTCCATAACACAAGGATCTTCATTTCTGATTGCATATTATTAATAAGCATCCAGCACAAAAGTACTTTAGCCAATTTAAATGTAGTCTTTAGCTTTTATTTAGAAATGCTAATATTTTGCAATCAAATGGCCTTTAAGCCATTAGAAAGAGTATGTGGGACACCAAGAAGAGACAAATATCTGGGTTCATTCTCTGATATTTCTACCTTCAACTGTAACAGATATTGAAAGTCTATTTGTTTGTTTGTTTTCCATTTATTATTTTTATGAATAACTTTAGGTGGTAAACATACCTTATGTTCCTTATTCCTATTCAACAATTGAAAGTGATTGTCCTTGTGCCAGTCACTCTCTCTCAGCCTACCTCACAGGGTTGTTGTGGGCAAAGAGAGAGTGGTTGGTCCAAGGTCATCCAGCCAGCTTTCATGCCTAAAGTTGGACTGGAACTCAATCTCCTGATTTCTTGGCCAGCACCTTAATTATTAAATTATTTCTGAAAGCCACTTGCTCTCAAAACAATTTAGTAATTAATATTTAATATTAATATTTAGTAAATAATTTAGTAGCTATATCTTTTGTTCCATGTTTGTTATGGACTCTTTATTTCAAATGTTAAAGTATTTACAACCAAAGCAACATAACCTTTTAAGTTGCCACATAAATGTTTCCATCCTTCAATGACTAGTTAATGTAAATTGCTCCTAATTTTTTTCCTTCTCATAGCAGAAAAATGGAATCCTGTAGAGATTATGAGCTCTGACCTTATTTTTCAGTTCTAACCTGAAGAGGTCTACAACGACCTGCAGGGCAAATCTGGCTCACATCAGCTACTACATTATTTTTTAGCCTGCTATTTAATACAGGTAGTCCTCAGTTTATGACCACAATTAAGCCCAAAATTTATGTTGCTAAGTGAAACACTTGAGTTTTGCCCCATTTTATGATCTTTCTTGCCACAATTGTTACGTGAATCACTGCAGTTGTTAATATGCTTAAGTGAATCTGGTTTCTCCATTGACTTTGTCAGGTTGCAAAAGGTGACCCTGCGACATTGCAACAATCACAAGTAATTTGCCAAACACCTGAATTTTGATCAGGTGACCATGAGAATGTTGCAATAGTTGTTAAGTGTGAAAAAGGGTCATAAGTCACTTTTAAAAGTCCTTGTAACTTCAAATGGTCATTAAATGAACTTCTGTAAGTCAAGTCCTGCTTGTAAAGTTTTAGATTTTTTTTTCTGTATCTGCCACAAAAAAAATCAGTCCAGCTACTTCAATTATGTATGGTTTAGATGCCTTTTCTCCCTACCTCAAATGCCTCCATTCTTGCCAAATATGTATCTCCTCCTCTCTACTAATGCCTCATATAGCAACTTTATAGTATTTAACATTCTACATCTTATTTTCCCCTTGACCATTTACTGTTATCTTTCTGATAGGGAGGTACACACACAGAATAACTTTTTGAACCAGCAGTTTCTTACCTAAATGAAAAACAAATCACACTACATTGTCCATCTTGATTTAGTCCTGAGTCTAATAAAACAAAACCTTTACTTCAACCGCTGGGAGCTCATTGAGCATGTGGACTGACATTGCTTTCATTGAAGCAAGACAAATTCAGCTGGATTGGTTTATGCTCAGATGCTATTCTTGATGTCTGTATGAATACATAGAATCATATATTTATATTTCAATTGTTAACTACTGAATATCTGTTGAGTGGATCAAAGAGAAATGAATTCTGAAGAGATATGGTTTCTCTGCCTGTCATGCTGTTGTAAACAGAGAGAACTATGTTGATTTAAAGCTACTGGTGGCAGTTTTGAGATTGAAAGTATTAATGTAAGACCTGTACAATGGGGGGTTGGGAATCTGCTGGATCCAAAAACCTATAAATCCCTCTGATGGATTCCAAAACTGCTTTTTGAGTCATATCAACCTACATATGAAATAATGAAAGTGTATTTTCTCCTGCATTCTGGGTTTCCTTTTCTAGTTTTGGACACAGAAAAATATTAGATGTTATTTTCCTTAAGAAAAAAGGGAACTTAATTTTATACATACATCAGTCATTTTTCAGTGGAGTAAGCTCTCAAAAGCAATTTAACGTTGCCTTTTGAAAAAGCATCTTTGCGACAATCTGGATGACTGAGAATCTCCATCGACACTTTAAATTCAGGTATCTTTCTTATCTATTCCTTTGGCTTATAGTTTTTTGTTTTTTCATATTCTGCATAATGTCGCTTACCCTGAAAGGGACATAAAGTTAATTTTGTTAATTTCTAACAAATAGGGGTACCTAAATTTTGCCTCGAGAATAATGCATGAGCTTTTTTTGAAACTCTCTTGGGATCACGAGTTACATGTCGGAAGACTGCAATTTCATACATTCGAAGAGCGCTACTTTCCTCGAGAAGACCCAATTCTACAACCGTTGGCGCAAGCACAGCCTGAGAATACAAACTCTTTGGCTTCTTCAGGAAGGAAAAAAAAGCAAGAAAGCAATTTCTTAGGGACTGAAGATCCGGCCCTCGGCGCACGTGAATTTCTCCTGCAAACTCCTCTTCCTCCTCCTCCTCCCAGCCTCCTTCCAACCTCTCGGCCGTCTCCGACATTCCGATTGGCTAATCTCTCCACCTTTGACCTCTAACCCGGCTTGCTTCGCCAATCGCGCTCGTTCTTTTATTTTAATTGAGCAAACGGCGAGGAGGCGGACGGGGGAAGAAAAGGGCACGCGGCGAGAGAGAGAGAAAGAGAGAGAGGGAAGAGAGCGAGAGACGCGACGTGATGTTAGGTGAGTTCGTCGCGTGGGTGTCGCGAGCCGAGATACGCTGCCTGAGGAGCGAGAGGCGTTGACTTTTCAGACCGCTGTTTTGCGCCGACGGCCTGGCATTGGGCCTTCTCGACGAAAGCGCGGGGGTGGAAAACCCCCCCCTTTTTTTTTTTTTTTTTTGGCGTAGACAGGGGCGGGGAGGAAGCTTGTCGCAGCCGGCCCCAGGTAAATGGAGGAACCTGACAGTTGAGAGGAGGAGGAGGCGACCAAGGTGAAATGGCGGCGGCAGTCCCAATGGCGGCACAATGAGGCGACGCCTGTAACCGGGTAAACTCCGGACTATCCCACCTGGCAGGTAGGAGGCGCCGTTGGCCCTTTTCTGTCGCTCCCCGCCTCTGGTTTCTCTTCCTTGGGTCGAGTTGGCTCTTTCCAGGTTTTTACTCCCCGGCTTGAGGGCCCAGCATTTGATGCTTGGCTGGACTTGCCTTTCTTTCGTCTCGTCGGAGCAGCTGGGCGCTACTTGGGAACGCCGGGTCGAAAAAAAACGTGTTAGAAGCAGCCTTTGTCTTCCACCCGAGCGGGTGCACTCGAGGCCTCTCCTTAAGTTACCCGCCGTCCTCTCTTTTTCCCCGAAGGTGGCGCGGTTTGGAAAGAGCTTCCGTGGTTTTTCTTTCTCTTCTTCCCACCACCACCTTCTCTTAAAAAAAACAAAAACGGTTAATCCAGGTACATATGTCTTTGTCTTATTATAATAGGCGTCGAGCATTCTTGAAGGAAATTTGGGATGGGGATTTATGACTTTTTTCCAATAACATCTGCCAGTTATACTAGTCTTTCCGATCGATCTCGCCCATTTGGGTGCAGTGAATTGGGGTTGATAACGCAACGATTACCACCGTTTTGTTTCAAGTTCGAGGCGGTATATTGTTAACTCCTTTCTGAGTTGGAGGTAAATAGCTTTGCTAGAGTTCCGGAAAGCTACCTCAGGACCTACCTTATTTGCCATGTTAAATTTATCTTTTGTAGTGGATTGAGAAGAAGGACACCGACTTTAAAGAGATCCTTTCATTCAGAGTGATTAGCTGCCATTTTTCAAATCCTCTTCCTGCAATGTCTGGGCCAGAACATAGGAAAATTCTGCCTTTATCCCTCTTTCTTTTTTCCCTTTTCTCCAGTTTCCTCCCCTGCTTGTTCTTTGATGCTACTCTCAGTGTGGTTTCCGAGAAATAAGAATGCCTCCCTCAGTATAATATGTGGGACTACAGAGATTTTATTAAAGCAATCCTAAACTATCTAAATCTACATAGCTTTGAAATAGATATATGGACATCTAGTAAACTCATTATAAACCTATGTCACCCATATCTCTTTGTTTTTTTTAAAGTCCAATCTAGGTTTGTAAAGGAAGTTCCACAAATGCTCTGTGGCAGTTGTATTTTGTTATAGATAAGCATATTTTTAAAGTTGAATTCAATTGATTTTTGAGCAATGTAGGAAGAATACCTTCTTAGGGAAGTTTATTAATGCAAATGCAGTGCACAGTATGTGTTGTCTTATCTACAATTCCTTGGGCCTCAGTAGTGAGAAGAAGCTACTTTTCTCATATTAGACTACAGGTTACATTGACTTGACATTGTTGTGACATCTGTTAATCGTTACTCTATGAATATGGACCAGTACAACCAGATTGTACTTTGCTCTAAGCCAGGAATACTGGCTTACATATAGTGTAACATATGTATTCAGTTACTTATAGTGTAACTGAATGCAATGTTTGTTTTTTCATTGCAAAGCCAAGAAATTTAGTTAAATCTGTGGCTTAGGAAAGCAGATACAAAATTGCAAAACAAGATACTGCAAAGCATGTGCTTACCACAAGCATTTGTGTTCAAGATAAAAACTGGACCCTGCTACACAGATTTGCAGAGAAATGAATGTATGTGATAGTCCTATTAAACGATTGAGAGGGCAAAAAAATGGAACTGGTTAACATCTAATAATATAAATGCATTTCTTGTATGATTAGATCTTTTCCAAACTGAAGCAAGTGTTTAATGTATAGTGAAAATGTTTACAGAATGGAAAAGTCATTAGTAATTCAAAGGGATATAATCAGTGCCACCAAATACTTCTGTTCATTCCTACATCTCTATTCTCTGGAATGGGTTTTGAGAAAAAGAGAAGTAAATGTACACTGAATAAAGGGCAAATGTACACCATTCAATAAAACCCAAATTTTAAAAAATATCAGCGATAACACTCAATTATTGGAGTGCTAAATGAATAATTGCAGCTGTAGCATAACCAGAAACAGCCATTTTGATTATCACTTAAATAGAAAATTAGGATGGCATCTTTTTAAATTCTCTTATATTAACTGAGGAGAAAGTGGAGGTGATGTGTAGTACAATGACAACTTCTAATATTATACTTGTAGCACAAGATTATTTAAGATGGATATGAAACATTATTGTATTGCCATCTTTTGCTGCAATGAAAAGACCTTAATTCTGGATTTTTGAACAGAGAGACTGAAAGGCTAAAGACTACTAAAAGGCTAAATAAAGACTTGTTTTGGCTTTTTAAGATCAAAGAGAATTCAAACATCATATTTTTCTGTATTTAATTTTTCTGCTCCCTAGTTTTAATAGCTATACTGTAAACACTAATATTGCTTTATAGCATAATCTGAATATGGTTTTCTGCTGTTAATTAGCATCGGAATTTAATTTAATTTAATTTAAAAGCTTGTCTAAGCCATAAAATAAATGTTACACTGAAAATTGAAAATGCTATAACTTATTCTTTGTTTTACAATGAAATTTCATGTCAGCATCTAAGGACAGAGATGAAAGTTAAAGGTGAAAAAAATGAGCAAGCTGACTGTATCGATTCTATCAATCCACTCTTTATTTGAAAGATTGTGTTGTAAAGTTGCCAGAACCCTTAATACTGAAGGATATGTCCACAGGGTATATTAAAAGTTAGTTTTGCACATGTATGTATTATTGCTTCATTTATGCAAGACCTCTCCATAGGGCAAAAACTTGACAAAGAATATAGAGATTCATTTTGATCAAATTATTACAAGAAAATTAATGTTCTTAATGCAACACAGGTAATCTCTTAAACAGTTTTACTGCCATTTTTCAATGTAAGAAACGTGTTCAAAGAATCTGTGATAGCCTTTTCAGGATTGCATAATTCAGGGCAAGTTGTCTTAACAGCAATGCAGTCTTCTAGTATTATTCATATGATATAACGATTTTTAATTAAATACTGAATAATTCAAATATTATTTAAGAGACTTTGTTTAGCAAAACAAAACTGGAGAATTGATAATACATTTTTGAGCACCATGTTGAACAGTGGCAAAATTGTAGAAAATATACAACAATTTGGAAGACTGTTGAGGGCTCATAAGTCATTAACATATTTCTATATTTGCTTTGTATAAAGTATTGGAAGTCTACATTGATGTCACTTGGATTTTCATGACAGTCTCTATTCATAACTTAGTGCCAGGTTGGAAAACAGTCTTGCCCCTCGATTTGCATAAAGCAGTCAATCCCCATGTCTACCTCTTTCTGTAAATATATACAGTACACATATAAAAAGACATGCTCTCTTTCCAGGTTTTGAACACAATTGCAGGGAAGAAGCCTTGTCGTTCTTTGTGATATTTCTATGGGTTAGTTTTGGAACAGTGATCTGCAGAAGATTGGCTGGGAGATGGGAAATGAAATGTGCCATTCCAAATGTCTACCAAACGTGTTGTTGAGTGCTTTTTCATAGTATCTTTGTCCATTCAGCAAACTGGAAGAAACTAATAGTTCATCCTTGCAATCTACCATATAAGGCTGCAAAGAAATTTTGAGAATTGCAGTATATGTTGCAAGATGTACAGCATACTGGCTATATATTCATAATATCTATCTTGATGGATGAGAAGAGTGATATTTCACGTTCCGTTTCTGCTTCTAATCACTGCTTAAGAATTGTGATTAAATTATTCTTAATTATTCTAAGATGGTTAAGACTTAAGTGAAAAAAAAGTATTGGGACGATTTCTTCATCGAGAATGAATTCATCCAATGTAAATATTGCAAGAAAAAAATGCTTTTAATTCCTAATTATTGTCATATGAGAGAGAGGGGTAGAAGCCAGGAGGAAGTGCTTGTTTGTTGTAGCCCCACATAGAACAGCTTCCCCATGGAAATTAGACTTTATATGTACTTTATATTGTTGTTTTATTCATACACTGCTGAATACTCCGCAGTTGTAGTAACATAAAAATCTAATAAATATTTCTTATCAGGATTTAGCAGTAGAATATTCTTCAGAATGATCTGCATATACAGTTACATTTGTTCCTTTTTTCCATTTTCATCATCATGGTCAAATTGTTAAAATACTAATATTTTTAGATCAACTAATTGATATTATTTACATTCATCAAAATAAAAGTGTCTACAAGTTATCTTCCTCTGTGTATGCACACTCTTAAGCTGTCTTGGTCTTAGATTGTTTTGATGCTGAAAAAATTTCAATCACAGAGGGAAAGTATTTCTGTAGGAGAAAAACATAAATGCCAACAGATTCCTTCAATTCAAAAGAATATAGAGATATTCCCGAAATTTCACTTAAGATGTTACTTAGCCTGATAAAGACATTTGGGAACATAAACATTTACAGCTCACAAGCTGGGAGGACAAATCTTCAAATATTACTTTAATAACTACAAATTTTAAGATCTATTTAGATATGGACTTGACAATCTTTTGATATCAGTACTATCTAATTGTATTTAGAAATTGAAGGCACTATGCTTGGATTATTTTTTTTCTCTATTATACTAGAGCTTTTTTATTTTTACTTGAAAAAAGGCAAAATTAACTGTCAAATGAATTTGCAGTGGATTTGTTTATATTTAAAAAACAGTTGAGATTTTATTTATATCCTACTTTATTTTATAAATAAGATTACAAACAGACACTATACTCCTAATTTCTTCACATAAACATTACATAAACAGTATTTTAACAGGTGGATTGGGCTGAGAGAGCGCAACTGGCGCAACTGATCCAAAGTTGCCCAATCAGCTTTCATGACTAAGGCTGAATTAGTTTCCTGGCTTCTAATCTGATGCCTAAACCACTGGACCAAACTAAAATAACATATATCACTGAGACTTCTATATTCAGAAATCAAGAAAATATATATTGCAATTATTGGTCTTTCATGGCCATGGTCAGTTGCTTTTTTCCCCCTCTCCATTCAGTGAAATATATAAATAGACAAATAGTAATTATGTGTTCAAAATGCAAGGAAGTGCTTTATACAAATATCTGAAAAGTAGCTGAATTTCATTTTTTTTCTCACTTCATTTGACATAGTAAATTATAAATTTGATATTTGTCTATTGAGATTCTTAATCATCCAGGTCATGAGTGTCCCAAAGGTGTTTTTTCCAAAAGGCAACTGGACTTTCTTTTTTCTTTCAAAAACATTTTAGTTCTCATCCAAGAACTTCTTCAGTATTAACTCAGAACTCAGTTCTAACAATTAGAACTGACAAAGCTTCCTGGATAAGAAGTGAAATGTTTTCAAAGAAAAAAAACCAAGAAAATCCAGTTGCCTTTTGGAAAAAAGCACTTTCAGGGCAATGCTGATATTTGTTATATGTACAAAAGAAGAATTTTATGTTTTCTACCGTTACCTCATTTATTGTAGAAGCTATTGGTAGACTTATTCGACTTTGCTGTATTATAGATGAATGGATTATCTGCTTGTTTTTTATGTGATGGTACATTTTTCAAGATTTTCTGTCTTTGCTTCCACAAATTATTTTGTAAAATTAATTCAAAACATCTAAAAGTACTCCTTTGGCAACAGTTTTCAGAATGACAACAAGAGGGGCTAATCTGATCAATACTGTGGGATTTATAGCAATTCCTCATTAGATGTTCTGTTCAGCCTAGCCAATACTGGATGGAGTTGGTGACTGCAGGAATCTACATGCCACGCCACAAAGGACATTATAGGTCAAAATCAGTATCTTAAAATTGTATCCAGTGATCAGTTGGCAACCAGTGCAGTGTTTGCCAAAACAATGTATTATGTCATAACTAAGGGTCAGAAAGAATGCAGGCAACTGCACTTTTTATCAACTGTAGCAGGCAGATTCTCTTGCCCCAAAATACAGTTGCTACTGATGCAGTAGTTGAAGCTGTCGTAGATCCCTCTGGCTATAACTTTCATCTTCTATTCAAGAAGATGGTATGAATCTAGAAAGACCCTCAAATATGTTCTTTGATAGGTAGAGATTGCACACCAGTGATCATTGTATCAGCAGCAGCTCTTGACTTCTGTTCTCTCCCACTCAGACCCTGACAGCCTTTAGATCAGATATGTCCAACCTGTGGGCCGTGTGCAGCATTAGAAAGTAATAATAATAATAAAATAATAAAAATATTTTAAAATTAACTATATTACATATATTTTATATTTGGCCCTAAACAATTCATTTTCACTTAGTGTGACCCGGGCAAGCCAAAAGATTGGACAAGCATGCTTTAGATACTGGAAAGGACATTGACAGTATCTCCTTCAGGCCAAGGACAGTGATGTATAGTTAAGTATCAGCAGCATATTGATGATATCAAACTCCAAACTGCCAAATGACCTTTCCCAGGGGATTCCAACAGATGCTAACAACAGGGAAGATAGGACTGACTCATAGTGCCCCTCATATCAAGAGCTATACAGGCCAACCTCTGTTCCTCCACAAGAAGTGATTTAATTTTCCTGTCAATTCATAAAACATTTTGTATACACATTTTATAGTTGTCAACAGAGAGAAGGGAGGGGGAGTTTCAAAGAGCAACATCAAGGGTGACAGTGAACTACGTATTTTAGAATTACGTATTTCAGGCTAATGCTGAAATGTTAACTTCTAATTAATCCTTTTTAGTTTTGGAAGTGTGGCTCGAGGCTCAAGATTTAATTGGAGTAACTGCTGGAATCCTGACATTTCCACCCTGAGCAAAGTGTGAAACTATTAGAAAACAATCTCTCCTGTCCCCAACTCTTACAGGGAGTTAATTTTGCTCAATGAAATTGTGATCAATGATATCAAAAACTATGAAGAGGTCCAGAAAGACAAATTGGGACACACTACTCCTATAATTGATTGAGAAAAATATACATAAATATATAAAACAATCTGCTGTTAGTTTTCCTGTTTTGAAGCTCAGCTTTATAATGTAGAACAGGGGTCCCCAACCACCGGGCCCCGGACCAGTACCAGTCCGTGGATCATTTTGTGCCGGGCCGCAAAGAATGAATAATCGTGATTAAAATATATATAAAAATATGTTTTTAGTAAAGAAATAGTAAAGAAGCCCTTTACTATTGGGGAAGAATTGATTTTGCCGGTCCTTGAAAAAGTGTTTCTGCGTGAAACTGGTCCCTGGTACAAAAAAGGTTGGGGACCACTGATGTAGAATGTATTCTGTTTATTTTGTTAATTTATTTCCCCTTTGAGGTTTTGTAAGATAAAATTTCTTGGAAACATTAATTGTATTTAAAGATAGTTGAATGCATGTAAATATGCTTATAATCTTTTCAGCCTTTATTCCTTTAAAATCACATTTTGGTTTTAAATTAATATTTCATAAAACTAATCTAAATCTTGGTCACAGAAGAAATCACAATGATAATATTGCAATTAAATTTTGTATTTTATTTTATTTTAAAAAATGTTTAGTCTTCTAACAAGACTTTTCTTCTATTAAATGAACAGGAACTCGACAGTGATGTGAATACCATACACACCATACACGCAGATATAATGGTATCAGAATGCAGTTCAGAAAGCATATACGCAGAGATCTCAGAAATTAATACAGTAAGTTGATGATAGTTAATCTGCAGAAAATTATTCATTACTGCATTTTTGAAAAGTATTTGGAAAAAATCATAAAGAAAATAAGAAATGAGAATCTAAATTAGTAGCTATTATTTCAAAATTGCCTTCTTAAAGTGATGTTGAAAAGTTTATTGTAATAACTGTATTGTGTGTTTTTAAATTTTATATGCCATATGTCCATATTAAATTGTGTGTAATTTATTGTGAAAAATGTGGATTGATCATATATATATATATATATATATATATATATATATATATATATATATATATATGTTTTCTTAGGCTTTCGCGGGTACTTACATGTGTGCTGTTTAGCTTCCTTCGGGTATTATCCCACGTCATTGTAGTTCTGTTAAAGTTGTAGCAACGTTTCAGCAGAATC
>BLBF01000005.1:12054611-12133626 GCA_015471245.1 Laticauda colubrina
AGCTTCCTTCGGGTATTATCTCACATCATTGTAGTGCTTTTAAATTTGTAGCAACGTTTCAGCAGAATCTCATCTGCTATCATCAGGCTTCTGTATGGAGTTTGTGTTGTATATTACAAATATATTACTGTATATTGTATGATATGAACTCAGTACAGAAGCCTGTTCGGGTACTTTCCCATGTCATTGTAGTTGTGCTTTTAAAGTTGTAGCAACAAAAGCACAACTACAATGACGTGGGAAAATACCTAAGTACCCGCAGAAACTTAAGAAAACAAATATATATATATATTAAGAAAACTTAAGTATATATATTTTTAAGAAATAGATATATATTTAGTTTTCTTAAGTTTTCGTGGGTACTTACATGTATGCTGTTCAGCTTTGTTCGGGTATTTTCCCACGTAGCAACGTTTCGGCAGAATCTCATCTGCCATCATCAGGCTTCTGTATTGTGTTCGTCTATGAGTCAGACTTTCACAGCTGTTTCAGTTTTAAATTTGGGGCTAGCCTACGCTGTGCCAGAATGTTTTTTTTCTTCATACTGATTGGTTGGGAGTCTTGGTCTGTGTTTATTGGTCTTGGAGTTTGCTGTGTTCTGCTTGACTGGTGTTTCTAATATCTTCTGTCTGTTTTGTGGCTTTTTTTGTGTCTCATTCGTCATCTTCAGGCTTGTGTCTTCGGCTTTGTGTTTCTTGGAGTGCTCGGAGAAGATGAACACTATACAGAAGCCTGATAATGGCAGATGAGATTCTGCCGAAACGTTGCTACAACTTTAAAAGCACAACTATAATGACGTGGGAAAATACCTGAACAAAGCTGAATACCATACATATATATATAGATATATATATACATACGAAACATAAATGACTGTAAGATAGACAAAATATTTTTTGTAATTATTTGATTTATTCATTTATTCATTTCACCTAATTGACTCTGAAATTTACAATATTGTAAACCACCCAGAATACTAACAAGATTAATATTTTTTCCTATGTGTACTTCCTTAACATTGACTGTCAGGTACCTGCCTTAAGAGATAGACTTTTGCGAAGATGTTACACAGTTTGAAATCAAATTATTTAAAAAATTTACATTAGAAAGGCTAGCAGAATTTTAATACTTGTATCCTTAAGATTCAGAATGTTTGAATATCCTTATAGTGACTGAATTGGCAGGCAAAACCGCTGAAGTTCAAGTGAAGAGTCAAGGTTACTATAGTGCCAGATGTAACTTAAAATCACAATCTGCAAGTATGTGAAGTTAATATCCTTACATAAATTATTCTCTCTGAAAAGAAGTAATAGCTTATTTTCAAAGATAAAATCCTCCTAAAGCCATTTCTTAACATAATTAATTCCCTCGCTCTACTTGCAACATTGTGTCAACTATGTTCCTATGGGTTGAGTAGTCAGTTCCAAGTAATGATCATAATCTATAGATTCTGCCTAAACCCTCACACTTAGTTTCACCTCCTCTTTTTACCTTTGATAAAATTTAGTATAATTGGAGCATGACACTATTGAAAGAAAAAGTGTCGAATTACAGCTGTTAACAACTGAATCGTACTACTTTTTCTACAACTGTTTACTCACGTATCAATTATAATACAAGTTAGCAATAGTGCAATCCCATTTCTGTCTACCCAGAAGTAAGTTCCATTTTGTTCAGTGGGTTCTCTCCTCAGTTATGTATAAGATTAGAAAGTGAAAATATTTTCAAGGGGCTTCATTGGACAATAAAAATAGCTTTTCATTTTCAGTATGCACATAATTGTACAGAATTTTGAAAGAAATATTTTTATTCATTCATAGTTTTCTTACAAGTCGGCTGTCCAGTAACCATGTATGAGTTGAATGGCCATATAATTTTGTTTAATAAATAAATGAGGACCATCTTTGTACAAAAATAGTTATACACTGGAGACAAATTTCTTATGCCTCCAATCACACTTGAGCAATAAAGAATATTCCTATTCCTAAAAATAGGAACAATGTGATTAAGAATTTATAACATGTTTGCTTTGGACTTTATCCTCATTTTTAAAAATGAAAATGTAAAATTTGTATATGGGTATTTCATAAATATTGAATTGAGCCAAAGAATAGAAAATTTATAGTTGTTTGTATAAAATGAATGCTGCTTTTGATAGCAATTAATATGCCTATAGAAAAATTCTTGTATCCTTTGTATATTAATCAAAGATAGATCAGATTGATTGAGTTCTGAAGTTGCATGTTTTCACTGTATTTACTCTCTTAAGCATGAATCCCTTCCCATGCCAGACCTTGACTTAAGCTTTTTTTGCCTAAATATTGTTAGTGCTGCACACTATTTTTTGTTGTTGTTGTTTTTGCCCCTGAATTAAATTAGTATAAGAAGTTAAATGGAATTTGCATTCTGAAGAGTAAAGTTTGCTTGGAAGATGAAAAGTAATGCAGTATCATCACAAGTTCGATGGAGAATCTTACTGGTGATACATATTCATTTACATTCTAATTTTTCCATTCAATTAAATTCTCATTGTTCTGAATATTGTCACTTAGTATTTAAATATTTGTTCTTTATAGATTTATTAAATTCTTTTAAATAGCATAAAACAATGGATATGCTTCGGTAACCTGTCTGTTATGTTCTTCATTACAGGTAGTCCTTAACTTACGACCACAATTGAACCCAACATTTCTGTTGCTAGTCATTTGTTAAGTGAGTTTGCTCCATTTTATGACCTTTCTTGCCAAGTTGTTAAGTGAATCACACTGTACTTGTTAAAGCCCATGTCACACTGCACCAACGGATGCAAAGAGGATGTAAAACGGACAAAAAAGCTTGCCATCCGTTGGTTAACGCGATATACTCACTGCCTCCGTTTTGCTTCCTCTCTATCCGTCCAGCATCCGTTTATTGATGTTTCATCCGCTCAGAAAGTTTTGAGCTGCCCAAAACTTTTGCGCGGAAAATGTATCCAATGCATCCGTTCTGCATCCTCTAGGCATACGGGGGACATCCGTTCTGCATCCATTACGCATCTGCTATATCTGCTAGGCATCCGCTGTGCATCTGCACAACTCAAATCCGTTCCAGCGGTAAACGGACGCAGGGAGGAAGCAGAACGGACGCGCAGCGTTAGTAGCATGGATGGAGAAAGGATGAAAGCGGATGCAGCTCATCCGCTCTGCATCCGCTCTGCATCCTCTACACATCCGCTCTGCATCCTCTACGCATCCGCTCTGCATCCTCTACGCATCCTCTATACATCCGCTCTGCATCCTCTTTACATCTGCTCTGCGTCCTCCCCACGTCTGTTCCTTTCCGTGTTATCCGCTCTGCTTATGCAAATTTTTGCCCCTTTTGAGAGCGGATAACAACGGATGGAACATTTTGCTCGTCCGTTGTGTCCTTTTCGCATCAGTTGGGCAGTGTGACATGGCCTTTAGTTAGTAACATGATTGTGAAATGAATATGGCTTCTCCATTGACGTTACTTGTCAGAAGGTTACAAAAGGTAACATGACCTCAGGATACTGCAACTGTCATAAATATGAGTCAGTTGTCAAGCGTGAATTTGGATGACATAACCATGGGGATGCTGCAAGGGTCATGAATGTGAAAACCGGCCATAGGTCCCTTTTTTCACTGCTATTGTAACTTCAAACAGTCATTAAATGAACTTTTGTAAGTTGAGGTCTACCTTTATATACAACACATATTTACAGGTATCAAAATTATTTTGTTAGTGCTTGGTATTTTTTTCAACGTTTTTCAGAATAATGTGCAAAATATGGAACAAAAGAATGACTATTTCATGCAATTGAATATGGTCTCTATTATAAACAAAATCAATGAAGGCTGGAAAGTCAGTGTAGCATAGGTGAATGAGCAATCCCATAGTCGTTGGTTTAAACCTCATCCTGATCACTAGCTCACTAAGGCTGCAATTCTGTTGTTCATTGGATAATACTTTTTGAATCTTTTTCTATAAGAAGAGAGGCATATAAGACCTTTGTGGGGTAGAATAGATTTTTGATAGCCTGGAAATATTTGTGTCAAGATTAAAGTTAGAGGGATTTCCTTGACCTGCCACATAATATACTCCATGTATCTTGAATGTTCCTGGACATTAGACCTAATAATGTAGTTCTTGTTTCCCCATTACTACCAATCAAAAAGAAAGAGTTCAGTATATAGTAAGAATAAGAAGACATTCAGTGATATCTCTCTTCTAATTCTATTCAGCAGAATTTAGTTTCCTAAGAGACAATTATGAATGCCAAATTATAAGATTACAGATAGTAATTTAGGAAAAAATTTCTAGATGTAAATCCATTGAATTTGCTTGAATGTACTTTTAGTTTCTACATAAAATGCACATTAATCCTCTATTTTGTAAATGTTATTTTTTAGACATTTTATCAAATGCTCTTTACTGAAATAAAAAGATTTTTGAAATATGAAATAAGCAAAAATTATCCTGTTTAATTTCAAATTCAGTGTGAAAGTGATTCATATTGTTCTTGTCGTATGAAATGTCCACAAATGCTTAGAATGTTAATATAAGAAAAGTTAAAAATTTTCCTCTTCCCCAAGTTGGTGGGATTTTTTCCTTTTCCTGCTGACGTTCTGCTGATTTTGCTGCCAATGCTGGTTCTCTGGCATGGAGAAGTGACAAATTGGTCTTTCCTAGGAAGATTGAATGAGATTAGTTTGATTTATCACATTTAATTAGGAACCAATTTCATCTGGACTTGGTTGGGAAGATAGACTGATTTTGGAGATTGAATTTATATTTAATCAAACAACAATTGAGGTTGAATTAAAAAATGAACATGGATATTTGATCCAGCACAAATTACTGATAACTTTTGGGAGGATTTGGAATGATAAAATTCCATGGAAAATCTTCTACAAGCTGATTAACAATTTGTTAACATAGAGTTTTTAGTAATTTAAAAATCTTTGTGTTTCATAAAGGGTGAGATATTAATATTGTAGTAAAATATAAATATTCAACTGTATATTTAATCAAACAACAATTGAGGTTGAATTAAAAAATGAACATGGATATTTGATCCAGGACAAATTACTGATAACTTTTGGGAGGATTTTGAATGATAAAATGCCATGGAAAATCTTCTACAAGCTGATTAACAATTTGTTAACAGAGAGTTTTTAGTAATTTAAAAATCTTTGAATGTGTTTCATAAAAGGTGGGATATTAATATTGTAGTAAAATATAAATATTCAACTATATATTTAATCAAACAACAATTGAGGTTGAATTAAAAAATGAACATGGATATTTGATCCAGGACAAATTACTGATAACTTTTGGGAGGATTTTGAATGATAAAATGCCATGGAAAATCTTCTACAAGCTGATTAACAATTTGTTAACAGAGAGTTTTTAGTAATTTAAAAATCTTTGAATGTGTTTCATAAAAGGTGGGATATTAATATTGTAGTAAAATATAAATATTCAACTAGAGGGGATAATATGCGTATAGGTGTTAGTATTTTTTACCAATTCACTTTTTAATGTTTTGTTTGCTATGTTTTTTTTTGTTTGCTTGTTTTTTTAAAAACTTTTGAAATTTTGTATTTTAATTTTTTTGAATAAAATAATTTGATTAAAATATCCATGTATTGTGAAACTCTTAGGATGGTATGAGTGAACAACCAACATTCACTTTAGCCTAAAAGTTGCTGCTGAGTTGTCAATTTCAATATATAAATATTTAAATTAAGTTTAAATAAAGTTTAGTTAAATTTAAGTTTAGCTTAAATTTTCTTTTACTACTGTAAATGAAAATTTATATATATATTTGTTTTTTTAAATTTTCGCGGGTACTTACATGTGTGCTGTTCAGCTTCCTTTGGGTATTATCCCACGTCATTGTAGTGCTTTTAAAGTTGTAGCAACATTTCAGCAGAATCTCATCTGCCATCATCAGGCTTCTGTATGGAGTTTGGGTCTCACAGCCGTTGCTTTTAAATCTGAGGCTAGCCTATTGTTGTGCCAGGATGTTTTTTTCAACATCCTGATTGGTTGGGAGTCTTGGTCTGTGTTTATTGGACTTGGAGTTTGTTTGATTGATGTTTCTGGTTTCTTCTGTCTGTTTTGTGGCTTTGATTGGCTGGCAACACTCTGCTCCTGCACTGGAGGCTTTCAGTGCAGCTTGGCTTCGTGAGAAAGGACGGCTGTTATCTATTAGGAAGCCAGGTTTCATCTGGGTGCCTGGTGGGGGGGGGGTGTTTGAGCTGGAGGTATCAGAGGGAGTCTGTTTGTGCCCAGGTGTTTACCTGGCTTGTGGTGTGGAGATCTTTCTATTTGAGAGTGCAGGCTTCCAAATGATTGACAGTCTGGTGGAATCATCTCTTCTATTCATGCTTTTAGGTCTTTTTTCAATTTCTATGGCTTCTCTGATGATTCTGTGGCTGGGGTTTTCTATAGTGGCTAGGATTTTGGTGCCATTGAAGTTGATGTTGTGACCTGTGGCTTTCATGTGTTGGACTAGTGAGGAGATGTGTTCCAGCTTTTTTACTGCATTTTTGTGTTCATCCAGGCAGGTACTTATTCTTCTATTGGTCTGTCCAATGTATGTGGCCGGGCATGATGCACAGGGAACTTTGTATATGCCTTGGTTTTCCAGGTCAATTTTGTCTTTGGGGTTTTTAAGAATGGCTGCTATTTTTTTGTCTGTTTTGAAGGCAGTCTTGATGTGATGCCTGTGTAGTATCTTACTGATTTTGTCTGTAGTACTTCTTATGTAGGGCAGGACAGCTGTTCCATAGGTCTGTTGATCTTCTAGGTCTCTGTTATATCTTGGTGTCTTTTTGTGGGTCAAGCTGGTGATTTTGTTTTTGTGGAAGCCGTTGGCTGTCAATACTTTAGTCAGGGTGCATAGTTCAGTCTTTATATGTGTCTTGTCTGCCAGGCGTTTGGTTCGGGTAATTAGTGTTTTCGCGACGGAATTTATCTGTGCTGGGTGGTGGTGGGATTGGGTGTTGAGGTAGCGGTTGGTGTGTGTTTTCTTCTGGTATACGGTGTGTTATAACCAGCCACATAAGCAAAGAAATCCAACAGACGATCATCCCAAGAGAAAAATCTTCTACATGCCCCAAATTATATGGCCTCCCAAAAATACACAAAGAAGGCATACCTCTCAGACCCATAGTCAGCTCCAAAGGAGCACCATTACAAAACCTAGCTAAACACTTAGCAAAACAACTACAGCCCCATGCTGAAACCGCAGCTTCATATGTACAAAACTCATACCACTTCTTAGAAATGATCAAAGATCTACACGTGGAACAAGAAGATCTGCTTGTAAGTTTCGATGTGGTTTCACTATTCACTCAAGTCCCAATAAAAGAAACTCTTGAAATCATCAAAAATAAATACCAACCAGCTAAAGATCTCATGGAACTAACAGAACACTGCCTAACCAACACATATTTCATATACAAAGGACAAAGATACAAGCAAATTGAAGGAGCCCCTATGAGATCACCCCTGTCACCCATCATTGCAAACCTGTTCATGGAAGAATTCGAATCCAGAGCCCTGGCTAATGCCACCCACAAACCCAAACTATGGCTAAGATACATCGATGACACATTTGTGATTTGGCCCCATGGAAAAGAAAACCTAAACAATTTCCTAACACACCTAAACAGCACACACCCCAAAATCAAGTTCACTATGGAAACGGAAATAAACAAACAACTACCATTCCTAGATGTACTAATCTACAAAAGAACAGATGGCACACTGGGACACACCGTATACCAGAAGAAAACACACACCAACCGCTATCTCAACGCCCAATCCCACCACCACCCAGCACAGTTGGCTGTCAATGCTTTAGTCAGGGTACATAGTTCAGTCTTTATATGTGTCTTGTCTGCCAGGTGTTTGGTTCTGGTAATTGGTGTTTTAGCCACGGAATTTATCTGTGCTGGGTGGTGGTGGGATTGGGCCTTGAGGTAGCGATTGGTGTGTTTTCTTCTGGTATATGGTGTGTCCCAGTGTGCCATCTGTTCTTTTGTAGATTAGTACATCTAGGATTGGTAGGTGTTTGTTTATTTCCGTTTCCATGGTGAACTTGATTTTGGGGTGTTTGCTGTTTAGGTGTGTTAAAGACTGAACTGTGCACCCTGACTAAAGTATTGACAGCCAATGGCTTCCACAAAAAGAAAATCACCAACTTGATCCACAAAAACACACCAAGACATAACAGAGACCTAGAAGATCAACAGACCTATGGAACAGCTGTCTTGCCCTACATAAGAGGTACTACAGATAAAATCAGTAAGATACTACATAGGCATCACATCAAGACTGCTTTCAAAACAGACAAAAAAATAGCAGCCATCCTTAAAAAGACAAAATTGACCTGGAAAACCAAGGCATATACGAAGTTCCCTGTACATCATGCCCGGCCACATACATTGGACAGACCAATAGAAGAATAAGTACCTGCCTAGATGAACACAAAAATGCAATAAAAAAGCTGGAACGCACCTCCTCACTAGTCCAACACATGAAAACCACAGGTCACAACATCAACTTCAATGGCACTAAAACCCTAGCCACTATAGAAAACCCCAGCCACAGAATCATCAGAGAAGCCATAGAGATTGAAAAAAGACCTGAAAGCATGAATAGAAGAGATGATTCCACCAGACTGTCAATCATTTGGAAGCCTGCACTCTCAAATAGAAAGATCTCCACACCACAAACCAGGTAAACACCTGAGCACAAACAGACTCCCTCCGATGCCTCCAACTCAAACACCCCTCCACCAGGCACCCAGGTGAAACCTGGCTTCCTAATGGATAGCAGCTGTCCTTTCACACAAAGCCAAGCTGCACTGAAAGCCTCCACACACAGGAACAGAGTGTTGCCAGCCAATCAAAGCCACAAAACAGACAGAAGAACCAGAAACACCAATCAATCAAACTCCAAGTCTGGTAAACACAGACCAAAACTCCCAGCCAATCAGAATAGGCTAGCCTCGAATTTGAAACCAAAAGCTGTGAGACTGATGATGGCAGATGAGATTCTGCTGAAACGTTGCTACAACTTTGAAACCACTACAATGACGTGGGATAATACCCGAAGGAAGCTGAACAGCTCACATGTAAGTACCCGCGAAAGCTTAAAAAAACATATATATATGTTTGTTTTTTTAAGTTTTCGCGGGTACTTACATGAATGCAGTTCAGCTTCCTTCGGGTATTATCTCACGTGATTGTAATGCTTTTAAAGTTGTAGCAACGTTTCAGCAGAATCTCATCTGCCATCATCAGGCTTCTGTGTTGAGTTCGTATGTGGGTCAGGCTATCACAGCCATTTATTTTAAATTTTGAGGTTTTAAATTTTTATTTTTATATATATATATATAATATTCATTTATAGCAGTAAAAGAAAATTTAAGCTAAACTTAAATTTAAGTAAGCTTTATTTAAACTTAAACTTAAGGAGATAAAGAAATAATATGACTATCCTTTACTTAAAGACAACAATTGGGGCTGGAACTGTTGTCACTGAGCAATGCTGTCAATAAGTGAGTTGCACCAGATTGAACAACCATTTTTGTCATGGTCGTTAGGCAAAGTCTAGCTTTCCCCATTGACTTCTCAAAAAACAGCCTGGGAAGATTTCAGGTGGCTATCAAGTGACCCTGGGACACTCCAACTCTTGTAAATACTTGCAGATTGCTAAGCATCTGAGTTGTGATCAGGTGACTGCAGGTATGCTGTGACAGTTGTAAGAGGGAGAACTGGTGGTAAAGCCCCTGTCACACTGCACCAACGGATGCAAAGAGGATGTAAAACGGACAAAAAAGCTTGCCATCCATTGGTTAACGCGATGTACTCACTGCCTCCGTTTTCCTTCCTCTCTATCCGTCCAGCATCCGTTTATTGATGTTTCATCCGTTCAGAAAGTTTTGAGCTGCTCAAAACTTTTGCGCGAAATTTTTTTCCAATTCGTCCGTTCTGCATCCTCTACGCATCCACTACGCATCCGTTCTGCATCCATTACGCATCCGCTGTGCAGCCGCGCAACTCCATCCGCTCGGACGCAGGGAGGAAGCGGAACGGACGCAGAACGGATGCAGAATGAATGCCTAGTGGAAACAAAGCGTTTAAAACGGAAAAAACGTCCGCAGAGGGGACCTATCTCGGATATTAAGGATGCCTAGAGGATGCAAAGGGACACCTATACTGCCTATAAAAAGGGGGAGCAACACATCTGGATCTCACTTTCAGACCAGCAGCCCTGCTGCAGACCTCTGCAGCCTTCATCTGCCTGTTCCTCTTCCACAGCATCCAGTCATGTCCACCTTGGATCGTAACACAGTCCTTTTGGCAGCCACCATCCTTCTGCAACAGTGCGAAGCCATCTACAGGCTCTGTGAACTCCACTATGCGAAGAAAAAGGGGCGGCCAAGAAGCATCTGGGTACGAAGATGGTTCGCCAGAAGAGCAGAGGACGGACTGTACAACAAGCTGATGGTGGAGTTCAGGAACGAAGACACTCGTGCATTCCAAAACTTCATGAGGATGCCTCCAGCCATGTTTGACGAAGTTGTGCAGCGGCTGACACCCAGGTTGACCAAGGCAAACACCAACTTCCGGCCCAGCCTGGAACCTGGGCTCAAGGTGGCACTGACTCTGTGCCACCTGGCCTCAGGGACCACCTACAGGAGCATGCAGTACGGCTGAAGGGTGCCACACAACACCATCAGCATTGTGGTCAGAGAAATGGTGCAGGCCATCATCGAAGAATACAAGGAGGAGCTCCTCCAGTGCCCCTCCACTGAAGAAGGATGGAAGAAAGTTGCAGAGCAGTGGTATCAGAAGTGGAACTTCCCCCACACCGTTGGAGCCATAGATGGCAAGCACGTGGCCTGAGAAGCTCCAGCCAAGTCGGAGTCCACTTATTTCAATTACAAGGGCTTCTTCAGCATCATTCTCTTCGCCATGGTCGATGCTGATTGCAAGTTCATGCACATCGATGCTTCAGGCAACGGCTCATCTTCAGATGCCCAGGTATACAACGCCAGTCACCTCAAGGAGGAGCTGGAACGCAGCCTCATCGTGGGCTTCCCAGATCCAGACCCCCTGCCCAACGACACACAAGATGTGCCCTACTTCATCGTGGGGGATGACGCCTTCTCCCTCACAACCTACCTCATGAAGCCCTACACTTCCAGACTCCTCACCCGTGAAGAGAGGATCTTCAACTACAGGCTGTCCAGGGCAAGGCGGGTGGTGGAGAACGCCTTTGGCATCCTGGCCAACAGGTTCCAGGTACTTCTCACCACCATGCAGCATCGCCCAGAGACCGTGAGGAGGATTGTGGAAGCTTGCTGCATCCTGCACAATCTCATGCGCACCTGCTACCCAGTCTTGCAGAACGGGCTCATGGACCTCCAACAAGGCAATGGGGACATGGAGCCTGGGGAATGGAGGCAAGGGCGAATCCTGATAGACACTGTGGATGTGCAAGGCCTGAACAGAGCTTCATGTGAAGGGAAGAAACAGTGCAACCTCCTGAAACACTGGTGCAACTCCCCAGCTGGAGCAGTGGAGTGGCAAGACAGGATGATAGATGCTTAATGGATGCTTCCTTGAGCCTGTCTCATCACACTGATGAGATTGTGCCATGTATGTTGAGTGGCTCGACAATGAACAGGGCATTTAATAAAGAGTTGTGTTTATGTTGAAATGTGTGGATCAATGATTACATTGTTATTGATAATAAAGGGCCATAGGTGTGGCACCTGGGAGGGTGGACCATACAGTCCCACTATGCTTGCACTGGAGGTTTATCTATCCCACAGCTATTACCCATCCCACAGGTATCCCTGCCCATTCCACAGCTATCTCAACCCATCCAACTGCTATCTTAACCCATCCCACAAGCATGCAAAGGCTTAAACCATTTCTAAAAGTTTCCACCAAGACTTTATGAAAAAAAAAATGAAGCAAGTGTGTGAATCAAAAATAGACTTTATTAACAACAAGCTATAAGACAAAAATGAGTCTCTGGCACTCCTCTTGGTCGCTCAGTCTCAGGGGTGAAGGGTGCAGGTGCTGTGGAGGTGGCTGGTGCTGGAGTGACTGTCATCAGCTCCTCCAGAAGCAGAAACAGCAGAAGCCCCAGCCCCAGAAGAGCGAGCCCGTGCTGCAGAAGCCCCAGCAGAACCAGAGTGAGGGCCAAGGGGCGGGATGGTAGCCCTGTCCCTCTTGCAAGGGCTGGCAGCAGATGGCTGAGGCTTGCTGTGCTTCAGCATGGTTGTGGGATTGCTGGCTGGCAGGGAGGCTGGCAGGAACCAAGGCTTGCAGGGAGGCAGGCACCAAGGCTGGCAGGAAGGCTGGAAGGCAGGCACCAAGGCTGGCAGGAAGGCTGGAAGGCAGGCTGGCTGGCCGGGAGGCTTGCAGCAACGCTGGCAGGCAGACAGCAAGGCTGGCAGCAAGGCTTGCAGGCAGACATGCAGGCAGGACAGGCAAGGCAGTCGATGTGTCTGGCAGCAGGTCTTTCCTCTGAATGGTGACCTGCTTCCGAGCTGCTTCCGTTATATCCGCGGGGCTGACGTAATGTATCCTCCCCGCATGCGCAATTAACGCTCGGCATCCGCTGTGCATCCGCTTCATCCGCTCTGCATCCGCTCTGCATCCGCTGTATCCGTTCCGCGTCTGCTTTGCTGAGGCCCCCCGGAAGCCCAGCGGATGTACCATCCGCTCTCATCTGCTTCCATCCGCTGGGCTTCTGTTCCGCATCCGCTTTCCATCCGCCCTGCGTCCTCCCCGCATCCGTGTTATCCGCTCCGGTTTTGGAAATTTTTGCCCCTTCTGAGAGCGGATAACATCGGATGGAACATTTTTCTCGTCCATTGTGTCCGTTTTGCATCCGTTGGGCAGTGTGACAGGGCCTTAAGTCACTTTTTTCATAACTTCAAACAGTCGCTAAATAAATGGTTAGAAGTCAAGGACTACCTGTAAAAGCTGCAAAAAAGGGGGGGGGAGGGAAACATAAGAGTGGCTAAAGACTTATTCAAGTCTGTAACCACTTTTTTGTATAACCATTAGAATGCTCTTATTTTGGCTATTCTTTTGACTTGTCATTGATGCTTTCACTTTAATTGTCTTACAATCCATGCTATTTATTTTCCGGTAGTTGTAATGTTTCTGTAATGTTTCTATGGCAACTATATCAGACAAAATTTGCTTTACCTTATTACCCTGTAAATCTCTTAAAACATTGTTTTGCATCATCATTTCTTAACAACTTTTGGAAATTATCTATCCATAGCAGCACACATTGCTGTATTTTACATGCTAATTCCATTCTTCAGCAATTTGCAATATTTTGTATGTCATAATATTTTGTGTTATTTTGTAAATTAAACCAAAACCAAAGGGCAAACTTTCTTTTTCTTTTCTACCTGGAATCTTTAATCCCCTCTAATGTTCAGTTTCTGAAATCACAAAGTCTTTCTTTTTTTTTGAAAGAATTTTATTAATTTTTAACAAACAAACATATACAAACAAAACACAAAACATAAAAAACATAAAATATCTTTTTGGACGGCAGTTTGATCCCGAGTTACATCTTTTTGTACAGACATAAATTCAGGTTCATGCTTACTTTTATATAGCATTCCATTTCTTATTTACTATTTTACATTTTCTATATCGCTTCTCCCCTCTTTTCACTCTCTTAATTCTATTATATTTATTTCATCTCAATTTAAATCATTATACTTATATCCTTTGTCTGTCCTGTTTCAGCTGTCTATTATCTTTTCTCATTAACACAAAATTTCTTCTGTAATGACTGATTGGAGTATAATACCTTGTCATACTTATCCTTCCCCTAGTTTTAAAGCTTAACATAACACATAATTTTCATTCGGATTCTGCGTAGTACATTCTAATGATAGACTCAATATTTTAAAACAAGAAAAAAATTTTTTCAAATATATAATATAATTAAAACAACAATCCATAGCAATTGAAATTATATCATTAAAATTAATATTCATTTAAGTCTTAAGCATTTTACACAATCCTTTCTAAATAAGTATCATGCTTCTATGGGAACACTTATAGGTTTTGCTTAGTTACTTCCCCCTATTTCACTTATATTTTAAAATATTATACAATGACAATGTTCCCATTTTTCTTTAATTCAATTCTCTCATATTTGATTTCATTTATTTTATTTAAAAAAAAATTTCGCTAAGTTACATTAAATATTTTGTCCCATTTTATAATCATATATTATTCCAATTTTCTAACATTATTTCAAATACAAATACAACAACACAGTCTTATGTACCTTTGCAGAATCTCTTTTTCAGTTATATGTTTTACCCATTATCTCTAAATAAATTCTGTTTCTTTACATCTTGTTTCAAACCTTTGTAGCTTCTCTTCCCTTCTTTCCTCCCTTGCTTCTCCACTCTACCCTTTTTACCCCCTTGTCTCTTAATCTCCACCCTCTTGTGTATTCCTCTTTTCTGTTGCTTTCTGATGTTGTGTCCACTTTTCACCTTGTTTTTCCCTTTTTTGGTTGTTTTTTTAAGTCTTAAATTCTCCATTCTCTTTCTCCCCTTTCCCCTTTCTTCCCCAAATAAAGTTGCTTGTTCATTAAGGATGGTTTCTTCTTCATCCCAATCTTCTTGTTCTTGTAGTTTCTCATATGTAGAAATTGCCATTTCTAAAAAATGAAAAATAGAGCCAAAAGAATCCTTCCCTTCTTGTTTCTCTTGTTTATATTTGATAAATTCCATTTTCAGTTCATCCATAAGTAATGCCATTGTAAAAAAAAAAAAAAATTAAACGACCCAAATGATTTTAATCATTCAAATAAGAGTTTCCAAAAGTCCCAAAGTCACCAAACAATCCAAATACACACAGTCTATTTCATTTAACACTTTCTTCTTTTTTTTTCACTTTTTTTTTCATTTTAATGCTTCAAAAAACTTCAAATTCTTTTTGACCTTCAATCCATCTGATAGAGTAGCCAATTATGATCCAAAATGGAAAAATCCAATAGTAAAAAGGCCCAAAACCAAAGAAGAAAAAGGATAAAATAAAAAGCGTAAATAAAAATATTACTAGAATTGAAATATACAAAAAGGCTGGCGAGTAGAGATTTCACAAGTATAATATATATATATATATATATAGACTGCACACTGCACTTTATTTATTTATCCAAGGCTCTTATTATGACTCTCTTCTCCAGCAGCTTCAAAGCCAAGCCTCAAGTGTTGAAATATTGATAAGAGTCCAGGAAAACACCTGTAATAATATTTTTCTGTGCTCTCCCTCATCTTATCACATTAAAATGTCCTTGAGAAGGAGTGTTTATACATTTCTCCCCAATTCAAATAAAGTACTTTCAAGCCTCTAGTTGGCAGTGTTGCAAGATCTCTTAATACTTTCCCCCCCCCCCAAGCCGGAAAGAAGAGTAATGTATACAAAACTCAGAGGAAAAAACAAAAAAAACAAAGGGGGCCTCTATCCTAAAGAAAATTAAAAAATCAAAAGAAGCATAAAAATATATATAAGAAAAAATTCAATCTGGTTACCTACAAAATCACATTAAAGTCCTCAGAAAAAGAAGTAGTAAGGAAAGAATCCAAGCCTCAATTTGACATCACTTTAGAAAACGCTGCTCAAACAATTCCAGTCAAACAAAAATAAAGTCACAGGTTTCTTCTTTGTTCAGGATATCCTTTCAGGTCTCAACCAATTTACAATACAAAAGAGGTTTCTCACCCAACCGACACACACTCGTTCAAGCCACTTTCTTTTCGGAGCTGTCCCGACTTCAGCAGCTTTGGAGGCTGCCTTTCCACCGCCAGCAAAAGGGCTTCTCCCGGATCAAACCAGAGATTTTGCGATATCTCTGGGATCCTGGGACTGTGCCCTTCACAATCCCCGTCTCTACGGGACGGTTTAGGTCCGTTAGGACCGACCGGGGGGAAAATATCAGCTGCGATCTCAGAACCCCGAGATCGCAGCTGTAGCACCGAGACGAAGCTCCGCCTTCTCCTGAAATCACAAAGTCTTGAATTTCTGTTATTGCTTTGGATAGACAGAAGAGGTTTTTAGGACCAGCTACTCACTAGTTCTTCAGTTTCTGCCATGGTCATTGTCTCATCTCATTCAGAGATGTGCTAGTTCACAATTGTTTCCCCTGAAGTCACAGAATTATTGATTTTAATCTGACAGATGAGAATTTGACTAATCCTAATATAGTTAGAATTATTGTAATATACTGTAATTTAGTTTAAATCAATTCAGGTTTTAGTTTTGGGCTTGCCTATTTCTTTATCCTGCTCCTGTATGCTTTTTGAAGTATAGACTCAGCATGCTACTAAAAGCCTTTTTGCTTTTCTTTCCTTTTTTATTTTTGACTTAAATAAAGGTTGCACCCTTCTTTTTTACTTATTGGAAGAATGCTACCCAGTTAGGGTGGTAATAAGCTTTTCATGGTTGGATTGTCTGCTGGGGTTCTGTGTTTGTGTCACTTTTTATTTTAAAAACTTTTAAAACTTTTAAATATGTTTCTGTACATGTGCGAAAATGATTAGTAAATAGTTGTAATGTTGTTGTGCTGTGCAGGAAAATGCTATGAAAGAAACACTGGATGAATGAATGAAAAGCCCTGCTTTTCAACCCCTCAACATGGCAGGACTACAACTCATGACCCCAGCTTCCTCTCCAATGGGTCCTTTTTTTGGACTACCATGGCAACAAGAAGCAATTCATGATAATATTTACACACCAAGAAAATATCAGGTACTAAGTGTAATGCTATTTACAATGAAAATATGTGTGTCTTATATTTCTGTTATGTATTTATTATATATACTTTTGTCTCTAGTTGTTAACACTAGAAGTAGAAAAAATACAATCATCTCTGTGTTACCATTTTGTGTCCAAGAATTTCAAAGTTGAAGTACTGTAGTATAGTATCTAGAAAGTGATACTATATCAATTTATTTGTCTTAATTAAAAGAACAATGCATAAAATATAATGTTTCTATTGGGTTTTCCCATTTCCCTCTTGATGCACCAGGGAATCATAGCCTGTTCATAATAGATTATTATTGTAATTAGAAAGGTGGATAGAAAAAAAGAAAATCAACAGTTTTTATTCTTAGCTGAATATAAAAATGATTCTTTGCCTTTTGTTTGATTTGCATAATTTAGGATACATTATCTATTTTACTTTTATCATAAATGTTGCTTCATTGCAACCTTCATCAAATCTAAGTGCTCCTTTAAGAAGAAACGATTAACCTGTATTTCTTGTAGAAAATCCAAGGCATTTCTCAACCTTAGCAATTTGCTAGCTAGGGAATTCTGGGACCTAACGTTCATACATCTTAAAGTTGCCAAGGCTGAGAAGAACAGCTTCAAAGTATGGGGAATTCCAGTTGATGCTAGAATTCTAGAGGGAAACCATAGATTGCTTGACAGGGAGACATACCGATGGAGAAATGTGTTGAGATGCTCAGGCAAATTGTTTGAGAGACAGCAGTTCAGTCCAGCTGTAAGACATGGAACCTCAAGTACTGTTCTGATATTAGTTCATTCTCTCTTGAGTGCCCATTAGGGGCCAGATAATTTGAAGTTGGCAAATGAATCAGAATGTCTACTAATTGAAAAAGGACCTTCCAAAACCTGGATGTAAACTAAGAACTGAGTTTACATGATTCACTAAGAAAAATACACAAATACTCTGGTATCTAAAACCATGATCTAGGTCTAGGACAATGTTCCTCAAGATATGGTCATAGAACTCCTAGAAATCCCCAAGCCCTCTCAGAGAGCTGCAAAATCAAAATTATTTTCCAGCCTATGTTGAAAAACAATACAATGTTAAAATCCTATCAAATAATTGTGACAAGTGGTAATGGCAGCAAACATGTCAACTGTAATTTTCAATGCAGTAAATATCGGTTAATATAAACCTTAAAGACAAAAGTTATTTGGGGTTCTCAATAATTTTTAAAACTGGGAAGAGGTCTGAGAGAAAAATGTTCTTAAAAAAGGCTTTGGAAGAGACTGGCTGGAACTGCTAAAAAGTGCTCCGAGTCAAAACTCAGTTGTTATAGTGACTAGGTTAAAAGTCTTGTAGACCATGGGAAACATATTGTATCAGTTGTGTGAGTATGGAGCCTGCTCTTGAATTGTGCTCTTAAGGCTGGCTTATTCCAATTGAGATCTGCTACAAGGAGCTTGAAGTCTTCAACCTATGTTCTCATAAGAGTTGATGCTCTGGTGGAGCTGGCAGATGTGTTATTTGGCAGTTTCCATCCGCATAGGGTCTCCAAAGTGGTCTCTGAATCTGGTGAGGAAGATTGGGAAATTATACAGAATAGGGTCATTGCAGAGCCCCATGTTGAATCAGAATCTGTACTTGCTTTAACAGTTGTTGAATATTTCTGCAAAATTCCTCCTATTGTCTTCTATGCCATTTGGCATCTTGCTGATAGAGCATATGTCTGGTTGGTCCACTGTTGTGGCATCTCTGGGGTCAGAAGCTATGGCTTGGGTATTCCAGAGTCTGTGAAAAGTTTGGTAAAGAGGAGTAGATGATGAATGCACTGGGGAAGTCCAGTCTGTTCAAATGAATATAAAGGTTTATTGTAAGCTTAAGCTCTCTACAAGAATCTGAACTACAAATGGTCAAAGCAAATTGGTGGTAGATAAGAGTCAATGAAATTCAAAGTGAATTGGACTTAGATCTCTTGTGGGCAGGAAGGGATTCAAGATTGATGATGCTTTTGTCCCCTGCCTCAGACTGAGCCCGGTCATCTCCTACACTTGTTCTGATCCTGAACCAATAATTTTTGTGAAACAAATGTTCATCGTTCATAGAGAAAGTCTTTTTGATCCCTGGTTGACAGATATTGAGCCCTGAAGTAGGCCTCCTATTGTAATCTAATCTGATTTCAAAATCTGTCATTGGTGGAAACTAACTAGCAGTCAGTGCACATCCCATAGGACTGGTGCTGTGTTAATAAACCAAAATATCCCCATACCTACTTGAGCTGGTGTATGCTTAGCCAGTTTAAGTTCTCCAGCAGTTGTCAAGGGCAGCTTTATGTAGAACGAATTGCAATAGTCCCTCTGTAAGGTGACAAAGGCCTGTACAGCCAAGAGCAAAGCTTGCTGTCTCAGAAATGGATGGAAATAGAGCACAAGGTGTAATTGTTTTAAGCCCTCCCAGCCACAGCCTGCAACTGCTTTGCAAGCAGGACTCTGAATCCAGAAAAAAATTCCCATAGTGCTGAACCATTGTATTTCAAGTTATCTATGACTTGAAAATGATTGATTAGTATGAAATCTTATTTATTCAAGGAAAAAATAAAAGTGTGTTTGTTTTAGGTGGAACTCCTGGAAGCAGCTCTGGATCACAATACTATTGTCTGTTTGAACACTGGCTCAGGGAAGACTTTTATTGCAGTGCTACTCATTAAAGAACTTTCTTATCAGATCCGTGAAGACTTCAACAAAAAAGGAAAAAGAACAGTATTTTTGGTTAATTCCGGTATGGATTTAATGTAATTTAATCAATAAGGAGATCATTTTTAAGTTTAAAATAAAAGTAGACTGGAGGTTTTAAACAAAAAAATGAAATAATGACTTGTTAATAGGCAATATGAAATTGAAACTGTAGAGTTGTAGATGTTAAGAATTGAATATAATCGTGAGAAATAATCAAAGTGAAAAGTGTCTACTTTTTGTAGATCTAATATTGATGATTCTAATTGTATATGTGTAGGAGAGCCAGTTTGATGTAGTGGTTAAAGCATCAGGCTAGAAATCAGGAAACTGAATTCTAGTCCTACCTTAGGCACAAAGCCAGCTGGGTGATCTTGGACCAATCACTTTCTTTCAGCCCTAGGAATGAGGCAGTGACATACCACTTCTGAAAATAAACTTTGGCAGGAAAACAGCAAGGATTTGTCCAGTTAGTCTGCAAGAATCAGGCCATTGAACAGAAGAGATTAAAAAGTTGCATGTGTACTTGAGAATATATGTGAATGTATTTGTTTTACTATCCCTAACATATCTTTTTTACCCTATAAAGCAAACCAAGTTGCTCAGCAAGTATCAACTGTTAAGACACATTCAGATCTCAAAGTGGGAGAATATTCAAGTTTGGAAATAACAGACGTATGGACAAAAGAGAGATGGAACCAGGAATTTGCAAAGTATCAGGTAAGGTATCTGTATATTTTTATACTATAAATTTGACACCATGATTAATTTTATCTGGTAAAGAATTATGTGTTATTTCAATAAAACATAACACAAATGTTATAAATGTTCTTTGAATATGGACAGAATAGAATTAGGAAAAATATGAGAACTGGTGACATTAAATATAATCTTACCCATTTACGTGGGATATGCAGTCAAAGTCTATAGCTTACTCTATTACTTGTGTAATGTTATATGAAAAATAATATCTAAATAAAAACTATTTTGATAAATTTCCTAGTGGTTCTCTGGATTGCTCTTTCTATATAAACAGAAGCAAGGGTCTGGAGTTGAAGAATAAGGAATAAGAAGTCCTAAGATCTGTTTGAAAGCCAGCCTAGTTAAGCCCTTAAACCACCAAGCTAGAAATTAGGTTCTAGTCCCCCCCCAGGCACAGTTTTTTAAGAAGAAGAAAGTTGGCTCAAATGCACAACTTTAAGGGATTTTTACCTTTAATTGGTATTTCTCTGAATCTTTGTCAATTAGATGTTACAGCAAAAATGTCTTAAGGTTTTTTTTAATCTAAGGTCTAGTTTTCTTCATAACAGAATTTTAAAATTGTAGAATGGCAATCTCTATTTTGTTTCCTTGGCTTTCTTTAATAGGAATGAACATTATGGAACAACTCTACAAATACTGTCTAATTTGAAAAAGTAGGATGTTATTCAATTTGAGCAGCCTTTGAATAGGATTACAATGCATTTCACATCATGTGGCCAGAAGTTTAAATCAAAGGCCAAATTCTGTGTTACATTTTTATGTAGAAATAAAAAAATGTTCAATTTTAATATTGATTAAATTCAGTAATCTTTAGTTCTTTCCATAACAGTAATACTATTTTTGTCTTACATTTTTTCAGGTTCTGGTTATGACCTGTCAAATTGCTTTGAATGTTTTAAAAAATGAACATTTAGCCCTCTCAAACATTAATCTCCTTATTTTTGATGAGTGCCATCTTGCAATCCAGGATCATCCTTATAGAGAAATTATGAAGGTATATTTCTCAGCTATTGAACACTTACTCTTCAATTTTCAGTGTCCATCAGTAAGGAAAAGTATAAGATGTACAGCATTACAAATAAGCTGAAAAGGTCTTTTGAAGCAGGCAGCGAATACAGGTAGTCCTTGACTCACAGTCGCCATTGAGAGCAGCTTTCTAGTCATAAATCAAAGCACACCCACATGAGCAAACCAGATTTTCTTACTTTTTTGCAGGGGTTATTAAGTAAATTACTGTGGTTGTGAATACACAATTGTTAAGTGAACATAACAGCAAGCTTATTCTTCTAAAAGGTGTGTGTTTTTTTTTTTTGCCAGAAACCCCGCACCAAGTGCCTACCTAAAATGCAGTCTGTGACTTCAAGAGGGGGACATTTTACAATAGCCTGAAGTATTTTATGGTCCCATCTTAACTTTAAATGATTATTAGGTGACTTGTTCTAAGTCAAAAATTACTAACATACTTGGTGCTTCCTTACCTCAAATACGTTATTTCCTGGAATCTTGCAGCTATTATGTAGGCTTTGAGAAAGTTTCTGAGGAAGTGTGTTGCAAAACCATATTTGTCTATACTTTTTTGTCTTCAGACATGAAGGGTTGTACATTCCTAAGTTAGATAGTTCATAGCCTTCCCATCTAGTGTTTATGTACCACTCATGGTGGGATATACATTTTCAAAGAAGTCTTTCCAATGCAAAAATTGCAGCGGCTAGCAAATATGGTTTACTATCAGGTAGTCCTTGACTTACAACTTTATGGAGACTGCCTATTACAGTTATTGTGAGAGTTGTAAAGCAAGTCATCACATGACCAGCCTCATTTTATGATTGTTTTTACAGCAATCATTAAGCAAAACATTGATGTTAGGTGAATCTGGTAATTGAATGCTGTGGTCATTAAGGAAACTATTGTTCACTATGGGGCACTTTTACAGAACACTAGAAGTAAACACCAATTTTACTCAAAAAGTATAATTTGCAGTTACGTGACCACAGGATGCCACAAATGTCCATAAATGTAGGACAGTTGTCAAGAGCCCAAAATGCATGACCATGGGGGACCCAGAACTGGGTTGTAAGTACCTTTGGTGAGGGCAATCTTAACCAAATGGTTGCTGACAACCTGTTGTTAAGCATTCCCAACTTACTTTTTGTAACTAGGTACTGACATAGTAAAAATATATTGTTCATTCTGATAGCAGCTTTTTCATTGAAGAAATTAGCAGTCTGTCTCCTGCTAAGATTCACAGGTGAATAGAGCATATGCTTTTACTCAGCAAATTTTACTAAAGTGAATGAAAGAAGAATTGGGTCTATCTGAGCCAAATGGCCAGTGGCAAGCTATTTTTTTACAAGTGTGCAAAGTTATTTTATATTAAACATTTTTCTTTGTTGAGATTTATTTTGTTAATTATACTTTGTAATTGATGTATGCAAGTGTTACTAAAATTATCTATTTGGAGAATATGATCTCTCACTGCCAAATATGAAATAAAAAAATGTGGGGAATTTACTTCAGTAACCAAGATACTGCAGAATCTATAAAGTTAATCTGTGGAACTTTAAAATTCTGGCACAATAAGACTTGGACTTCTTCCTCTGGGACTACACAGTGGAATAAAACTGCTATATTATTTTAATGCAGTCTCATAAGGAAGGCTGGGGGGTTGGTTGGTAAATTCACTTTTGGAATGGCTACCAAACCTTGTATTTGAATGCACCCTTGGATTTCTTTCTGATTTATTTTCAGCTTTGTGAGAGTTGTCCATCCTGTCCTCGAATCTTGGGATTAACCGCTTCCATTTTAAATGGAAAATGTGATCCAGCAGAGTTAGAGGAGAAGATTCAGAAACTGGAGAAAATTTTAAAGAGCAGTGCTGAAACGGCAACTGATTTAGTAGTTTTGGACAGGTATCTTACCATATATTTGACTTAACATTGAACATTCATGAACGTTTATATGGAAAGGATGAAATGATTGTGTATATCTAGAATATCAGCATTTTGTTTTATTTAATCGAATTTTAAATCTTTGATAATATCAGCTTGCATATTGTATCTTCATAGTCTGATATAGTTTTTAAATACTGTGCAACCTCTTAATTATTAATGTCTTGCATTTATCAACTGTCAACAGTTATAAACATTTTTTTTGTTTTTTCATGGAAAAGATATACTTCTCAGCCATGTGAGATTGTGGTGGATTGCGGGCCATACTCTGACAAAAGTGGGCTCTATGAAAGACTATTAACAGAGCTGGATGATGCGCTTAGTTTTCTGAATGATTGCAACATATCTGTACATTGTAGAGAAAGAGATTCTATCTTGATTTCTAAGCAGGTATAGACAACAACTTATGCACCATTATATTATTAAAATTGCTTTACTATATTTTAAGTCATATAATTTCACATAAAATTTTTACCTTCATAAACATTCTGTTTCTTCATTCTTTATAATTTTTGTATTAATAGCTAATTAGTTTAGAAAGTTAAGATAGACTCTGTAAACTCTAAAGATCAAAGCTGAGAATTTTAAAAATACATGTATTGTACTTAAGATTAAGTTAGAGACAAGTTGCAGAATTCTCTCATAATTTACTAGGAATGGGAAGGAAACAATAATATGAAATGTATAAATGTATATAAATTAAAAATACTTTGGATTATCTTGTTTGTTTTTAAATAGATATTGTAAAACCTGATCCTTGTTGAGCTAGCTTGTTTTTTAAATATTAATTTTAGGATATGCATCTATTATATAGTTATTTATACAATTAGTCTGGTGGTTAAAGTATCAGGTTAGAAATTAGAAGACTGAGTTCTAGTCCTGCCTTAGGCATAACAGCCAACTGCTGAATCTAGCTTAAAACATCAGGCTCAGGTGAAAAGCCAATCAGTCAATTTCTATCAGAATCAACATTCAGTTTATTACAAAAAAAGAAAGAAAGAAAGCAGACCCTGCACTTTAGGAAAATACTAGGAAGGAAAAATCTGTATAAGTGAACTATGGCAACTGAGTTCCCTTAAACCTGCAGGAATCCCAACGAGGAAGACCAAAGAAATTACCTGGTTTTCTGTGAATCAGATTTGTATTCATACATTACAAATCCAATCATTATCCCAATATTATGATTTATTTTCCCTCATTTTAATCTTGCATGTTCATTGCTTATTCTGGTATGTATTTTAGTTTGAAAAATAATAATATAACTGATATGAATTATATTTGATTTGTATTAATAATTTACTCAATTTCAACTTCATGAGAAATGAAAATGCAGATATATTCTTTACTGGTATCCTTTTGAATTCTAATGAGCTTGATTACTGATTAAACTAATAATAGAATATACATGTGCATGTGTATGCTATATTGAATTGATAATTTTTTCTTTGATTGCAGATACTGTCAGACTGCCGGGCAGTGTTGCTTGTTCTGGGACCGTGGTGTGCAGATAAAGTAGCTGGAATGATGGTGAGAGAGCTACAGAAGTACATTAAGCATGAGCAAGAAGAGCTGCACAGGAAATTTTTATTGTTTACAGATACTTTCCTAAGAAAAATTCATGCACTCTGTGAAGAGCACTTCTCACCTGCCTCACTTGACCTGAAATTTGTAACCCCAAAAGTAATAAAACTGCTTGAAATCTTGCGCAAATATAAACCCTATGAACGGCAACAATTTGAAAGTGTTGAATGGTATAATAATAGGAATCAAGATAATTATGTATCTTGGAGTGATTCTGAGGATGATGATGAGGATGAAGAAATAGAAGAGAAGGAGAAGACAGAAACAAACTTTCCTTCTCCGTTTACCAATATTTTATGTGGAATTATTTTTGTGGAACGAAGATATACTGCAGTTGTGTTAAACAGGTATATATATATATATATATATACATATTAATAAAACAAAAAGTGTTGTAACAAGGGCATAGCATTAATTTGGAATAACTATTCAGCCATTCAATAATGCACATACTAACCACTTAGTAAAGGATACATAGACTCACAAAAATGTTCTTCGTTGTTTTAAAATCAAATTTAGTGATGTGTATTCCTCTTTTTCTTCCTACAGTAAAGAAACAAAAAAATTGAATATAAACATTACATTTTTATTTTTTTAAAAAAAAATCTCCCTGGGGTAGAGAGATTTTTCTTCCATTCTTCCTTGCTAATTTCAGCATAGTAATTCTAGTTTCCAGCTTTCTGTGGCTCATTTTGTCCATTACTAACCAAAAACACTATGGGCTTGTATTTGAAATGACCAGTAGCTTCAACTGGTTCAGGTACCCAGCTATAAACTAAGAGACTAAGTTCTAGTCCCAATTTATAATGCACAGAAAAGCTGGCTGAATACTTAGGATCAGTTACTCAACCCAAGTCATCTCAAAAGTGGTGGTGGTGTAGGGGCAATGGGAGAAAAGAATATTAGATATGTTTGCTGCCTTGAATTATTTAATCATGTTATTTAATATAATTAATCACAATCATAATAAAATATTAAAATAAAATTAGTATAATTTAATAATATTTATTAATAAAGGCAAGATAAAAAATTAAAAATGGCTGTGATGATCTCTGCTATGTACTACAGTCCTACAAAGGATTGTTCTGTTTCATATTTAAGGTTCATTATGTTATTTCTTTCGCTGAGAGCATAAGTAAATTACAAAATGAATATTTCTCCTTTCTCTTCTGGTTGCTACAAATTCCCCTTATATATAGTCAGCCTTATGGCTCAGCCAATATGTATTTTCTCAAAAGCCAGAGAATTAATCAGATAGTTATATGTATTATTCTATTTATTTCATATAAGTAAAACAATCAGAAAGCTTGGAAAAACCTGAAAGCCTAAAAGAGTATAAGCCTGTTTCATGATTTAAAAAAAAAATCCTAAAGGAAACTCCAAATAGAACCAATTAAGACTTATGTTCAGTCGCAAAAGAATGCTAAATGGTAGACTGAGAAGAAACCAAATAAACTGAATATCTGTAGTAGGGTTGCATATTTCATGCAGAATCCTCATCATCTGGAGAATTTTACAACAACAAAGTTTTTATTATCAAATACCTAATTTAGATTTTGTTTTAATTTTCACTTCATTTTATATTTATTTTTCTGAAGTTATTCTGGCAAAAACAATTTTATGTTTTTCCTGATTAAACTCGGTTATTGTGAATTACATGAAACTTAATATCTGTATTTTAGGCAAACAGTATGAAAATGTATACTTTAAAGATTCATTTTAAGTAAAAATGATCTAATTTGGGGGAAGTAATTTCTGTGCATATGCCTATGAACATCTGTAGGAATGTGTGTATTTTTATTGTTCGCTGTTTGCCACAAATAAGAAAAAATTAATTTTTGAAAGATGTCAGATAGGTTCATATTTCTGTTAGTTTCCCATATTTTTTTTAATCTAAAAAATTAAAACTTTACTAGATTTTAGGAAGATTTAAACATACATGAACCATACTTCTTTTATATTAACTTTCTGTTTCACATGTAAGATAAATTAAAAACATGTTCCACATATAAGATATGAAAGACATGTAAAACATTATTTGTCAGTGGATTTGAGTTTAAATAATTTGAGTTTAAATAATTTAAAAGAATGAATAAAACCTATGTATATATCCTGGTAAGAAAATCAATTACCATTCCTCTACTTTCAGTATTGTATATCCCAAAAATTCTTATACTTTTTTTCAAATTTATGCATCTTCCAAAATATGTGTAATAAATTTAGATTGATAAAAGAAGCTGGCAAACAAGACCCAGAGCTGGCTTACATCAGCAGCAATTTTATAACTGGACATGGCATTGGAAAGAATCAACCCCGTAGCAAACAGATGGAAATAGAATTCCGAAAGCAGGAAGAGGTAACTTTAATGAAATAATTGTATATAAATGTGGTGTATTTTCTTGCATTAGAACCCTTCATTAAAGTTTCCCCATCTTGAATGTTGTGAATATCCGTATATAAAAGGAATGTATGTAAAGTTGCTGAAATAAAGTGTACATATGTATTTTAAAAAATAGAAAAGTAAGACTAAATATTCATGCCTTCTTTAATGATAGCATTTGACTTAACATTAAGAATTAAGCTTGTGTTGGAAATACTAATAGTAGTGTAAAACGAATCTTTCAGCAGCAATAGCTGCTGTTTCTTCTCCTCTATTCTGTAATCCAATTTGCTGTTTCTGTAAAATCAGTGTCAATATCTTTCCATAATTTGTGGATTGTGCACCAACCATACAATCCATATTGGTTCCTGATTTAGCCTCAGGACAGTTTGGAATGATCTTCCCTTTCTGATTTCATCCTGAAAGCCAATTGACTAAGGTTAGGAGGGAGAGTGTGAGAGAGTGCACGCAGATCTGTGCTTGTAGTACAGGTAGCTCTTTTATCTCAAATTTCTATTCTTGGTAGAACCAGATGAAATTTGCAGACAAAACTTTCCCTTACTCAGATCAAGCCTGACAATTTCACTTATTGAGATGAGGTTTTATACTCTTACGTTTTTAATGGTCAAGATGAGATACAAAATAGAAAGCTGTAAAATAATACAGGAAACTTTTTATATGTGCAATTGATTTTTTTCTTTACATCGTAGTCTCTTTTGAGAGGGTATAATATACATTTAAAATATTGTATTTTTACATATCCCTAAGCAAATAATCTATAAAATCTTATTTTTTCCAATTTGCATCAAATTTGAATGGATTATGGCTGTGCAGCTCTTACAGAGGGACTTGACAATCAAATATTTTTCTAACAAATATCCAGTTCAAGATCTAATAAAAGCAGCCCACCCCAACTTTTTCTCATTATTCTGCTGCTGGAAAGGAGAAGAATCAGAATGAATAACAGTGTGTCATGGTACTGGAATTGAACTGAGTAGGACTAGGTGCTGAAATGGTCTGGTGAAAGAACACAGTATCAATAAAACCATGATTAACAATAGGATCTACACCTGTAATTATTCTCCTCTCCTCCAGTGTTTTCATTATTCAGAGAGGTTGGGTAGAAATCTATCCCGTTTTGAATAATTATCCTTGGTCTCTAGTCTTGCAGTGCTAAACGAAGTACCAGAAATGTTCAGATTCAATTCATTTTAGAGGAGTTCTGTTTTGGTTCATATATTTTCTATTTATCCGAATAATAACTCATTTAACTCCATTTTGTTTGTGTCACATATAATAAAATATAGCTACTAGATTGACATTTTTAGTCCAGAATATGTAGGTAGCTTTTACTATTCAGACTAGACAAATGCATCAATCTTTTTTTTGTACCTGGATCATGCTTTAAAAAGGACTGTAATAGTGAAACTTGGTTGTTGTGTTTTGTTATGTAACTATAGCTATTCTATAATTTTTTACTTTTAAGTATCAGCATTAAGAATTTTTAAACCATTAAACTTGAGTGTTAAGTGTCCATTTGAATGAGACTTACATGCTATGTTATAAATATGAGTAGATGTTTGGAAAACTAAGCTTGTTTTCTTTTTATTACTTTAATAAACTCTTAGTTGCTAGTTCATTGAACTAAAATTTAAGGATCTTAGAACTATATTGGCTACAGGACTTTTAAATTATTATTTTACTTCTGGGAAAATGATTTTTGCTCATTTTGCTCCGTTTTGTTGAAAATTGCAAGTAATTAATATTTTAGTATTAACTAATATGAATCGTTTGAAATAATCAAATTTCTGTAACCAAACTTTGTTCATATATAGTTAAATACAGTTCAGAATTGCCATTATTAACAATGTTATTATTAATGGCAGAAACTTTAAATGTTCTTTATATGAGCTTGTTTCAGTAAACTAAAAATGTATTTTAGTGTTTGGTTTATTTTATTTTTCAAATGAATCAAATGACAGTAAATAAAAGAACCAATGGGTTATTCCCAGCTCATACATGAGAATGTAGCACCAGTCTGCTATTCATTAAAGCTGCCTGGAAATCTCAGGAAAAGAAATGGTTTGTGCTTGAAACACCTTTTTAGAATTAAAACTGAACTTTGATTAAATTATAGGAATGCTTTCTCTGTCTTCAGTGGCAAGAAAATCTGGAGAGTTTTGGGCTTACATTTTAGAATATATTGAATTTTAGACAAGTGACAAATAAGTTTTAAAGATAATGCATTTTAAAGATAATGCAGCATAAATTGGGGGACAAAAACAAAAAACTGATATTAAGATGTGAACTAAAGAATATATAAATTATTTTCCTAAAATTAACTATTCTATAAAATTATAACCTGTTATCTTTGCATTACTATTGTGTTGTTTTTAAAATAATTTTGTTGGAATTTTTAATTTTATTGAAGAAAATTAAAATAAGTTTTAAAAACTATAACTTTTATATTCCAAACCATTGGACTATAAGTAGAGTTCTGTAAGTGTTAGAATATTTGACTTTTGTGAAGATAATGGCTTTACAACAAATAATCTTAGAAATATGTCTTCTTGGTTACTTTGTAGGTTCTTAGAAAATTTCGAGCACATGAAACCAACTTGCTAATTGCAACTAGTATTGTAGAAGAGGGTGTTGACATACCAAAATGCAATTTGGTGGTTCGTTTTGATTTGCCCACAGAATATCGTTCCTATGTGCAATCCAAAGGAAGAGCCAGAGCACCTATCTCAAACTACATTATGTTAGCTGATTCAGACAAAATTAAATGTTTTGAAGAAGATCTTAAAACCTACAAAGCGATTGAGAAGGTATGTGGCAAAGAAGTCCATGTATGTTACTGAATCATAAAGGAATTGATGGGTGTGGGTGGGTGGGTTATTTATTTGTATAAGCTTTATCCTTTTCCACTTCCAAATACCAGAGTGGCTGACAGTATTAAATATTGGAAAATTAGAAACAAAAAACAGTTAATACAATTGTAACAATTGGCTAGATGCAAGGTAATATGATCTTACTCATCCTCAAATGCTTTTTAAACTGCTTTTATGATTCTAAAAATGTAAAATAGTGATTCAGTATTTAGTTGCCAATTAGTTTTTCTTAAACGAGGAAGAAATGCAAAGGAACAATAGGAATCCAGGTTTAATTGAGAAAGATGTCTTGATGAGTAAAAGAGCAAAAGGAATACACTTAGAAGATTATATTGCCCAAAGATAGATGGACAAATAAGAGATCCATACTGGAAGATCTACAGAAAGACGATTAAATACAGTAAGAAAGAAACATAGCATTTTCAGATGAATTAATAACTAAACTGGTTCCCTCTTTTATTTATATTTTTATAAAGTTAAAAACATTTTATATTTTATTCACATGCACACTTTGTGTAAATGCTTTAAAAGACGTGTTTTGAAAACAGCAGTTCTTGCATGCACCCAGTTGCAAAAATAGCTGGGAGTCATTTTTGAAGCAGTTATACCAGCTTTTTTAAAGATACAAATGGTTTGACTATTGTAAAATCATATTTAATATTTTTCCTGCATGTTCCAAAGCAGTTCTTTTGAATCATTTGGAGAACTGAGATATTTATAAAAATACAGAAATTAATTTTTATGCTAATACTCATAAAATATTACACAAAAAGACACTGATATATCAATTATCCTTTTTCCAACAGAAACCAAGGAATTTGAACATTAATTGTCTCTGAGTCAGTATTGTTAGTTTCTTTTTCTTAGCTGGAATGTACTATTAATTTTGGTATGACCTCTTCCATTCTAGTGATTATGATAATTGTTCCTTTTAAAAGGGCTGGGAACTAATATGAAGTTAGTAAAGATATAGACCACAGATAATCTCATACTGTGTTAATTATTCTTAAATATTCTGTATCTTTCACTTTTGTTAATAATGTTTATCTCAATGCTGAATTTATATAATGTTCTTATCCTTATCTATTAATTGATTTTTTAAAAGATTCTGAGAAACAAATGCTCGAAGTCTGTTGATATTAGTGAAACAGAAAATGAGCCTATAATAGATGATGATGACATCTTCCCACCATATGTGTTGAGGCCAGAAGATGGTGGTCCAAGAGTCACAATAAACACTGCTATTGGACACATTAATCGGTATGATGACTATTATTGTTTCCCTATTTAGCTCTATATTTCATATGATGTAAAGTGGTCTTTTAATTGAATGCTGGTAACTGTTTTAAGCATTTATCTATTGTGGTTAAACTAAAGATTTTTGTGTCTTACAAGAAATAAGACAACCAAATCCATTTATTGTTTTATTATTATACTTTTTCTGAAATATATTTAATATTAGAGGATAGGAAGGGAATAAAATGGAAGAGAGGTATCAATGTAATTTTAAAGCAAATAATTCTGTAATATGGGGTTCTTATTTCTTAGCTTGATTGTTTGCTTGTAGACATTTGATTACATGATTAGATAACATCATCTGTGCTGTACTAATGATATTACCTAGTTGGGTAATGAAACATCTGCAAGCAAACAACCAAGTTCAGGGAGCATAAAGGACTCCGCACCATTAGCCTTCGCTAAATCTTGAAATAATAGTGGATAGTACATGCCAGCTCTGCATATGATACCTATGAAAAAGTAGTGGTTCATATTGTTGAGGTGTTCCTCGTTAGGAGAATGAGTGCACCTAGGGAAAAGGTAGTGAGAGTGATGGTGAATAACACACAACCAGCACACAGATACACTGAATCGTAAAATGTAGGTTTTACTTAGAGTAAACAGGTAAATCAAGTCCAATAAACAGTCCAAACCATACACGGTTAAAGCAGTATCAGTCCAGGGATAATCCAAAAACGAAGTCAAGTATCATAAACAAAGTTCAGTAAATAGACTTTGTTAACAGTTGCAAAAACTCATAGCAATCCAAGTAGAACGACGATCACACAAATACGGCAAAACAGGAAATGCAAGGAGAAAGAAACCAGATTTCTAGCTCCATCTTATGGCCATTGGAGGAACCTCAACCAATCACAATTACAGCATTCTCTTAAAGATACAGTATTAAATTACTATCCTGGTTTATATATTTCCAACCCAACTGTTAGGTGACTATAATTCCTAACAGTTATAATAGATAACAGATAATCAGAGTTGGAAGGGACCTTGTAGGTCATCTACTCCAACCCCCCGCCCAAGCGTGAGACCCTACACCATTTCTGACAAATGGCAGTCCAATCTCTTCTTGAAAGTCTCAAGTGATGATGAAAGTCTCAATTTATGACTAATTGAAAAAAAACATAATGTTATGTAAATTATGTTCATAAATTATGAACTTTCTATGAGAAACATTTTTACTAGAAAAAGTAGATTAATGGATTATTTAGCTGGGAGCAATATTGGGTACACGTTGGGCATTTCATAAAACAATTTGTGGCACGGGAAAAAGTAGAATTTTTTCCTTTCTCAAAAAACATTTACTGTGGGTTGATTGAAAATAGTTTTAAGACAATCGTTCAGTGCGGTATCTGCTATCCCGCATCAGATGGGCGTCTCATGATAGGGAGTGAAGGAGAGAAAAAACGACAGGAGACGAAGTTCCTCGGGATGAGTGCGCCCAGAATGGCTGGGTACAAGCTCTTTTATTATGCTCATTCAAAGGAGGGTGATTGTTTATTCAGAACCTAGGTTAAGCCTAGGTCAGACGGAATATACAAATTTAACAATGACTCAGAAAACAGCAGGATATCAGGACAGACAGGATGGCAGGAATTATATTTGATCAGGATATTACTTCTTTACCAAGCTGCATGCCAGACAATGTAATCCCAAGTGAATAAACCATTTCTGCAAATGTTTGACTCCTTGTCTCTGTACGTGCCCTGTAAAAGGTCACTGAGAAGACAGAAGCTTAATGATTACACGTGAAATGATACAATGTTGAAATGTCTGAATGATCCATAGTTGCATTGATATACAATTGAAAGCAAATAAATGATACATAGTTACAACAGTTCAGGACAAAATACATAATTATATCATACAGGATATAATTAATTCCTAATTATATAGTGTATGAAGTATGTAATTCATACTTGATGTGTTGGCCTCTAAACTGGATGGTTTTAAAAAGGAATTAAGTTCATTGAGATGTGAAGAACTATTGATCTTGAATTTGTTGCATCCAGGTTGTGAGGAATATACTACCAAGTAGTATTTCAAAGAGAACAAAGTTGGAAAATGGGTATGTGTCTCTCCTGCTTCCGAGCAGCTTAGAGCAGCAGTCGCCAACCAGTGGGCCATGGCGAGTGAGTCACGAGAAAGTTTTGGTGGGTCGCAGAGAAATCTCACCCCCAGAGCACCCCCACAAAGCAATTAATCCAGGCTGCACAGAAACACAAGGCTGTGCTGCCCACATGGCCCGTGGGAACCCTCCCCGCCCACTCACTACCCGGCAAACTTGCCTGCTAAATTGCTTTTTTTCCTTTTTCCGACCATCAGGTGTTCTGCTGTGCCAGGAGATTTAGATTAGCTAGGAAGCAGGAAATGGTTGGATTTCTTGCTTTCTAGCTTGTCTTTAGATCTTCGGCTCAGCACAGCTGAACCTCCCTGAGGAGGACTGAAGGTTTGCTTGCAAGCAAATTTAGTGCAGACTCACAGCAAGCAAATTTGAGAGACTGAGCTAGCTGATGGGAGATAGATAGATCACTGAATGATTCTGTGAGCAACTCAATCTGCCTGCTTTGCCTGATTTTGGATAAAAATTGTTCTTTTTAATAAAAAATTCAATATTTACATGCATGGTGTGCTGTGAGTTAATTTTATGAGTTTGCATGCAAGCAAATTTTATGTGACGGACTGATCTAGCCAAGGGCAGATAGATAGATCTCTGAATGAATGTGTGATTCTGTGAGCAACTCAATCTGCCTGTTTTGCCTGATTTTGGGTAAAAGTTGCTCTTTTTTAATAAAAAATGCAATATTTATATAAATATTTATAATATTTACATACAAGCCAGGCCCAGCCAGTCACATGACCACCAAGCCACACCCACAAATTAGGCCATACCCAGAGAACCGGTTAATGGTCCCTGGGATCTAAAATTATGAGTTTGGTGGTCCCTGAGGTCCACCTGAGGTGGACCCGTGACTTAGAGGCAGCTGCTTGACCACTATGAGAAACAGAATACTAGGCTGAGGAGGGTTCTGGGCATATTCAGTAAAACTGATCTTATTAGACCATTTTTTTCCCTGGTTTAATGTGATATTACTCAATTAACAAATAAAATTTTCCAGTAGATATCCATTTCAATCTTAGAAACATCCAAGATTCTTCTGTTTGTTGTCTTTATTGTCAGTCTGCTTGGGAGAATTGTACAGTATTATATTTAAATCAAATCATTTAACTGTGAGTGGAAATCTTAGAAATAAGTGTAAAACTATTGACTTATCCATTTGCCTGTTGATTTCTGTTAACTTGTGAATATATTAGCATAAAATATCATTTGCTTTTTAAAATATGTTTTATGTTTATTTTTTAAAATGTGTCAAATAGGTATTGTGCTAGATTACCAAGTGATCCATTTACTCATCTGGCTCCGAAGTGTAAAACTAGAGAGCTTCTTGATAACACATTTTATGCAACACTTTATCTTCCTATCAATTCTCCTCTTCGAGCATCAATAGTTGTAAGTATTTTGTTTTGACTAAATAAATTTTGAGTGTGAACAGTGTTTTCCCTCTTACATGGCTTGAACTTGTTTTTCCTGCAATGCATAACTTGCTGTTATAAAAAGGTTTACTCTGTGCTAAGTATCTTGTCTATGGATTTTATATGATTACAAGATTCCCAGGTGTCTCAACTGGAAATTGATCAATCGGTGGGTTATAATTGAGGTCATTTGAGGCATTGAAATATATACTGTTGCAAAGAAAGAGGTTTACTTTCTTCTCTCTATTTGAATTAAACTAATTGTTAAAGCTTGAATGACAAAGCATTATTTACAAAAGACATAAGAAACTCTAGGGCTAAGTTAATGATTTTTTTTATTAGCAATATGGAAGCATCTTAGTATAGAAAAAATAATATATTTTCCTTTTATATTAAATATTCAGTCTAAATAGTGATGTGTTTTGAGTTTTATAATAACCTGAAATATATTTTTTACAAAACTATTGCCTAGATTTGAAATATATAACTAACATCTGTTCTACTTGGAGCTGTTACTTTGTGTTCTTAAACCTATCCCTTTTACAACACTTAATATATTTTTATGCGTGTTCTGATACAGTTCTTAGTTATTAGAGAGTCAGTATAGCATATCAGTTGAGGTGAACGTTCAGGTATAAGTCTACCCCAGCCATGCATGCTTATTCATGCTTATTTGAGCCTGTTAGACTAACCTGCTGAACAGGATTGTTATGGGGGTGGGGGGAAGAAACTTGAAGAAAAAAATGCTGTGTATTTCATCATGAACTCCAGAGGGAAATCTTAATCTAACGAATTGTAACTAAAATATGAAATGAAAAAAGCACTAAATTTAATTATTATTTATTGAAAGAAAAATTTTAAAGACTTGCTTCAAATTTTATTTCCAGGGTCCTCCAATGAGTTGTGCAAGATTAGCAGAAAGAGTTGTCGCTCTTATTTGTTGTGAAAAATTGCATAAAATTGGTAAGTTTAACGTTTGGAAGCAATATCATTTACTTAAAGAACATTTGATACTGTGTTGACGCTTATTGTGATTTTTTTTACATGTAGAGGGAAAGAAATACCTGAAAATGCCATTTTAGGTTTTTTGGAACTGTCAGTGTTAGTTTTTACTTCTGGTCTTCTTTAAAGTCATTTTTATAGTTTTCTGCTAACCATAATTTTCATATCCAACCTTTGTACCTAATAGTTTGCTCTGGTGGAAATTCACGTATGTAATTATAACAATATCTAGTACAATGTTACTTGAATTATTAGAACAATTTGGTTTTCACACTTTTGGTCCTGGCAGATGATTGTAATCAGTATCAAGAAGGTCAAGTATTTACTGCACTGACAATATTGGCAATAAGCTTAATTCTTTGTATTTTCCATAGAGATTCACCTTTGACCTCCACCAGTTGTTTAACTGGTTAATATGGCTATGTAGACTCACATTTATTTATTTATTTTCCCATTACTTGCTACTTTCTTTTCATTGTACACAATACAAAAATTCTATTAATATGAGACTGACTGATTTGTCTCCTAAGCCTGACAACAGAAGTAGAACTCAGAGTCTCCTGGTTTCTAGCCTGATGCCTTTACTGCTAGACCAAACTGGCTCTCATAAAGACAAAAGAAAAAAAAATCACTTCCATCTTTTCATCTCATACAATATACAAATTATATTAAGTAAGTTAAATATTTGAAATAAAACCTGAAGGTAAAACTTCCATCTACAATTCTTTTAAAAGGGTACTCTTTAAATGACTTCTGTTTCTTCCATTGAAATCACTTTGAAAGATTTCAATCCATTCTCAAATAATTCTCTGAGAGAACAATAGACTGCTCTACTTCCAGATTTTTTTAACTTTCTCAACCCTCTAGGAAACAAAATTTCAAAAATAAACTTTCACCTTTCCATGGAATTTAGATGGTCCTTTTTTTAATTGTCCCTGAAATACTTGGTTAATGTTCTGATCCAAACCCTTTTCCAATAAAACAAAACATGAACCAAAGGAAACAGAAACCTTTCAATGATTCTTACGAATCCCGGTTAAAAGGCTGCTGCAAGCTAATTAACTTTAATAAACACAATCCTCGCCAAAACTGTGCGAGACTGCCAAGAATCACAGATAAGAAATATTTCACAACACAAGAGTTTTCAAATACCAGCTAAGATACTGCAATGTCCGTGAAGTTGGAGTTTCAAAACGTTTTTGCTTCCTACAAAGAATGTCTGATTCACAGCTGGCTTTTGTCTTCTTGAAAGAAGGGCCATTATCTTGCAGCCTTACTCCTGAGTTGCCCATGCTGCTGCAGCTGCTCTTTTCTACGAGCAACCCTGCACGCACGCGCACTCCTCGGCAACCTCATCACTGCTATCAGCCCCCACAATCTCTGAAGACAGCAATGGTTCCAGCCCCTCATCCGAGTCCTCGCTCTCCTCAGCCATCCGTACCTGCTGCCAGCTAACCACAACAGTTAAAATATAATGCTGTGATGTCAAGCACTCCTGCCCATTTCCCAATTGCCTTTTCCGCCTGCAACTTCTGTTTATGATACTTAATGTTAAGATCCCACTGTGGAACTTAGTGATATCTAATTATTTGAGGGGCTCAGGTTTCTTATTAGAAGAAGGAGTAAAGAATGCTCAGTTTTGCACACTGATCAGCATTCTCAAGTCTTAAAAAGGACACAATCCTATACATATTTATAGTTGGTAAATTGTTAATTGAGTATTTTAATGAATTGTTTCAGAGTAAATATGAATAAAATCAATCTGAATTGACTGCTCTCAGACTTCTAATACTATATACTGATTTGAAAAGAATAATATTGCATTTAATGTTCTAAGAATCTTGAAAAAGATCCTCATTAATTTAAACTTGGGCAGTTTCCTTTAATTACTGCTGCAGTAACTTTCCATTTTAAGAAGAGATGGTTATTTTTTATTTTTTTATGTATACTTTGAAATTGTACCATGTTTGTGTAAAACAGGTGAGGAAGTTTGGACCAGTCCCTCATGATTGTATACATGCATTTTATAAAGGTTACTTTATGGATGAGAAAATTATTTCTATATTATGGAATTACTTTATTTATAATTTGTTCTTTATTTATATTTTAGGTGAACTAGATGATCACTTGATGCCAGTTGGAAAAGAAACAGTAAAATATGAGGAGGAACTTGATTTGCATGATGAAGAAGAAACCAGCGTTCCAGGAAGGCCAGGTTCTACAAAACGAAGGCAATGCTACCCTAAAGCTGTTAGTATAGTTCTGTGGATTTGCTATATGTGACTATGTAAAACAAACAAAATGTTATAAGTGATGATATTTATGTAGTTACTTACCAAACACACATAAATTATATTAAAGTAACCAAAATATCTTTACGTCACAACTTTTGAGCACCTCTAACGTTTCAAAATTGACAGTTGAAAAATTTGATACGGCATATATATGTTTAAGATTTTTCTGACTTGAATAGAAGGAGTACAGTGATTCTTTAGTGTCTGTGCTAATCAGAGGATCTTGTAATAATGAAAAAATAGCTTCTGTTGAGGACCTGGGAAAGCATGTACACCTCAGCATCAGAATAATAAGAGTAGGATAAGATTTCTTATTTGTGATGAGACAGTTTTTTCTAGTGAGACCAAAAGGAAATGTGTGACAAGAAATTTGGATGCACAAAAAAGAGATTTTTTCCCATTTTACACCTACATGACTTCCATTATTTAATTTCTCATTTATATGTAAATTACAGTGGAGACATAATAAAGTGGTTTTTAATTTTTTTTCTAATATTAGAAAAAGTATTTAATCACTCATTATTATACTAAAGTCCAGTATTGCAGCCTTATGATAGCTGCAGCTTTGGGTATAATGTGGTTAAAGAGAAATTGTAGAATAGAGGACTGTAGCAATTTGTATTTGAACATATAGCACTTGTTAATAGCAATTTAAATCAAATACATTTGTTTTAGAATTAGGAAAAAGTTTGGGAGGTCTGTTCCACAAGCAAAGGAAAAGAAATCACATTTAAAGAGTTGCCAACTAGTGCTATCTGAGCATCTGCCTTAAGCCTGAGCTTCTGTTCCTTTGAATTGGTTTGCTGCCCAGTCCTATTCAGGGGTATTCACTATTCAGGGGTAACATTCAAATGTTATTTTAATAACATATTATTAAATATTATAACGTATACTATTCAGGGGAATGAAAAGAACAGGGTATAATCCAAGAGGCACAAATTAAAGTAAATATATATTTTTTGGGATTTTGAAGTGTTGCAAACTAATGGGAAACATCAGGTAATAACACTTTTTATTTGTAAAATCTCATTGTCAAATATGAAGTAAGTTTTAGTTAGGAGGAAGTTATATCTGTAACATATTAGATCCTTGGTCTATCCAGCATTGTGATAGCAACAATACAGATTTTAAGCAAGAGGCCTTTCCTAGCCTTACCTAAGGAAACCAGGGCTGAATTTGTAAATGACAAGAATTTTAATGATAAGTTACTTTTTTTATCCAAAATAGAATCCTTGCCAAAGACTCACTAACTTACTGAATGTTATTATTTTTTAAACTGGAGCCTCTTACTTCATTCCATTTTGGTTCTTTAGTTTTATTTATTGTCTTTGTGGTAGAAACTGGTTCCAAATGGTTTTATGATGCAATAACTATCAACTTTTTAGCTGTTAGTTATACAAATCAATAAATCATTGACAACTTACAATTCAATCCTGCATTCTATTTGTTTTAATAATGTGTATATGCAAAGATAATTTATTTACAAACTCTATTTCTAAGGACAATTTTTATTTAAAAAGCATGTTTGTTATATTATGTCTATAGATTCCAGAATGTTTGAGGGACAGTTATCCCAAACCTGATCAACCCTGTTACCTTTATGTAATTGGTATGGTCTTAACTACTCCTCTGCCTGATGAGCTCAACTTCAGAAGACGAAAGCTATATCCTCCCGAAGATACAACAAGATGTTTTGGAATACTAACAGCCAAACCTATACCTCAGGTATAATACACATGTACATGCATTTCTCTTTCTTTTTACATTTGGTTTAAGGTATTCAAGCCAGTCTCTTACAGTAGAACTTCATATTTATGGAATACTTTTTTGCTTATCTTACCTGTCAGTTACCTAATATTTATGTTTTGAAATGTTTGAAATACTATAATAATAAAAAGATCCAGATCAGTAATTCAATTGCTTGTTTCTTTTTCATCACTGCTTTAGAGTGATTCAGTTTATATGGGAATTTTGTGAAATAGAGAATGCAGTTACACTCATTGCCTCTCTGTAAAAGAACTTGCTCATAGGAAGAAAATGTTTTTATATTATGACAGGCTTTCTAAATCCTATGCTTTCTTATCTTTCCATAATTGATACATATTTTAAGCAATGCCTTCTATTGTAGAATGCATATACACAAATTAAACTAAACCCAGATTAATATTTCAAGTCACATTAATGTATGAGAGCATTATGTTCTTTCTTGTTCCTGCATATCTTCCAAAGTATGCATATTTCTCAAATGGGAGTACAATTTTGCTCCAGAAGTTACAGCTAATACAAAATGGAGTGGCGAGATTGTTGGTGAACATTCTCACTAAACTACAACAGGGAACTTTAAGGGAGTTTTCTTGCCCAAGAGGTTCACGTGACCCTAGCATTTCTTTTATCTCAAGACACATTTAAAGCAAAACTATTTCAGCATGCTTTCAACCCCTATTTATTTGGTTTTATTTATTTATAACCTATGATAAGATTGATGGTTTCTTTAGTTTTTATATTGTTGTTCTATTCCTCCCAGAATAGGTTAGGATTGGAATGGGCGATAAAGGACACTAATAAATATTTATGCTTAGTTATATACAAACCACATATGCTCCTTAATCCTGGTTTGCATCAAGAATTGTCTTTCTAAGGTAGCACCTTATAAATAACATTGCAGAAGAAAACCAGAAAATATAAAGGTTATGACTAGTTATTTGAAAAATTGTAATATTCTTACAAGAAAACTGTATAAAAACTACATTGACTTGTATTTTACAAATATTCAGATTATAATATTAGTTTCTATGTGGCTACCATTCGTGGTTCTTGAATGAATCTATTACATTTTTCTGACAGTTTTCACTTTTAACTTGACATTAGCATGGGTTGGTTTTTGTGTTTGCAATCTATAATTGAATGTCTGTAAATATATAATGTATTTTTCAGAGTATAAGACACACTTTTTCCACCCCCAAAAGTGGGTGGAAATGTCTGTGCGTGTTACACAGCTTATGTTGGTGAAGCCCCGCCCACATGCTGGACCCCACCCTTTGGCTACTGCCTCCCAGCAATTTGTCTCCTTGAAGCAAACAGTCTGTTTCAGTTTCAGCACAGCCTGATTAGCACAAGCAGCTGATTGTCAGTTGGATCAGCCCCCCAACAATCAGCTGTTTCAGGCTGCAGGGATTGCCATTGCCTATTGTTGCTTCCGAGTGCCCTGTTTTTGGCCTCTGTGTGCTCCATTTTCCACCCATTTTGATCTCTGCCACCCGGAACGGGTCAAAAATGGGATGTGCAGAGGCTAAAAACGGGATGTGCGGAGGCTGAAAACGGGATACGGAGGCTAAAAATGGGATGCGCTAAGGCAGCAATAAGCTATGGCAAACCCTGCAGCCTGAAACAGCTGATCATTGGGAGGCAATTCTCACCGACAATCAGCTGCTTGTGCTAAACAGGCTGTGCTGAAGCTGAACAGGCTGTTTTTGCTGTTTGCTGCAAGGAAGCAAATTGCTTGGAGGCAGAGATAGAGGCACATTTTTTTTTTGTTTTCTTCCCCCAAAACTAGGTGCACCTAATGCTTCAGAGTGTCTTATACTCTGAAAAACACAGGATACCCTTATGCTGGTTTGAATATTAGATGTACTTTGGTTAACAAGGACACAAATTTTAGCCAATGCCTTCTTGTAACCATCTTATAGTTGTTTGTTTGTTTACCTAGATTCCTCATTTTCCTGTATATACCCGCTCAGGAGAAGTGACTATATCTATTGAGTTAAAGAAATCAAGTTTCACTTTGTCATTACAAATGCTTGAGTTAATCACACGACTTCACCAATATATATTCTCTCATATTCTTCGACTTGAAAAACCTGCACTAGAATTCAGACCCACTGATGCTGATTCAGCCTATTGTGTTCTACCTCTTAATGTTGGTAAGAAGAATGCTGCTTTATTTATTTATTAAAGTTACACAGTTGATTAATGTCCTTTAAATTGTTTAACATCCTTCAACAATCCTTTATGTTAGAGCATTTTGTGCAAAATAAAATGACACAAGCATAAAAACACAACACAACACAAGCATAAAAAATTAACAAAGGGGTTTTGTCTTTTAGTTGTTTTAGATTTTGAATATTACTTGTAAAAGCAGAAGCTAGAAAAATACTATAGTATATAAACTTTAGTCCTTAGAACAGTATTTCAGGTTGATTTCCATTCTTCTGAAAAATTAATTACCATCAAAAGCCCTGTGGTGTTACAAAATTGATTTTGACAAAAATTATTTGGGACCATTAATTTACCATTTCAAAATATGTGCTAAGAATCTGAAAATATTTTCAGTTTTGAAATTCAAACAAAATATTTTGTTTTTTAAGTTGATGGCTCCAGCACTTTGGACATTGATTTTAAATTTATGGAAAATATTGAGAAATCGGAAGCTCGTACTGGCATTCCCAGTACACAATATACAAAAGATACACCATTCATTTTTAAATTAGAAGATTACCAGGATGCAGTTATCATTCCAAGGTGAGTATTTTCTGAAAATTGAAATTAATATCTCTATGTATTTAGAACTATCCTGTTTCTCCAACAATACGGCCTCCCCCAATAGGAAGTCCCAACATGTTTTATAGGCATGAAATGAAATTAAGCCCTTCCCCCCCCCCAAATTAAGGCCTATATTAAAACATGCGAAATGGGGGGGAATGGTGGGGGGGGCTTGCCGTTAGGAAGTACTTTTGTTGCACACCCGGAGATGGTGCTGCCTGTGTTAACCCTGATACGAAGTGCCCCACCAACACTGAGGTCAACATTCAAGCTGTCGCCGCCCGCCCGCCCGAAGATGCAGGGGGGGGGGAAATTAAGTCACCCCCGAAAAGACGACCTAGCCATTTTGGGGGGGGGGGGGGGGGCAAAAAAAAAAAAAAAAAGCCCGGCCCTATTATATGAGAAACACGGTAGTTACTATTTTTTCAGCTTTTAACAGTTTAATGCAAACATTAGAGCATCCTGGATTCCAGATTTCTTTAAAAGGTTACATGTCAAAATAAAAAAAAGTTATCCCAAGTAAAAAAGTTATCCCAAGTAATAGAGTATTAAAACACTTTCATTGATCCTAATAATTGCATAGTGTGAAGAAGTGCCTATCAGGAGTGATATGCAAAATGCTTCAAAGTAAACTAATTCAAGTTTAAAGTAGAAATACCTTGTTTCAAAATCAGAAGAAAGTTGTTTAAGATGAGAACATTTCAAACTTGAAATAAGATACTTCAATTTAGAGACAATTGAAAATGGAAATGTTTTGCCTACCGCTACCCACTAGGCTTCCTAATACAAGATGTGGCATCACTAAAACAGAAAGGAAATTTGATCACATAAATGTTGGATGCAAAATATTCTTCAGAATTTTTGACAGCAGTAAAGAAAATTCTAGAACTGTGTTAATATGGTGTTAATATGGATAGGAAAATTCAATGGAAATTACATAATAATAAAACATGAAATGTTTGATTTATATTTCATGTTTTATTATAAATAAAACATTTCATGTTTTAATAATAATAAAACATGAAATATTTTAAGCATAGCTTGTAAAAAAACTATGGAATCTCTGAATTAAAAATGGAATAGTAATAAAATATATTGTTTTACATTTACCTGCTTAAACATAGAATGCTTTCTTTTTCTTTGGAAAATTTTCCTCCTAATTTCAGTGAAATGGCAATAGCCAAGATCAAAATAACTGTTCATTTAATGTTGTTCTTCAAAAGAATACCTATTGAAAGGAAGGGGATTTGTATTGTATTTTAATATTTGGGAATATCAACATCTTGCAGAAAATCTTATTGGAAGATAAGCTCATTGCTTTTGATCAGTAATTATTTTGAAAATAAAATTATATTTTATTTCAGACTGGTTTGTAATTAAATCCAACATCAGGAAATGATAGAAAATTTATTTGGCACAGTGTTTGACATTGGCATCGAAATATCTGTTTCTATTCAGGTATCGAAATTTTGACCAGCCTCATCGATTCTATGTTGCTGATGTCTACACAGATCTTACACCATTGAGCAAATTTCCTTCACCAGAATATGAAACATTTGCTGAATATTATAAAACAAAATACAACCTTGATCTGACCAATCTCAACCAGCCATTGCTGGATGTGGACCACACATCTTCAAGGTAAAGTCAACTATCAAAATTTACACATTTTTCCTTGTAGTGGTGATTTATAAACAAATGGCATCAGGTTTCCATGCGGATGGTGACTTTAGACATATTTAATGTTACTTTTTTCAAAAAGAAATGTGTTCAGGGGACAATCCGACACTAATGCATTTTCTTGAGGATTTTTCAGATCTGCTCTAAAAGTGAATTCTCTCTCCCAAAGGCCTTTTACTTTCATCGTGGAACAATATATAGGTTGTTCTAATATCAACCCACTCTATCAGAGAAGACTAAAAACCTTTTGGGGGAGGGGCTGTCATTTCCTTCATAGTCCCTAAACAGAAACATGTCTTCCTGTCGTCTTTTCGGAAGCATAATAAACAGCAATTATTAAAATAGAATAAATAAAAGCTGGGTAAAGTCAAGGGAGGCTGCAGTTAGGTTTACCCACCTAAATAAGATGGTTCCTCTATTTACTTTTTCTCAACTCCTCCTGAATAGAATTGATGCACAAATCACTGACTCAGGGGAAAAAAATCAATTATGTAGCTAGATTTTTTTCCTACAGAAAAATCTCCATATTTTTCAGCTTATGATATACATTCAATTCAAAAGAAGCAAAACATCCCTACTTCTAAACCAACTTTTTTCTAAATCAACTTTTTTTCTTGTTTCCATCTTTCAAGATGGAATTTGAAATATTATAGTAAGCCTTTTATAAAAAGCCTTGTCATTTTGTTATAGACTTAATCTTTTGACACCTCGGCATTTGAATCAAAAGGGGAAAGCTCTTCCATTAAGCAGTGCAGAGAAACGAAAAGCCAAGTGGGAAAGTCTGCAAAATAAACAGGTAATAATATATTTTCTATTTTAGAGGGCTCAGTAGCACCTTGTTACTCTAAACTTTGTAAGATTTTAAAATGGAGTTTTGTCTTGTTTTCTATTAAAGATTTTGGTTCCAGAACTCTGCGCTATACATCCTATTCCAGCATCACTGTGGAGAAAAGCAGTTTGTCTCCCTAGTATCCTTTATCGTCTTCACTGCCTTTTGACAGCCGAGGAACTCAGATCTCAAACAGCTATTGATGCTGGTGTAGGAGTCAAGTCACTTCCTATGGATTTTAGGTATTAAATACATTATAGTTTAACTATGTAGGAACACTAGTCTGGAGTTAGGCCAATTTAACATGTTTTCACACAGTTTCTCAGTGGATCCATAAATGCCCCATCAGAACTTTGCGTTTTTCAGCTTACAGAAAAGAGATGTTTATATTTTGCTAGTATATTTTCCAAGAACTAAAATGAAGTCTAATGATTTACTTGCCAATGTTAACTTGGATAACAATACATAATTTTCCATAGTACAAATTTTTAAAATTATACTTCCATAAATATTTCAGATGTTTATTTGTTTCTTACTTTTATTTCTTACTTTTTTGAAATCAGTTCATTTTGCTCTCAGGTTTTTTAGTTGCTGCTAATACCATGGACAACATCCAGAATTCACTGAATAGCAGGACTCCCATCTTTTAATTCTTTCAAACAAAACAGTTGTTAATTGATTTGGATTTTATGAGATCTAAAAACAGTTTGCAAAGCAATATAGTTATAATGCCATTGGAGAGGGATATATTGAAAATCAAGTATCAGCATTATAAACTAAGCCTTCTATACTTGTATCAATTAGACATTTTTAATTACATAATTTATTTTTCAGATATCCTAACCTGGACTTTGGATGGAAAAAATCTATTGACAGCAAATCCTTCATCTCTGCTCCTAATTCTTCTTTAGAAGAGAATGAAAATTATTGTAAGCACAGTGCAATTATAGTCCCTGAAAATGCTGCACATCAAGGTGCTATTAAAACCTCCTCTGCAGATAAGCATGACCAAATGTCTGTGAGCTACAGAGCATTGATAGAGTCACCTAGCAAACTCCAAAAGGATGTCTCAGTAGAACTGGCAACAACTAACGGTGTTTCTTACAATAAAAAACTTGCCAACAGCAATTGTGACATATCTAACAGAGAAATTTGCCAAGAAAATCAACTGAGTTACTGCAGGCAAGAAATACCTGTACAATCAACTACCTCGTATCCTATTCAAAATTTATACAACAATGAGAACCAGCTCAAGTTCAGCAATGAATGTACTCTGAATAATAAATATCTTGATGGAAATGCTAACAAATCTACCTCAGATGATTGTCCCAAAATGGCAGTGACCACCAGTGCTTCAGAAGGTTGCAAGCCTTCAGAAGAAAGTATGGATTCTGTAACAAGCTCTTCCAGTGGTTATTCCTCAAGAACCCTTGGTCCAAACCCTGGTCTCATTCTTCAGGCATTGACTCTTTCAAATGCTAGTGATGGATTTAATCTGGAACGGCTTGAAATGCTTGGTGATTCATTTTTAAAACATGCCATCACTACATACTTGTTTTGCACTTATCCTGATGCTCATGAGGGACGCCTGTCGTATATGAGAAGCAAAAAAGTGAGTAGTGTATCCATGATTTTCCACTCTCTGAGAGTTTCAGTTTGTGTACAAACCGGCAAATCCAGTAACATGTAGCAGCGTTGTTGGAGTATATACATATAGTTCCCACTGTCAGCTGCCTTGTTCACTGACCAATGAAAGTTACAACAGTGCTGGAAAAATAGATTTATAACCAGTCCTTGAACTTGTAACCCTCACAGTGTTCTTTTGATTGCATGATTGTGGTTCAGTTGTTTGTTACCGGCATGCATTGTGCCGATCACAACATCTTACTGTCACAGGATTGTCATATGTGACTTTCACAACTGGTTTTGACAAGCAGTGTCCATGGGCAAGCTGGCAGGAAGTTGCAAGTCACAGTCACCAGATGTTGCACTGAACAAACTAGTGATTTGTTTAATAACCGCAGCAGACATGACATAACTCTGGCACAGTCATATGAAATTTCACTTAATGCCCACATTATTTAGTGAAGGAGTTGCCAGCCCTAATTGTGATCAATAAGTGAGGATTACCTGTATTGACTTATTGTCTGTATTCTGTGTACCATATGCATTTGCAAAAGTAATTTGAGGAACTGAAGAACAGCTTTGTTTACCTTTTTGTCACTTTAGAAACAACGATATTATAATGTACAGGTACTCCTCACTTTAGGACCATTATTTCAATGACCAAAGTTACAACAAGGCTATGGTGATGCTAAATAAATGGTAGTTAGACTGGTCGTTGAAGTTACATCTGTTGCAATGCCCCCATGGTCACATGATCAAAATTCGAATGCTTGGCAGCCTGCCCGTATCAATAATTTCAACATCCAATTCCACTCACCCACCTATCTTTCCCTCATCTCTGCTCCTTTAATTGTCCTGCAGTCTGCCACTCCTGCTGCCCTGCATTTTGCCACCCCAGTTGACTCTTGCCCTCTTCTGCCTTCCACCGCACAGGAGATATCCCTGAGGTGTTGTGAGACTTTGTGAGACATTAAAGAGACATGAGCTTTGCAAGGCCTTGTGGATGTCTTGTGAAGGCATCTCATATGACTAGTACCTGTCTCAGCAAGGCATGACTCAGCAGCAGCAGGAGAAGGAAGATGATGATGGTTAAGATCCGCAGGGGACAATAGGGTAGGATGCAGTGGCAAGATAGGCCAAAGGGCAGAGATGGGAAGATCAGCAGGTGGGAGGAATTGAAGTAGATGTGAGCATAGCAGTATGGCAGAGCCTCATATGCTGGAGGGAGCTTGCTGGACCCAACAGGGGGGGAGGCAGCAGGATGAAGTTCGGAGTTTACACAGAGTAGGAGAAGGATGAGATCCTCACCTAATGATGGCGTGGTTGAAACAACTGCAACTGGGAGTACCAGAACTACTGTTGCTAAGTGGCGTGGTGACGTGATGTTCTCATAACTACTTCATCTAACCACATAAATTCCAGTATATCCTAATTTTGTTCTTAAGTGAGGGGTACCTATACTGAGCTTATCTGATGGATTTCAGCTGTGTTTTCAAAAGTTACAAATTTAACAGAGGCGGATTTTACTATCTACCTTTGTAAATATGTGCTTTGCATTTTTGAATATTCTGTTTATGATAAACTTTTCCCCCCTCAAAGGTCAGCAATTGTAACCTGTATCGTCTTGGAAAAAAGAAAGGGCTTCCTAGTCGCATGGTAGTGTCTATATTTGATCCTCCCGTGAACTGGCTTCCTCCTGGTTACATAGTAAATCAAGACAAGGGTAACACAGACAAATGGGGAAAAGATGAAATGGTAAGTCTTTTAAAATACTACGTCTCAGTTACAAATGTGTTGTTGCAAGAGAAACAAGAAGGCCCTTACAGAACCAGTCTTCCATAAAATATTGCCTGCTTTTTTATTTGTCTTAAAACAGCCTCTAATAAAAGTAAGAATAAATGTTATATTGGAAGATTAAATAATAATTGGAAATAAGCAAAAAATACTTGTGGGGAAAAGATAAGATTTTACTTGTCTTGTTTTGAAAAGATAAGATTTTTTTCCCCTTTACCTGTAAGCATAGAGGAATGAATAATTCAGTTTTGAAGGTGTGTAAGCTGCACCTATTTAGTTTTTCGTGAAAGTCATAATGCAGGTTTTTTTAAAGAAGGGTTGAATCAGACACAAAATAGCAATTAGGAGTCTCGTTGTCTCATGACCATTAATTTCTATGTGACACTATATGAAAATGCAAATATTCTCTTCAGAAATAACTCAACTTGAATGCATATTTGTTCAAATAACTCAAGTCAAATATTTGCTTCATGCAAAAGTTATAATTAAATTAAGTTAAATTTAATTATAATTAAATTGAGTTAAAACTTTATTTACCTGAAAGAATATGAATCTTTTTTTAAGATAAGGCCCCCATTTGGAAAACCCTCACTATAAACAAGATAGTGCCTAAGTTCTTTGCCTTTTAAACTGAAGATCTATTTTATTCTGTATTGCATTCATGCAAATTTTACATGTAGTATTTTCTTTGTTATGAGACATCCAAATGCATAGCAAGGAAAAATAATAAATTTGATAGTATTGGAATCAGATGTCCTTTTCATCCTAAAGTTCTTTAATATCCAATCCCAAATTCCTGAGTTACAACTGAAGTTGCAATTTAAGAAAAGTATTTCAGTGTTATTGTAATAAGGATTCTGTTTTTATTATTCCAGAATAGAATCAGATTTTGACAAAGTTTTCTGATAGTTTACTATTTAACAAGAGGTTGTTGTATTGCCTTACAGAATCTGAATTCCTAAAATCACAACTTTGAACTCATATTTCTCCTGCTTTCTCAGAATATTTGTTGCAAAAATACATGTAACGGTATCTTAAAATGCTTGTTTAAAGCTCCTTGTTGTAGATTATTTTAGACCAAGTTCTGGATTCTTATATTACTATGAATTGCTTTACAGTATAATAAAGAATATTGTTTGACAAAAAGCTTTATTGCTAGACTTCTGGGTGGAATAAATAAACTGAATGATATTGTAGTACTTACTTTCCCTTGAATTTATCTGTAATAATTACAACAGAAGTCCACAGTGGTTTTTTAGGTTTATAATTAGTGTTTTATCCATTAAAAAGTGATTAGATGATTAGATTTTTTTTTGTGCAAATCTGTTTTCTGAGATTCATACTTTGACTACAAAACCACTAGAGGGCACAATAAAAATATTACAATGTAATATTATTATACCATAAAATATTTTAAATATTGCCTAAATTTATACAAAAAAGGAAAATGATTAAAAATGAATTTGCTTGCAGAATTATTGATTAACCTAAAAGCACACATGGATAATTACCCTAATAAAATTTTGAAAGCAGCAGAATACCTCAAAAACTATATTGTGACCATTTTGAAAAAGTAATTAATATTAAGTGAATTTAAAAGATAAAGTTAGCTGCTGATACCTAATTATTTAAGTTGAGTAAAAAGTATAGAAGTCCAGAACTCTTTAAACTGAAGAAATACCTTCATATGAACAATGTAAGTGTCCAAAATTATGAACTTTTAGGTTTCTGGTTATTTATTTTATTTAGCGCACGTCAAGGTTTCTGGTAATAATTTTGGAAAGAGTAGAAAGTCACGCTCATGACACTTCCATCATTTCTAGACAATCTCTGTTGTGGTCTGTACTTGTGAACAATTTTGGTTACCCCACATATAATTGATATTGTACAGCTGAAAAAGGTGAATAAAGGTAATCAAAATTATTAACTATTTCTTCTGTGAGGTTGTATTCAAGGATTTTTAGTTAAAATGAAAAGAACTTCATTTTTATTAGTCATGAGTAGAAAAATTTCTGATTAAGTTAGATCATACAAGACTTGTGCTTGTAAGAAAAAGAAATGCTTCCTGAGACTGTCATGCTATGCATGGTGTTAAAGAGAATTAGACAAATCAGTAACTGCTTTGTCATGATCGTTGTACTTTATTTTATTTTAGAGGGATATAAAATTTAAATCACAAATTCATAGTGGTAACTGGCTGAAGTTCTTTTTAAAGAATTATAAATGTTCAGCTTTCTCGGAAGTTTTCATTGCATGCAATTGTGGTTGGAAAATGATAGTGGTGGTACAGACTTGTATTCATAGATGCATTGATTGAGCCTCCAGCTGAACAGATAAGGTCTTATCTGGCACAGGGTAGTACAGCTAAGTCTTTTCAAAGCTAGTTAGGAAAAGGACAAGAAAAATGTATGTTATATCCTGTTTGAATTCCTCATTTTTTTTAAATCTTGGATGATATACAAAGTTTCCTTTATTGTAGGGGGAGAGGAAATACAGAAAAGAAACCAACAGTTGGTTTCTTTTGGAGGTAATTTCAATTTCTATTAGGCACCAATTATACAGTAGAATTGAAAATATAGCTCAGCAAAAATAAACTGAAATCTTTCTATACAAATGTCCAAATTCATAACCATTTATGTGGAGTTTGTTATTATTGCCTTCATATCATTTTTTGGCTTTCTTTAGGTAGATAACACCATACATGTAAGCTGCCCTTTTTGTGTCTATAGATATTAAAGCAGTGGTTGCCAACCAGTGGGCTGGGGATTTGGTGAAAATTTTGGTGGTCTGCAGAGAAATGTCACCTCCGAAGCACTCCGCAAAGCAATTAATCCAGGCTGCGCAGAAACACAAGGCTGTGCTGCCCACATGGCCTGTGGGAACACAAGGCTTGTGTCTCATTGCAAACAACACGAGGTAGTGAGGGGAGGGGGGAAGGGCAGAGAGGAGGAATTTGCCCCACTCACCCCATGTGCCTCACCTGGCCACCTGGCCGCTTCTTTCTTCTTTTACTTTTGACTGCACGCAAGGAAAGCAGCAAAAGTCTTTCTTTCTCTTCTCCCAAACTCCGCCAGAAATGAATCTTTGGGACCCTGCAAGGCATCCTGCTCCAAGAGACTGCACCAGTGCGACAAGTCTCACAAAGACTTATTTCTGGCAGAGTTTGGGGGAGAGAAAGAAAGACTTCCGTTGCTTTCCTTGCATTAAGCCAAAAGTCTCCCCCCCTCCCCCCGAGAACAGAGCTGGAGACTGTATCCTGCAATCTCAAATAAATAAATAAATAAATGATCAATCGGTAGGAAAACGAGGTGGGGAATTTTCCTGCAGACTTTTTGGGGAAGCCACTGTCAGTCAAAATTTATATTAGTGTCCACAGGATTTAAAATTATGAATTTGGTGGTCCCTGAGTTCAAAAGGTTGGCGACCCCTGTATTAAAGCATACTGAGAACTACTTAATTAACCCTTAAAACATTTGAATTACCAAAGTCTGATGAAATATTTTTGCATAAAATCATAGAAATCTCAAATATTTTTAACCATTTTTGTTTGTTTTGTGCCCAAATTTCCTTGTGTGATCTTGTGATGGTATCTGAAAAGATTATCCTCTTAGAATTTAGGGATGTAAATAACTTGTAGGAGGCCAGTTCGATAATTAGATGTTTTGATATACAGGTAGTCTGCGAATTACAACTGTTCATTTAGTGACCATTTGAAGTTACAACAGCAGTGAAACAAGTGACTTATGAGGATTTTTCACACTTACCACCATTGCAGCATCCCTGTGGTCATATGATTTACAATCAGATGTTTGACAGCTGACTCACATTTAGGACAGTTACAGTGTCCTGGGGTCTTGTGGTCCTTTTGTTGACTTTCTGACAAGCAAAGTCAACGGGAAAGTCAATTCACTTAACAATTATGTTACTAATTTCACAGCTACAGTGATTCATTCAAAAATGTGGCAAGAAAGTTTGTAAAATGAGACAAAATCACTTAACTAATTTCTCACTTAGCATAAATTTTGGGCTCAATTGTGGTGGTAAGTTGAGGACTACCTGTATAGCACTTCTTTTCTGAATTAGTCTTGTCTTTATCTTCATCCAGCTAAGATGACTGTCATCAGTTTAGCGTTTTTATTACTTCCTCACGTTGGGCATTAGAAATGACACAAAAATTAGCATAGTCTGTATCCTAATGATTTCCAAATCAAAATATCCAGGTTATTTTACCATTGGATTTATTTAGATGTTAAAAACACGGTTATGATTATGGAGCTTAACAGCAAACAACTGTGTGAGAGAAATGTTTGTTCCAAGGTGTACCTTCTAAGAGGAATTGGAACTACTGCCCAAGAATATTTCTATTGATCGACAACATTTACTGCCTTTAAATTTTATCTACAGCTATTTTACATGAAGTTACAACATGATTGTAAAATTTTAATATGAAGGTTTTTTTTCTATTTTTAGACAAAAGAGGGCTTACTGTCTAATGGAAAACATGATTATGATGATGATGACGATGACGATGAGTTAATGTGGCGAGTACCCAAGGAAGAAACTGAGTTTGAAGATGACTTTTTGGAATATGATCAGGAGCATATCAAATTTATTGACAATATGTTAATGGGTTCTGGAGCATTTGTAAAGAAAATATCACTGTCTCCATTTTCACCTGCTGATAGCAGTTATGAATGGAAAGCACCCAAAAAATCATCTTTGACTAATGTTCAATTTTCATCAGATTTTGATGATTTTGACTATAGCTCATGGGATGCAATGTGCTACTTAGATCCTAGCAAAGCTGTTGAAGAGGATGATTTTGTTGTAGGTTTCTGGAATCCATCAGAGGAAAATTGTGGTATTGATGCTGGAAAACAATCTATCTCATATGATTTGCATACAGAACAGTGCATTGCTGACAAAAGCATTGCAGACTGTGTAGAAGCCCTTTTGGGATGTTATCTGACCAGCTGTGGGGAAAGAGCTGCCCAGCTTTTCCTCTGTTCATTGGGTCTGAAAGTGCTTCCAGTTATTAAAAAAACTGAGTGGGACAATGTTCTGTACTCTTACAGAGACCATTTTAATAGCCAACAGAAGCATTCTTCAGCAAACTGCATTTCTGCCTCTTTAGCTAAGCAAGAATCTTCTCACTGTAAAGACTTGGTATATGGCTGTTTAAAGATTCCTCCAAGGTGTATGTTTGATCATCCAGATGCTGAGACAACCTTAAATCATCTTATATCAGGCTTTGAAAACTTTGAGAAAAAGATTAACTACAATTTTAAGAACAAGGCTTATCTTCTTCAGGCATTTACTCATGCCTCCTATCATTACAACACCATTACTGGTGAGTCATATAAAATTTTATCTAAGCTTGTGTACTTAAAGGAATGGAAATTATTTGAAAGACGTGTTAATTGTATTATTCTATAATTCTCTCTTATCCCACAATCCTTATCAAGATTGTTACCAGCGGTTAGAATTTCTGGGAGATGCAATTTTGGACTACCTCATAACTAAGCACCTTTACGAAGACCCACGACAGCACTCACCAGGAGTCCTAACAGACTTGAGATCAGCTCTTGTTAACAATACCATCTTTGCCTCACTGGCTGTAAAATATGACTACCACAAATATTTCAAAGCTGTTTCTCCTGAGCTGTTTCATGTTATTGATGATTTTGTACAGTTTCAAATGGAAAAGAATGAAATGCAAGGAATGGATTCTGAGGTTAGTCGCAAAAATATTAATAATTTTGATTTGAGTATCATTTAAAATATATGGATTTATGCATAGGACATAAAACAGCAATAATGGTATAGACAATTTTCTGTAATTCAAAAGTGCCATTTGCCATATATATTTACAGATTAATGAATGTGTTCAAATATATCATACATACAAATCCACAGATCATAAAAACATAATATCTCAATTGTATGCATATGGATACAAATAACCCCTTGTAAAAAATAAAACAGAAATTTCACTTCCCAGGCAACAGAAAATTGAGCTATTCTTTTTACTACAAGGAGAGAGCAACTCTCAGGCTTGGATTCTACCTATGAGAAGGCAAATTGGCTAAACATTTTGCTTTCCTTCTCCACTGTTGCTGCTTCCTGTCTTATCATGTCTCACCTAGCAGCCTTCTTAGTAATGACACTGATAGGCCTCTGCCAAAATTCTTTCCACAGAATTCCCTAATTCTGTGCAAGTAGCCAAATAAGCCAGTTTTATCACATTCAAACAAATTAGGATACAGTCCAGTTGTATTTTTAATATAAACTTTGGAATGACTTTTATTGGACAACTCTTTCTGATGACTTTTAGCTCCGAAGATCTGAAGAAGATGAAGAAAAAGAAGAAGATATAGAAGTACCAAAGGCTATGGGAGATATATTTGAGTCCCTTGCTGGTGCAATTTACATGGATAGTGAAATGTCTCTGGAAATGGTTTGGCAAGTGTATTATCCAATGATGAGGCCATTAATAGGTAATGTAATTGTTTTCAGAAAAAAAGATTCTGTTTATTATTTTGATCAGGAGGATTACAATTTTCTGTATATTTTTATTATAGAAAAATTCTCTGCAAATGTGCCCCGTTCGCCAGTAAGAGAGCTGTTGGAAATGGAGCCAGAGACAGCCAAATTTAGGTAAGAATTCCTGTTTTTCATATTTAAATAAATCTATATAATAATTTTATGCTTACTTTGTATGAGAGAGAGAGAGAATGGTAAACATGACTTTTTCCCCATGTATCAAAAACTGGTTTATACTAGTATATATAACTCTACAATTACATATAAGATTTTACTTGGTTATTGTCATGCGCAAATAACCAGAAACAAGTTGAGTTCAAAGCACAAAATTTATTACATGCTACCTATACACAAGACTCTGATCGACTAATGTTCAGGGCAAATTAATGTTAGATAAAATAATTCACTGGGGGGAAGGGGATGGACTTTGGTCTCTTGTAGGAGCATAGCAACTCCAAACCAATGATATGTTTGCCTTGCCTTCAGATTCTGCCAGATCATCTACCGTTATTATTGCAAGAAGACTAAATAAATATATCTGTATTTACCAAGAGTTGAGTTCAACTCAATAGAATTTTTAACAGTACTGTGGGATTACTATTGCTATTCTTTGGAATTAATTTCATATTTACTATTTTCATTATAATTTGATTTTTTGTTTTTGTTCTAATTTGTATTCATATAGTCCTGCTGAAAGAACTTACGATGGGAAGGTTAGAGTAACAGTGGAAGTTGTAGGAAAGGGGAAGTTCAAAGGTGTTGGAAGAAGCTATCGGATTGCCAAATCAGCAGCAGCAAGAAGAGCTCTACGAAGCCTCAAAGCAAATCAACCTCAGGTTCCGAATAGCTGAGATGTCTTCTGAAAAAACAAATATACCATAAAGAGAAAATTTTAAAAAATATATGTGTTGAGAGGAAAAAAACTGAAGACAGCAATTAAAGTTTGGTAATAAAGTAGTTAACAACATAAACATGTATACATAATTTTGGAACTAATTGTAGTTATAGGTTTTTTGCGCAAACACAATCTTGTCTTCTTTCCTCACTTCTGCTTTGTTTAATCACAAGAGTGCTTTAATATTTAGCAAGTGTTCAAAACAATTGTCAGGTCCTTGGGTTTACTTTTCCACTACAGTACAGATTTGCTTTGCTTAGCTTAAAGGTCAGGGAGCCATGTCTCTTGTGAGATAAATATCTGTATCTCTATTATCTAGAAATATGGATATATCTTGAAATTACTTTAATCTGTGCACTAGTGCCAGTCACAAAGCAGTTATAAACTGTGCTGGATAATATGGTGTAAAAATAAGTGTGCCAGTATTGTCCTTGTTCTTTCCATGTCATCTTTGCATTAAGATGGTTCCCAATCATTATTGCACTTATTTGTTAGGGACAGATTTTTAATTGAAATGTCTTGCATTCAAAAGAATTTTAAATTGATGCCACATAGTCTTGCATTAAAGGTTCTTGCCTTAAAACTATGTACACCCTCAAAATTAAAAAACTTTCAGTTTTTTTTATCTCTTTGGAACAAACTGTATTATATTCCCTCCACTTTTAGAATGCATTTTGCAATGATAAATCTCTGTATTTACAGTACTTGTTAGTTTAGCTGTGACTTAACTTATTACGCAAGTAATAGAATTGTATTCATATATCCGTAGTGAGGTTATTTTTAACATTTCAAAGGAAATTATTAGTACAGACTTTATTTGATATTGCAAAGGAAATGTTTTTTTTCTTAATTTACATTGTTAAGAAACCAAGAGTCTAGACTAAGCAGTGTCCATTACTCTTGTAGAACTTCCTTTCACTGCAAGGGGCTTATGCAGGAGATTTTCTTGGTGGATTACTGCCATGGTTTACTGGAACTTAGTAATGATAATTGCACAGTGAGAACTGTTGCATTTTAAAAAAAGAAATGAGAACCTTTGACATATCGCACCTAAAATATGCTGCAGTTTTTTTATTGGATACCTATTTAACAAATAGAGCACCTTTACACCTTTAAAAGCAATTTCCACATAATTCTTACTGTACTTTTCAGAGTTGCATGCATATTTCACCTACCAAAGCTGTGCTGTTAAAATGCCACGGAAGTTGTTGTGTGAGAGAAACTGCCATACTTTTGATACATCTGTGACTTAGGTTCTTTAATGTAGAGTGACTAGCTTATTATTGTTGTTTAAGTTGATATGAAATTGTAAATTGTTAGGCTATGCCTCAATTTCTTTATACATTTGTAGGCACCCTTCACTTAAATACCTCAGTTCTTTGTTCTTTTTATGTCTTTTTTTCTCCTTTTTTGCATGCATCGTTTTTTGTTTGTTTGTTTTTGGTGCTATGTGTATGTATTATGCTTGAAATTTTAATTTTTGCACTGTAACTATAATACCTCTTAATTTACCTTTATAAAAAGCTGTGGGTCATCTTGCACTCCCACCAATATCAATAGAGGTTTGCTGCAATTTTACCCCTGTTAATTATGCTTGAAGTTTGAGAGAACTGAGCAAAGTTTTTAATATTTTCCAGCAGAGTGGTTTACTCCTGATGCTTTTTTAAGTGCTAAATTACAGATAATCCTATTCTCCACATTTAAATGCACACACCCCTTTCCACACCAGGATATTCATTCAAACTGTAAAAAAGGGGAGCATCTGGTTTATCTTTGTGAAGAATAGAATCATAAATTAGTAAGAAAAAAAATTAAGTTAAATTTCAGAATTTAATTTTGAGTGACAAATACCTTGTTTAAATTCATAATAATGAATCAAAATAATATTTGTGTGCAGCTTAATTTAATGAGAGAATAAAATGCATGGAAGTGCATACAAGTTTTTGTATGTGTATAGCGCAACCATTTCAGAAATATGAAGAAGCAGTTTTTTCAGCTTTAAAATAGTCTGTTCTTCATTTCAGCATGAATGGTTATCATTGATTTTGTTCAAAAAGAATTAAATATCTCTTTCCCTGCCCTCTCTCTCTCTTGGTCCCTCCCTCCCCTCTCATCCCCACCCCAAATAGATAAAGACTGATACTAAAACTGTATTTTGGATTATGATAGGTGCTATGGCATTGAAACAAGACATAATTCCTCTTCAGCCTCCGATTCTTTAGTTGGTTATATCCATATTCATACATCATATTTTCTCTATCAATAAAGGGGGACATATAAGATTTCCTTATGGAATAACAACACTGTAAAGATGATTTTAAAATAAATATTGTTAAATTCATCATTGTGGCTCAAAGTAAATATAACACTACTAAATAATTGTTAGTAAAATGTTTTTTTCCCAGGAACCTTTTCCCTGTTTTTTTCCAGATTAGTCTTTAAAAATACTCATACAGGTGTTTTTTTTTAAATAACATGTGTTATCCCAATCACATATATACATTTTTGTAGTTTTATAAAATGCCATACCCAAAGTACAATCCAATCATATTCAATGAACACATTTTGTACTTGAATAATTTCAAAGAATAGGATATTACATGATGGCAATTGAAGAGTCTGATAATTAAATTCCCTTATCTAAACCTATTCAGTGCCTCCACAATACAACAAGCCATGTAATTGAAATTACTGAATAAGACCAATTATAAATCTGGGTCCTGCTGCTGTGGGTGTCTGTGCACAGTATTGCAATGTCTCTGTTCTGGCATTTAGCTCAATTGTTAGAATGCACAAAGGTAACATAAAACCCACACATAAAATTTTTGACCTTGTACAACTGTTTTCCCTTTTCTAGAAAATACAATTGGGTATTTTGGGGGTATTTTTAAAACCTAAATTTGAAAATTAGGACTGTTATTTTTTTATACGCCACAAGTATCAGATGAAAGGGACTGTTGCAAACCTGTCTTGTATAACACAGATTCTTCGTGTTGACAACTGAGGGGTTAATGGCATAAATGTATTTTCAGATGTTTGTCTATATGTTAAACTGTCTTGCTTATGGTCCTCTTAACTATGCTGCATTTTTTAATTTTTATTATGGCTTTGTTTTGTGCTGTTCTTTTCATATAGCACAAGTAATCATTGCACTTGGTACCATGCTTTACCTCATTTCAAGGAGAAATACCCTTTTAACAGAAAATATGGTTCGGGGCTTGCTGCTGTTTTGGTTTATTAAATTTGAATAAGACCACTAGAGTGTTTGCAGTATGTCAGTTAATTTGTACAAGTGGAAAAGGCCATTTGCTGTTGGTTTCCTATGGCATGTTAGTATATTTGTTTCATTTAAATGACTGACTAATGAAACATTTCCATGGAGCCCTTTGTATGATTAGAAGATACTGCCTCAAGTGTATACTCCTGTATTTTATAAGATTTCTTTCAGTTGCAGCTGCTGATGCTTTATGCCATAGTTTTTGGAAATTTCTCATCTCCACAGGAATATATATTTCAACAGATACAAAAGGCTGCAACAGAAAGGAGTATCTTTGCACGAACAGAATCTTGCTAAATGCTTCCCTCTATCTTTATCACTTATTTTTTAATTTCTTATACCACATTTTAATTTTTTTATAAAAATGGTTAAATGTTAAATTTAACTTTGATTTATTCCCCTTGATGAAAATTCACATGTCTACCTGATGGTCACTTACATTCTCCTTTATTTTGGATGTGAAAGGATCTGGTAACTTTTTATAAAAGTTCTTTTCAGTGTAACTCTTGGTTCTGTTCCATTCTAAATATACTGTAAGTGGTATAAATTAATAGTAAAGGCCTTTTCAAATTGGAAGTTATTTGACCATACTAAAGCCATGCATTATTCTTCTATATTCTTCAATGAACATAGTAGAATTAGTTGTATGTGACTAATGAACACAAGGTTGAATCAAAGTTGAATCAATCATATTGATGGCAAATTTCATGTTCAGTAAGGAAAGATTTGATGATTATAATTATATATTTTCATTCAAAAATGTATAATTTACAACTATAAAACATAACTGAAACCTAACAGCATTCACCAGCAGAAATCTGATAACAGATCTCCAGGATGTCAATGTAGAATACAAAACAGTAGCCACAATGTATTTGAAGAATAATTCTACATATATCTGTCTGTCTCAAAGTCTGCTAATAGAGTCCCTCTACTTGTTTGTGTTTTATAATATGGATAACCATAGACTGTTTAAACTGATGTCATTCATGTAACTGGTTTACTACAAAAGGAAGTTATATGGAGAAACAGAAGTTGGAAAAAAAGTTGAAAATTGCAGGCTTTTAAACTGTTAACAGTTTGACTTGAAAATGGTTAAAATCAAATAGAATGAATAACATAATTTTATGGACAATAAAAGATTCCCATCACATGCTGCAGCTGTCTTAAGGGACATAAAATGTAATTCATTCATACTGTAATCATGCTGCAGGAAATTGCAGTCTGCACCTTATGGATCACAGTTACCTTTAATATTTTTTTGTAAAATTGTAGCTGAATCTATCCCCAATAAAGTTATGTTCTGTTCATTCTTGTGTTTTTTCTGTATTTTAACATAGCAATGCGTATATCAGATTGGATTATTGTTCATTAAATATACTGCCTTTACTATAAGAGCCAAGCATACACAAAAAGTTTCTGATTTCACACGTACATTTGAACAATAAATAGTATATGAAATCTTTGTCAATCAAGCAACTAAATCTTCCTAAATCATAATGAGAATATAGGACAGATAGTTCATAATATTCTTCTCCACAAGACACTTTCATCTACCTTATCAGAAACTGAGATTTTAGGAATAGAATTCTAAGAATGAAGATAAACTAACCTGCAGTCTTGGAATAGATAAGACTTCAACCTGAGTACCAAAGATCTATGCCCTATTTTACCCCAGAATTTTTTTCCTCATAAATAGTCTGATTTGGAAGCAGGGTAATCAAGCTAATAATTCTTCATAAACCTTTCTGTTTAAATGCAGTGGAGCACTGTTTGATCTCTAAAAATTATCACTTGTTACTAAAAGATTAAAACAGGAATAGATGAGCTGAGTGTCCAATGTCTTAATCAGAATACTACAGTACCCCATTTCTACAGCAGCAATATTTTATCCTCAATTTTACGCACAAAGCATCTTTGTAAAAAAAAATCTCTATTTTCTATAGTAATAAGAACTTTTCCCCATTTAGAAATGACTATGTGGTTTTGAAGCCATTTTTTAATCTATCTTCCCTATACTTCTTAGCAATCAATAAAGTTCTTAACTAAGTACTGCCAATCATGAGTTTACTTAAGTATACATTGCATTCAGAAAGTATTCATACCCCCTTTTCTCAATTTTGTTATGCTGCAGCCTGATTCTACAGTTGCTGAAATTCATTTTCTTCCTCATTAATCTACATTCAACACTCCATAATGACAAAGTAAAAACAGAAATTTAGAAATGTCTGCAAACTTATTAAAAAGAAAAAACTGAAATCACTTTGGCATAAGTGTTCGGACTTTTTGCAACAACACTTGAAATTTAGCTCAGTGCCTCCCATTTTGATCATTGCTGACATGTTTCTATGTCTTGATTAGGTAAATTGATTGGACATGATTTGGAAAGGCACACATCTCTACAGAAGGCCTCACAGTTGACAATGCATACTGTAGCAGAACAAAAGCCATGAGGTCAAAGGAACGATCTGCAGAGCTCAGAGGATTATAACAAGAGAGATCTGGGGAAGATTACAATAAAATTTATGCTGCACTGAAGGTTCCTAAGAGCATCATGGCCTCTATAATTCTCAAATGGAAGAAGTTTGGCACAACCAAGACTCGAGCCACCCGCCCAGTCAAAAGGCAATCGGGGGGTGGTGGTGGTGGTGGTAAGGCCCTTAGTAAGGGAGGTGACCAAGGATTCAATGGTCACTCTGAGATCCAGAGATCTTGTGTGGAGATGGGACAGAGTTCCAGACAACCATTACTGCAGCCCTCCACTGATCTGGGCTTTATGTCAGAGTAAGTAGACAGAATCCTCTCCTAAGTGCAAAATACATGGAAGCCTGCTTGGAGTTTGCAAAAAAGCACCTGAAGGACTCTTTTGAGAAACAAAATTGGTCTGATGAAACCAAGATTGAATTGTTTGGCCTCAATTCTAAACATTATGTTTGGAAGAAACCAGACACTGCTCATCACCAGAGGTTTCAGCAAGTTCTGACCAGTTCTGGAGAACCGGTTACGGAAATTTTGAGTAGTTTGGAGAACCGGCAAAGACCACCTCTGACTGGGGATTTTACAGTATCTTTCCCCTGCCACACCCACCAAGCCATGCTCACAGAACCAGTAGTAAAAAAAAAAAAGAATCCCACCACTGCTCATCACCAGCCAATATCACCCCAACAATGAAGCATGTTGATCATTCTGTGGGAGTGTTTTTCAGCAGCAGGGATTGGAAGACTGGGTTGAAGAAAGGCTGAATGGAGCAAAGTACAGGGATATATCCTCAGTGAAAACCTGTTCTCCAGCACATAGGACCTCAGACTATGGCTAAGATTAACTTTCCAACTTTCCAACAATTCTAAACACATAGCCAAGACAACAAGAGTGGCTTAGGCAACTCTGAATGTCCTAGAGTGACCCAGCCAGAGCCCTGACCTGAACCTTATTGAACATCTCTGGAGGGACCTGAAAATGGCTGTCTACTGACAGTTGCCACCCAACCTAGAGTATTTGCAAGGAGGAATGACAGAAAATCCCCCAATCCAGGGATGTTAAGCCCCTGTCACACTGCACCAACGGATGGAAAGAGGATGTAAAACAGAGAAAAACACTTGCCATCCATTGGTTAACGCGATGCTTCCATTCTGTACTCACTGCCTCCGTTTTGCTTCCTCTCTATCCGTCCAGCATCCGTTTATTGACGTTTCATCCGCTCAAAGTTTTGAACTGCTCAAAACTTTTGAGCGGAAAATGTATCCAATGCGTCCGTTTTGCATCCGTTACGCATCCGCTATATCCGCTAGGCATCCGCTGCACATCCGCGCAACTCCATCCGCTCCAGCGGTAAACAGACACAGGGAGGAAGCGGAACAGATGCAGAACGGATGCCTAGCGGATGCAGAATGGAAACAAAGCATTTAAAAAGGAAAAAACGTTTGCAGAGGCGACCTATTAAGGATGTCTAGAGGATGCCTAGAGGATGCAAAGGGACACCTAGGGGAAAACCTATACTGCCTATAAAAAGGGGGAGCAACTCACCTGGATCTCACTTTCAGACCAGCAGCCCTGCGGTGCAGACCTCTGCATCCTTCATCTGACTCTTCCTCTTCCACAGCATCCAGTCATGTCCACCATGGTTCGTAACAAAGTCCTTTTGGCAGCCACCATCCTTCTGCAACAGTGCGAAGCCATCTAAAGACTCTGTGAACTCTACTACGGGAAGAAAAGGAGGCGGCCAAGAAGCGTCTGGGTCCGAAGATGGATTGGGAGAAGAGCAGAGTACGGACTGTACAACAAGCTGATGGTGGAGCTCAGGAACGAAGACACTCGTGCATTCCAGAACTTCATGAGGATGCCTCCAGCCATGTTTGACAAAGTTGTGCAGCGGCTGACACCCAGGTTGACCAAGGCAAACACCAACTTCCGGCCCAGCCTGGACCCTGGGCTGAAGGTGGCACTCACTCTGCCCCACCTGGCCTCAGGGACCACGTACACGAGCATGCAGTACGGCTGGAGGGTGCCACACAACACCATCAGCATTGTGGTCAGAGAAGTGGTGCAGGCCATCATCGAAGAATACATGGAGGAGCTCCTCCAGTGCCCCTCCACTGAAGAAGGATGGAAGAAAGTTGCAGAGCAGTGGCATCAGAGGTGGAACTTCCCCCACACCGTTGGAGCCATAGGTGGAAAGCACGTAGCCTGCAAAGTGCCAGCCAAGTCAGGGTCCACTTATTTCAACTACAAGGGCTTCTTCAGCATCATCCTCTTCGCCATGGTCGATGCTGACTACAAGTTCATGCACATCGATGCTTCAGGCAACGGCTCATCTTCAGATGCCCAGGTATACAATGCCAGTCACCTCAAGGAGGGGCTGGAACGCAACCTCATCGTGGGCTTCCCAGATTCAGAACCCCTGCCCAACGACACACAAGATGTGCCCTACTTCATCGTGGGGGATGACACCTTCTCCCTCACAACCTACCTCATGAAGCCCTATACCTCCAAATGCCTCACCCATGAAGAGAGGATCTTCAACTACAGGCTGTCCAGGGCAAGGCGGGTGGTGGAGAACGCCTTTGGCATCCTGGCCAACAGGTTCCAGGTACTTCTCACCATCATGCAGAGACCGTGAGGAGGATCGTGGAAGCTTGCTGCATCCTGCACAATCTCATGCGCACCCGCTACCCAGTCTTGCAGAACAGGCTCGTGGACCTCCAACAAGGCAATGGGGACATGGAGTCTGGGGAATGGAGGCAAGGGCAAAATCTGATAGACACTGAGGATGTGCAAGGCCCCAACAGAGCTTCACGTGAAGGGAAGAAGCAGCGCAACCTCCTGAGACACTGGTGCAACTCCCCAGCTGGAGCAGTGGAGTGGCAAGACAGGATGATAGATGGTTAATGGATGCTTCCTTGAGCCTGTGGCATAACACTGATGAGGTTGTGCCATGTATGTTGAGTGGCCCTACAATGAAGAGGGCATTAATAAAGAGTTGTGTTTATGTTGACATGTGTGGATGATTGATTACATTATTATTGATAATAAAGGGCCATAGGTGTGGCACCTGGGAGGGTGGACCATACAGTCCCACTATGCTTGCACTGGAGGTTTATCTCTCCCACAGCTATTACCCATTCCAAAGCTATCCCTGCCCATCCCACTGCTATCCTTACCCATCCCACAGCTATTACACTTCCCACAGGTATCCCTGCCCATCCCGCTGCTATCTTAACCCATCCCTCAAGCCTGCAAAGGCTTAAACCATTTCTAAAAGTTTCCACCAAGACTTTATTAAAAAAAAAGAAATGAAGCAAGTGTGTGAATCAAAGACAGACTTTATTAACAAGAAGCTATAGAAGAAAAATGAGTCTCTGGCACTCCTCATGGTCGTTCAGTCTCAGGGGTGAAGGGTCCAGGTGCTGTGGAGGTGGCTGGTGCTGGAGTGCTTGTCTGATCCCCCGCATCATCAGCTCCTCCAGAAGCAGAAGCAGCAGAAGCTCCAGCCCCAGAAGAGCGAGCCCGTGCTACAGAAGCCCCAGCAGAACCAGAGTGAGGGCCAGGGGGTGGGATGGTGGCCCTGTCCCTCTTGCCAGGGCTGGCAGCAGATGGCTGAGGCTTTCTGTTCTTCCCCATGGTTGTGGGGTTGCTGGCTGGCAGGGAGGCTGGCAGGCAGGCATGAACCAAGGTTGGCAGGAAGGCATGAACCAAGGTTGGCAGGAAGGCATGCACCAAGGCTGGCAGGAAGGCATGCACCAAGGCTGGCAGGAAGGCATGCAGCAAGGCTGGCAGGCAGGCAGCAAGGCTGGCAGCAAGGCTGGCTGGCAGCAAGGCTGGCAGGCAGACTGGCTGGCAGCAAGGCTGGCAGGCAGACTGGCTGGCAGCAAGGCTGGCAGGCAGACTGGCTGGCAGCAAAGCTGGCAGGCAGGCAGACAGCAAGGCTGGCAGGGAGTCTAGTAGCAAGGCTGGCAGGGAGGCTGGCAGCAAGGCTTGCAGGCAGGCATGGAGGCAGGGCAGGCAAGGCTGTCAATCCGTCCGGCAGCAGGTCTTTCCTCTGAATGGTGACCTGCTCCGAGCTGCTTCCCTCATATCCGCGGGGCTTACGCAATGCATCCTCCCCGCATGCGCAATTAACGCTAGGCATCCGTTAGGCTTCTGCTGTGCATCCGCTAGGCTTCCGCTCTGCATCCGCTTCATCCGCTGTGCATCCGCTGTGCATCCGCTGTATCAGTTCCGTGTCCGCTTTGCTGAGGCCCCCCGGAAGCCCTGCAGATGTGCCATCCGCTCTCATCCGCTTCCATCCGCTGGGCTTCCGTTCCGCATCCGCTTTCCATCCACTCTGCATCCTGCCCCCGTCCGTTCCTTTCCGTTATCCGCTCTGGTTATGCAAATTTTTGCCCCTTTTGACAGCGGATAACAACGGATGGAACATTTTTCTCGTCTGCTGTGTCTTTTTTACAAATGTTTTGCATCCATTGGGCAGTGTGACAGGGCCTTAAAGTTTGTCGTGTCATACCCAAAAAGACTCAAGGCTGTAATTGCTGCCAGAGGTGCTTCAACAAAGTACTGAGTGAAGAATGAATATTTATGCCAATGTGATGTTTCAGTTTTTTAATTTAAAAAAATAAATAAATTTACAGACATTTTTAAAATTGTATTTTCACTTCGACATGGGATACTGAGTGTAGATTAGTGAGGAAAAAAATTTCAACAACTGAAGAATCAGGCTGCAGCATAACAAAATTAACAAAAGTGAAGGGGGTCTGAATACTTTCTGAATGCACTGGAAATAGTTCTTGCTTGAATTCTCTGGCACTTTGGGTGACTTGAAATGGGACATAAAACTGTTTGAGTAATTGATGTTACAAGAGAAAAAGTGCATGTTTTTTTTTGAAAAATGCAGTTCCATTCACCATAGCTGATAAATACTCTATGCATTCCGAATATATTTGTGAGTGATGAAGCACCACAGTTTAATTAATAATACATGTTTATGACTTGGTTTTGTGATTCTTTTCCCACACAAAATGCAGCCTTTCAACTGCTTACAGGGAGACGTATTGTCGAATTTATACTCTGAATGTTACAATGTTTTTATTGGATTTTTTCATATATAACAACCCTTAATATAATGAATTAGAAGGCTGAAAAAAATTCCAGGCTTTATGACATACCCTGTTACATACAAATGTGTACCTGCACCAACAACGGTGAATTTTATTACGACTATTGTAAAACAATACACTGCAGATGTGTGGACAAAAGCTAAACTTCTTACCACCACATCTTATAAGTTAGATGCATTTCTAGGTGTAAGCCTGTATTACCTGTAATACAGGTAATTCTCGCTTACCAATCCTTCAGCACCCATTTGAAGTTACAATGGCATCTGAACAAAGGACAGCTGTAACCAGTCTTCAAAGGCTACCCCTGTTGCAGTGCCCCTAAGATCATGTGATCAAAATTTGGGTGTTGTGCAATCAACCCACATTTTCAACTGTAGTATACACCTCAACAGCTGCCAGCCACCTACTATTCCCCACCATCTCTGCCCCTTTGGCTGCCCTTAATGAGAGTGTGGTCCTTGGATGCCCATAACAGAGTGGCAAAGCCTCTGCCCAAGGACCTGGCTCTGGGGCTGATGGAAGAAGAAGGGCAGTGGTACAGGTGGTGGTTTCCTGGGTAAGGTGATGGCTGTCAACAACTGTCACCCACATTACCACCCAGCCTTTGCTGGCTCTGTCTTGCTGTCTTCTCTGCCAGGCCCAGTGAGCTCCCTTTGGCAGGCTAGGCTCTGCTGCCTCCAGTTATGTGTTTCCCAGATGTGTATACTTGCCCACTACCTCGATACCAGGCCAGAATAGAATGGCAAAAAACTGCTGGTGGCAGCCAGAGAGGGCTGGTGAGCCCTCTCTGATGAGGTCCAAGAAGCATTTCTGATTCAATGGTTGCCCTTTAGAATGAGCTCCCAACCACCCTCAATGTTTAGTTGATCTCATTGCTGCTGATCCTTAGAAAGTTTTCAAAGACTTGACTATTCCCCAAGCACTGGGATCAGGAGTCCTGTTGGGAGAGTATGCAAATGTGAGCCAGATCTCCTGTTATTGATAGTTATGTTGTTGTTTTGTCTTGGATAACTTTTTTCTTGCAAGAGTCTCAAAGTAACCATAGTTAAGCTGAACAGCCATATAAACTCTTTAAATAAAAATGTTTTTACTCTCACAAGAACTTCTGAAAAATAGAAGATACACTTAACATAATGTGAATTAAGGTGTATTCCAGGAAGCAGAGAGAGAAGGGTGGAGCAGGGAAATCAGGGTCAGGTATTAAAAATAGGATTTTCCCTGGTAAATAGAAATAATTGCATCAGCTGAATGCCCCATTTAGCTTCCTTACAGACTTCCCAAGTCTATCAAAAAGACATTTTCCTTAGTCTCCTATCTTGGACATCAAGATACTCCTTTTGAATTGTTGATAATCTGTTAATTATTACATTTATGGAAGAGATCCAATCTAAAAAACTAAAGAAAAATTTCCCAACAGTGAAAATAATTAATCACTGGAATGGCTTGCCTCCAGAAGTTGTAAATGCTCCATCATTGGAGGTTTTTAAGAAAAGATTGGACAGCTATTTGTCTGAAATGGTATAGAATCTCCTGCTTGAGGAAAGGGTTGGACTAAAAGACCTCAAAACTCCTTCCAACTCCGTTATTTCCTTAGCCTCTTATAAGTTTTCTTTATCCTAAAGTTAGAAAAACCTGCAGTCATCCAGAAGTTGATGAACAATTAATTCCCAGCAACCTCAGCCAACCATGATGAGTTATAATTCAACAGTTTCTGGAGAACCACAGGCTTCTGGATCTTTGACCTTAAAAAAATAAAACAGCTTCTAAATTAGGGCTGTCAAACTCCCAGTCCGCAGGCCAGATGCATCACTCACTGGCCATGCCCACACCCAGTTTAGCAAAGGGGGAAAAGATCCCAATACATCATGTGATGCCACCAGGACACCAGGAGTTTGACACCCCTGTTCCAAATGAATGGCAGAAAGATGATTGAACAATAAATCATCTTGGTGATCAAAATAAAGCCTTTGCCATAGGTTTGTACATGAGGATGGTAGAGAGATGTCAAATTATTCTTGTTATGAAAATAAAAGCATTGTCAGCATGTGTCTATTTTCATCTCCAAAATATAGAATATATAGTGGTAGAAAAACAGGTCAAAGAGATTAGCTCTTAAAAATTACAGAAGCATAAGATGGCTAAATAATGTTTTCTATAAGTTGTCAGGCATGGACACAACAAACTATGAATTCCTTTCCTGTCCTGACTTGATCAGGAAAAGGTCCAGAAGAATACAATGTTCATTTTTTAAAAATGTTGCAAACATGAAAAAGAAAGAAGGCAGGAGAAAAGTTCATTTAAGTCCTTGACTAAAAGAGGCTACTTCTGCTGTTGTAAAAAGGCACTTAAACTGTTCCAGTGTAATTGCAAACCCAGAGAAACTCAAGAAATTCATCTTAGCTAATAGCACTTGACTGTCACCATGCAACCTGTCCTGCCATTTGGCAATGTTTGTTAAGACACCTTGAGTCTGAGGTTTTTAATTGTTGGCTAAGTATTTGTATAACACAGATACACACAAAGAGAGAGAGAGAATGAAGTTTATCCAAAGCCAGAGAATGACATGAAAAGTTTTAACTTAAGCAGCAAAATAGAAAGGCTAATCTTATTTAAAAGTAATATGTGTTTCTTGATTGAGTGCCCAGATACACTCAGCTGGGACATTTTAGTGGAATCGGTTCTAAGTTGTTATACTGAGCTATAGAGACTAAGGTTTCCTGTGTTCACATTGCCAGACCTGAAATACTCTTGTGGCTGTGTTTAATAAAGAAACGAAAGTCTCAGGGTAAGCGGATATGATTTTTTATGACAGAAGGAATGCAAATAACTTTTAGTCTCCTTGCCTAGACCAGGTTTGGTCTGATTTGATGGAGTTTAATAATGACTTATAACCTGTGCTGACAATACACAGGCCTCTGCAACGTCATTTAACTCATTTATTCTGCTTGCTGTAAAAACAAAGAGATGGCAAATAAATATATGGAAAGTTCATTGTTTGTCAGAGGGACCAAGCCAAAAGTTTTCAGTGACCTTTTAAAATATAGTCCCTTGCTAGTACTAAAACGTCTGTCACTCAACGCACACACATGCATGACTTAGCCTTTTAACCCATGCATCTTGTTTTTCTCTCTTTCAACTGGTTGTATGAATTTCAAATCAGCTGTAGCTCTTTAAGTCCTCCCACCCTCTCTCTCTTTCTCTCTCTCTCTGCATCGGAGGATTACTGTAAATTGCAGCCTGACAATTACAATGTACAGCGCACTGGAGAGTTATTAATGGATAGGCCTACTGATGGCCTTTCAGCACAAGATCGGGCCTGGTATTCCTCACTCGTAATTGGATCCAGGACTTGAGCCTAGTCTGGAGAGGAGGCTGGGTGGGAGGGACAGGAGGGGGGCTGGGCTGCAAGGCCCTGTTTTATCAGAGGAAAGTATCAATTGATCATAGATAGCTCCTATTGGAGACGTCAAAAGCTCTAATTCACCCTCTTCTTCCTAATGACTTGTATGGGCTTAAGCGGCTCCATTGCTTGACAGCCTGCTCAGCTCCATTGACGAAACCTGGCAGGTGGTTTTAATAGAAGATTTCAATGGAGAGTGATTGTAGGAAAGACCATGAGGCAGGCGGAGACACAACAGAGCTGAGGAAAAGGAGAAGAAAGAGGCTGTCTGCTTTCGGTACTATGAGAGAAGGCTAATGTGACGAGAACTGAAGTTAACCACCACTTCCATTTACTTGGCACCTGCGGGGGGCTAGTTGAAAGAGAAAAACCCAACCAGGTCTCAAATTTTGCCTGGATTTTTTCTCTTTGGATTGGCTCTATATTTTAAGCAGAGTATAAATTATGCTTGACACATGTAAATGGAGTGTGGTGGTGGCACAGATACAATAACCCACTCAAAGCCATCCTGGAGTGGAGTGGCATGGAAATACCAGTAATAAAAAACCTCTTCATTTCCTTCTCTTTAAAAAACAACAACAGAGGACTTTTTCTCAGAGTAAAGGCCAGTATGTGTGTATTGGTAGGAGGAAGTAATCTTCCGAATAATTTATTTATTCAGAGATGGAGTAGTTCTGTATAAGTATGCACTCTGAGTCTAGGATTAGACACACTTAAGGATTAACCAGTTTGAACAACATTTCCTGGACAAATACATCAGTAAGCATCCAGCTGTTTTTTTCAAGCTATATGTACTTTGCTATATGTACTTTTCACTTCAGTTGTCCATTTAAGAAAGTAAATACCAGAATGCAAATAAAATGATGTAATTTGGGACAATGAGCACAAAAATATTTCGGGACAATATGCATAAAAGAGAAATGTTTTAAATAAAATGCATGCAAAATATAAAAGAAAAGAATTGCAGATTCTTGGAGATACGGATCTTGATGGAGATACAGATATCAATATTACTTCTTAATGCATTTTTATAGTCATATAAATCTCCTCATACAAGTGCAACTCAAAAATAGCTTACAATAAAAAAGATTAAAATCAAACAATAATTGCAGAATGACACCACTTCAAACTCAGTGCATCCACAAAATCTTTGCAACCTAATTGATTTTTAATGACAAAACCAGTCTGTCAGAATAATCTAAACCAGGGGTGGGATTCCACCAGTTCATACCTATTGGCTAGAACCGGTTATTAACACTCTAAGCAGTTCAGAGAACCGGTTGTTAGAAGAAATTACTGGCCTAATCCTGTAAGGAAGGCAGGAAGGAAATATTTTGCTGTTGCTTATAGAAACTGCCTCTCTGTTAACCTTTGTTACATTCTTGGCAGGATGAGACTTCCTGTCTCAGGAACTTCTCCGGAGTTTTTTTCTCCTCCTTTGCTGGTACTTTGCTTGTGTGGAGTGACCATTCAAAGTTACAATGGCACTGAAAAAAGTGATTTATGACCATTTTTCACACTTACGACTGTTGCAGCATCCCCACAGTCATGAGAGGCCAGGCAAGGAGATGCGTGCCTCAATGTGAGTGATATTGAATCGGCCACACCCAGCCAAAAAAAAAATCACCCAGCCATGCCCACCAATTATCCACGCCCACAGAACCAGTTGTTAAAAAATTTGAACCCCACCCCGATCTAAACCCTTAAATCTTAAATCTTGAATTTGGTTCCGCAACTAACTGACAACAGGTAAAGTTATTACAGCAAGACTAGGGATCGCTTTAAGTGCCTCACTGAAATGGCAGCTTTCTGGCCAAGTTCAAGATTACCTTGAGTCCGTATGGGCCACATTTAATAAACTAAACCAAGAGTGTCAAACTGGAAGCTGGGGGTCGGATGTGTCATGCATAGGTCACGCCCACCCAAGCTCTGCAAAGGGAAAAAAGTCATGAAACACGTGATAGCAACATGAGACCACAAGTTTCACAGCTGTGAACTAAACCATGTGTTTACTATTGTGGGAACAATTGAACTAATTATGCAGAGGAGTATATTCTTAAATTTTAATGTATTCATTAGATATATAACCAGTCGTGGTTCGCCAGCAGCCGGTGCAGACAGCAATGGAATCAGACAGTAGGGAAGACTGGGGACCAGTCAGGGAGTCTGTAGAGGACTTGGACCAGGGTCCTGCATCCAATGCAGAGATGCGGCCAGGACTATTTGGGAGTGGGGTGCTGCCCTCAGAGCCTTCAGAGTCTGGCAGCAGCGAGGCAGAGGACCCAGGGAGCCTGTTCCCAGTGCACATGTGCGCAGAGCTGCTAGAAGGCAAGAGCAGCTGAAACAAAAGGGACAACTCAGGAGTAAGGCTGGGAGATGATTGCCCCTCCCATAAGGTATAAAAGTCAGGCCAAAATGACAAAACCTTTACAGGAAGCAAAGTAGTTTGATCAGTACAGAGTCATCCTTGAAGCTCTCTATACTTCGGTTGGTTTTTCTTGTACTCCGTTGGTTTCTTTTTTTAGTTAATTTGATACTTCTGTTTTAGCAGCAGTTCTCAGCACTGAAAGGTGTGTGCTTATCTTGGGGAATTGTTTGAACTTAATTCTGGCTGGGAATGAAAACATTTCCCAGTGTTGTAATAAAATAGGTTTTGTTTTAAAAATAAGTTTGTGCATAATTATGGTTTATGAAGCTTGGGTCAGAACATAACCTAAGAATTTCAGTCAGGATACAAATTCACCCCAACAGATCGTAAGAACAGACAGAAGGCTGGGTCTTTGCCTTGGTCTAATATTTTAACCATCAGATTGACTCCTTCACTCACCTACTTTTCAGATAGATCTCAAATTAAATACATATTAAAATAACTGAAATAGCATTTGAAATAAACTCCATAAACAATCTGCCACTTAATTGCCTTTCCCCCCCAAAAAAACAAACAGATCTTGGGATTGAAAACAGAACAGCAGCTACGTTTGATGTTAAGCAAATCCAAACAAAATAGAACAGCTGGAAAAGGAAACTATAACCTTGTGTTAATGATTGTGTAATAAATAAATAAATACATCTGCAAGATGTTGATGGAATAAAAGAATTATGCCAACGAATTTATTTTTACAGGTTTGGCAGTTTTTGCTTACTAGCAGTACATGGCGGCATTATTTACTGGAGACGAACTTTTGTATACCACAGGCACTCCTCACTGACATCACAAGCACTTTATCCAATAAATATCGGTACTCCTTGAATAGTTACACAGTAGCACATAGTGTGTACATTAATAATGGTGACACAACATTGACAACTCAGGCTCGTACAGCAAGATATTGTGGTCTGAGGCTGGGGAAAAACTATTCTTGCCATAAAAAAACCAACTTTTGGAGGAACAAGTATAGATCCACTGTGCTAAATGAACAATGATTAAATAATTTGTGTTATATAAACTTTAAATTAGAGAATGTGGAATAATTTACTGCTTTTTGATAACTAAACCAATATGGATTATAAATTGACAATAATTTCATTTCACTGTAAAGCAAATATATGTTGTTTTGTGTTAACTTAATTTACTCATCCACAATTGAAGATGCCATCCTCTTGCAAGTTCAGCATTTCTTTGTTCTATTCTGTGCCCCAAAGTATTCTTGTTTTAACAGTGATTCTCAAACTTAGCAATTTTAAGATGGGTGGACGTCAGTTCCCAGAATTCCCCAACCAGTCTACACAAGTTGACAAGTTTGAGAAACATTGCTATAGAACATAATGATGCTGAGAACATAGTAACTCTGAGATTGGTCTGGTCAAAGCACTGATGCTCAGTTGTAAAAGTTTTAAACAAAAACTATTTTTAAACTTTTGCATCATCTGCAACTGTTATAAACATTTTCTTCCATCAACATGTATATTTTCCTCAGCAAAGAAGTATTTTGTTTTAGGTCATGGGAAAGGCCTTTAGGCAAAAGGATTCTAGCCTGATTTAAAAGTTGCTCTGGATTCTCTAATCCCACAGTGTCATCAGTGCTGGAGAGCTGAATGGTTTATTTCCAGCTCAGTTTGTATGTACTTTAAACTATATGAAACCTAGTACTTTACACTGTTTTGAAATGCTACAGTTCCCCAGACATTTTGGAAACTGGTCTCACTCACTGCCCAACTTTTGTTTGTATCTTCTTTAGGAGGTCTTTCATATGGAATGGTGGTTTGATGGCCTTGCAGCTCACTCAAATGTATTTTTCATAATGCCAAATGCCTACAGCATAAAGTTATGTAGAGAAAGAAGGATGCCAACCATTTTATTTTTTTTCTTCTACATTATGGGTATGTGGACCTCTTGGTGTTTTGTTTTGTTTTTTGTTTTATTCTAGAATCTGCAGAATGTGAAGCCACAACAATGATTGTTTGATAATTGTTGGTCCATGTATACTTGCAATAATGAGGATAATTAATTGCAAGTGTGCTTGAAACTTATTCTAAAGGTTAGGCATGAAAACAATAGTGCAGGCAAACATGTAGATCCCAGCTTTAATAACCAGTGGGCATTGAATCAGTGGGTGGAGGGAATGATGCAGAAACACTAGTGCATACAGCAGGAGTATCAAACTTGATTTCATTGAGGGCCACATCAGGGTTATGTTTGACCTCAGGGGGTCAGGTGGGCAAGGCATGGCTGGCCACTATGGCAAAGCCCACAAGCACCTCCCCAAGCTCCATTTTTACTGGCAAAGAGATGTACGAGGCTGTTGCAGCCAAAAATGCAGCCTGGGAGGGCCATGTGCACCCCCACCCCCCGAGCTCCATTTTGACTGGCAAATGCTCCGCGGGCCAGTCCTTCACTGTTTCCAGGATCCAGCATACGAGCCTTGAGTTTGACACCCCTGGCATACAGAATAGAAAATCATAGACAAGTTGGAAAAATATTTATTCTTACATGTATTTATAAGCTTTTTTTCTTGTTAAGTCATTAAGCAATTTGCAATAAATAACAAAAACCACAAGAATAATTGCAAAATAATGATAAAACAGAGAAATGGTACTCCAGTATGTGACAATAGACAAAATAAAGTGGTTTACAAATGTAAACGAGCTAAAATCACAATCAAAATGTAACCCAGATAAACAACTAAATAAGGCTACCGTATCTGGTTGCAAAATTTCAGAGGCCCACTATATGGTGTGGCAGTCAATATTTAAAAGTTTTGTGTAAGTCTTTGCTGACCTGATCATCCTGATTTTTGCAAAATGGTTTCCTGATCCTAGGAAACCATATTGTATTGTGTAAAGAGGCACACCATGCAAAAACACTACCTGGGAAGCTGGGAAGTAGCATTTATGACTCCATGCCAACCACATAATATGGGCCAGATTTCAGTGAGGTTTAAATCCTCCTGTATCATGAGATCAGAATCTCAATCACCATTAAAGGCAGATACTGACAGATTGGATTTTAGAATAACACTGAAAATTCATTGCAGATGATAGTTTCAGAGCCTCCCAAGAGCTCTTACTAATAGATGGTACTTGAAATCTGTAAGAGTGCATGTAGTATATGTAATTTCTCAGCCCTGACTATATTGTTGCTAGAGGGCAGTGATTTGTCTGCCTGCTCTGCCCTCTTGAAAGAGCTCTGTGTGAGAGACATGACAGATAGATCCCCGATGGCAAGCCTTTGGCCAGAAAAAGATGCTGATAGTTCTTAGAGCATAAGCAAAAGGTACAAAGCAAGTCAAACTCTCCAGGGGCCAGTAGACTTTGGGGCAAGATAAAGCACCTGAGAAATATTGAGTGAGGATTAATGTCTGTCAAAAACTCTCTTGTCTGAAATAATAAAGTCCATGTCAGCAGAGGATATGGAGATAAAACAGGTCCATGTTCTAATGGTGAATGTCCATACTATTTCACAGATGAATGGAGTTCTGCTAAACCAAGTTACCTGACAATGAGTTTGGTTCATTTTGAAATACTTCATTGTACAAGTACTTGATAATTCTTTGAATGACAGAAATTCTAGCATTTTCACAGGCAAAGAGATTGTTTTTTTAAATCATCCTGGTTCTCTCATGATTTTTTTTGCACAAAGAGACTGTGAGGTGAATCCCCACATATTCAAACTTGCTGATTCTGTTTCTTACATCTCTTGAAATGAGAATGAGAATTTCTGTGTATTTGCGACAGGGTCCTCTGCGTTTTTTTCATTTTTCTCTAAAGGGTTTGGGGGGGGGGGGTATTGTGCCCTTGTTCCATAGCTCCACACCATGAAGAACAGTCTTCTCAGTCTAGTATTTTCCATATACATTTGGCCAACCAATGCAGGAGAATATTTGTAGCTCAAGGTTGAAATGAGGGGTCCTTGATGTTCCCTGAGCTTGCTTATTTTCTTGCAGACATTTCATCATCCAAACTAGGTAACATCATCAGTGCTAGTAGGAGTGAGTTTGCTCTCAGTTTATATTCCAGTGGTTTGCCATGTCAGTGTTGATGGGGATGGTTTTAGAGGTTATTTGGGTGGGCTGTTTGTTGTTGGCTTGTTTACCATTAGTTGGTTGGAGTATTGTTTCCTTGATTGTTGGTCTGACATTTGAACTTATTCTCTTATCACCATAGCTAAAAATTATCACATTTCAGGTGGATACATTTGAGGAAGGATGAAATAGATTATTTCTAGTACAACCATCACAAGCTTGTTTCCAGAGACATTTTTGCAGCCTAAAACTGCCCTCTTCACTCTTACTGGAAATTTGCTTAATTGAACAAAATATGGCTTAATTTTGAATAGAGAAGTATATTTCTGCAATGTAAGTCATATGGGTCCCAAACCTATTGAGATGCTAGTTTATGAAGATGCAGTATTAATAAGTGCCTGTAGGCCAGACAAGGAATAATGGATGGAAACTGAACAAGGATAGATTTAACCTGGAAATAAGGAGAAACTTTCTGACAGTGAGAACAATCAACCAATGAAACAGCTTACCCTCGGAAATTGTGGAAGCGCCATCACATGAGACCTTCAAGAAGAGATTGGACTGCCATTTGTCAGAAATGGTGTAGGGTCTCCCGCTTGGGCGGGGGGTTGGACTAGAGGACCTACAAGGTCCCTTCAAACTCTGATTATCTGTTATCTATTATGTGTTATCTGTTATTGCTATTTCTACTATTGCTATTGAAATAATCCTACATTCCTATCTATCTCATGCTGTTACTAATTTCTGTACAGCGGTTATATAAGGTACATAAATGTTTACTGAAGAAGAAAATAAAAACAATTTGATTGTTTTGTAGACAATGTAAAGGAGGACCCAAAGCTCTTTTGGAACATATTTCATGCTCAGAAACCTTTGCCTCATGAAAATTATCAATTCACCATGACTGAAGCAAACATATCTGCTCTTGCCTGTTTCAAGCAAAATATAAAGCCATGGAGCCCCAAAATTCCAAAATGAGATGTCATTATGAAAAAGTATTTGGTCCACAAAGTGCTCCAAATTTGCAAGGAGGATATTTTTTTAGAGTGCAAGAGAAAGTATCTCACTCCCTGAGAAGGAATAAAAACCACTGAGCTTTGATGTTGGACTAAGATCAATGTTTCAAATGCAGCTTCAACTATAAAAGCTCATTGGATGATTCTGAACCATTTCATGACTCTTGTACAGTCCAATCTATCTCACAGGTTTTTTTTTCAAAACCAGAAGTTCAGGGGTGTCAAACTGGTAGCCTGCGGGCCGGATGCATCCTGCACAGGTCATGTCCACCCCAGCTCTGTGAATGGGGAAAATGTTGTAAAATGTCACATGATGGCAATGTGACACTGCTAGTTTGACATCCATGCAGAATACAATCAAGCAAGATTGCCACAGGGTACATTCTTCACTGAGGTCTTCTGAGGTGGAAGGATCTCTTAGGGATCCTGCACTGAACAAGGGGTGAGACGAGCTGATCTATAAGAACATTATGATTCTAAATATGAACAACTGGGGGGGAAAGCAGGATATCAATCTGACAAATAAATTAATATCTTAAGGAGCAGTGGTGGTATTCAAAAATTTTTACTACCGGTTCTGTGGGTGTGGCTTGGTGGGAGTGGCAGGGGAATAATACTGTAAAATCTCCAGTGAGAGGTGGTATTTCCTGGTTCTCCAAACTTCTCAAAATTTCCACTACCGGTTCTCCAGAACTGGTCAAAACCTGCTGAATACCATCTCTGTTAAGGAGGCATATGTAGATAGAAAGGCTGAACCAAATATTGCTTATTTTTTCTCTTTGGACCTTCTGTCTTCTTCATAGAGGGTAGCAAACATGGTACCCAATCACTGTTATTGTTTAATGGATCTAAATTTGTCTCTCAATAGCCAGTATCTTTGTAGTTGACTGAGTAGGCAAAAAGGCATACCTAAAGCACCTGTTCCCTCAGACTGCCTGGTGTCTTTCCCATTGCTTATTTGATGAAGGCGAAAGGGGAAAGCTTTGCTTGAAGATCCATGAGCTTGATGGTGGGTTGATTAAATTCTCAAGCCAGTTGCTACTGATCCCTGATTCATTCTATCTATCTTTATCTATCTATCTATCTATCTATCTATCTATCTATCTATCTATCTAT
>BLBF01000005.1:12133636-12165110 GCA_015471245.1 Laticauda colubrina
TATCTATCTATCTATCTATCTATCTATCTATCTATCTATCTATCTATCTATCTATCATCTATTTATCATTTGACACATCCATCTACCTCTCTTTCTATCTACCTATGTCTTATTCCTAATGACTCTGGGCAGCTTACAACCAAATTAGTCCTTAAAAGTAGCATCTACCAAATAGAACAGACCCTGGACATTTAGTAGAAGTAGAATTCCAAGGCTTTATGAAATTTCCATTTTTTGTACTATTTCCAGATAAAATAATAACATTGAAGTGAGCTGTGTGAAAGCCTTAGGTACTTCAGAGGCATATATTCCTAGCTGTTGCTAGGTCACATGCTTGTACTATAGGAGTTTACACCTTAATCCATTTTGACTTAATAGCTGTGATTCTTCTGTTGACCTTTCTACGTTGCTTAAAAAAATGATTTCTGTGTAATGAATACTTGCCAAATTGATTTTTGGCATCTTAGCCATTGGGTGGATGCATTAAGCAATTTGTGCTTAGAAGGCAATGCATGACATGCTGACTTGCAAATTACAGAGAAGTCAATGGCTATGTCAAATGATTCTTGGTTCCATCTGAATAAACAGGTATGGGTTAGAGATACCTACCGCATCTGGGGTGCAAAAATCCAGATAACCATTAGGGAGGAGCAAAGAGAAGTTCCCTCTCTCTTTGCTTCCATCTATTGCTCATTCAGATTTTTGCAGCTCAGCTATGATAATTTCATATAGGCCTGGGTTTACTGCTTCACCAGAAAACAGTAATTTCAAAATTTAAAGCACAAGCAGGAGAACTGTATTCTTTTGAAAAGAAGCCATACATTGCATCAGCATTAAGTTTTCTTTTTTCACTCTTAATCATTCTGAAAATTTCAACTCACACATTTTTACTTCTGGCTTGCATATTAGAAATAGAAGTGAATTGCTTTTAGAATATAGAATTAGCCTGATGCAGGAAGATAATAGGAATGTGAGATTCTAATATAATTTGAAGTATTTATATTGTTTTTAAGGAAGTTATATGAAATTGTCTATACTAGATCATACTGATGTACTTAACTAAATATTATTTGCCCTCCAAATTATATTTGATCATTTGAGATTTCAGGACTTGAACTTGTAGCTGTTTGCAGGCAAAGCATGGGCTCCACCTTTGAACCTTTGTCAGCTTCCTTTTGTGTTTGTGTGTTTGGATTTCCTGCTGCTAAACCAATGAATGGTCCTCTCTGTCTAGAATGTGGATTTTGCTGTCTGCAAAAGAGTGGGTCTTTGTCTTTCAAATTCAGATAGACTGTTGAATCTTGTTCTGATGGGTTTGTTCACTCCACTTCACAAATAACATAGGAGAACAAACCCATCAGGACAAAATTCAGATTTGAAAGAGGGGGTCAAAGAGGCCATCTTTGTTAAAATTGAAAAGCTCTCTCTCAGCAGAGGAGGAAGGATAGGACATCACCAGGGGTGATTTCAAAAGTTTTCCCTACTGGCTCTGTGGGCATGGCTTGGTGGGACTCAGTCTCTAAAAGGAAGAAGGCAGGAGGGTGTGGCGAGGCTAACCAATTCAAATCATCCCTACCACCTCTCCTTGAAGTGGTGGGAGGTGGTTGAATTTCAGCCCTGGACACCATCTATCTCCTGTTTACAACACAGTCCTTTTAGCAGTTCCAAGAAGGTTCCATACCCATTTGCATTATTCAGGTGACCCTGAAGGCACATATAAACTTCTAAGTGGCCTCAATGACTCTCAGAGTGCTAACAATCAGATAACTGCAAGGAATATAAATTCTTCCATTCTCCACCAATCTGTTAGAACCGAAGATGTTTCTTGGATGAGAAGTGAAAAATCTTCAAGGAAAAAAAAAAAGTCAGTTGCCTCTGGAAAAAACACCTTTGGTTCAAGTACCTTATCTATCTTGTGGCTTTAACCACAGCAATATTGGCTTTGCATGTCTTGGGAAGTAGATTCCACTTCCAGAATTTTTTGGGACCTTCCATTGCTCTTCATTCCAAGACTTTTTTCTGTTGCTGATGAAGATGACAACTTCTCATTTTTGCCTGATGGAATTGTTACAGCTTTGTAAAAACAGAAATTCTTCATCTGATTAATGCTTCTCAAATGGATGGGGTGCTAATTAGAGAGATGTAATAATTTGGGGCAATTGATCTGGTGAAGAGTCTCTGCACATATCTACTGTACATTACTGGATTAGAACTGCTAGCATTTTTTATTTTATTTTAAGGGCTTTAAGCTTGGGAAACTGAAGTCTCCGTGAAAGCACAACTGATAACTGCAAGCAAATACCAAAAATCAATGGGTAGACTGGTTCTTTGAAACTTCTCCAAACAAGAATAGGATAGGAGCTTGCCTGAATGTGAGCCAAACAGCTGTTCTTCCTGAGGAGGCAGCAAGGCAGTGGTCTTCCATGGGTTTGAGTGTTGGTAGAGAAGGGATTAACCATTTTGCTCTTTTTGCCTGTTGCCTTTGTATTTAATGTATTTAATGATTTATTAATTTACAGTCACTGTTAAGATGACACTATTTTTGTTATTTTTATTTGAATTGTAATCTGCCCAGTCATTTGAATGAGATGGGTGGTGTATAAATTTAATAAAATAAATAAATCTTGCTCATCATCATGGCAAAGCATTTTAAAGCACATTAATTTCAAAAGCTTCACTTTCTAATCAATTTTGGAAACTGCCAATTAAATCTATTAGAAACCTTGAGAATGACAAGTCTGAAAAGTCAGTGAGTTTAGCTTCAACTCTGAACAAAAAACCCACCTTAATTATAAGCTTAAGAATTGAAAGAATTTGAAATAATTAGCAAAAAACTAAATAAGACTTTGATCTAAGAAAATTATAAATGGATGAAGAGTCCAGTTAAATTTGGAATATTGCCTTTTACTGCAATATTTTGGAGTATATATAAATTATATATATAAAGTATAACTATAAATTTAGCTTCCCTTGGAGCCAAATTAATTTTGACTATCTTAGGTTATTGTACCTTATAATAAAAAAATAAGCAACTGTGATTTTAGAAACTGGACATCAGAGAAGACTAAACATTCTCTGTAGTGGGAAAAAACAAGCCTACTTTTAGTGTTAAGATTGGGACTTAAAAATTAACACAAAATGTCATAACATTTGAAATATTAATGGAGATCTTTGAAGAATGGAGCCGGAAATTAGCAGCTACAATATCAACAGTGTCAATAATGATGACTCTGTAAATAGACTATATATAAAAGATGTTAATGAGGGAGTGACAGATGTGAGACAAATTTTAACAAGGCAGAGAAAATACTGAAAGTGGGATTACAAATGACAGGCAAAAGAATGATTTAGAAAAATATAATTTGTTGAATATACAAAAGAAACTGGCTTAAAAATAATTAAAAGGGAAATGCAGATTACAAACCAAGACAATGACCAAAAAAAGTGTTTGTTATTGCATCTACAAAGAGGTTTGTTAAACTCTTGAAAAATCGGGATAATGAATAACAGAAATCAAATTTGAATGAAGATTACAACTGTTAGAAACAAAAGGAAGTAAATTTGATTTATTTGATGAAGGTTAAAATAAGATTTTGTTGTAGTTTTTATGCCAAGAGTAATTGCAGCAGAATCACCTAAGGTATGAATGTCATCCCATCTGCCCACCTAAGTAAACATATATCTATACTGGGTAGCAACTCAGGAAGGTGTGCAGACAGACGATCATTTTAATGACAATGGCAAAGGCATTATTTCACAGTGCATGAAAGAAGGCAGTAGTAAACTACTCTTGCACTTTATCCCCAAAGAAACCGCATAGTCAAGAGGGCATACTGCCAACTGGCAACCTTCTCAGATCAGACGGCACTCAATATCTTACTGAGGAAGAGCTGAGGATCTTCTGGCATTTGAGTGGTATTTATGATGTGATTAAGTTAAAGCTTTTAGGATGTCTAGTTATTAAAGCTGCCATGTAGAAAAAGAAAATCCAAAGCTGCAAAGAGAGAATTTTGGCACAAACATGAAACTTAAGAAGAATGAACATGGAGAAGCTCAACATAATGAAATATGATATGAATCAACTGCACATTGACATCTTAATCATTAATAAATTGAAATGGATATGATTGGATACTTTCAATCAAAAGATGGTGCTGTTTACTACTGAAAACATTAAAAACAGAGAAAGAACAGCATTGCTTTCAAAATTAGGAAGGATTCCGCAAGGACAGTACTTGGATGCAAAGTAAACAATGACTAAGTTACATCAATTTGACTTTTCAGATAGTTTAATACGACAGTTATGCAAGTTTGCACTCCAGCCATTGGAACATAAGAGGAGATTGATGAGTTTTATGGTCAAGTTCAATCTGAAATTAGCAGAGCACGCAAGCAAGATGTGCTGCTTGTGATTGGAGACTGAAATGCCAACATTGAAAATATTAAGGAGAAAAACTGTTGCAAAATCTTGTTTCAGTCAAGACAAGATTTTCTTAAGCCAGTGCAGAGTCAAGCTGACATGAGCACATTATAAATGTTAACTGTGGAAATGCCCCATGATGCAGAATTAGCATCTTGCAACCCAGCTTTAGAATTATTCCAAAAGGAAACACTTGGAGAAAATTAAAGTGAAAGAGAATGAGAAATAATGCATAAGGCTTTAACAAAATATTGGTTTCATAGTGACATTATCAAAGGAATATTGAAATATAAGATTCATATACCAATAATTCTTTGCAGTCTTGTTTTACTGCTCTGTGAAGCTTTCTGCCCTTAAGCTTTACAACAAACTTTTATTAAGTTTAAAGGAAACAGATTCAGAAACGGAAGCAGAAATATATTCTTTCTCCCATCTAGAAATTATAGTTTAAGCTAAAAAAATGTTTAGGAGTGGTTAATATGCTCCATTTCAAAAGCTGTACAACATGATGGAGGAATGGAAACAGAAATCACCTGCTGGGGACTCATCCATAAACTTAGTGTTAAACTCCAAAAAACAGCAATTTTCCTATAAGTCAGTCCAATCTTTTGTTTTTCAGTGCCCAATGAATGAAGTTGTAATCTTTATAGGAAGTGGATTAATTGGAGAAAACTATTATATTTCTAATGAATGCAATGGCTACAAGTATCCAAGATTACCACTGAGAGTAAAAAAAAAAAAACACCCTTCAAATTCTTATGACTAACTAAAACGTTGCTTTGGGTATTTGTCAGTTATTTTGGATTAATTTTATTAACCCCATTATCAGAAGAAATTGATTGGCAATGAATGGTGATAATCTCAAAACAAACAAGCACAAAAAGACTTCACATAGTTATGATGGCCACTAATTTGTACTGCTTTTAAAAGGGATTAGACTAGCCTTTCCCAACTTGGTAGAGACCAGAAGTATTAGGATCACAATTCCCAAAACTCATTGTCACCATGACTGTGACAGTTAGAAATTCTTGGAATTGTACACATAACGCATCTAGGCAGACAGCAGATTGGCAAAACCTGATTAAATAAATTGAAGGGAATGAAAGAGAACATTCTATCATAGATCACCTGAATCCAGAAATATAATGTAACAAATTGCAACCATTGCAGTGGAGGTATCTTGATTCCATGCCTAGTTCTTATGCTTCCTGAGACGACCTGTCTGGATTTATGGGAAGCATGCCACTGCACTACATCAGTTTTCCCCATTAACTATGATGACTGGGATTATAGGAGTTGAAATCCACCACTTCTGGTCCAGCACTGATGATGTTACCTTCCTCTGTACCCAGCCTAACCTATTTCAAATATGGTTTCAATGATAAAAATGAGAATGGAAATAAAGAAGTGTGTATGCCACCTGATTAACTTGAGGAAAAGGGGCAATAAATGAAACAGTTGTAAGATTTTGGATTTTAAAAAACCAGCTCCAAAAATATTATTTTAATAGTTATTATTGCTATTACTCATGGGCATGGATATTCTGACAACTTAAAAGCTAAGTAGAGATTCCTATAGCTATGATGTGTGTCTGTGTGTATTGCACAAATTGAGAAAATAACATAGTGTGTGTAATTTCATCAAACCAGTAAGATCAGTATAAGATTCCCATCTGAAGATTAAATGATGCAGTTACTGTGACAGAGCATCTTTCTGGAATCTCTTCAGTCAGAAGACCAAGCAACTATAATTGCGGATTCTAGTGGAATATAAATGTAACAAAAATATTCTCAACCACTGAGATGACATCATCTGTATTTCAAAAGATCTCATGTTGTTCACTCCCAAAGCCAGAGAAACCACAGCTTACTTTTTATGTCATAGAGATCAGTGACATTGTGCAGATGAAGAAAAACACAAACAAAACACAATTAAGGCTTATAAGGATTAGTGTGTATATACATATGTGCTTACTTGCACACCCAGAAGGAAAAGGAAAAGGCTTAGTGGTTTGAACTTTAGTTTAGACTTTCAAGCGCCACTAATTTAAGTATCCATGGAGGAGAATTCAGATACCCTTTCTTTGAAGAAAAGCAAACTATATATGCCTGTTGTGGCGGGAGCAATGACATAATTCATAGGACTTGTAACTCAGGACATCACATTTTCTGTGAATGTTAGCATGGCTGAAAATTATTAGAATTCCCAAATATATCTGGTAGCTGATTTTCTTCCTCTGTCAGGGTGTTTCCACATTTATTTCTAATCTCTCTTAGTGATATTTTTGGACTTGTATCAGTATTAAGACTGACAAATGTGTTGCTGCTGGTGATTAAGAGTGATATACCAATACCTCATAGAAAACATTGCTAATTTTTGACTATCCATATTCCTTAATTGATTAAAAAAAAAAGTTCATGGAAAGTTAGAAATGCTCCAGAACATTGGAGACATGATTGTAAAATTTAAAAAAAACCCAGGATATTCACATCTGGCCCCTTGATCACCGCATAATTAAATAGAATAATATCATGAACTACTCATGAGAATGTCCCAAAGGTGCTTTTTTGTTGCTGTTGTTGTTTTCTCTTGAAGATGTTTCGCTTTTCATCCAAGAAGCTTCTTCAGCTCAGACTGGATGGTGGAAAATGGAAGGGAACACTTCCACTATCTGGTCAGAGCTGAAGAAGTTTCTTGGATGAAAAGTGAAATGTCTTCAAAGAAAAAAATCCTTAGAAAGTCCATTTGCCTCTTGGAAAAGCACTTTTGGGACCTAGATGACTGAGAATCTTCATAGACACTTGTTAGAATGCTATTTTTTTCCCTTGGAAGAAATTTTGAAGACAAGTTCCTATTCATTTAAATGAATTATTGACGGGGTGTATGTGAAAAGTGATGGAATTTTTGTGCCTACCATTAATGACAATACACTGCACAAAGGTTGAAAAGACCTGATTCAGATTTAACCTAATCAGTAGGACCCAACTCTCACATCTTTCCCATGATTTCTTCACTCAAGTCAAAATATAAAAGAGAAATCCAAGCAAGGAAGAGCTGGATGAGGTTTTCTGAAGGAGCCATTCCATGAGGAAAGAAGGAAGGGTGGCTGCTTCTTCTCCTGTCCTGATTCTTGATAATCCAGACAGTGATGAGCCACAGGATTGTTTCCCTGTTTCCCTATTCTGATTTCAGATTGGATTGAGATAAATTCTTTCATCAGCAACAATCCTAGAGACAAGATGAAATTACATTCACCAGAATGTTTTTTGACCTAAACTATATGTTACTCATGATATGGATATAATAGTAGTTTTAAAACAAGTGCTTAGATCAAATTTGGAGTGGCTAATTGAGCATTGGAGAAATAGTGAATTTGGAGGAAAAGTACAGATAAATTATCTTTCCTCCCTTAAGATTTTATAATTTCTATTGAACATTTTAATAACAATAGTAAGAACTAATGCAAATTAAAATAGAAGGAAAAAGAAGGAAAAGAAAGTAAGAAATAAAAGAAAAAGAAAAAAGTGCAAAAAGATAAAAGTAGAAAAAAGGATTTAAAAAGGCATAAAAAGTGGCTTCCGATTTTCGCATCTGTTATAAATACAGTTATAGTGTAATCTCTCTCTCTCAAGTTATATTATGCCTCTCTCCTTTCTTTAATCTATCCTGTCTAATTGCCAAAACCATAAGTCGGTTCATTTTCTTCATTCTTAGAAAAAGTCCACAAGGAGTTTCTCATGAGATTTCTAACTTGACTTAAATTGAATGTGTGAAATAATGTGGTTGCTTTGGTGCTTCGTGAGCATCATACAATTGGGTCAATGTAATATATGCAGCAAATTGGGGCTCAGATTGCTAATGAATAATCATACATATGATATTTAAACATTAAGAGCTATGGTGGCACAGTGGTTAGAATGCAGTATTGCAGGCTAGATCTGCTGACTGCTGGCAGTTTGATGCTCAGGATTGACTCAGCCTTCCATCCTTCAGAGGTTGGTAAAATGAGGGCCCAGATTGTTGGGAGGCAAGATGCTGACTCTGTGAACCGCTTAGAGAGGGCTGTAAAACACTGTGAAGCGGTATATAAATCTAATTGCTATTATTATTTATTTATTAATTTATATAGTTGCTCATCTCACTTGTGTGATCAGGGCAGCTTATAAATTAAACAGCAAAAATCAAACCACTATAAATAAAATTGAAAACAATTAAAACAATACATAAAATAAAAGTGTAGGAGAATGCTAACCTTGGCTCACAAACAATGCACTATCTTGCAGGCTTCTTCCTTTAGACACCAGGCCTGATGGCACAGCCATGTCTTCAGAGACTTCCTAAAGGTCCAAAACAAAGATGGTATTCAGCAGTTCTGACCATTTCTGGAGAACCTGTAGCAGAAATTTTGAATAGTTTGAAGAACTGGCAAATGCCACCTGTGACTGGAGATTTTACAGTATCCTTCCCCTGCCACATCCACCAAGCCACGCCCATAGAACTGGTAGTAAAATTTTTGAATCCCACCACTGGCCTCATAGCTTGGCAATAATTTAACCTCAGAGGAGAGGATGTTCCAGAGGGCAGGTGCCACAGTAGAAAAGGATCTTCTCCTTGAATGACATTCCTTCATAGATGGGTGGCACAGTAGTTAGAATGCAGTATTGCAGGCTAATTCTGCCTACTGCCAGGAGTTCGATTCTGATGGGCTCAGGGTTGACTTAGCCTTCCATTCTTCCAAGATCATAAAATGAGGACCCAGATTGTTGGGGAAAATATGCTGATTCTTCTGTAAACTGCTTAAGAAAAGGCCTGTAAAGCACTATGATGCGGCATATAATTCTAAATGCTGTTGCTATTCCTCTTCTGCCAGATCTGATGGAATAGTTATATGTAACTGAAGAGTAGTGGTATCTCAAAACAAAAAACAAAAGCAAAACCCAGCCCTATGATTTGTAGGGCTTTAAGGATCATAACCAACCATATCAGTTGCTTTGCAAATAAAATTTAATTAAGATAAAAATATTTGTGTTAACTAATGTACTTTAAAGTGACTGAATTCAGAAGAGAATTGCATATGGCACTGGTCAGGACTTTGTCAGGAACCAAAGAAGTTGGCAAGTCCTTTTGTATTATATCCAGATACTTCAGTTCTTTGATGGCATCAACACAGTTTGTGACTCCCCATCTTATTAAAGTAGTAGAAAACATACCATAAAATAATTTTGGCATACTGATTATATTGTCTGAAATATATCAATGCAGTCCAATCACATACATCAGGTGCTTTTGTGAGCAGTCTATGTTCTTTGAACTAAGCATTGTCATCCTAAATCCTATGCTATACCACATCCAAAAATGGAATGTTACATTCCCTATGGATTTGGTAATAAATATTCTATACCAAGACTACTATGCTTATACTTTTTAAACTATATATTATTTTGTTCTGTCTAACAACAAACTGGGGGACAGTACTGTATGTTAGGGACTTTGTAATAAAAAAGAATCCACTGAAAATAAGAGAAAAATAATTCAGCATGCTCAGAATAATTCTGAGTTTTGAAAAAATACAAAGTAGATTTAGAAAAGAGAAGACTATTTATCTTGCTCATAAATGGGAATATTGAGTAAGACATCTTTTCTAATTAAAAGATCAGTTTAAAGGTGGTGTCCATGATTTAGGAAGATGGCTAGCTCTCACTCTTTGAGTGATTTCATCCAGAAGTTAGATGGACAGAGATGCTTTACTTTGGAAACTGCACTGAGTAGGGTTGTACTAGATAGCATAAATCAATATTTTCAGTGCAGAGAAGAGCACTGGGGGACTGGAGGTTAAAAGATATAAAGAATGCTTGCTGGAATTGGGTATATCTAGTTTGATTAAAAGAAGGACTAGGAGTGACATGATACCGGTAGCAGTGTTCCAATATCTCAGGGGCTGCCACAAAGAAGGAGACAAGCTATTCTATAAAGCACCTGAAGGCAGCATAAGAAGTAACGGGTGCAAACTAATCAAGGAGAGAAGCAACCTAGAACTAAAGAGAAATGGCTTGACAGTTAGGACAATTAAACAGTGAAACAACTTGCCTCCAGAAGTTGTGAATGCTCCAACACTGGAAGTTTCTAAGAAGAAATTGGGCCATTATTTGTCTAAAATTGTATAGGGTTTTCTGCCTGACCAGGGGGTTGGGCTAGAAGACCTCCAAGGTTCCTTCCAACTCTGTTATTCTATTCTATTTTCAAATGTGACAACTTTAAGTTATGTGGACTTCAACTCTCAGCATTGCCCAGCAAGCTAAGTTTTAAAAATACGAAGTTTGAAAATGATCCCTTCCACCATTGCAAGTCGATAAATCATTTGGAAAAGAAAAACAGGAAATGGAAGGCAGAAAGGTGATATACCATGTCCGCCTGAAAAAAGACTTGGTTGGAGAGTTGGATCCCCCTAGCAGTAGTGCTCCTATGACAATGCCACATTCTAATGTTAATCCTGCTTATAAGTGTTAAATAACAATTTCTACATTAGACCTAAATTTTTGGGGTTGGGTTGCATTTCCTATCCAGAAATAAAAATAGAAATTAAAGAAGGGAGGGGGTTGTGTAAATACATTTAATCCATGCCTTTCCTCTATTCCTTCCACTCCTCATCTTTTTCTCCCAGTTGCCAGACTTCTATTGAACTTTTCACTGAATTGAGAATGAAATGTGCATCCTGTTTCATAGTCATAATAGAACGACATGAAATGCTGTATCTGGTGCCGGGCCTCATCCATGTCTAATCCACGTTGGTGTGAAAGTATTGCTGCCATTATGTGGCCAAACTTTTTAATGCTGCTAGTGATCACCTTTCTAATTTCTGCTATACCTTTGAAGCTAATAGCTTTAAAACCTTGCAAGTTGTAAAAACAATCATAGCCATAATATTAAGAACAACAAGCAGAAGAGAACCTTCAAAAGAATGCGAACTTTAGCACTTTGACGGCAAAGAAAGGGCCCCCATAATGCAGTCATTTGAAGGCCAACTCTGAGAAAACGCAGAAGTATCCTGTGAATTTGTTGATGCCAGCTCAGACAGACTGTTTATTTTCATGATTTCATGGAAGAATTTTAATTTAATGAGTGTTTTATACACGAATGCAAAGCGTAGTTTCAGCCCTGTAATTATTGTGTCAAAATATTTCTGCTTAAGCGGCAGCAGCTGACTGTAGAAATGTGATTTACATCTGAATTGTATCAGGGGGACACTGCTAAAAGTAATCAGCATGTGCTTCTTAATTGAATAAAAAAATTAACAAAGAATAGCTTGCCTCTCTGGGCCTCCCTCCTCCCTTAGGCTCCAGTACCTTTCGATGAAACTTTATACTTCTTTAGTACAGAACCTCTAGGACTAAAACGTTCAAAAGGCTTTAGGCAGTCACAAGTGTGTGCCAATTTGCCGCCTGTGATTATTGTGTTGGACTAATTGTATGAGCAAATAATTCTTTCTAACTGTAAGCCTGCTAAACTTTTTAAAGATCTAACCGTCAAGTTAATTGTTCTTTTTCTATTTATTTGCCTACCCACCTCCTCCTCACTGAAGTTGCACTAAGAAACTCACAGTACCTTCCCACCAAGGATCTTCATGTAGAGATAGATGGTCAGAGCAAACTGGGAATCTCTGGAGATGAGCTATTGACTGAACAGAAGCCACTTCTGTAGCAATGTGGTGAAAGCTACTTTGGTATCTCATACTCCTATGATACACATGGGCACATGAGGGAGATAAATTTTTCTTTCCCTCAGAACCAAAGGGAATGTGTAATTTCACTTCCATTGAAATGAGACAGGATAAAAATCCTTCCTTCCATGTGATGTATACCTTCCATTGTAACCAAGGGATATGGAAAGGATAGAAGCATAGAATCAGAGACTTGGTAGTACCACGATGATGCCTCTCACATGACTTGATTTTACATCAGAAACAGTCCTAGTAAAATTGGACAATTAAACAAATTTAGAGAAAGGGTAATGTTTAGGGCCCTTGCATATCCAATTGGGCTGGGAAATATTTGTAAGAAATCCTGAAGAATTCCAGGGAACTTCCGGTTGCAAGGCTTCGGCGGCGGCAGGAATCCGTGATCGTGTGCGGTTCTTGCTGCTCTCGCTGCCGAGGTGCCCCCGATCCAGCTGGATTTGGAGGCTATGGTTATCCCATAGAGGTAACTGAAGATAGGGGAGATCCAGGCAGGGGTCTGGGGGAACTGCAATCCCCCTCCTCAGCCGATTTAACTCCTTTTTCCCAAGGCGGTGGAGCGGCGGTCAGTAATGGCTGCCACAAAGAAGCCTTCAGCTGGATAAGATTGTGCAGGAGGAAGTTTGAGGAAGTGAAAGTTTTTGGCTGAACCAGGACAATAAGTCACATCTTTATTCTGGAGGTTCAACTTTTCAAAGGATACATTGTTTCCTAACAAGATCATTAAAAGCGGTAGAGAAAAGTCAAAGGGAAAGTTTTTTTTTCTTCTCACTCTCCTTCCCTACAGAGATAGCAGATGGAAATCGGAAAAAGCTGCTTTGTCATAGAAGGTAATGAAATCTGAATTAAAGCCAAGGGGATATTAAGATTTCTGAACATTGAAACTAAAAATAAAAAAAAAGTTTTTTTTTTGCCATAAGTGGGAAGGGAGAGGTAAAGAATATATATTAAGAATTTGTTGGAGGAGACAGCTTGGAACTTTTAAGATCAGAGATAACGGCAATAAGACTTTTAAAAAATTACTTTGGAACTGTGCAATTAAATTTCACCCCAGGAAAAGATAGTACAAAAAGAAGGAAGTGCTAAATGAAACAGTTTGTGCTGATTTGGATTGCTTTGTGACTCTGGGACTCTTGGAAACTATTTTTTGAAAGACTAAAAACATTTGGGTTGGGTTTGTTTTTTTTTAAAAAATCTTACAATGGCATTATCTGTTGAAGAATTGAAAATAGAATATAAAAAGTTAAAAGAAGAGGAACAAGAAGGCAAGGGCTCTTCTGGATCTGTTTTTTACTTTTTAGAAATGACGATTTCTACCTACCAGGAATTACAACAACAAGAAAGCTGGGATAAAGAAGAAGCCATCTTTAATGGACAAATAATTTTAGTTGAGGAAGAAAAGGGAAAGGGAAAGAAAATGGAGAATTCAAGATTTAAAAAAACAACCAAGAAAGAGAAAAATGAGGTGAAAAATCAATACAATGTCAGGAAGCAACAGAAAAGAGGAATACAATAGAGAGGGGAGACCAAGAGGGCGGAGATTGAGAGATTGGGGGGGGGGGGGCAAAAAGACCAGACTGGATAAGAGAGGAAGGGAAAAAGGGAAGAGAAGTTATAAAGACTTAAAACAAGATGTTTAAAAAACAGGGGTTTTTTAGAGACAAAGGGTAAAATGTAATTAAAGAAGAGATTCTGCAAAAGTGCACAGGATTGTATTGTAGTATTTGTATTTGAAATGGAGTTAGAAAATTGGAATATTATATGAATTAAAAATGTCTAATAGAGTTTAATTAGTTATGGACTATTTTTTTTTCTTTTCTTTTCTTATTTTAAAATGTACTATGTAGAATGCACCAAGCAGAATCAGCATGGAAATTATATATTATTTTAAGTGTTAAATCTAGGGGAAAGATAAAAAGTTGTAATACTTCGACCAGTGATTACAGAGAAATTTTGCAGTAAAGAGAAAAGAAAAAAATAGATAAATGAAAAAGAATGTACAAAAGATACAAGTAAAATGATTTAAATTGAGATGAAATAAATAAAATAGAATTAAGAGGGTGAAAAGAGGGGAGAAAACATATAGAAAATGATAAATGAGATATGAAATAGTATATAAATTGAGCATGAATTTGATTTATGTCTGCATAAAAAGATGCTAACCCGGGATTAAGCCGCTTTCCAAAAAGAAGTTTTATGTTTTCATGTTTTGTGTTTTGTTTGTTAAGTTAGCTTATTGAGAATTAATAAAATGTTGGAAGAACGTTAGAAGAGAATAATGAAATTGTAAACAAGACAGAGGAAAGTATAAGTACAATGAATAAAGAGATATAGAAATTTAGCCAATTGAATAAAGGGAGAAATAGTGAGAAGTTGGAAAAAGAATAAATAAGATATGCATATGTGATAATCTGGAACTATGTTGTACTCAAATAAGATGTTTTATTTGTTTTGTTAAAATTTAATAAGCTGTTTTTAGAAAAGAGATTTTATGTTATTAGGTTTTATGTTTGCTTGTTTGTGTATTGTCTTTAAAAACTGATAAAATTTGTTTAAAAAAAAATAATCCTGAATAATTCCTGCTAAGCCGTGTTACAAGAATGAATGAGACAGAACAAAAGTCTAAATTTACAAGCCAGCCTCCCATTGTTTTGGTGGCAAAGAGAGCATTGGTCTTTGTGAGGTAGGATAAAAAGGACTGTCCACAATACAGTTGGACTAGCTTAGTACATTTTACATCCAAATTATAGTAAAAAAAAAAAACCAAGTATCCTGTAAGATTATTTAGTCCAGAAGCTGCACTAAAATTTCAAACTATTAAGTCCAAGTTAAAAATTACTTAATTACATCTATGGTTGGAAGAGAGAGAAACTCCAATTATTCAGTCCTGTTGGATATCAGCATAAACCTAAATTGCCCAGAAAAATACTCTGATATGTGATTGTTTGAGATGCAGTATGTTTCTCCAATAATATTTTTAAATAAATATTAATTTCCAATAGTAAATAGTAATCTACTACCTTGCTCAAAAATATATTTACAGGCATACATGTAAACTGTACATACTTCTTGCGTCCTGTGTAAGAATTATCTTCTATGTATAATAACAGACAAAAACATGTTTCTTACAGCATGTTCTTCTGTGTCTTAACTGTGTAATCTTACTCTCACTTTCTATCTTTTTTTGTTCTTTATGACAGTCATTGGGCAATATGTTAGCTTGCAGTCGAATTGCTTCTACCATTAAGCTAAGTAAGGAATGATGCAACTAATTTGGTATGTTATATAAGGTCTGCAAATATCTGTTTACTTAAATAACAATAATCCTACAGTCTTAGACAGTGAATATGATTGTAAATTACCCACAAATATTTTTGTTCTTTTATGACCCCATGAACCCTTAATTCAGGGTAGAGAATAACTGAATGAAGCTGAGCATTTCCTGGCCAGATGCCCTTTGCGCCCTGAGAGAGAAACATCTGCTGCTACCTAGAATTGAACTCTCAATTTTTCTTGTGGGAAGTGACTATCTTCACCACTAGGTCACCACGCTGCTCAATTACCCACACATAATATTGAATAATAATACTGAAAAGAAGAAAAAGTGGATAATTGATGTGGCAATATCTAGGAATAGTAGAGTAGAATACAAAAAATTGGGGAAGATCACAAAGTATCATAATCTGAATGTTGAAGTTGAAATATGGCATTAATGAGCTGTGGTGGTCTGAGTGGTGATTAGCCCTTTGGGCTAATACACTAAAATATCTTAGAAAGCACTTAGAAAATATGTGCATTGACAAAAATGCTATCTGTCAATTACAAAAGCCACACTGCTTGGATCTCCAAGCTTACTGATACAGTACAACTTCCTAGGTTCTTGGAAAGAACTATGCATATGAAGGCCAATACCAACTAAAGAACTGACAGCTGTAATTTCAGATTGTTGTGCAAATAATAATCATAAAAAGTGGGCCATTAAGCAGGATTGCTGTTGAGCAGGAAAAAGAAAGGAGGAGGGAACACTATACATGCTCACTTGGACTTTTGAATAAAGGCAGGATATAAATCTAACAAGTAAATAGCTAAAGTGACTTCTTAAACTGACCAGTGTTTATTATTTTAAACCATGAAAATGTTTTGCTTAATGCAGAACCTGATTGACAAATTGCTGTGCAATCCATAAAGGCAGAACATTTGAATATTACAAGCAAAGCACAACCTAACAGAAGACACAGAACAGAAAGATTCATTATTCCATTCTCATTCTCATTCTCATTTTTAGAAGTACCTTCTTAGAATAGGGACCTTTAAGGCCAGTCTCAGTGTATAATTCAAAATTTAGAAGCAGAGATTTTATGACATGTACAATGCCTGCTGATACCATACAGATGTCATATTTCTCACTTAGAATCTTGTCCAGGGTAGTGATTCCTTCTTTATCTTATCTTTTTTCTTCTGATAAAATGATATATTTACCATTTGCATGTTATAGATCATATCATTTCATGGATCATTTCAAGGCCATTGCTTGGTATAAATTTAGATGCATTTTGAGGCCATTGCTCAGTATAAATTTACCAATATACTAGCAATAATAAAATTGCAGTAACAAGCAATAACAGGAAGAAGCACAATAATAGAAGCTGTAAATACAGCAGAGCTATGTCATAAAATTGATTATAAAATCTGCTGAAATGCTTGAGCAAATAACATGTATTTTCTCTGGTTCTGAAAGTGATAACAAGGTAGCCAAATGAGCTTCCTTTTGTAGAATATTTCATCTATAGATTGACACATTTTAAAAAAATAATAACCAGACTTTTTTTTCAGTTTCTACCACTACAGTTTAGGTGCTGGGAAGGAGAAACTCACAAAAAAATCTTTAAGTAACGAAAAGAGATTGGAATAAGATCTTCATGAAGCAAAATGCACTTTCTAGGAGTTTTATTGGAGAATATCCACAGTTGAGCTAACTTCATGAAACCATGAAATAGAGTCAAGATCTGCTATTAAGTAGCATTAGCTATGAATATGTAACCCCTATATAGCCATTACTCTGGGTGCAACCATTATCATAGTCTTGTAGTAAAAAAAAAAAAAAGACGGAACTGTCCAATATCTTCCACTGAAATGCTTCTGCAAATTTTTCAACAACTATTCCTTCCCTATGGATTATTGCTGGAGCCATAAAGTCCCACCTTACTGAAAAGTGCGTGTGTGTGTGTGTGTAAAACTTTTAATGGAAATGTATGACTCCATGGAAGCAATGTAAACTTTTATTCTGAGATTCCACAAAAATTTCTTATGGATTTATTTTCAAAAGAAGGAGGAAAAAAAACATAAGGAGCAGCAAAGATTGTTCTCTGTATAGCTTAGTTGCTTTTTAAACTCAATTACATTTTGACAATTCAGTATGAAACCTTGGAGTATGTCTTTGTTTAAGCTGTATACTTTCCTTAGGAACAGTTAGTTAAATGGGAATGGCTAGTGTCAGCCATAACTAGCTCTGACAAGGGCATTTAGTGGTTGTAATTCAAATCTAATTCAGAACATCTTAGCACTGGACCTGTCAAATGGTTGAAATGCACTGGTGCTGCAAAACCAAAGGGTTTGAACCCTGTCTTGTTCTGTGTGGCATCAAACTGGCGTGTCAACAACAGGAGAAACAATTACAGGGTCTTTCAAGCATACTAAACTCATTTACAGTACTCTTAAAATGTGGGAGAAAGCAGCTACATATTGGAAGGGGACTTCTTGATTTCAAATGCATCACAAATAAAAGAGCAATCCCACTAAGGAGTCAATTATTACCCAATTTCATTATTTGGTTTGATTCCTTGAGTGACATCTGGGTAGATACTAGCTGGGATTTAATTTTAAACCAAAATCACAAAATCTCAACATTAGAAACTATTTCAATCCCAGGGATGAGTTCTATAATATGTGATAGGTAGGGAATTGTTTGAGAATGTGCAGGATGCAATTCCTCCACCACAGAGTAACCACAGCTCTTTGGGGCATTAGCAGGAAAGATGATTGAGTGTATTTCCAATATAGGGTCATTGGGGGTTTACATTTTTTAAAACACCTAGTGTATGATCGGAGTGCAGCCTCGGAGCCCACTCCAACCACATTTCCCTCAAATTATTCAAATGTTTATCACTGTTTTGAGATGGGAAAGAAAAAAAATGTTGTGTATGTCCTAGCTAGTTTTAAAATAGTTGAAAGCATAGTTGAAAACTGGGCAAACCCAAGGCAAAAAAAGAAAAAAAATCTGTGTAGCAATACCCTGTAGCCATCCTCTATCTATGCCATGAATACTCACAACTGCTTATTAGATCTGCTCTTATACGTCTTTGGGATCTCACCTTAAAGCCCCTGTCCCACTGCACTTAGGGATGCAAAGAGGATGTAAAATGTTTTAAAAAGCTTGCCATCCATTGGAAAATGCTATGCATCCGTTGTGTACTCACTGCATACGTGTTTCATATGCTCTATTACTCGAGCATCCGTCCACTGAGATTTCATCTGTGCAAGAAGTTTTGAGCTGCACAAAACTTTGTGAGCGGATGAACTTTCCGCCAAGTACGATGTACATCCACGACATATATGGGCAACAAACATTCTATGTCTGTTATCATCCGTTAAACGTCCGCTGTATCCTCTCTGCATCCTCTGGACATCCCCTCAACTCACATCTGCTGCAGCTGAAAACGGAAAGAGGGAGGAAACAAAAGGTGCACGGAACGTCTACACAGCATTAGTAGCACGGAAATAGAAAGGATGTAAGCGTATGCATCTCACATATAAAGTATTCAAAATGGACAAAACATTTGTATCTGGGATGTATCTCGTATATTTAGGATGTCTGCAGTATGTCTAGAGTATGTAGAAGGACACTTAGCGGACTACCGATATTTCCTATAAAAAGGGGGAGAAAATCATCTGGATCTCAGTATGAGTCCAGCAGCCGTGGTGTACAGACCTCTTCACCCTTGGTCTTGGTCTTCCACATCATCAATTGTTCTCCACCATGGATGATGACACAGTCTGTATGGTAGCTGCGATCATTCATCACCAGAACCAAAACCTGTTCAGACTGTTTCACCTTTTATACAGAAGGAGAAGAAGGAGACGTCCAAGAGCTGTGTGGGTCCGAGGATGGATCGTGAGAAGAATGGAGTTTAGACTGTGTGACCAGTTGATGGTGGAGCTGAGGAATGAAGATCCTCGTGCATTCCATCACTTCATGAGGATGCTACCAGCCATGTTTGACAAAGTTGTAGAGCATCTGAGACCCAGGTTGACCAAGCCTAGCACCAACTTCCATGCCAACCTGGACCCTGGACTGAAGGTGGCACTGACTCTGCGCCACCTGGCCTCTGGAACCACATACAGAAACATGCAGTATGCGTGGAGGGTGCCACACAACAGCATCAGCAAAGTGGTCAGAGAAGTGGTGCAGGCCATCACCAAAGAATACGTGGAGGAACTCCTCAAGTGCCCTACCACTGAACAAGGCTGGAGAAAACTTGCAGAAGAGTGGTATCAGAGGTGGAACTTTTCCCACACCGTTGGAGCCATAGATGGGAAGCATGTGGCCTGCAAAGCGCCAGCCAACTCAGGGTCCACTTATTTAAACTACAAGGGCTTCTTCAGTATCACCCTCTTTGCCATGGTTGATGCTGACTACAAGTTCATGTACATCGATGCTTCAGGCAACAGGTCAGCTTCAGATGGCCAGGTATACAATGCTAGTTACCTCAAGGATAGGCTGGAATGCAACCTCATCATGGGTTTTCCAGATCCAGACCCCCTACCCAATGACACATAAGATGTGCCCTACTTCATCATTGGTGATGACGCCTTCTCCCTCAGAACCTACCTCATGAAGCCGTACACTTCAAGATACCTCACCCATCAAGAGAGGATCTTCAACTACAGGCTGTCCAGGGCAAGACGGGTGGTGAAGAACGCCTTTGGCATCCTGGCCAACAGGTTCCAGATACTTCTCACCACCATGCAGCATGAGCCACAGACTGTGAGGAGCATCGTGGAAGCTTGCTGCATCTTGCACAATCTCATGCGCACCCACTACCCAGTGTTGCAGAACAGACTTGTGGACCGTCAACAAGGGAATGGGGACATGGAGCTTGGTGAATGCAGGCAAGGATGTAACCTGATAGACACTGTGGATGTACAAGGCCCCAACAGAGCTTCACGTGAAGGGAAGAAGCAGGGCAACCTCCTGAGACACTGGTACAACTCCCCAGCTGGAGCAGTGGAGTAGCAAGACAGGATGATAGATGATTAATGGATGCTTCCTTGAGCCTGTCACATAACACTGATGAGATTGTGCCATGTATGTTGAGTGAATGAATGAATAGGGCATTAATAAAGAGCTTTGTTTATTTTAAAATGTGTTGATCAATGAATAAATTGTTATTGATAATAAAGGTCCATATGTGTGGCAGCTGGGATGGTGGACCACACAGTCCCACTATGCTTGCACTGAAGGTTTATCTATCCCACAAGCATGCAAAGGCTTAACCATTTTTTCAAAGTTTTCACCAACACTTTACTAAGGTAAAAAAAAATGAACCAAGTGTCTTAAGCAAAGATAACCTTTATTAACTTTCTTAGGTAAACTTTAAGACTTTATTAAATAAGCAAAATGAACCATGTAAATTGAATTAAGTGTGTTAAGCAAAGATAACCTTTATTACCTGTCTTAGGGAAATTTTGTGACTTTATTAAAAAAGCAAAATGAACCAAGTAAAGTGTCTTAAGCAAAGATAAAGTGAACAAGTAAACAACTCAGTCTCTGACACTATTCTCAGTCACTCTGAGTCATGTCCATGTTCTCAGCTGTTCAGCGGGCAGGGACTGTGGAGGTGGCTGTGGCTGGACTGCTGGTCTGAGGCGCCATTGGGGTGCTTGGCCCTGAGAGTATGGTGTGTTCAGGGGATGGTGTGTTTGGGAAGCTCTCAGAGAGCTGACTCAGTCCTATGAGGTTGAGAAACCCTTCATCAAGTACCTGGGATGTCAGGCACAAGACTGATGACAGATTGTCTGTTGACGGGCTTGGCTGTGGGGTGGAGGAAGGAGGAGTGTAGTGGGGCTGTCTGGTCTGCAGCCGGGTGAGGACTGGAGTCTGTGGCATGCGATGAACCTGGGCCTGGACTGGGAAGGTCTGTTTTTGCTGTGGGAAGTCCTGGTAGTCGTAGCCTTGGTAGGTGAGGAACTGTTGAAAGCCATGGAAGGGCTGTGACATCGCCTGGGGTGGAGGAGCAGACCTGGACTGGGTAGGAGCAGCTTCAGCTGGGCCTTGAGGGTTGTGCAGAAGTGCTGTTATCTTCTCCTTCATCACCTGATACTGGGCCTCAGGCAGGTCTCTGAGGGTGTGGCTCATGTAGGTGATGAAGGTGTGGCGGCCCGAGGAGCCTCTGTCCAAGTGGACCAGCTGAGAGAGAAGTTCTATGCTGGTCTTCATTGTGTCCCTGATCTCCAACAGGACACTGTGGTTCTGGCCTTCCAGTCTGCCCGTCTGCCTGCATCCTGTGGAGCTGGGTGTGGGTGTGGTGTGGGTTGGCCTCTGGTGGCTGCTGCTTCTTCCTCCATTTGTGAAAGGGGATCCTTCAAGTCTGCCAGCATGGGGAGTGCAGCTGTTGGGGGGGTCTCTGCCATGGGGCCCTCTGAAGACACCTGCCTGGACTGGGTAGCTGGCTCCTGGCTGGAAGAGGACTGGCTGTCTGTGGGCTGTCTGAGGGAGAGGGGTCTCAGAGGGGCTACTCCTTGGTGGCGGATCTCATCCTCCAGGAAACTGCACTTGGCCATGACGTACATCTCCCGGTCAGTGAGCTTGACAGCGGCCTGCCCAGATTTTTTGAGGTGTAGCTTGCCATACCAGGTGTGCATGTGCTTCCACCATCCTAGGAGTACATCTGCAATGTAGCCCAGGCTACCTGCCTTGTCTCTCCAAGCTGCCTGCTTCTTTTTGGTGTCGCGATAGAGCCTGTGGCCCTTTCTCCAGAGGTACTCATTCTCCCTGAGCCATTCCAGCACCTCATCCTCATGGTCTTTGGAAATGGTATAATCTCCCTTTTCCTTCCCTTGCCTCTTCCTCCCTCTGCCAGGGGCTTCAGCAGGGCCTTCAGGGGCTTGAGCAGCAGGGCTTTGAGGGCCTTGGGGCTGGTCCACCGCAGCAGCAGCAGCAGCAGCAGCAGCAGCAGCAGCAGCAGGAGGTTCAGAGTCAGTGCCAGGGGGTGTGATGCTGGGTCTGTTCTTCTTGCCAGGGCTTGAACGAGTAGGCACGGGCTTCCTCTTTTTCCCTGACTGACGAACCATGGTGTTCCTGCTAGATGTATGTGGCAGCACGTCTTTCCCCTGAATGCTGACTGCATGCGTGCTGCATCCTTTTATATCCACGGAGCTGATGCAATTCATACTCCCCACATGCGCAGTGAACGCTTTGCATCTGATATACATCCGCGCGGCATCCGCTTTGCTTCCTATAGGCGTCCGTGATGCATCCGCTTCATCCGCTATGCATCCGCCCCTTCTGCTATGCATCCGCTTCGGAATTCTCCCCCGGAACCCCTTCGGAGGTGTCATCCGCTTCCATCCGCTGTCATCCGCTAGGCTTCCTATGAACATCCACTTAACATCCCCGCTACGTACTACCCACGTCCATTCTTTTCCGTTCTTTTCCGTTCTGTTTATGCAAATTTTTGCCACTTTTTGGAGTGGATGACAACGGATGGAACTACCCCCGAAATTTTGCTTGTCCGCTGTGTCCTTTATGCATACGTTTTGCATCCGTCGGCCAGTGGCACCTAGCCTTAAGTTTGGTTGACATCAACAGAAGATTGTTCTCATTTAAAAAAAATTCTCATGTTTTTAATTCCCAGAGAACAATCCTACTCACTGTGCATATTGTGTAGTACTCCAGGATTTATTCTTTATTCACTTAAAATCTTATTTTATCAATTTTTAAAGGCTCTGTAATGTCTCTCTGTTAAATTTATAGTTCAGACAGCTGGTTGTTACCTAAAGTATCCTTAGATAATATAGCTGAAAAGGGGGAAAATTTACTCACCTTCAGATATCACAAGAATCCTTTTTTAATTTTGTGATTAATACCTGGAATAAATGCCAGGACAGAGTAATTGTTTTAAAATGGAATTTGCACTAATAATGTAACAGAATGGACTACTCTAGCTACCCACTCCAGTCAGTTGAACATTATTTTTTTCATGGAACTTGCTTTTTGTTTCTAACTTCCAAATAACTATTCAATAGCAAACAATTAATAAATATGCTAAGTCCTTACTGGACTAATGTTTAGATTTTCCTTTCAACCCCAAAACCCAGAGTTTGTTTTTGTCTTCCCAATGTATGCATTACCTAATTTTAGTATTCAATATTTATTTGATTTGTCAGTCGCTTACAAGATACAGGTGTAAGAATAAATATAATTTTGAATATATGAGATACTTATAAGAAAAATAAAAAACAATAGGATAGGGACAGTAGACACGATTGGTGCGCTTATGCATAATACCCAAAGTATCAACACTTGTAATTGATCATCAGAAAAAACATTTAAATAATACATTTTATTATTTTCTTGAGATAATTTAGATATTGTAACATCTTATTAAAGCTTATTTAGATATTACAACAATGGATAAGTGAAAAGTGGATAGGTGCAATTTAGGAAATGAGCAGCTAAAACTACAGTGAGGAATTGCCTTCTTTCCAGTCCAGAATGCAAGGACAGAAGCCTGGCATCCAGTTAAAAATAGTAATATGCAGTCATTAAAGACATATGCATATAAATGGTTTCTGACAATTAGAGACATACATTTTGGGTGTGCTTCTCTCTTGGCAATATTAATCTCCCATACTTGCTACCAGTTGTAACTACTACTTTTAAATATACTGTAGTTCAAGGAGCTTTCACATTCAAAACATTTGCTAATTCCCAAATGTTTGCCTTTTACCCTTTATCCATGGTGATTGGTTGTATAAAGGGAACTTTATATAATCAGCAGTTTTTGGATTAATGAAAAATGCTTAGGGGTTGAAGTTTTTGTGTATATTTAAGGATGATCATTTGAAGAGATTTCCAATCAAGAAATGTCTTCCCAATGAATGACTCCTAAAGAGGAAAAGGCAGGAGCCAACATGTAACTTTAACTCTAAGATACATGATAAAGATTTGATCTTAAAAATGCATTAGTGATTTAAGACAGCTGCATGTATTAAAAAGTATTTATCTAATGTATATGTAATAGGCTAATGGAGGCTTTTACCAAATTAATGCTGGGTGTTAAAAAAATGATTTATGCACTTTTTAGGGACAACCCCTCTCTTATTCTAGCCACTAATAAATGTGAATTATATTTTACAGATTACAAAGCTAGTCATTATTTGGAAACAGTGGAATAGTGCATCCTGTTGTGGTCACCCTGATATAAAAAGTTGTTGAGACTCTAGAAAGAGTGCAGAGAAAAGTAACAAAGATAATTAGGGAAGATGGAGGCTAAAATGTGAGGAATGATTATAGGAACTGGGTGTGTCTGATGATGAGAAGGACTGGGGTGACAGGATAGCAGTCTTCTATTATTTGAGGGGCTATCACAACCTATTCTCCAGAGCACCTGAGGGCAAGACAAGTAATGGATGGAAACTTTTCAAAGAAATCCAACAGAGAATTAAGGAGATATGTCCTGCCAGTGAGAACAATTGATTAGTGGAATGGCTTGCCTCCAGAAGTTGTGGGTGTTCAATCACTGGAGCTTGTTTTTTTTTTTTAAGAAAATATTGGACAGCAATTTGCCCAGAATGCGATATAGAGTCTCCTGTTTGAGCAGGGGTTTGTACTAGAAGACCTCACTTCCAACTCTGTTATTCTGCTTTCAAATATCTTGTTTCCCAGATTTAAACTAACGTCAACTGGCTTCATTTCCAGTTGGTATATCCATAGAAGACCAGAAGCTGGAGAATGCAGATAGAAAGCACTATGGAAGGCTATACATGAGCTTGTAAGAATCATTATTTTTCCTATCTTTCTTTTGTCCTGCTAATAATATAAACTTCTATAAAAGTTATACTAAAATATCACATCTGGGCAGCTCTCCATCTTGCCTGATACAGTCTGCCCTGACTGCAACTAGTTCTCCAAGAACTTTGGCAGAAATCTTTTTTCAATCTCTGTTAGCTGCTACTTAAGAAAGCAGTCTTTATCAGAAATATGTTGGTGACCTGTAGAGAAAACAACAGCTTTTACCACATTGTAATGGCTCTTTACCTTAGCACACGAAAAAGGCAATTCACTTTAGAATGAGATTTTAGATTTTCCAGTTCCCTCTGATCTGGAAGTTCAGGACTAGAGCAACCTAAATAATAGGTTTTCTCTGTAAGTTTGACTTTTAAATATTGAAATATAAGTTCAGAAATGTTTTTTAAAAATGAGTGTGAAATATAGAGGTCCTCATGAGACAGGTAGATTTTGTTTCTTCTAACAGTCTCAAAAATTCATTTCTATTCCCATTTGAGACCCCAGGAACATGCTTAATCCATCATTATCACATACTTTAATTTGATTTGATTTAATTAATCTAATTAATTTGATTTAATTAATTTAATTAATTTGATTTAATTAATTTGATTAATTTGATTTAATTAATTTGATTAATTAATTTAATTAATTTGATTAATTTTACAGCAAGAGTGTCAAACTTGCATCCCATGGACTGGATGCATTATGCTCTGGCCATGTGCACCCTTGGTTTAGTGAAGGGGAAAATAGTCGTGATAGGTCATGTGACAACATGTCATCACTAGTTTGACATCTCTAATTTACAGGATAGTCCTTGCTTAACAACTCATTCAGTGTCTGTCTGAAGTTACAATGGGCTGGACAAGGCAACTTATTCCCCGTCCTTATAGTTGCGGCCCTCATAGCATCCCCATGGTCATGCAATTGTAATTCAGCTCCTTAGTAACTAGCTTGCAGCTATGAAAGCAGCAGCATCCCATGGGCACCTGATCTCCATTTGTGACCTTCACAGCTGGCTTCTCACAAGCAAAGTCAGTGGGGAAGCTAGCAGAGAGTCGTAAATGGCTATGGCCAAGGATACTGGTGGTATGGAAGTGAGGTTTTCTTATCCCCATCCCTTATCACATATAGTTTTGTGTTTCCACCATAACATTCAGAATGCTATACTGGGTAATATTTTGGATTCTGTATCTCTTCTTTTGTCTGAGAAAAAAAAGTGTCCCCTTGCTTCATCCAATCCTTGCTCTATTACAGGGGTATCAAACTCATGCCGTCATGGCGTTTCCACATGATGTATTGGGACTCATCCCCATTGCTAAACCAGACAAGGGTGTGGCCAGCAGGTAAGGCATCCAACCCGTGGGCTGGGAATTTGACAGCCCTGCTCTACCATGAGCCATGATCTTTTGGCTTTAAAAGGGATTAGAGATGGTTTACTTGTGAACCTTCCAGAATTGATGAGTTTCAGGCAGTGTACAATTTAAAATTGATAATGATAATAGGAAACCTTCATCCATGTCTGCAACCTTCCTGTTCATGGGAATATATGCCATTGAATACCAGATGCTTGGGGACAAAAAGGAACCAAAAACTATTGCCTTCTGCTGATGGGTTATCATGAAAACAAGCTGTTGGTCTAGATGGGTTTCCCTTTTGAACCAGTTAAGGGTTGATTTACTTCCTTGTCCATGGGACTCTACAATTGCTATGAGATGTTGCTGTTGTTTGAGGGTGATGCATTTTTAACATCACACCTAAATATGTTTAGAGGTTTGGATATTAGTATTACTTATGATATAAACCTTGGGGATATTTTTCTTTTTTAAGATGACACATATGCCAGGAATCTAACAGACTATTTGAACCACAAATTTGAAAAATTAAGGAAATGTAAAGGCCAGTTGTCCTCATTATATTCCTTTTGTCAGGATATGCTCTTTTGTTATTAAACAGACCCTATCAAAACAAAAGGAATACTGTTTCTTTTATGAGTAATGCATTCTCACAGAAAAGAAAGACAAGGGTAGGCATAAAGTTCATGCAGGATGCATGAATTTGGACAGCTTAAGATTTATTACAATGGCTACAGAAATTATTCCTCTTAACAGCACTTAAACTGTCTAATTATTCCCAGCTGTCTCCTGTGTACTTTGGACGTTAATTACAGGGAAGGATCCTCTTTCTCTGATCTGATGGACCAACTCAGGCACAAAAATATTTTCCTTTCAGTTCCACTAGAATCAAACAAGCTTTTTTATTACTTAGTACTTACCCCTCTTTGGTAAGTGCTGGACAAGTCAATTTAGAATAGAATAGAATTCTTTATTTGGCCAAGTGTGATTGGACACACAAGGAATTTGTCTTAGGTGCATAAGCTCTCCATGTACATAAAATATACAAGTGGTCACATTTGTAATTAAGTATGAATGCTGATACATTTATCTACTTGCATTTAGGTAAACCTTTCTGGTTCTAGAATCACATTTTTATAATTTGAGGGATACTTTATTGGGATATCATTCTCCCAATCTAAGTCATCTTTATAAAATCCTGGCTGGGAAATTCTGGGAGTTGAAATCCCCATATCATAAATTTAGAGTTGAGAAACTGCCTGAAGCTGTGGTCAGTTTAGGAACTGAAGGAGTCCTTCTAGGTCGGTGGTTTTCAAACTTGGCAACTTAAGATTTGTGAGCTTCAAATCCCTAAATTCCCCACATATACACCTTGAATTCCCCAAGCCAAAAACACTGTTCTAGATAATATCTCCTGAGGAACAAAAATCCTGATTCCAGAGAATGAGAGATGGCCTTAGAAAAGCACATGCTGATCTCTTGAATTCAGGCAGAAGATTGTTAATGTTCATATGTACTGGGTATAGGTAGAGAGTGGGGTGTTTTAATAAATCAAATACTGCTTGAAGTTAAATACTCTGGAAAAATACTGGTCTAATACTCTAAATGCTAGGACATTTTCAATCTTACTTTTAGTCAGAGCAGTATTTTGAAATGACCAACAGCATCTTGGGATAGTACTGTGTAACTCCAATTTGCAGGCCTATTATTATAGTTTCCAGCAAATTCAACACTGTTGGAGAAACTTCAGATAAATTGCAAACTAATATAATATTTATGGTTGGTATGAATCATCCCATGTTTTGCTAAAGTTCAGCTTATTTTGCAATGGCTCAGTGTGACATCAATAAGAAAGAAATATCCATAAAGCTGTAATAACTAGTGAAGTGGGATTAAGATTTAGCTATTTTGTTTAAATGGCTATGAATATTCTTGTGGAATCCAAGAATAAAGGTTAGGAAAAAAAAATACTTTTTGTCCCAAAACATGCAATTTAAATCAGGAGCAACAAGTGACAATCCGTTAAGAGAGTATGTTAACAAAAAAGTAGAACTGTAACAGAGTTAACTGCATTATTTAATTACAAAATGATTAAGTAGCAGACCATATAAGAATATTAAGGGCATAAGTCTAAGAATCAAGTCATATATATTTATTTCAATACATTGTGGTAACAGCCCTGCCAACTCTCACGGTTCTGTCGTGAGTCTCACGATTTTTTGTCATGTCTCACGGTCTCACGACAAGGCTCCTCAATCTCACGTCAAATTTAAAACGCTTTTTTTCCCCAAAATTTGGGGGTCTTATGCGCTTATACGTGCATAAATCTGATTCTCACACAAACGACATGATGCCACTTCTCAGATCACGCAATATCGATATTACCATACAGTCATATATACATACAGCACATTTCTTTTCACTCTGGGCGCCTCCATTTTGCTTTTTCTACCACCGGATATAACACGCTCTGATTGGTTAGTTATTCACGTGACCGTGAATCTCACTATTTTTTATAGAATCTCCAGATTTTTTTTCATGGGTCTCCAGATTTTCCTTTATCAGGGGTTGGCAGGTCTGTGGTAAGCAGTACTGGGCCAGACTTAGGAATAAACATGAAAAAGGCCTCATTGACAGTTTTCAACTTCTACTGATCCATTTATTTAGCTACTGTAAGTACTATCAACTGTGGAGTCCTTGGTGTTCTCTGAGCTTGGTTGTTTTTCAGCGGAAGTTTTAACAAAACTTTTGCCTAAGGCAGATGCCTAGGTAACATTTCCAATGCATCTGAAGTGCATTCAGTACATTCAGTGCATCTTCCTAACACTGAATATGTTAGGGTAACAAAACACCTGCAGGAAAAACCCTGCAGGGAAAAAAACCAAGCTCAGAGAGCACTAATGACCTCCCCTCCAAAAATTAATAATTGCATGTTCATCATGTATACATAGTCCAAGTTCAAATTCTATCTTCTGCTGCTCAGTTCTAAATGCCCTATTATTTACCTTAAATCTTTCTCGTAGTTGTGCATACAAAAATCCCTTTCCTCTCCAAATATGGAATGCTATGCAGCTCTTATGACTACAGCATAATCAACATTCAGATGTTTTGGCTAGCAAAACCTCTTGAGATGTTTCAATAATGCAGTTAGTATTACATAATCTGTTAATAACAGGCAGGACAGGCTTGCCAAGCACAGGTTAATTGTGCTCAAAGAGTCAAAGACCATGCTACTGAAATCACTTGATAAAATGTAAAGTTATTGTCATTTAATGATATCCTATAGCAAACGTTTTGTCCATTTGAACCATTTCTGGGTGGCCAGAATGTTACTAGTAGAATAAAATGGGGCTGTGTCAGAAATAAATGTTCCAGCTGCTTAGGAAGAATACTGTTCTCTGAGGCACCCCAATACTGAATCTCTTATAATATGAGAACTGGTAAACTGTTACACAAACCAGCCCCTAAACTTATTTCCTCTGACTCCTGCTGCCTTCATAGTCTTATTCAGCCTGTAACAATGTGGGGTTATCTTTTTTTTTTTTTTTTTGCAATCTGTAGTAAGTTAAAACAAGCCTTTTTTTTAAGGGAGGAAAGGAAGGGAGAACTTCCCTTCCCTTTGCTGACAACACAACTGGCCCCTTCCAGAGCCAGACTGCCCTCTGAAGGACAGGGGCATGCCTTGCAGTAGAAGGACTATATGGCCCAAAGTAAAAAGCTAGCAGCTGGATTTTATTCAGAATAGGATAAAGATTACAGATCTATTTAATGTTTGAACGCAGTTCAAATCTCCTATCCAGAAGAAGAAACACAAAAAAATGTAGACTGAAAAAAGTAAATATGTTTATCAAAAGCTAGACTACTGCTGAACCACTGCAGCTTTTCCCCTAGAGTAGAGCTCAAAACATTAGCCGGAAAATGAACCAGCGATTCACCAAACCGTTAAGATTTCGCGAAGGGCAAAAGCCAACCAAGCGACCAGATCTATGAAGTAATTGCAAAATGAGATAATTATCTGAACCTCCTTTGGAACATGAGTTTTGTTTCTGGTATGTGCATTTAATTCTTCCATTGCCTCTACCATTGATCTTTAAATTTGCTAACTTACCAAGTGTGACCATTGGAAAAAGAAACCTGAACTTTCTGCCAAGTTTGGTTGTTACCATTCTCCCAGATTAAAAAGAGAAAGGGGGAAAGAGAACTGGAGAGGAATAGACGAAGCCAGCAGCTATTCCTTGATATTCCTGGGTTCACAAAGTCCAAAGCTTGGAAGCATGATTATCAAGCCAAGGTTTGATTTATAGAGCATTACACTGGAATTTTAGTTCTATTAATAACAAATGCTGGCCTTCAGCACTATGTTTTATCTCTTAGCAAATTAAATGCTTCTTATGTGGATAATGAACACCAAATTCCTGTGAATTGTAGAAGTCTTTTTTGGTGTATTGTTTGCCCTGTGCTTTTGTTTTGTTTTACTAAAATATCCCAAAGTGATTTTTCAAAAGGCAACTGGACTTTTTGAAAAAGTACCTTTGGGACAATGATGACCTGGAAGACTGAGAATCTCCATAGACATTTTAATAAAATAATTGTGAGGTTCTGCTAAGTTGTAAAAATTGTCACAAAATTATTTTGAGTCAGGCATATGTATATGTGTGGGTGTATATGTCTCGTTCTCTCTGCATACACATAGACACACATGTAGAGACACTGATTGTAGCTACACAGTATTGTAGTTAGAAACCATGAAAGTTGAATAGCAAATAAAATAAAAATAAAATAACATGAAATATATCCTATATACAATATGTATAAACCAGAGTTGTGCATGCTTTGAATATTTATTTATTTATTTATCTATCTATCTATCTATCTATCTATCTATCTATCTATCTATCTAT
>BLBF01000005.1:12165120-12176221 GCA_015471245.1 Laticauda colubrina
TATCTATCTATCTATCTATCTATCTATCTATCTATCTATCTATCTATCTATCTATTTATTTATTCAATTTCTGTAGCTGCCCATCTCAATCAATGATGCTGGGCAGCCTACAAGTTTTTATATTTATAGCCAGGTTTTTAGGCTATCATGAAAAGCTATCAGGGTTGGGGCCATTCTGACCTCTGAAGGGAAAATGTTCCATAGAACAGGACCCACTGTGGGAAAAATGATTAAGAAGGATTGCCATTTACACAGGCATAAACACAGCCTTTTTATGCTATTCATTAATGCAGCATAACTTGTTTCAGATTTCCTTATTAGCCTGAGAAATGATGTCTCTGCTTTAAGTAGTCCAATCATTAAAATCCAGTACATTTTCATAAAATCCCAGTCATTTCCAAAGAACTCAAATCTCATGATCAAGGATTTTGATCATGACTAAATCAAGATTTAGAAGTTGTAGCAGGTGCACAATGAAGCAGCAAAATAATTCTCCAGTACAAGTTACAGGGATCATATGATGCCTCTTAAGAGGTGACTCTACTGGTTGCCACTTGTTCACCATGCACAATTTTATGGATTGGTATTCAGCTTTAAAATCCTAATCAGTTTAGAGGCTGCCAGAAAAGGACTTCTCTTATTGACTACACTATAGGACCGGGGTCTCCAACCTTGGCAACTTTAAGACTTGTGGACTTTAACTCTGGGAGTTGAAGTCCGCAAGTCTTGAAGTTGCCATGGTTGGAGACCCCTGCTATAGGATATATAACACATTTCCTCAGGAGTTGTTTGATCCACACCATCTCAAGTCTTTAAAGCAACAACTGTAGAGATATATCTCTTTTTACCAAGCTGTCAATAGGTACTTGACTGTAGTAATAAAAAGAATATCTAGTTTAAGTGATTGGCTAAGTGGAATATGTTCCGTCCGGAAAAACACGAGGTAGACTGGGTCCCAACAAACAAAGTCTTTATTTAAGTAAGCAGCAGTAACGGAACCATTTTGCTGAAGCCGCAGCAGTCTTTTTATACAGGCTTGCCTGCCGGCTTGTAGCCAATGGCATCTATTTAACTTTGCCGCCTTTCAGTGGCTCTTTTGGATTGGTTTCTAATGAACCAATCCAATGCTTAGTCTTTTAGCCAATCAGATTGCATAGTTTGGAGTATACCATTTTATACAGAACACCCCTCCCCCCTTAGTTTAGCCCTACGTGGGTGACATAGTTGCACAGGTAGGGGGGCTTCTTCTGACTCGACTTGCGCGGTTCATTCTTGCTGGAGACTTCAAGCGGTTCGGACGGGATCGCTGTCTCTCTGGCTCTTCTCCATGGAACCGCCTGGCAGAGTGAGTCAGCAAGGTTGCTCAGGCTGGTGGTTTTGCCGCTCCCTCCTGGTTTTCCCGGGCAGGTCGAGCTGACTTTGCTGGCCCCTTCCAGGATGGGTTCCTCTACCTGTGGATTATTTCTGCCAGTTTCATCTAACTGTAAGTGTTCTTTTTGCTCTTTTAGATTGGTTAGATGTTCTGGATTTAATTTTAACAGTTCGTTTTTCCCTTCAGTATTATTTTCTTGTATTCCCCCCCCCCTTTGGTTTTGTTTTCATTGATTTTTATTGTTGGAGGTTGCACGGTCGTATTTCACTCGATATTTCGGGAATGAAGCTGATCTATGTGCTGCTTCCATTCCCTGCCATCGTCCACGGTCAGACAGTAGGACCGGGGGCCTGTTATTTGTGTGATTGTGGCTGGAAGCCAAAGAGGGTCCCCGGTAAAGATCTTTGCGTAGATTAGGTCGCCGATTTCAAATGTGTGGAAATGGCTGGAGGAGTCAGGGGGGTTCTCAAAGGTGTAATTTGGATGTAACCTGTCCAAATGTGATCTTAGTTTCCTCCCCATTAGCAATTCAGCCCGGCTTTTGTTAGTCACAGTGCTGGGGGTGATAAGTTGGAGGGTGAGTAAACGGTCCACTTTGTCCTGGACATCCCCTGGGTCCATTTTCTCCAAACCCTCCTTGGTAAACCTGACTATTCTCTCAGCCCTACCATTTGCCGCCGGGTGGACTGGTGCAGTTAGTGCATGGTGTATGCCTAAGGAGGCTAGGTATTGTTCAAATTATATAGCGGTCAGTTGTGGCCCATTTTCGGACACTAGGACTTCCGGCAACCCATGGGTTGCAAATAGCTTGTTTAGCTTTTTTATAATGGCAGCGATTGTTGTAGATGACATTACTGCAACTTCTAACCAATTCGAGTATGCATTTACAACAATCAAGAACGTATGCCCCCTGGTCGGACCCACAAAAAATCAATATGGATCCGAGACCAGGGGCCTGGTGGGGTCTCCCAATCCCTTATAGGAGCTTGTGGTGGTGATGGCCTAGTTTTCTGGCATTTATTGCATGTGGCAACCCAGTACTCAATATCTCTGTCTAAATCAGGCCACCATACATAGCTCCTAGCCAGGCTTTTCATTTTCACGATGCCTGGGTGGCTTTCATGAAGCATACCCAACACTCTAGTTTGTAATTTGGAAGGAATTACCACCCGATCACCCCACAATAAACACCCTTTTTGTATTGACAGTTCAGTCTGTCTGGTCCGGAAAGGTTTAAAGTTTTCAGTTTTTTGGTATTTTGGTCTGGAGACATCATATGCAGATATTGGTAGCTCGGGGCAGGTTTCTATCTGCAGGGTGGTAATTGTTGGTGCCGGGTCTTCCTCCGTCATTGGCAGCGGTGTTCGACTTACTGCGTCTGCATGGGAGATCTGTTTCCCGGGTCGATGTATCAAAGTGTAGGAGTACGCTGCTAGGAATTCTGACCATCTAGTCATTCAAGGAGACAAAATGTTTGGTGTGGGTTTGTTTCCCACCAAAATTCCTAGTAGTGGTTTATGGTCAGTTACGATTGAAAATGTTCTCCCATAGAGGTACTCATGAAAACGTTTAACTCCGGCGACAATTGCCAGGGCTTCTCTGTCTAGTTGACTATAGTTGCGTTCTGCTTTAGAAAGTGTTTTTGAGTAAAAGGCGACAGGTGCCTCTCTCCCGTCAGGCAATTGGTGGCTCAGGATGGCACTGACTCCAAATGGTGAGGCGTCACAGGTGACCGTCAATGGAAGTGTGTTACTAAACTGAATAAGAACGGTGTCTGAGGTGAACAGATTTTTTATGCCTTGGAATGCTTTTTGTTCTCTATGCTCCCAAGTCCAACTAGTTTACTTATCCAATAAACGATGTAACGGTTCAGCTATTGTTGCCTTGTGAGGGAGGAATACGTTATAGAAGTTTATTAGACCCCAAAATACTTGTAATTCCGTTTTGTTTTTTGGCTGTGGTGCATCTCTAATAGCCTTGACTTTTTTCTCTGTAGGGTGTATACCCTCACCATCAATTAAATACCCCAAAAATTCGACGCGATCAGTCATTAAACAGCATTTTTCTTTTTTGACTTTCAGGCCAGATTCTCTAAATTTTGTTAGCACTTCTTACAGTCTTTTCTCAAATTGGGTCGTGTTTTTAGCCGAAATTAGGACATCATCAAAATATGGCACGACTCCTTTAATTCCATTTAGTAGGCGTTCCATAAGGCTTTGGAAAACGCCTGGGGCAACGCTCACTTCAAATTGAAGTCTGTTACACTTGAATGCCCCTCAATGAGTTACTATTGTCTGTGCCTCGGTCGTTATTGGGTCCACTGGAAGCTTTTGATATGCTTGGGCTAAATCAAGCTTGGCAAAAAATTTTCCTCCCCCTAGCGAGTGCAGTAAATGTTGCACAATTGGTACAGGGTATGCGCTTTGCTGCAACGCATGGTTCAGGATAGCCTTGTAGTCTCTGCAGATGCGTACCGACCCATCAGGTTTAACAGGTGTTACTATTGGTGTCTCCCATCTAGCATGTTCAATTGGTTCGATTACTCCTTGCTCAATTAATTTATTTAACTGTTCATCCATTTTGGCCTTTAAAGCAAAGGGGACTCGTCTGGCTTTTAATCTTCTAGGTGCTACCTGAGGGTCTAAACTAAAGGAAATTGGGGTCCCCCGGTATCTGCCTAAGGTGCCGTCGAAGACATCCTGGAACTCTTGTATCAGGCTCTCTTCCCAGTTGGTTGCGGCTACTCGGCTCACCCCGGTCATTCTGATGCCCAATGGTGCGAACCATTCGATGCCCAGGAGGCTGGGGCGGTCCCGGTCGACTATGGTTAGAGGTAGGACTTCAGCGTGCTGCTTGTATGTGACTCGGAAATGTCCTAGACCTACCACAGGGATTCGGTTTCCTTGGTAGTCTTTTAGAGTTAATTTTTATTTCTGGAGTTCTTTTAATTTGATGTTTGTAACCAGCCATCTGATTGTGTTCCAAGACACCATTGACAGGAAGGATCCTGAGTCGACTTCCATCTCGCAGGGGCTTCCTTCAATTTTTACAACAATTTTGACTTTTCTCCCGCTTTCCGTCTGGACGCTTCCAATAGTGACAGTTTGATGTGTCTTTTCTTGGTTGCCGGTTCGTTTGTTGCGCTCCCATTTCTTTTTGACTTGCTTTGCTTCAGCTGGTAGTGGGGAGTTACTGTGTCTGTTTGGACTGTTATTTTTTCGATTCCTGCAGACTTTTTCGATGTGTCCCCTCTTCTTGCAAGCTCGGCAGATGGCATCAAAGAATCTGCAATTGGCTCAACAGTGGTTTCCCCCGCAGCCAGCGCATTCCTGTCAATTTCTTTTTTCGCGCCTTTTTTTGTTGGTGTACAGGCGATGGACCTCAACATTCTCATCTTCCGTTTCTGATGGACTGTCGAATTCTTTGTGATGAGTTGTGGTGGGAGCTTGCTTCTTTCCTCTGGGTAGGGTCATCGCATAATTACTGGAGTTCATTAGTTTCATAGTGGCTGCTGACTTTTTCACGGCTTCTGCTGCTGTGGCTTCTGCGATTGCTTCAACCACTGTGATATTGGATTTATCTAGTAGTTTCCTTTGTAAGTTAGAGTCTCTCAGGCTTAGGACAACTCGATCTCGCATGGCTTCATCTAAGTTCAGGAATTCGCAAGCTCCCCCCAGTTGTCAGAGAGCTGCCACGAAGTCAGCGATGGTTTCACCTTCCTTCTGACCCCTTTTGTATAATTCATGCTGCTTGATGAGATTTGACACTACTGGTTTGTAGTGGGCCTTTAGCATTCAGTGAAGGTCAGACCAGGTCATTTGTTTCACGTCTCTGGGCTTCGCCAATGCTTTGGCCATTTTAAAAATGATTGGTCCACAATGCGTTAGGAATACAGCCCTCTTCCGCTGGTCTGAGATCTCTTCCATCTCATTGCTCTCTAAGAACATCAGGAAATGGTCTACATATGACTCCCAATCCTCTTCGTTGGGATTAAAGGGTGCGGGCTGCGTGTTGTTCCCAGCCATTACTTTAGTCTGGAATTCTTTCTGCCACATGCTTGGTCTCGCGTTTAGGACGATCCCACCTTCGTCGCCAGGGTTCCGTCTGGAAAAACGTGAGGTAGACGGGTTCCAACAAACAAAGTCTTTATTCAAGTAAGCAACAGTAACGGAACCGTTTGGCTGAAGCCGTGGCAGCCTTTTTATACAGGCTTGCCTGCCGGCTTGTAGCCAATGGCATCTATTTAACTTTTCCACCTTTCAGCGGCTCTTTTGGATTGGTTCCTAATGAACCAATCCAATGCTTAGTCTTTTAGCCAATCAGATTGCATAGTTTGGAGTATACCATTTTATACAGAACAGAATATTATCTATAAATTAATGAAATAATCTAGGGCACCAGCTTTCTCAGCAGTTCCCATCAATATTAATTATTACATATCTTGTTTTCCATTTAGCTAGAGGAAGTTCAAATGCTTTAACATTCATTTGTTTCATGTGGTAATCAATTAATATGGATAACATGCCAAGCTTATGCTTTTTTTTTAGTTAGGAGTGAAAAAGAATATGAAGTTAAACAAACCATCATTCCATTTATGCCCAAAAGCAGAACTTTAAACTGAGAATTTAATATATTTGCCATTATAAATGCAGAAAACATGTTGAACTTGAGAACATCACTTTTGGGGAAAAAAATCTCAGGTCAGATGTATTTTATATGCCCTAATTATTTCATGGAGATAATTTCTTCAGAAACTGACAGTGTAGCAGTGCCTAAGTAACACCAGAACTGGGGTCTTAAAGAGATCTGAACTGGCAAATCTCTACGTACCTTTGATGCATCCTCATCTTTTTAATGGCATCCTGAAATATTGTATCTCGATTTATGAGAATTCTTTCCTGTTCACGACTTATGAAGTATTAATAGCTGGTGCAAGCTGGAAAATAATACACCATTCCTAACTCTATTAGGACATGAAATCTGGCTTTGGTTAAAATAAGATTCCCTTTAGCAATGGCCAATATACAGTACATATTATGAGTGCATAAAAAACCCAGACCTCTTCTTATCTAACATACAGCAACATTAAGATTACTGCCTGAGGCTCAGCAAACTTCAAACTTAGAAAGTAAGATTGAGGGAGAGTGAAGGGGTGCAGGCAATCATTGGAAAGTAATTACTGGTAACCTGAGCAGTCACTTTCAAGTAGATTTCATCTAATAAGGGCTATACACAAATGTAATTTTATGTTGATAGACTGACGTATGACAGGCCCGCAACAGTACAGATGCACGGGACAAAGCTAGGCCATGCTGTTGTATATCCACTGCCGAAAGCCCCTTGGTCTATAAGCCCTAGTGTCATTTGCTGCTGTGCCAGGGAATAGGTTTTGGTATCTGCCACACAATTGCTAAATCATACCAAAGTTGTTTCAGAGTTAAATTACAAGCCGAAAGAAGGACTCTAGCCCTTATGAAACCAAATCATATTCCCGAAGTGCCAAAATATACAGCCTGCATTTACATCAAAGCAAGCCCCACTGTACTCATTGGTATTCGAGTATATAGATTTGCATCTTAAAACTAATTTTTACCGCATGTTTTGGACATATCCTAAGAAAAATTAGTACTATTGACCCAGTGGTTGGAGTTGATGCTTTTCTCAGTAAAAAGCACACAAACAATGAGCCATTCCATAATGCTTTGCCAAAAATCTGCATTGCAGTTTCTCAAACATTTTATTCCTATTTGAAATAAGTCTCTGTTTTTCTCCTTATTTCTTTCATACTTCTCTCAGGGATGTTTTTAAGCTCCCTTTACTGTCGGAGCTGCAGGAAAATGCTCCAGCTGGTATTGCTATTTTCATCTGCACCACTTGCCATTGCTCTAAAACCTGCCAGGCAGACCAAAGTCCCAAATCTAAAATGACCCAATGAGGGAAGTCCCCTTGTGCCTGTCAATTCATAGGCTTTGTTAATGTTACAGAATAACAAATTTGGAAGGGACCTTGGAGCTCCCTGCTCAAGCAGGAAATGCTTTACTATATTGGACAAAAGGTTGTCCAATCTTTTCTTAAAAAGTTAAAAACTTCCAGTTTTGGAGCATCCACAACATCTGCAGCCAAGTTGTTCCACTGATTAATTGTTCTCAGCCTCAGGAAATTTCTGCCTTGGTTTTAGGTTGCTTCTCTCCTTGATTAGTTTCCATCCCTTGCTTCATGTCCTGCCTTCAGGTGCTTTGGAGGATAGATTGATCCAGAGGTGGTATTCAGCAGGTTCTGACCAGTTCTGGAGAACCATTAGCGGAAATTTTGAGTAGTTCGGAGAACCAGCAAATACCACCTCTGATTGGGGATTTTACAGTATCCTTCCCCTGCCATGCCACCAAGCCACATCCACAGAACCGGTAGTAAAAATATTTGAATCCCACCACTGGATTGATCCAATCTTCTTTATGGCAAACCCTTAGATATTGGAACACTGCTATACACGTCCACATACTTCTGTGTGATGTTGCAAGACAAGTATAAATGGGGTGGAGTTTCATTATTTGCCGTTCTTTGCCATCCTTTGTTTATGCCCACAGGCACCAGTGTTAAAAGAAAAAGCATGCATCATGGCTCAAAAGCAAACTTCATGCCCCATGTATTTGCAAGTGACATCATGACACAACTACAAAAGGTTCAAACTTTGTGGCAACATGCATTTTGTCACTCTCCCACCTTCACTACAGATTACTGTCCAGGCCTTCATGATATAATGAAAATGGAAGGAGTCTCCAGACTACTACAGAGATTTTTGTGCAGTGAAAAATAGGTCATTCAAACACATATATACACCTTGCCCACACTGTATGTAAATAATTATAAGTACACCAAATCTCCTTTATTAAACTGAATGAAAGTAAGACAAAAAGACTTATTTTTCTGCAACACATGAACGAACATTTCCCTGATGGGAGAGAAAACTTTTTTTAGCAGAAAAGCAGAATCTTGTATTATTGGTTTGTCACACAGTCAGAAAGAGGTTCAGACTGGATTTGGCATTTTTATCACCTCTTGAGTCCTTTCAAGGACCCGAAGTAGGCAGATTTTGGTGGTTGATGGTGCTAGATGCATATACCTTTTTGTTTGAAAAATCTAAAAAAAGATCTGTTTCTATCTTTGAGCAGGATGCTTCACAATGCATTAAAAAATGTTGGATTTTTTAAAAACATCTTTGCGATCTGCTAGACCTTTGTGCAATTGTTAAGAAAAATCTAAAATCTCAACAATTATCTTTGGCATTCTCTTGAGCCCCCATTACTATTGACTTTATAAGTTAGAGAGAGTTGTCTTTTGATTTTTGTTGCATTTTTTTTGAAACCAAAGAAAGTGGAAAGAGAGAAAAAAAGAGAGAGCAAGAGAGGGAGAAAGTTTGGGGCAAATCTTGCTTCACAGCAGTGGTGGGATTCAAATATTTTTACTACCAGTTCATTAGGCATGGCTTGCTGGACGCGCTTTGTACTTTGTGTGTGTGCGCACACCAAATGCGTACTTTGCGCAGGCACAGAGGCATTCTAACTCACCTCCTGCAAACCTGCACCATCCTGGTCACTTCAGCAGCTGTCGTGTGGCTCTATTTTGTGCCCCGCAAAACAGCTGCACTTCAAATTCAGAGGATAAAGGTTACTATGGGAGCCCGGGCAGGTGGGTGGGCCCAACAGCAGAGTGGCTGAGAGAACCAGTTTGGTCTCTACTGCTCATCGCTGCTACCAACTTGGCAGAAGTGGGTTGAACCGGTAGAATAGTACCACTCAGAAGTGGTATTCAGCAGGTTCTGACCAGTTCTGGAGAACCAGGAGCAGAAATTTTAAGTAGTTCAGAGAACCGGCAAATACCACCTCTGACTGGAGATTTCACAGTATCCTTCCCCTGCCAGGCCCACAAAGTCACACCCACAGAACTGGTATTAAAAAAAAAATTGAATCCCGCCACTGCCACCACTGCTTCACAGTATTTATAATCAAGACTTTTTAGGTTCTGTAGAACCTGTACGTGAGAAACTACCTATAGAATTATAAACTCAAAGACTTAGATCTTTATTTGTGTTGGAGGCATCTGTCTCACTGTCTCTGTCTCTGTCTCTCTCTCTCTCTCTCTTTGTGTAACTCATATGTTGAAGAAAAGAATAAAACATGGCCTACACATATGAATTTGTTCTTACTTAAAGCAAAACCTCAGCACATTGGTTTACCTGCTGTCCTTGCATTTACCTAAGCCTAAGCATTCCATAAAACCCAGGACAAGTGTTCAGACATAGGCCAGTTTTCTGCCCATTACTGTCATTTTGGAGGTAAATCAGAGCTGCCAGTATGGTAGCAGCCTGATTAAAGTTTGGGGCCTTAATAGATCATTTTAAAAAACCCCAAATTATCCCCACTCCCCTGTCGATCCACCTGGACCTCTGCCCTAGGTGCATGGCAGTTTTCAACCAGCACCAGAGCAGCCACGTCTGGGCCCGAGGTTCCTGCTTATTCCCCCAGGATGCCTTGTTGCAGAGCTAGACCAACATTCTCAGCTGCATTTAATCTGCTTTGAGACAAGCTGGCTATGAGAAAATGCACGAGGGGGCGGGGGGGAGGCACATAAGCAAAAGACACAGAAAAAAAGTTGGACAGTTGGCCTGCTTTGTTCACTTGGTAAACTGGAGGGAGGCCAGCAACAGCGGAGCTCCCTTGGCAATACAAGTCTGTTCCAATTAATTGTGTTTAACCATTCTAATCACACTTTAGCACATTAATCCTATTTTCAATCCAAAACACATCTGAAAGAGCGGCATGTCGGCCTTTTTTATAGCAACCGCAAATCAGATGTAATGGAGAGACAGAGGGCCCTAGTTTACTCTGCACTTTCACTGAACTTAGACTTAATAAAATATGTGACTGAGTTGTGGTTGGATTTACTGCATGATGTTGATGCTTCCATATATAAATAGATCCCCTAAGTAACTTAAAAACCTGTCAGAAAAAGCAGTGGATATTTGATTATAAGGTATTCGGTGCACAGATTGTGTAATAATGACATTGCTCATCATTTTGGGCAGGGAAAAAGACTACAGAACCTATACAGTTTTGATTTTTATTTATTTTTTAGAAATTCAGTAACAGGGATGTCCTCCATCATTTGGTAACCTCACAGAGGTAAAATTAAAGTTTCTAACAATCCTAAATTATGGCCATCTTCAATATTTATTTCTTTGTTTACTAAGCTTGTTTCAATCCACCTATTCAACCATTCAGGGAAGCTTATAGATTCACTGGGTTGGATCCAGATTCTAGACATCTTCTTTTTTGTTAAAAGGTATCCTATCCAACAGGGACTCCCACAGGAGGAACAGCAGAAGCAGAGATTGAAAAAATCTGCCACAGATTTCTGCTGGAAACAAATTGTGAAGTTTTGCTTCCACTGTACTTTGCAAATAAGTGGAAAACTAGTCTCTCTCTCTCTCTCTCTCTCTCTATCTATCTATCTATCTATCTATCTATCTATCTATCTATATATTTGTTTTCTTAGGCTTTCGCGGGTACTTACATGTGTGCTGTTTAGCTTCCTTCGGGTATTATCCCACGTCATTGTAGTTCTGTTAAAGTTGTAGCAACGTTTCAGCAGAATCTCATCTGCCATATCCATACAGAAGCCTGATGATGGCAGATGAGATTCTGCTGAAATGTTGCTACAACTTTAACAGAA
>BLBF01000005.1:12176621-12269884 GCA_015471245.1 Laticauda colubrina
ACACATACATACACACACACATACATACACACACACACACACACACATACATACATACATACATATACATATATTTAAAAACACACTAATATTTAATTGTTCACCATCAAAAAAATCTGTCTTCTCCCAACTTTGCATCTTTCGAAGCATGTTCTGCACTGAACGTTGTTTGAAAACTAGTAAGTAGTCATATTTTAAAATGTACCTCATATGGGGAGAGGAAGAATTTGCAGCTGAAAAGACCAGAATAAATCAGGTTAGATTATTTTGAGGCCTCCTATATTGCATTCCATGCAGTTCTGGAAGGTCCTAGATCCCTGAAGCAGCTTTTGGGGGGACAGGCGGGGAAGAATTAAAAATTGCCTTCCTACATTCCTAAAGTAAATTATCTGCTGAACAGAAATCCGTTTATGTATAGCATGCTATAGATTCCAAGCATTAAAAAACAAATGGTGATAGCATTAAAGCTATTTTTATAACATCTAAAAAGGAATATTATTTAATCTTATGACAATGTATTAATAGTCTCAAAATCTTCATGTCTGTGGAAGTCATTATTTTTATGCTGAAAAATAAAACTGGGCCACAAGGGGATCCAGAATACAGTAGCTGCTTTTCCTTTGTTTTGCTGGTTATTTCACTTTTGCTTTTACATTTTATCTTGGGAAAGCTCTTTTCTCCCTCTTTTTTCTCATTTACTGTGGAGGTGCTAGTCTCCTTTTTTCCCTGGTGGGCAGAGTGGCAAAATCAGGATGATCAGCAAACAGAGAACTTAAAAGCAGTTAAAACAGTTGTAATTCAGATTCTATGCATTCATAACAAAGAGTCTTCTAGACATTATAGAAGAATAACAAAATGGCTATAGTACAAACATGAAAAGAATATAAAGAGTCCCATCCTTATTAAAATAACTATTAAAATGCAATTGACAAATCAAGTGTGTTAAACTGAAAATATCTTTATCAGGTGATCCACTCTCTCAAAGACTCTGATTACATGGACATATTTTCTTTTCAATAATATAAAATCATTATTGGTTTTTTTTATTTAGTTCATCAATAATATGAAGTCATCATGGCTGACTGGGAATTCTTGGAGTTGAAGTTCACAAATCTTAAAATTGCCAACTTTAAGATTTGTGAAAAACACTGAACATATTTGCCCTGGGATACCAAGTAAATTCCTGAATAAATGCTGGCTAAATTTAACCCTGTTTAGTTTTTCCAAGGTCAGTAAGGATGGCTAGGTGTTGCTACCCATTGTGATGAAATGTACATTAACAGAAGACAAAATGTTATGCTAGTCATGCCTATTTTATAAATTGTAGCAAATTTTGAAGAAAAGACACTTATGGGCTTCCCCACTTCTACTGATGGGTGTCTCCAACAATAAGCAGCTCTGTGAACAAAGAGCAGTAAATTGTCAGGGATTTAAATATATATATTTAAAAACTCCGAATATCATTATGTGCAGCTTCATTATTGGTTATGAACTACCATTTCTGTCTTGAGCGAAGAGAATGGCAAGAAAAAAATAGAAGCTATTTAATTTTTTTTTTAAATTGCAGGAGGATGGATTGTAATGGTTCTGCTAGACTCAAAACTAATGCATGGGCTACAAGGATCTTTAGACACTGACCACTAGATGGCAGCAAAGAGAAAGAACGAGCTTTACTGCCATCTAGTAGTCAACCAGATATGATAAGACTACTTGAAAGTAAGTTCTAGCTAATTAATGGGATTTGAATCAAAGCCAGGAATTGCAAAAATTATGTGATGCTCTCTCACTGAACTGTAGACACCAGGGTATTTTTGAAATTATTTCCTGCAAGCTAACTGACCATTCAATTCTTTTCTGCAGTGTTTCTCATTCTTTGCTTCAATATCAAGTTCTGTGTAGGTTTGCGGATGTTTTTCATTTAATTGAATTTATGGAACAAACTAGATGTCACTTAAGGCTCTTATTAAAAGAATTTCCTACTGTTGAAAGCATTAATTGCAGAGAGGAAAATTCACACTGAGATTTTGATAGTGAAGAATAATTTACCTTCCCCAGTTTTCCCAGCTGCACAATTCTTTGTACATGGAATGATTTAGATTATGCATACATTTAGCCTTGTGTAGAATTAACAGCTTCAAAATTCCTCTTCAAAAGAGGAATTTTAGTTACTTTTAAAAAATATTTTTATACCATCCACTACTAAATCTCATGGTAGTTTAGAATAAAATCTCCTGCTCGGACTTGTTTATACAGTATTTACTGATAGTCTACCCTATCTCTTAACCTTACAAGTTGCATAATATTTTTATTGTAAATTGCTATGCTACCCTGTGCCATTTTATATATCTATCAAAATGTGATGGTGTAAAGCAGACGTCTCCAAACTTGGCAACTTTAAGACTTGTGAACTTCAACACCCAGAATTCTCCTGGGAGTTAAAGTCCAAAAGTCTTAAAGTTGCCAAGTTTGGGGATCCCTGATGCAAAGGAACCCCACTTTCCCTGATGCCTGACCTCCTCACAAAGCAGGTTACCCTTTTCTTTCTTCTCTAATTGTGGAGTGGGAATACATTAGAAATTTTACATATTTAGCTGTCCAGGAGTAAGAATGCAATTTAGCTTTTTTCAGAGTTTCCTCTTTGGCACAGCGAAATAAACACTGTATAGTAAATGCTTCCAAGCTGTTCAGGCACATTGATGGACGATCCCTTAAAGGTGGAAAAATCTTTATCAACGACCCACTCCACCATGAGTACAGTAAATTAGAATCTCTGATTTAGTAAATTCTTTCATTTAGTAAATTCTTATGCATTTTATTGCCTCCAAGTCAGTGTTGATGCCTGATGACCACCTGGATTATCCCTGCAGTTTTTTAGCAATGTTATTTTTAAAGAAAAAAAAAATGGCTTGGCCTTGCCTCCTGCCTAGGGTTGAGGGAGATTGGTCAGCTGAAAGTCACCTTATTGCCTTTGTGCCTAAGATGGGTTTAGAACTCAGGCTAGAACTTCATTTTCTAGCCTGATACCTTAGCCACTACAAGTAGCCCTCATGTACTGACCACAATAAAGATCAGCAACTCCACTGTTCATCAGCATAGATGTTAAGCATGATGTCATGTGAATGCACTGACTTATAACCTAAATTCCAGCTGTGGCCATGAAGTGACTCACCACAGGTCATTAAGCACAGTATTATTGTACTGGGACTTGTGACTTCCTGCTGGCTTCCTCATTGCCTTTGCTTGTCAGAAGCTGGCTATGAAGGTTGCAAATAGCAATCATGGGACTATGGAACAATCATAACTGTCTCCCAAGTGCCAAATGCCTAAATTGCAATCCTAGGATTGCAGGACTGTTGCCACAGAGGCAACTTTCAGGATCAGTCATAAGCCTTGTTTTGATGGTAAACTAAGATTACTTGTGAATCAAACTGGTTGTTCTTACAAATTACTTTTAGTTAATTCAGTGAATTAACCAAGAATTGTAAAAACTAGGACCCAGGCCAAGCGCATATGGATAGTTTTGCATTGCATAGTTGGGTGTCTTTGGTGGCCAATAGACAGCAGTATTCAAAATCCAAAGAAGAACCAGAAATTTAAAGTTTTTATAGGCCATTAAGGAGAAGGAAATGGCTACTCCCTGACATGAATTCTTATTTGTTTGAAAAGGAATGTTGGTTTGAATATAACTGGGAGAAAAAAGTAAAATGAAGCAGTCAGCCAAGGATTCCTTGCAGGCATGTTCTTTGCTTCTTTCCAAATTGCCCCTTGCTATCAGAAATTTGGGTGGGAATAGGCTGGAGGGGACAGGTATTCTCATTGCATACCTAAGCAAGGATTTCAGCTGTGGCTGGAAAGAAAGTGTTAATCCATGTAGCCAGTGCAGGGCATGATGATATGAATTTGTAAATGAATGATCATCAGTCGTCCTAGTTGATATATTCTGGACCAAAGGCAGTTTTTCAAAGTTTTTCACATAATCCAAATACGTACACAAAGATATTCAGTTCTAAGTATTTATTCCAAAGGACACAATTTTAGAACATCTTAGTTTTTTAGGGACAGTCTCTAGTTTCAAGGCACACTATAATTGCTCACCATCCAAGAGGTGCTATTATGGTTCTTTTCATAGTTCTCCTTCATAGATCTACACTGTGGCTTTAAACAGTTAGAGTATTCCAGCCTCAAATATATGCAAATGTACACAACCATGTGCTATTGACTTTGTTTTGAGTTGTTTCTTAACAATGTTAAATATTTAAGTTGTTCTTTCTTACTGAGAATCTTTTTCCAGGACATATTTTTTTTGTTCCATATTTTACTTCCTGTAGCTTTAACGGCAAGCAACTAAGGGAGAAAAAAAAAATCTTTCATTACTCTTTAGTAGCTGATACATCACAGATTTCATTTTGGCAGTTCAAAAGAAGCATAATGAAATGTAAATTGTTCAGCAAGATCAACTAAACCCATAAGTCTTTAATTTAGATCTGGAGCAGGAATGAAGCTATCAATTCATGCTAAATGAAATATGTAACGGTGCGTAATATGATAAAGTAATGTGTGGTGGGGAGGGAGTTCATTTTTTGTAACTCTTTGCTAGATTATCCTAGCATATTTATTTTCTTAGCAAACACTTAATGCAACACATTTAAAAAAAAAAAGAACTGGATAGCTACATTAGGAGAACCTAAATTCAAAGTGGGCCTTAGCTTATCCAGCTAAGTAAGGTTTTATTAAAACATCTAATTCATTGCAGCACTATTCTGGAAGAATTGCAGGATATGGTTAATGTAGTGTATCAGATGGGAATGGCTTTCACAGAGCCACCTGCATTTAATATACAGCTGTCAGAATTCTCTGCTTGCTACCACTTAACCCTGAAAGAAACATGTAACAATTTGATTGGCCCAGAAATCTTCCATGTAAAAATGCATGGAATTATATTAGACATTCATACAAGGACATGTCAAAATGCAAAGCATAGCATAAAAGGGGGATTCATACTGTATAAGCTATTCTTTTCTATGCCTTTAAAAAAACACCTTAAATTATTATTATTACCTATTCAAGGTTGGAAAAAATAACAGGTAATTGATGCTGCTCATGTTTTGGATCTGTCTTCATGGATTGAAGCCATTATGACCAATCTAAAGAGGCACCAGTAGCATATGTATACATTTCTCATCCTTATGGGTAGTGTAGTTTGGTGGCTATGATGTGTGATAAGACCTTCCATATTATTGGGAGGTAGATTGTTGGCCTGTAATTAGACTGTTGTTGTCTTGTGGGAGTCTTTCCTGATCAGAACTGTCTTTCCTTTGGGTCAGTTGGTCTGGGTGGGAGTCGGATGCTGGTAACTGGTTCACCTCTGCTGTTAGGTGTTTATGCATTGCTTTTAATTTGTTTAGACAATAGGTATGGAACATGTCTGGACCAGGTGCTGTGCAGCTGTTCATGTTCTTGACCTACTGTTGAATGTCTGCTACTCTTGTGGCTCCTTTTCTGGGAGATTGCTATGGTCTGATCTCAGAACCTGCAGCCATTTTGCACTGGTATTGTGTGTCTTCTCTATCTCTCATATATTCTTCCAATACTGTACTGTTTAGTTTGTACTGTTCATAGCTCTGCTGTTACAGTTTTGTTACATTGCAGTTGGGAATAATTTTTTTTAGAACAAGGCATTTATCTTCTTGGCTTCTGCTTCTCTAGTGTATCTCCTTAGCCTAGTAGCCAGTGCAGTGAGCCTTTGTTTGGCAGGTGGCCTCAGATAGCATCAGGCACTTATATTTTTCAGTATCTGAGTCTTATGCCGGATGCATCATGTTCTGGCCACGCCCACACCCAGTTTAGCAAAAGGAGAGAAAGTCTGGATACGTCATGTGATGCCGCCATGACGATGTGAGTTTGACATCCCTGTACTAGTCTAATGGTTTGAGTTATGACAGCAGAGGTTGTTGTAAGGGCTCATTTAGCATCTTCTGACATATTATCTGATGTTATTTCTCCACTAAGGCTTGGTAATTGGACTTGAGGATGACTGTAGCTGATCTTGGCAGCAACTGTCTAGCTCCAGGTGTTGGTTGCATATCCAGTTGTTCTTCTGGATTTTTTTGAGTCTGGGATGTAAAATTAGTTGGTATATCTGAAGTTGTCAGAAAGTTTCCTGTTCACTATATTGAACCATTGTGTGATAAGCTGTTTCTCAATAAGTGTAGATGTAGATCTTCTTTCCATCTATAGATCCCTCATAGGTATCCCCTCTCATTTGGTCTGTTGTAATAACATTCCATCAATTCCAGGTTCTCTTGTCTTATCCATGTATGGTTTCTTTTAGTGGCCCACTTGTGGTCAGATTGTTTGAATTTTTAGCTTTTAGCATTTTCCCAATTTTCCTCCTTAAAATTCTTTTTATGGATTAATTAAGGCTGCCAGGTCTGGACTGCAAAAAAATCCTTACAGCTGTTAGATGGCAGCAAAAGTACTTGAGCAAATTTTCTACATTGCCATCTGATGGTTATTCAGATCTTGTATACAGTTCTCAAACACCTGAAATTGATACAGAGATGGAAAAAGAATTCACTATCAATAACAGACAACATAGTCTATTGGACTGGGGAAGAAACAACTTTCTATTTATGTATTTAATGATTTATTTTTGAAGCATATAACCTGATTTTTTTTACCAACTAGATTTGAAACAAATATTTTGCAAGCGAGCAAAATTTAAAGTAGTCTATTTTATGAACTAGCCATTTTTATTTATGTCCTAATAATTGATTCAATAAATTATGGCTAAACAAAAACAAATGAACAGTATGATATGTTTGAACTCATACAGTCCGGGTTTTCCATAATAGTGGGATGACAGTCTTCAAATTTTGATATCTTTGAGAGGTAAGGACTCAAGCATTGTAATTAATGTGCTCAATGAAATCAGTGGGGATTTAAAGGTGCTTATCTTTAGCTAAATTCATCTATTGTCACGATCCCTCACTCTGTTCTAAACCCCAGATGCTAAGTCAAATAGACACATAAAGAAGATACAAAGGGATCAGGAGAGAAAGCAGAAAAGTTAATCTAACTGTAAACTGTTGAAGAATCCCACTGCTTGAAGAGACTAGGTTAATTTAAGCAGGAGATCTTTGTATTCATGGGATAATCCACATTTATTCTAATGTGATTAAACAAGTTAGAATCTTGCCCTTAAAGAGAGAGATAAAGAATCCTTGTAATCCAGATTTCAGTTAAGGAAGATTCTGACCCACATTTCTCCTTGTCAATTAGAAGAGCTGGGTGGATCTTCTGGGAAGCAAAGTCATGCAATTCCTTTTTGCAACAACAAGGAACTTTTATGTTTCCTTAGAAAAATCTACCTAAAAACATTTCTTGCATGTTTATCATGTGGCAATATAGGTGGAATTTGGATGCTGAATTTTACTTTAGCTTCACCCATCCAAATTATTTTCCTGCACTGTGTGAAAATTGCATAAATCAAAAGGTTAATTCAGTTCTCTTTTGAGGAAAGATCGCATTTGAGGTTTTTACTTAAAATGGATGTATAAAAAGAGGCATGACAGAAGGCTATCCAGTAAAGTCCATGTAGAAAAAGTGGCTAGGGAGAGGTTTTCTGCACATTTTATAATAATAATATGCAATTCAATTCAATAAAACTGAGCAAAAAGAAGCAATTCTTCATAAAAGAAAGAGTATTGATGATTTTGAAGATAGAAAGAGTATTGATGATTTTAAACTTTGGAAATGACTCCTGAGAACAACATGGATTGCCAAGAAAGTAAATCAATGGATCATCAAACAAATCCTCCCAGAGTTCTCACTAGAGACACAAATGATCAGCCTCAAATTATTCTATTTTGGATCTATGTGAAGATCTAGTTCCCTGGGAAAGGCTCTAATGCTAGAAAGGTGGAAGGGAAGGGAAATAAGAGGAGAGGAGAAGAAAGATAGATGGACTCAGTTACTGTTGTGATGGTTACACTATTGGGAGATCTGAATACCAGGTTAGGGATGAACAATCATGGAGTAAATCTATATGGTCATTTGATGGCAAATAATCAGTCAATCCGTTTTGCATCCACTATAAGCAAAACTATGCTAAGTATGATGGGAATATATTTCTCCATTGTCAGAAGCAATATGCCTCTGAAATCCTCTGGAATGTTTGCTGGCTTCCTATAAACATTTTGATTAGCTGCTAGAGCAAGAGAATGTTGGACTAGGCAGGCTTTTGGCCTAGTCCAGCATAGCTCCTTCCATCTGGCACAACTTCACTTTCCACCGGGGCCAATTCTAGACATTTTGGCACCATAGGCAAAGTCATATTCTGCTGTCCCCTAGGCAAAAGGTACCCTCTTATTTCTTTCTTCTCTAGTTTTTTAGTTTTAGGCTCATGATTTTCAGCCCTAGATATTTTTTTTCTTGAACATTTTAATTTTATAGTATTTACATCAGCACCATTTGTTCCCATGGGACCACAATTCTGTGAAATTATATTTAAGCCCTGTGCAGTGGGGTACCAATTGTGCTATTGCATCTACCATCTTGCTTCCCCCCACACACACACCTGTACATGCTTCTGGTGGCCTTCTTTTCTCTCCCAGCCACCTATCATTTATTTAACATAACATATAGGTTTTCCTCCAATCAGTAGGCAAATGATGCGCTATTCACCTTCCTCCCCTAGATAGGATATGCCCCTCTTAGTTTTACGTCTGAGTTAAACACTCTCTCAAATAGAGGAATAGGAGGCAGTGGCTACAATCCATCTGACCATCAGGTCATAGGCACAAAGTACCTCCATCCTTCTCTGGTTCGATATCTTGACTGCTGGCTTAACCCAAGGGTCTTCAAACATGGCAAGTTTAAGACTTGTGAACTCCAACTTCCAGAATTCCTGATCTAACATGACTGAAGAAGGAATTCTGGGAGTTGAAGTTCACAAGTCTTAAAGCTGTCAAGTTTGGCTTAACCTATTCACTTACCCAAGCACAGTTCAACCATAGCATATATTAAAAGAGAGTGAACAGGGCTTATTTTCATGCTGGCAAATGATGCTTGGTGGTAAGTGAAACAAAGCAAGAGCCAAGGGGATTATGGTTATCCCAAGAACTTCCATAAAGTAGAGGGTGGGTCACTGGCTGAAAGATGAGTTTTTCTCTCCCACTTGCTGGTGGGAGAAGCCCTGGAGTTCCCCTCCAGCCCTAGGCATTCCAGTCTTGGTAGGAGTGAACATGATAGTATGTCTGACTTAAATTGCTCATTTGTTGGTTGGAATCCAGAGAACCTTTCCACATGAAAAGGCAATTACTTGGAGACTATCTTATTTCCTTAGCACTCAATTATAATGTGTGGAGCTTCCACTAGGGATTCACAAAGTAACTGAAAGTAGATGGCCTCAAGGAGAAAAAAATAGATATTTGGCTTTGCACAATTTGTTGACTCATGGTGTGAAGAGATTCATCCTGGAGAATCCTAACCATATGCTAAATTAGGATTAAGATAAAAGTGTTTAATCACAATTTATAACCAGGTTTCTTGCAAGCTATTTGACAGGGCTAACTGAGCATATTATCAGAATCTGGGCAAACAGCTAACTAAATATGTTAGAGAAGTAAGGTTGGAAAGGAGGAATGACCAAAAAATGAACAAAGAGATTGGAGGAAAGATCAGCCTTTTCCTCAACTCATGTTCATCTGCTGTTTCTAATTCAGTTTCAAAAGAAAAAGAAAATGTCAATTGACTAGGTACTTCAACGATTGCTAGTTTGCATAAAAAATAGAAGTCAGCTCTCAAAATATGGCAGTTTGTTTATGTTGTTTAGAAAACATCTGCTGGGTTATTCAAATGGTGAATACTAACCTTGACTTAATGTATCAGGGAAGTCTGTGAGATTCAAATTCCCATAGAAGAGCAACCAGGATGATTAGGGGACTGGAGACTAAAATATATGAAGACCGGTTACAGGAACTGGGCTTGGCTAGTTTAGTAAAGAGAAGGACCAGGGGAGACATGATAGTGGTCTTCTAATACTTGAGGGGCTGCCACAGGGAGGAAGGGGTCAAGCTATTTTCTAAAGCACCTGTAGGTCAGACAAGGAATAATGGATGGAAACTGAACAAGGAGAGATTTAACCTGGAAATAAGGAGAAACTTTCTGACAGTGAGAACAATCAACCAATGAAACACCTTGCCCTCAGAAGTTGTGGAAGCGCCATCACTTGAGACCTTCAAAAAGATATTGTCAAGTTCGTGCATTGCAGAAATCTTTATTGACTGTGTTTTGTTAAACCATTATTTGATTGTTGTAGTTGGCTAGATTCATATGTCATGCTAAAATATCTACCCTCTTTCATATATCAGATTCAAACAACATGCTAAGTGAAAAAGAAATTGATTTTATTTAGGCTTAACTTGCTAAATAGTAAGCCATATTTACTAAATGTGTCTATCACAGCTATGCAGAATAAGGGAAGTCTTTTAGAACATGTAGCCTTGCTTAAAAGCAATTGATCCTGTGAAGACTCACTATTGCAACTTCTTTGTGATTTCATGGAAGTATCTCTAATCCAGTAGTGGGATCCAAAGTAATGAGATACACAAATGTTAGTCAGATTCTAGATTACCAACTTTCTCTAAAAGAAATTTCATCAGTAAAATTGAATTTCCAGTTGTTCTTCCCCTAAGAGATTAAGACCAAAGTTATAACCTAGGAAAGAATCTGTTGGGCTAGTAAGGAATATGTGTACACACAGAGACATGTGTGTGTATGTATGTTCCAATATCTTCATATCTGGAATGATTTTCTTCTTAGTGACCCTAGAGCAACTCAAACAACCAAGCTTTTGTCAGGAATAAGATAGACATTTCTTTAATTTTTATTGTTTTAAAAAACACAGTTTTTGATAGAGCATGCATAACTTGTCTTTTCTCTTTTCTTTCTTTCTTCCTTCCACCCTTAAAATCATGACAAAAGGAAAGTATTTATTACCAGGAAGGCCGCACCCTGAGGCCAAAAGTAGTCATCTTTGATTTAACTTTTAGCTGGAGTTGCTGAATTAAATGCAGTTTTGTTTTTATCTATTTGCATGGAAGGGTTCCAGATAAAACAACAGCTCTAGTGACCTGAGAGCACTTGTGTCATGATAATTAGGTTTGAAAAGTCATATATTGTTTTCATAAGACTATTACATTTTCCATAATTACATTAAGCAAAAAATAAGGATGCATGGCAATAATATTTATTATTAATACCAGACTCAAAAGGCTTACAACATGTGAAACTGAAGGTAAAGGGCCTTGAAGACAAGCTGAACTTCAAAACAATGTACCAGAGCCCAAGCTTTCAACAAGTCATTACTGCAGGCATTTAAAGAGAAGCAATGAGAGAGTGAAAAATAGCTCAGACAACTTCTGCTTTCATTTCGAATTCTGCACTCTGAAATGTTTTACTGCTTCCAATGCGATAATGTTTTGAACTCCCATTATTTTAGAATTCTCTGTTACTGGAGATAGGAAAGCTATACTTATCTCAAGGATAAGGAAGTAATTACTATGGAGTCAGGAGAAACAGCCCAAACCCCAGCAGCTCTTATATTGTGTGTGTGTGTGTGTGTGTGTGTGTGTGTGTGTGTGTGTGTGTGTGTGTAAAAATATCTATCCATCCATCCATCCATCCATTCACCCACCCATCTACCGTTTTTTGGTCTTTCATAGCCAACATGGCCAGAGTTGAGAATTCGGGAAGGAAAACAACTGGAGTCTCATTTCAGTTTTCAGAATAAAGACTTGTTACACACACTTACATATCTGAACCAACTTTGTTGCCCTGTTGGTGCCCAATATTAGGGATATCAAACTCGCAATGACCCATCATCACATGAGGTATTACAACTTTTTCCCCCTTCACTAAGCCGGGGTTGGGTGTGGCCAGCATGTGTTGCATCCTGCCCATGAGCCGTGAGTTTGATACCCCTGGCCTGTATATTCTGAAATAGGTTTTCCAAACATTTGTGGTTTTTTTTTTTTAATGCTTGTTTTCTATTGAGTCTTTGGCCCTTTCTCCATTGCTGAACTATACCTGAATTGACAGAAAATTATACTGGCATAAAATGTGCTTTTCCATTGCCAATTTCTGATTTTTACACTGACGGTAAATACCTGATTTTCCTTTAAAATGAAGGATAATAAAGGTTTATCAGTCTTAATGCATCTCGAGTCTGAATGTCTCTAGAATATGTGACATGTAGAATATGCTGATTTTAAATAGAATTTGCTTTTCAGATGGTTAGGCTGTTTAGATCACTGAAGCAAATTAAATATACAGCCTTTTAAAATTCTTGGCTATATGCTGGTTAATACTGAGAAGACAATCAAGATAGTATTGAAGAGGGTTGAAGAAAATTAAATGTTGGTGTGCTCTTAACAAATACATTCTGTACTAATGTACACTTGTACATCAATCAACCAGAACTAATCCAATGGTAAATATATACCGTAAGAGCAAAAGGACGGCTCAATCCTCTTAGCTTTAATTAAATACCTTGAGAGATTTCCCCCCCAAAACTTAATCACTATATGGGATTAATTAATTTGTGGCAAAATTGTTTGCTTTTTGGGATGTGCCTCTATAAATCAAAGATTATCAAAAACTGTTCAGTCCAGGAGTGGCAATATGACAGCATTCTTTCTGAAGATATTCAGCACAAGTACATGGATAAACTTGTAGCTATGCAACTAAAAATAAAAGTCTTCTATTGAGTCTTGTCTTGATGTTATGCAACTCAGTAAAATAAACTATGGTAATGCCAATTTTATGTTTATGAATTGCAGAGAAAGTAATGCAGGAGGGCAGGATGGTGGCAAAACTTAAATTTAGCTTTTATATCACACTCAAATGGATGATTGGTAAAAATCCAACTAATTTTGCAATTCTAGTTATACACAGATTGATCTGTTGTCACACTGAGAAATGTTTGGGGGGTCAATTTCTTCCTCCAGCTAAGAACAATTTGCTTCTGTTTTGCACATGTCCGGAAATAGATTTGGTAAAATAATTAACAAAAGGTGTTACCTTTCTTTTCTATTAGAATCACCGACTGATGGAATAGAAAGAAGAAGCTTTTCAATATTCTTCCAGTTTGAGGGGCCTCCCTGAGTTATAGTCATTGACATTTCACATAATGAGATTTTAGAAACCAGACAATATTTTCTATGTAGGAAAACTTTTAATCTGATTTATCTGTAATTGATACTTGAACTTTAAAACTTTAGCTTTAACTTTTCCCCTGATTAGTATTGAGTATCAACTCCTCTCTCTCCTTTCTTTTTAGAAAAGCAGAATATTATTGATGCACATATATCTGCCAACATTTTTGTGTAGCTGCTGTACTACATTTCAGAATTATCCATTTGCTTATAAGCCGTGGAAAAATGTCTAAGCATGATCTAATCCGTTATAGTAAAGTTTATACATTTTTGCTTTTCTTAAATAAGCAAATGACTCATGTCAAAAAGATAGATTTATGAATGAGATTGCAAGGGGTTTATACAAGCGAAGCATAATGGAAAATTAACTATGAATACTTTGATCTAAATGAGCTGTGTATATTTGTTTCATATGAAAAATTTTGGCTGTAGTCCTAAAGAATGGATTTTTAATGGGAATTCGTTCCATTGAATACAATAGGACTTATTCTGAAAAAGCACTCACATCATTGCACTGTAAGAATGTTGTTAAACAATTACCAAGAGTACTGAGTAAATTAGTGTTTAATTAGGAAGCTGGAAAATAGCTACAGTTGATTTTTTTCAAATATTCAGTTTGAAAATGTCTAATGTAAATGTACTGTAGGTTACAAACAGTATAAGACACAATCCAGCCAAATAATGCATTTTTATTTTATTATTTTCAACAAGGCAGTGGTGCTGGCTACATATCTAACATTCTCTTTAAAAACAGGATGTTTCCCACAATTTATTTTATTGATAAATAATGATTTAAATACTTTTTTTTTTAATCTACAGGAACACTGCTGAGAAAACATTTCATATGTCATGATTTTTGGTTTTTAGTCAAGATTACAAACTGTACGATACCCATATTTTACAAATCTTACGGATTTAAATATTGTACTCAACTTATTTGACTAAAATCGAGGAAGCAATTTCTAATCCATACCATGTGGGTAGTGTCATGATATAGATGTATCACCAGATGGTGCTAGACTTATATAACCCTTGGGATTGTATTATTTGGCTGGGTAAGTAGCAAGTTCCCTTCAGCATAACTCCAATATGTAGAAAATTATATTTTTTATTTAGCACTGCCAAACAGAACATAAATTGACAAGAAAATATAAATAAAGATAACATTAGAAATATCTTCTAATGCTCAACACTTCTGTTTTCATACATTTGGCAAATCTGAAGAAAATCTTTAGGGATGGTTGCAATCTGTACCTGGCAATGGGGCAGAGCAGATTCTAACTTCAAGTATTTGGTGTGCATTGCAACAAGGACTCAATCCTGTGTTTATCTCAAATGTTCCTAGACCAAGAGCCCTCAAACTTGGCAAGTTTAAGACTGGTGGACTTCAACTCCCAGAATTCCTGAGCTAACATGGCTGGAGGAGGAATTCTGTGAGTTGAAGTCCACTAGTCTTAAAGCTGTCAAGTTTGAAGACTCCTGTCCTAGACCATAGTTCTGACTAGTGTGGCCCAACTGGTTGGAAGATACTGTCATGGCTCTGTCGGATCCCAGTTCAGAGGAGGAGGAATTGGAACCAGGACCATCAGATAGGATCGCATCAGAGGTGGTATTCAGCAGATTCTGGTCAGTTCTGGAGAACCGGTCGAGGAAATTTTGAGTAGTTCTGAGAACCAGCAAATACCACTTCTGACTGGAGATTTTACAGTATCCTTCCACTGCCATTTTTTAAACTACTGGTTCTGTGGGTGTGCCACGCCCACAGAACCGGTAGTTAAAAAAAATTGAATCCCACCACTGGATGGCATGGTCCCGCAGAACAAGTGATGGGTCAGGGATTGGGGACGAGGCAGTCCCAGGACTGTGGGGAGTGGGGAGTGGGGAGTGGAGAGTGACCCGATGGAGAGCCAACCGCAGGAGCTTATGAACTGCAGAGAGACAGCTGCAGAGATAGCAAGTTCCAGACCGCCTCTGACAAGGAACAGCGGCCTCCCCCACCTGATCCATGGGCATGGAGAGGGGAGTGGAGGGAGGCACAGAGGAGGTCAGCAAGGTTGCTTGTGGGGAAGCAGCCCTGCCCCTACTCACAAGGAACACCTGGCAAAGGCTGGTTAGGGATGCTGGTGAAGGGTATGTTGTCAGGGACCTGTTTGCTTTGGTGTACCTCTTCCCAGTTTTTGTGGACCCTATTTCTTGAACTTTGGATAGGGCTTTTGGACTCTGAACCTCAGGTTTTACTTGTGGACTTCAGAATTGCTTTCCTGCCTTCAGAATTGTGGACTGTGCTTTGGCTTTTGGAAGCTTGGATTATGTTTTGCAGATTGGAGTTTTGTGAGCAGTGTACCTGACCATTGTGCCTTGTGGGTCAGCTTGACCCTAATTTGTGGAACCAGGTAATTCTGGTGGAGGGAGACTATGGACAGGGGAAGTGGGGTGGAGCTTTACCAGTCCCATTGGTGAGTTGTTAGATGTTTTGTAAGTGAGAAACTGACTTTTACTAATACCTGTCTTGTCAGTGTGATTCGGGTCAGAACAGATACCTTGTTTTGAACAGAGACTGAAAATGCTTAGCAGTGTCCTGTTGCAGCAAAGTCTAGTGCCTAGTTGAATCACATATCCATCAAAAATCCCAAGTCAACAAATAAATGAGGATTCTCTGTAACAATCAAAGTTTAGCAAAATCTAGTTTAATACAAAGGACTCCTCTTTTTTCATCAGCTGCCATTTTCCAAAGTTCTACATGAGAATAGAATAGAATAGAATAGAATAGAATAGAATAGAATAGAGTAGAGTAGAGTAGAGTAGAGTAGAGTAGAGTAGAGTAGAGTAGAGTAGAGTAGAGTAGAACAGAATTGAACGGAACGGAACAGAACAGAACGGAACGGAATGGAATAGAATAACAGAGTTGGAAGGGACCTTGGAGGTCTTCTAGTCCAATCCCCTGCCTAGGCAAGAACCCTGCACCACTTCAGACAAATGGTTATCCAACATATTTTAAACTACTTCCAGTGTTGGAGCATTCATAGCTTCTGGAGGCAAGTTGTTCCACTGATTAATTGTTCTAACTGTCAAGAAATCTCTCCTTAGTTCTAAGTTTCCTTGATTAGTTTCCACCCATTGCTTCTTGTCCTGTCTTCAGGTGCTTTGGAGAATAACTTGACTCCAGTGGTGGGAGTCAAGCTTGACTCAAGTGGTGGGTTCTGTGGGCATGGCTTGGTGGACCTGGCAGGGGAAGGATACCATAAAATCTCTGGTCAGACCAGTTCTCAGAACCTGCTGAATACCACCTCTGCTTGACTCCTTCTTCTTTGTGGTAGCCCTGAGATATTGGAACATATCTCCCCTAGTCTTTCTTTTCATTAGACTAGACATATCCAGTTCCTGCAACCGTTCTTCATATGTTTTTAGCCTCCAGTCCCATAATCATCTTTGTAGCTCTTCTCTGTACCCTTTCTAGAGTCTCATCAACTTTTTTATATTGTGGCAGTCAAAACTAAATGCAACATTCCAAGTATATCATTCCATATAATCATGGTAATAATGTTATATTATAGAAACATAGAAAACTAAAAAAGATGACAGAAAAAGATGACAGAAAATGATCTAGTGGTCCATCAAGGCTTCCCAATGAGTATATTTGTTTTTTATTTTCTTTTTAATGAATTAATTTTTAAATTATTTTATTTTTATTGGGTGATGAACATGTATTTATTCCAAGCATATTTAAACTCAGTTACTGATTATTTATACCCATTACATCTGCTGAAAATTGGTTCCAAGCTTCCATTACTCTTTCTGTGAAGTCATCATTTCTAATAGTGATTTTGAACTTTCCTCCTGTTGGTTTGAAGTTGAGACCCATGTTCTTGATTATCTGTTCTTTCACTGTTTAGGGCAGGGGTCTTCAAACTTTACAGCTTAAAGACTTGAGGACTTCAACTCCCAGAATTACTCCTTCAGTCGTGTTAACTCAGGAATTCTGGGAGTTGAAGTCCACAAGTCTTAAACTTGCCAAGTTTGAAGAGCCTTGACTTAGGCCATCTTTTCTTCTTAACATTATGTTTATATCTGGGTGGAGTCCAGACTTTTGTATATGTCAGATTGAGATTATAGCAGTTTTATCTAGTTTTCTGACTTCTACAGAGATCCAGATTAGTACAATGGTTAAGGCACCATGCTACAAACAAGTCACTGTGAATTTGAGTTGTACCTTAGGCACAAAGCCAGCTGTCTTAGCCCTAAGAAAGTGGCAATTGCAAACCAATTTCAAAAACTCGTCAAGTAAACTGCAGAAACTAGTGCAGGCAATTGTCAGGAATAAAAACTTACTTGAAGGAACAAAAACAAAACAAATAAACAATAACATAGTATGTTATTACTGTGATTTATATTTCACAGAACTGATTTGACTCCCCAGAACATTAGCTCTTAAACCTTGATTCAGCTCTGGATTCAGCTCCTTGTAATTTAAGCTATCATCTCTTATAATACTATATATGTCACCTTTAAAATTTTTATTTTTAAAATATAAAAAAGAGCCATTTTTATATGCCAGATCTATGGCATATAAATTAAATAAATAAACAAGAAAGGGTTCTCACCTATGTGAATTTTTCCCCCAGATAACAAACATTTCCTCAACTGAAAGAAGAAACATACTTTCTGTTCTGATAAAGAAGACATCAATCATATCTTCTGCCCTAATGTAACAGTTTTCAATAAAAATAAACATTTATTTTTCTTTTATGAGGAACATTTATTCATGAAATGCTCCATCCAGAAAACATTTCCTTCTTCAGTGAATATGCTGAAAAGAATCAGACTGAAAAAACATGAAATATAATAGGGATTATTTGAGAGGGGAAAAATCAGATTTGCATAATCTTTCAATACACATAATTTGGGAGAAGAGAGAAGCATAAAATCATTAAAATAATTTGCATTGGAAATTTAAGATATCACATTGCAGTGGAAAAAACTAGTCAACAAAACAGAACACTCAGTCTACTAAGGTAACAACGCTTGATGGGCAACAACAAGGCTTGTAGTTCTTCTTTCTGATGATTTAATATTAGAAATATTAAATACCAGACTTGGGCTAATCAGTCCTTGATATGAAAAATGGCTTGAAATAGACTATCCTCTCTAAAATAGGTCACATGTTTAGCCTAGATGAGTGATATAGCTAAATAAATCCTAAAGCCTTTTTGAGGAATTTGGTAGAAATTACTGCTCTCCTTCCAACTGGCTTTGAGATTCTCCTCATTGTCCTTTATTTATAACAGAATATGCAGATTCTAATTAACTCTTACAGGAGGTTTAGAGACTGCTGCTTGTTTGTTTCTTTTCTGCAACTTACCATATGTGAATGGTCATCTAAAGTGACAAGATATTATTTTCTGCTCCTCTAATGCAAAACTCTTTTACACAGACAAAACCTGACACTTTCTCTACTTGGGTGCAATTCATTTCTTTGCTTAATGAAGGTTACAACTGTTGCTGAGCTATCCAAATATTTAAGTAAAAGACAGCAATTTATAAAGGCTGAGAATTGGAAAGCTGGGAAGTGCTTGCAATCCCATTATTATTCCACGTAAATAATATTTGAGCCTCCTTTGTCATATAAAGCCCATGTCACACTGCACCAACGGATGGAAAGAGGATGTAAAATGGAGAGAAGCACTTGCCATCCGTTGGTTAACGCGATGCATCCGTTCTGTACTCACTGCATACATTTTTCATACTCTCTATCCGTCCAGCATCCGTCTACTGAGATTTCATCCGCTCAAAAAGTTTTGAGCTGCACAAAACTTTTTGAGTGGATAAAGTATCCAACACGTCCATAATACATCTGCTACGCATACGGGGAACATCCGTTATACGTCCGTCATCATCTGTTACACGTCTGCTATATCTGCTAGGCATCTGCTACGCATCCGCGCAACTCACATCTGCTCCAGTGGAAAACAGACACAGGGAGGAAGCTAAACGGATGCGGAACGGACACGCAGCATTAGTAGCACGGACGTAGAAAGGATGAAAGTGGATGCAGCTTGCATATAAAGCATTAAAACGGAAAAAACGTTCGTATAGGGGATGTATCTTGGATATTTAGGATGTCTGCAGGATGTCTAGAGGATGCAGAAGGACACCTAGCGGAAAAACAATATTTCCGATAAAAAGGAGGAGAAATCACCTGGATCTCACTTTCAGTCCAGCACCCCTGCTGTGCAGACCTCTTCAGCCTTGATCTTGCTCTTGCTCTTCCACAGCATCCAGTCATCTCCACCATGGATCATCGCACACTCCTTTTGGTAGCCACCATCATCCTACAACAGTGCGAAGCCCTCTACAGGCTCTTTCACCTGTTCTGCGCAAGGAAAAGAAGGCGTCCAAGAAGTGTCTGGGTCCAAAGATGGATCGCGAGAAGAGCCGAGTACGGACTGTATAACAAGCTGATGGTGAAGCTGAGGAACGAAGACCCTTGTGCATTCCAGAACTTCATGAGGATGCTGCCAGCCATGTTTGACGAAGCTGTGGAGCGGCTGAGACTCAGGTTGACCAAGGCAAACACCAACTTCTGGCCCAGCCTGGACCCTGGACTGAAGGTGGCATTGACTCTGCGCCACCTGGCCTCAGGGACCACCTACAGGAACATGCAGTACGCCTGGAAGGTGCCACACAACACCATCAGCACTGTGGTCAGAGAAGAGGTGCAGGCTATCATCGAAGAATACCTGGAGGAGCTCCTCCAGTGCCCCACCACTGAAGAAGGCTGGAAGAAAGTTGCAGAGCAGTGGTATCAGAAGTGGAACTTCCCCCACACCGTTGGAGCCATAGATGGGAAGCACGTGGCCTGCAAAGCTCCAGCCAACTCAGGGTCCACTTATTTCAACTACAAGGGCTTCTTCAGCATCATCCTCTTCGCCATGGTCGATGCTGACTACAAGTTCATGTACATCGATGCTTCAGGCAACGGGTCAGCTTCAGATGCCCAGGTATACAATGCCAGTGACCTCAAGGAGGGGCTGGAATGCAACCTCATCATGGGCTTCCCAGATCCAGACCCGCTGCCCAACGACACACAAGATGTGCCCTACTTCATCGTGGGGGATGACACCTTCTCCCTCATAACCTACCTCATGAAGCCCTACACTTCCAGATGCCTCACCCGTGAAGAGAGGATCTTCAACTACAGGCTGTCCAGGGCAAGACAGGTGGTGGAGAATGCCTTTGGCATCCTGGCCAACAGGTCCCAGGTACTTCTCACCACCATGAAGCATTGCCCAGAGACAGTGAGGAGGATCGTGGAAGCTCACTGCATCCTGCACAATCTCATGCGCACCTGCTTCCCAGTGTTGCAGAATAGGCTTGTGGACCACCAACAAGGCAATGGGGACATGGAGCCTAGGGAATGGAGGCAAGAGCGAAACCTGATAGACACTAAGGATGTGCAAGGCCCGAACAGAGCTTCATGTGAAGGGAAGAAGCAGCGCAACCTCCTGAGACACTGGTGCAACTCCCCAGCTGGAGCAGTGGAGTGGCAAGACAGGATGATAGATGATAAATGGATGCTTCCTTTAGCCTGTCTCATCACACTGATGAGATTGGGCCATGTATGTTGGGTGGGCCTACAATGAACAGGGCATTTAACAAAGAGTTGTGTTTATGTTGACATGTGTGGATGATAGATTACATTATTATTGATAATAAAGGGCCATAGGTGTGGCACCTGGGAGGGTGGACCATCCAGTCCCACTATGCTTGCACTGGAGGCTTATCTATCCCACAGCTATTACCCATCCCACAGGTATCCCTGCCCATCCCACTGCTATCCTAACCCATCCCACAGCTATTACCCATCCCACAGGTATCTCTGCCCATCCCACTGCTATCCTTACCCATCCCACAAGCATGCAAAGGCTTAAACCATTTCTCAAAGTTTCCACCAAGACTTTATTGACAATAAGAACTGAACCAAGTGTGTGAAGCAAAGATAACCTTTATTAATAACAAACTGTAAAAGCAAAATGACCCAAGTAAAGTGTCCCAAGCAAAGATAAAGTCAACAGGTATCAATCCAGTCTCTGGCACTCTTCTCAGTCACTCTGAGGCATGCCCATAGTCTCAGGGGTGAAGGGTCCAGGTGCTGTGGAGGTGGCAGTGGCTGGAGTGCTGGTCTGAGGTGCCATTGGGGTGCCTGGCCCCAAGAGAACAACAGGGGATGGTGTGTGGAGGAAGCTCTCAGAGAGCTGGCTCAGTCCCGTGATGTTGAGAGCCCCTTCCTCCATGACATGGGGTGTCAGTCCCAAGACCGATGACAGATGTTCTGAGGCTGGGCTTGGCTGTGGGGTGGAGGAAGGAGCAGTGTAATGGGGCTATCTGGTCTGCAGGTGAGCGAGGTGAGGCGTCAGTGGCATCTGTGGCGTCGGTGGCATTGGTGGCATCGGTGGCATCGGTGGCATCGGTGGCATCAGTGGCATCAGTGGCACCTGTGGCGTGCGATGAACCTGTGCCTGGAGTGGGAAAGGCTGCCTGTGCTGATGGAACTCCTGGTAGCCATAGCCTTGGTAGGTGAGGGGCTGTGGAAAGCCTTGGAAGGGCTGTTCATCACCTGGGGTGGAGGAGTAGACCTGGACTGGGTCGGAGCAGGTTCATCTGGGCCTGGAGGGTTGTGCAGAAGACCTGTGATCCTCTCCTTGATCACCTGGTACTGGGATTCGGACATATCCATGAGGGTCTGGTTGACATAGGTGAGGAAGGGCTTTCTGTTAGAGGATGGTATGTCGGAATTTACCAGCTAAGAGAGGAGATCTACGCTGCTTTTGATGGTTTCCCTGATATCCAGCAGGACAGTGTGGCTCTGTCCCTCCGGTCTGGCTTTCTGCTTGCTTTCTGTGGAGGTGGAGCTGGGTGTGGGCGTGGGTTGGTCTCTGGTGGCAGTGGCCTCCTCTTGCTCCAACTGTATCAGGGGGTCCTCCATGCGCTCCGCCATGGGGAGTGCAGCTGTCGGGGGGATATCAGTCGTGGGGCGCTCCACTGATACCTGCCTGGACACAGGAGCTGACTCTTGGCCAGAAGAGGACTGGCTCTCTATGGGCTGCCTGAGAGAGAGGGTAGACAGAGGGGCTGCTCCTCGGTGGCGGACCTCACCCTCCAAGAAGCTGCACTTGGCCATCATGTAGGTCTCCCAGTCGGTGAGCTTGACTGCAGCCTGGCCAGACTTATTGAGGTGCAGCTTCCCATACCAGGTGTGCATGTGCTTCCAACACCCAAGGAGGACCTACGAAGTGTAGCCCAGGCTCTCTGCCTTCTCTCTCCAAGCAGCCTGCTTCCGCTTGGTGTCTCGATAGAGCCTGTGTCCCTTCCGCCAGAGGTACTCATTCTCCCTCAGCCATTTGAGCACCTCATCCTCATGTTCCTCTTCAATGGAGTACTGTCTCCTCTCCCTATCGCGTGATTGCCTCTTCCTCCCTCTGGCAGGGCCTTCTGGGCCCTCATCAGTAGGGCTTTGAGGTTCTAGGGGCTGGTCCACCACACCACCACCACCAGCAGCAGGACCAGCAGCACCAGCAGCACCAGCAGCACCAGCAGCACCAGCAGCACCAGCAGCACCAGCAGCACCAGGAGCACCAGCAGCACCAGGAGCACCAGCAGCACCAGCAGGACCAGGAGCAGCGTCAGCAGAGTAAGCACCAGCAGATGCACCAGCACCTGCAGAGTCAGCCCCAGCAGCAGAAGCCCCAGAAGAAGCAGAGTCAGTGCCAGGGGGTGGGATGGTGGCCCTGTCCTTCTTGCCAGGGCTGGCAGGAGTAGGCACAGGCTTCCTCTTCTTCCCCATGGTTGTTGGCTGGAGATGTATCTGACAGCAGGTCTTTCCTCTGAATGGTGACCTGCTTGCGAGCTGCATCCTTTTATATTCGCAGGGCTGATGCAATGCATCCTCCCCGCATGCGCAGTGAATGCTTTGCATCTGCTAGGCATCTGCTAGGTGTCCGTGATGCATCCGCGTCATCTGCTAGGCATCCGCTCTGAATCCACTCCTTCCGCTGCATGTCCGCTTCGCTGTGCTCCCTCAGAAGCCCTGCGGATGTGTCATCTGCTTCCATCCGCTTTCATCCGCTAGGCTTCCGTGGAGCATCTGTTTAACATCCTGGCTACGTCCTCTCCCCGTCCATTCCTTTCCATTGTTGTCCACTCTGTTTATGCAAATTTGGGGCACTTTTGAGAGCGGATAACAATGGATGGAACATTTTCTCATCTGCTGTGTCCTTTTTACATATGTTTTTGCATCTGTCAGGCGATGTGACCTGGTCTTAAGGTAAACAAAATATCACAAAGCAGGGGAGGGGGCAATTGGAAGAGACAGATCATACACAGGTTGACAGTACAAAAAGCATCCAGGTACTATGCAATGTTGTAATTAGTTATAGAGGAAAAGAAAAAAACTAACTAGGACAATTCACATACAACACAATAGCAAAACCTCGCTAGTCTACTAGATTTGCAACTTGGAACACAGAATCATTTAGTTCTGGCTCTCTAACCTGTGTCGGACAATGGACATCATTCAGCTGAAAGAGATTTATGGTGCTCAGGACTCCTCACTATAGAAGAATACCTAATTACACAAAGTAAAAAAAAATCCAGTTAGCTGAATGTATGTTTTCCCAGGCAGTTGACATCAGAAGAGTTGAGTAGAGAAGGCTACACTGCAGCATATATTTCTGCCACTCTACCCCATATATCCTGAAAAGTACTATCCAATAATTTAATATATATTTTAAAACATGTGGCTGTTAGAATTAAGATCAGTACAGAGTGTTATGATAAGATTCATAAGGAGAAGTTTCAGATGTTTAACTTATGCAAAAGAGAATCTGAAAATCTGTTGAAAAGAGAGAAGAGATATGAATGTACAGCTGCTGAACCTAGCAATTATGTTTTAGCATACTTGCCTGTAATTGGTTGTTCCGTGGTGGTGGGAAATTCAAAGAGCCATCACTGGCCACAGCCGAGAGCAGCCCGAATATAAGAAGGGCTGCCATGGTTTCTTCGCTGCTCAGTCCTAAACAGAAGAAAAAACAAATTGGAATCATGCTGATGTCCTAAGTCTCATTTCCTGCGACTTAACATTGGCGACAAAGGTGGGATACTGAAACAAAGGGGACCAGCGAGCACGTGGCAACCTACAAACACTGGCAACACATCAAGGCGAAATGGCCGGAAACCACACACCATCTGCACCATTCAATCCAGCAAATGAAGACTGGGAATCATACATCGACCGATTCCTCATGTTCCTTGAAGGGCGCAACCTCCATAATGTATCTGAAAACAGGAAGAGAGTCATCTTCCTCACCCATTGCAGTCTTGTGGTATTTAAGATGGCCAAAGCATTAGCGGCACCTGTTAGGAATATGAGTCACCTAACAGTTATTTGGGTTAGAAATATATAAACCAGGAGAGACATTTTAATACTGTCTCTTTAAGGGAATGCAAGAGCATGCAATTGGGTGTGGTTTCTCAAATGGCCATAATATGGAGCCAGAAACCTGGGTTGTTTCGTCTTAAGGCCCTGTCCCACTGCACTTATGGATGCAAAGAGGATGTAAAACGTTAAAAAAAGCTTGCCATCCATTGGAAAATGCTATGTATCCGTTGTGTACTCATTGCATATGTGTTTCATATGCTCTATCCGTCGAGCATCCGTCCACTGCGATTTCATCCACGCAAGAAGTTTTGAGCTGCACAAAACTTTGTGAACGGATGAACTTTCCGCCGTGTATGATGTACATCCGCGACATACAAGCAACAAACGTTCTATGTCCGTTTATCATCCGATAAACGTCCGCTGTATCCTCCTTGCATCCTCTGGGCATCCTCACAACTCACATCCGCTGCAGCTGAAAATGGAAAGAGGGAGGAAACAAAAGGTACACGGAACGTCTACACAGCATTAGTAGCATGGAAATAGAAAGGATGCGCAGTGAACGGTTTGCATCTGATATACATCCGCGCGGCATCCCCTTTCTTTCCTTTAGGCGTACATGATGCATCCGCTTCATCCACTATGCATCCACTTCGCAATTATCCCCCGGAACCCCTTTGGAAGTGTCATCCACTTCCATCCGCTAGGCTTCCTATGAACATCCGTTTAACATCCCCGCTACATACTACCCACGTCCATTCTTTTCCGTTCCTTTCCATTCTGTTTATGCAAATTTTCACCACTTTTTGGAGCGGATGACAACAGATGGAGCCACCCCCGAAATTTTGCTCGTCCGCTGTGTCCTTTATGCATACGTTTTGCGTCCGTCAGCCAGTGGGACCGGGTCTTTAGTCTGAGTCTCAGAAGAGAGTGTATGTCTGTTTCCTTCTGTTAGAATGTATTGCCATTGCTCCATTTTTCCTAACTGACTCATATTTTCTGGATTTGATATAAGTTTGTACCTGAACTGTTTTTGACACTGGACTTTGTTATTGAATTATCCCTGGATTGAAAACTGACTGATTTAACTTGTGAATGACTTTGGATTGCTTATTTTGGACTTTGCTTAATGTTTCTGGAAGTAAAAACCTACATTTACTGTATAGTGTATCTGTATGCTCTGTGTGTATTATTCCAACACAACTCTCTATACGTCTCCCTGTATACGTCTCCCTCATTTTCCTCACGGGGAATTACCTCAACATTGGTTATGGGCCCAGGCCATACCAGGCTCAGATAACTGAGAGTTAGTGTGAATACACAGTACTCTATACAGACAGCTGTTTACTGTTTAATTGTAGTTTACTATCCTGGTAAAGATGGAACAAGTCACTTCAACAAGTCTATCACTGATAACCCGGTTGGATGGAACAAACTATGTTTCCTGGTCTATGAAGTGCAGTCTACTTCTGCATAGAGAAGATTTATGGACTGTTGTTCAAGACTCACCAGGTGTAAATGCTTGGGATCCAGAAAATGAGGAAGATGCCAAGAAGCTTGCTGACTTTAAACAGAACAACGAACAAGCTCTTTGTATAATTGGACTAACACTGAGTGACCAGCAGCTAGTCCATATTTGTGGAGAAAAGTCTGCTGCTTGGTGTTGGGAGAATTTGAAGAGGATTTATGTTCGTGACAGTGTAGGTGCACACATACATCTTACACGTAAACTGTTTAGAGCACGTCTTCTGAAAGGTGGAGATATATTAGCTCATTTAAACTCCATGAAAAGAACTTTTCAAGAGCTACATGAAGAAGAACTAACATTTTCAGAACTGCATCAAGTTTACATCATTCTTTTCTCACTGGATGAAAGTTATGATGATTATGTATCTTCACTGGAAGTACTGCCCAGAGATAAAATGACATTGACTGACATAACTGGAAGATTGCTAGGAGAAGCAAGAAGACGGTTGGATAGAGACCAACTGAGGAAGGAACAATCAAAAGAACTGTCTATAATGTTAGGAAATGTTTTTCATGTGGGACTAGGGGACATGTAGCTAAATTCTGTAAGAAGGGAAAACAACAGAATACTGGCAAACACCAGAAGGCTAAGAAGAATGTTAGTTTAGCTATGTCTAGCAATTCAGCTGGAAACAATGATTTGTGGGTTGTTGATAGTGGAGCATCACAATGCATTACTAAAGATAGAAACAGGTTTATAAAGATGTCCACAAGTAAACAACATGTATCATTGGCAAGTGGATGGAAGATTAACACATCAGATGAAGGTACTGTATATTGTTCTTGTATAAATGAACATTTAACCATGTTATATGTACCTAAACTGAAAATTAATTTATCATTAATAAGAGCTTTAATTAATCTTGGTTATGTAGTAACCTTTAGGGGAGATAACTGTATAATAGAGAAAGAGGGTAAAAGTGTTACTGCTACTTTAAACAATGATTTATATGTAATACATGATGATCAGCTGAAAATGGTTAACTCAGTTTATAACAATGTTAAGACACATGATGAATGTATACATTTACTACATAGACGTCGAGGGCACATTAAGCCCATGTCACACTGGCCAACGGATGCAAAAAGGACACAGCGGACGAGCAAAATGTTCCACCCGTTGTTATCCGCTCTCAAAAGGGGCAAAAATTTGCATAACTGGAGCGGATACCACAGACGCGGGGAGGACGCAGGGCGGATGCAAAGCGGATGCGGAATGGAAGCCCAGTGGATGGAAGTGGATGAGAGCGGATGGGAGTGGATGGCACATCCTCAGGGCTTCCGGGGGGCCTCAGCGAAGCGGACGCGGAACGGAAAGAGCGGATGCAGAGCCGACACCGAACGGATGAAGCGGATGCACAGCAGATGCACAGCGGAAGCCTAATGGATGCCTGGCGTTAATTACGCATGTGGGGAGGATGCATTGCGTGCCGGACACATCGACTGCCTTGCCTGCCCTGCTGGATGTCTGCCTGCATGTCTGCCTGCCAGCCTTGCTACCAGCCTTGCTGCCAGCCTCCCTGTCAGCCTTGCTGCCAGCCTCCCTGCCAGCCTCCCTGCCAGCCTCCCTGCCAGCCTGACTGCAAGCCTTGCTGTCAGCCGGTCTGCCTGCCAGCCTTGCTGCCTGCCTTCCTGCCAGCCTTGGTCCATGTCTGCCTGCCAGCCTTGGTGCCTGCCTCCCTGCAAGCCTTGGTGCCTGCCTTGGTGCCAGCCTTGGTGCCAGCCTTCCTGCCAGCCTTGGTGACTGCCTGCCTGCCAGCCTGCCTGCCAGCCTTCCTGCCAGCCTTGGTTCCTGCCAGCCTCCCTGCCAGCCAGCAACCCCACAACCATGCTGAAGCACAGCAAGCCTCAGCCATCTGCTGCCAGCCCTGGCAAGAGGGACAGGGCTACCATCCCACACCCGGCCCTCACTCTGGTTCTCCTGGGGCTTCTGCAGCACAGGCTCGCTCTTCTGGGGCTGGCGCTTCTGCTGCTTCTGCTTCTGGAGGAGCTGATGACAAGCACTCCAGCACCAGCCACCTCCACAGCACCTGCACCCTTCACCCCTGGGACTGAGCGACCAAGAGGAGTACCAGAGACTCATTTTTGTCTTATAGCTTGTTGTTAATAAAGTCTATTTATGATTCACACACTTGCTTCATTTCTTTTTTTTTCATAAAGTCTTGGTGGATACTTTTACAAATGGTTTAAGCCTTTGCATGCTTGTGGGATGGGTAAGGATAGCTTTGGGATGGGTTCGGATACCTGTGGGATGGGTAATAGCTGTGGGATAGATAAACCTCCAGTGCAAGCATAGTGGGACAGTATGGTCCACCCTCCCAGGTGCCACACCTACGGCCCTTTATTATCAATAATAATGTAATAATTATCCATACATGTCAACATAAACACAACTCTTTATTAAACGCCCTGTTCATTGTAGGCCAACCAAACATACATGGCCCAATCTCATCCGTGTGATGAGACAGGCTGAAGGAAGCATCCATTAAGCATCTACCATCCTGTCTTGCCACTCCACTGCTCCAGCTGGGGAGTTGCACCAGTGTTTCAGGAGGTTGCGCTGCTTCTTCGCCTCACGTGAGGCTCTGTTGGGGCCTTGCACATCCTCAGTGTTGATCAGGTTTCGCCCTTGCCTCCATTCCCCAGGCTCCATGTCCCCATTGCCTTGTTGGAGGTCCACAAGCCTGTTCTGCAAGACTGGGTAACGGGTGCGCATGAGATTGTGCAGGATGCAGCAAGCTTCCACGATGTTCCTCACGGTCTCTGGGCAATGCTGCATGGTGGTGAGAAGTACCTGGAACCTGTTGGCCAGGATGCCAAAGGCGTTCTCCACCACCTGCCTTGCCCTGGACAGCCTGTAGTTGAAGATCCTCTCTTCATGGGTGAGGAGTCTGGAGGTGTAGGGCTTCATGAGGTAGGTTGTGAGGGAGAAGGTGTCATCCCCCACGATGAAGTAGGGCACATCTTGTGTGTCATTGGGCAGGGGGTCTGGATCTGGGAAGCCCACCATGAGGTTGCCTTCCAGCTCCTCCTTGAGGTGACTGGCATTGTATACCTGGGCATCTGAAGATGAGCCGTTGCCTGAAGCATCAATGTACATGAACTTGTAGTCAGCATCGACCATGGCGAAGAGGATGATGCTGAAGAAGCCCTTGTAATTGAAATAAGTGGACCCCGAGTTTGCTGGAGATTTGCAGGCCACGTGCTTGCCATCTATGGCTCCAACGGTGTGTGGTAAGTTGCACTTCTGATACCACTGCTCTGCAACTTTCTTCCATCCTTCTTCAGTGGAGGATAACAAGCTCCTCCTTGTATTCTTCGATGATGGCCTGCACCACTTCTCTGACCACAATGCTGATGGTGTTGGATGGCACCCTCCAGTCGTACAGCATGTTCCTGTAGGAGGTCCCTGAGGCCAGATGGCGCAGAGTGAGTGCCACCTTGAGCCCAGGTTCCAGGCTGGGCTGGAAGCTGGTGTTTGCCTTGGTCAACCTGGGTGTCAGCTGCTGCACAACTTCGTCAAACATGGCTGGAGGCATCCTCATGAAGTTCTGTAATGCCCGAGTGTCTTTGTTCCTGAGTTCCACTATCAGCTTGTTGTACAGTCCGTCCTCTGCTCTTCTGGCAAACCATCTTCAGATCCAAACTCTTTTTGGGTGGCTCCTTTTCTTCTCGGAGTAGAGTTCACAGAGCCTGCAGATGGCTTTGCACTGTTGCAGAACGATGGTGACTGCCGAAAGGACTTTGTTACAATCCACGGTGGACATGACTGGATGCTGTGGAAGAGCAAGAGGCAGATGAAGGCTGCAGAGGTCTGCACCGCTGGGCTGCTGTTCTGAAAGTGAGATGCAGGTGAGTTGCTCCCCCTTTTTATAGGCAGTATAGGTTTTCCGCTAGGCATCCTCTAGGCATCCTCTAGACATCCTTAATATCCGAGATAGGTCCCCTCTGCGAACGTTTTTTCCATTTTAAACGCTTTGTTTCTGTTCTGCATCCGCTAGGCACCCATTCTGCATCCGTTCTGCGTCCTTTCCACTTCCTCCCCATGTCTGGGTGGATGGAGTTGCGTGGATGCGAAGCGGATGCCTAGCTGATATAGCGGATGCGTAACGGATGCATAGCGGATGCGTAGCGGATGCAGAACGGACAAACTGGATACATTTTCCACGCAAAAGTTTTAGGCAGCCCAAAACTTTCTGAGCGGATGAAACGTCCATAAACGGATGCTGGACGGATAGAGAGGAAGCCAAACGGAGGCAGTGAGTACATCACGTTTTCGAACGGATGGCAAGCTTTTTTGTCCGTTTTACATCCTCTTTGCATCCGTTGGTTCAGTGTGACATGGGCTTTAATTTCAAAATGCTCAAACAAACTGTTGAATTGTCAGAGAGAGTAAAATTGAAACTCTGTAGCAAGCATTTACACTGTAATGCTTGTAGCTACGATAAAAGTAAAGCCCCTGTCACACTGCACCAACGGATGCAAAGAGGAAGTAAAACGTTCGCAGAGGGGACCTATCTTGGATATAAAGGATGTCTAGAGGATTCCTAGAGGATGCCTAGAGGATGCCTAGCGGAAAACCTATACTGCCTATAAAAAGGGGGAGCAACTCATCTGCATTGCACTTTCAGACCAGCAGCCCAGTGGTGTAGACCTCTGCAGCCTTCATCTGACTCTTGCTCTTCCACACCATCCAGTCCTGTCCACCGTGGATTGTGACAAAATCCTTTCGGCAGCCAACATCCTTCTGCAACACTGTGAAACCATCTACAGTCTCTGTGAACAGTACTATGGGAATAAAAGGAGGCACCCAAAAAAAGTCTGGCTCCGAAGATGGTTCGCCAGAAGAGCGCAGTACTTACTTTACGACAAGCTGATGGTGGAGCTCAGGAGCGAAGACCCCCGGGCGTTCCAGAACTTCATGAGGATGCCTCCAGCCATGTTTGATGAAGTTGTGCAGCGGCTGACACCCAGGTTGACCAAGACAAACACCAACTTCCCGCCCAGCCTGGAACCTGGGCTCAAGGTGGCACTCACTCTGCGCCACCTGGCCTCAGGGACCACCTACAGGAGCATGCAGTACGGCTGGAGGGTGCCACCCAGCACCATCAGTTTTGTTGTCAGAGAAGTGGTGCAGTCCATCATCGAAGAATACAAGGAGGAGTTCATCCAGTGCCCCTCCACTGAAGAAGGATGGAAGAAAGTTGCAGAGCAGTGGTATCAGAAGTGGAACTTCCCCCACACCGTTGAAGCCATGGATGGCAAGCATGTGGCTTGCAAAGCTCCAGCCAAGTCAGGGTCCACTTATCAGAACTACAAGGGTTTCTTCAGCATCATCCTCTTCGCCATGGTCGATGCTGACTACAAGTTCATGTACATCGATGTTTCAGGCAACGGCACATCTTCAGATGCCCAGGTATACAACGACAGTCACCTCAAGGAGGAGCTGGAAGCCAACCTCATGGTGGGCTTCCCAGATCCAGACCCGCTGCCCAACGACACACAACATGTGCCCTACTTCATCGTGGGGGACGACGCCTTCTCCCTCACAACCTACCTCATGAAGCCCTACACCTCTAGATGCCTCACCCATGAAGAGAGGATCTTCAACTACAGGCTGTCCAGGGCAAGGAGGGTGGTGGAGAATGCCTTTGGCATCCTGGCCAACAGGTTCCAGGCACTTATCACCAACATGCAGCATCGTCCAGAGACCATGAGGAGGATCGTGGAAGCTTGCTGCATCCTGCACAATCTCATGCGCACCCGCTACCCAGTCTTGCAGAACAGGCTCGTGGACCTCCAGCAAGGCAATGGGGACATGGAGCCTGGGGAATGGAGGCAAGAGTGAAACCTGATCGACACTGAGGATGTGCAAGGCCCCAACAGAGCCTCACGTGAGGCGAAGAAGCAGCGCAACCTCCTGAACCACTGGTGCAACTCCCCAGCTGGAGTGGTAGAGTAGCAAGACAGGATGGTAGATGCTTAATGGATGTTTCCTTCAGCCTGTCTCATCACACAGATGAGATTGGGCCATGTATGTTTGGTTGGCCTACAATGAACAGGGCGTTTAATAAAGAGTTGTGTTTATGTTGACATGTGTGGATCAATGATTACATTGTAATTGATAATGAAGGGCCATAGGAGTGGCACCTGGGAGAGTGGACCATACAGTCCCACTATGCTTGCACTGGAGATTTATCTATCCCACAGCTATTACCCATCCATAGGTATCCGTGCCCACCCCACAGGTATCCCTTCCCATCCCATAGCTATCTTAACCCATCCTACAGGTATCCCTTCCCATCCCACAGGTATCCCTTCCCATCCCACAGCTATCTTAACCCATCCCACAGGTATCCCTGCCCATCCCACTGCTATCTTAACCCCTCCCACAAGCATGCAAAAGCTAAACCATTTCTAAAAGTTTCCACCCAGACTTTATCGAAAAAAATTAATGAAGCAAGTATGTGAAACAAAGATAAACTTTATTAATAACAAGCTGTAAAATAAACATGACCCAAGTCAAGTGTCCCAATAAAGTCCACAAATATCCAGGCAGCCAGTCTCTGGCAATCCTCTTGGTCACTCCGAGGTGTGTGCCCAGGCTAAGATTTTAGGGAGCAGGTGCTGTGGAGGTGGGTGCTGCTGCAGTGCTGGTCTGAGGTGTTACTGGAGTGCCTAGCCCTGAGAGGACAACAGGGGACGGTATGTTGAGGAAGTTGTCGGATAGCTGGCTCAGCCCCGCGATGCTGAGAGGTCCTTCCTCCATGCCATGGGGTGTCAGCCCCAGTACTGAGGACAGATGTACTGAGGCTGGGCTTGGCTGTGGGATGGAAGAAGGAGCAGTGTAGTGGGGCTGCCTGCTCTGCAGCGGGGTGAGGACTGTCGAGGTTGGCATCGGTGGCATCATTGGAACCGGTGGCAGCGGTGTCGCCCAATGACTCTGTGCTTGCATCTGTAAGGGCTGCTGTCTGTGCTGCTGGGCCTCTGGGTAACTGTAGCCCTGGTAGGTGAGGGGATGTGGGAAACCTTGGTATGGGAGGGACATCACCTGGGGTGGAGGAGCAGACCTGGACTGGGTGGTAGCAGGTGCCTCTGGGTCTGGAGAGTTGTTAAGCAGTGTGGTGTTCCTCTCCTTCACCACCTGGTACTGGGGATCCGCCATCTCCTTGAGGGTCTGGTTCACATAATTGAGGAAGGGCTTGCGGTTGGAGGAGGAGGATTCGATGGGGACCAGCTGAGAGAGGAGACCTATGCTGGTGCGGATGGTGTCCCTGATCTCCACCAGGACCTTGTGGCTCTGCCCCTCCTGTGGTCCGGCTCTCTGCCTTACTGTGGTGGCGGAGGTGTGGGTGGATGCGGCTTCGGCAGCGGTGGACTCGATGTCTCCTTTCTCCCACCGCACCAGGGAGTCCTCATCGCTCTCCACCACGCTTTCAACACCTGCCTGGGGGTTTTCCGCAGTGGCACGCTCCACAGATACCTGCATGGAGACAGGGACTGACTCTCGGCCGCCAGAGGACTGGCTCCCAGCAGGCTGCCGGAGAGAGAGGGTAGAGATTTGGGCTCCTGGTGCTCCTCGGTAGCGGACCTCACCCTCCAGGAAGCTGCACTTGGCCATGACATAGTTCTCTCTGTCCGTCAGCTTAACCCTGGCCTGGCCAGATTTTTTGCGGTGCAGCTTCCCGTACCAGGTGTGCATGTGCTTCCACCAGCCAAGGAGCACCTCCGAAGTGTAACCCAGACTCTCCGCCCTCTCTCTCCAAGCAGCCTGCTTCTGCCGTGGCACGCTCCACCAAAACCTGCCTGGAGACAGGGACTGACTCTCGGCTGGAAGAGGACTGGGTCGCAGCAGGCTGCCTGAGAGTGAGGGTAGACAGATGGGCTCCTGGTGCTGCTCGGTGGCGGATCTCACCCTCCAGGAAGCTGCACCTGGCCATGATGTAGTTCTCTCTGTCCGTCAGCTTGACTGCAGCCTGGCCAGATTTTTTGCGGTGCAGCTTCCCGTACCAGGTGTGCATATGTTTCCACCAGCCGAGTAGCACCTCCGAAGTGTAGCCCAGACTCTCCACCTTCTCTCTCCAAGCAGCCTGCTTCCTTTTGGTGTCCCTGTACAGCCGGTGTCCCTTCCGCCACAGATAGTCATTCTCTCTCAGCCACTCCAGCACCTCATCCTCGTGCACTTCCTCGATGTAATACTGCCTCCTCTCCCGTTGTTGCATACGCCTCTTCCTCCCTTTGGCAGGACCAGATGGGCCCTCATCATAGGGGCTTCCAGGTTGTAGGGGCTGCTCCTCCACACCAACAGCAGCAGCAGCAGCAGCATCACCAGCAGGATCATAATCATCATCATCATCATCATCATAATCCCCAGCAGGATCATAAGCAGCAGCAGCAGGAGCAGCAGCAGGATCATCATCATCATCATCATCATCATCAGCAGCAGCAGCAGCAGCAAGACCAGGATGAGCAGCAGCAGAATAAGCACCAGCAGCAGGGTCAGCAAGACCAGGAGCACGAGCAGAACCAGCAGGACCAGCAGGACCAGGAGCAGCTTCAGCAGAGTACGCAGCCGAAGCACCACTGCCAGGAGCAGCTCCAGCAGAAGCTCCAGCAACAGAAGAGTGAGCCCAAGCAGCAGAAGCCCCAGCAGAAGATGAGTCAGGGACATGGGGCGGGAGGGTGGCCCTGTCCCTCTTACCAGGGATGGCGGCAGGTTGCTGAGACTTTCACTTCTTCTCCATGGTTGTGGGGTTGCTGGCTGGCAGGAAGGCTTGCAGGAAGGCTGGCAGGCACCAAGGCTGGCAGGAAGGCTGGCACCAAGGCCGTCAGGAAGCCTTTTAGGAAGCCTGGCAGGAAGGCTGGCAGGAAGGCAGGCACCAAGGCTGGCAGACAGACTGGCTGGCAGGGAGGCTGGAAGGCAGGCTGGCAGCAAGGCTGGCAGGGAGGCTGGAAGGCAGGCTGGCAGCAAGGCTGGTAGCAAGGCTGGAAGGCAGGCTGGCAGCAAGGCTGGAAGGGAGGCTGGAAGGCAGGCTGGCAGCAAGGCTGGCAGGGTGGCTGCCCAGGAGGCTGGGAGGCAGGCTGGGAGGCAGGCTGGGAGGCAGGCTGGGAGGCAGGCTGGCAGCAAGGCTTATAGGCAGACATGCAGGCAAGAACTCGAGGTATCCAGCAGCAGGTCTTTCCTCAGAATGCTGGCCACGTGCGAGCTGCTTCCCTTCATATCCAGGGGGCTTGCGCAATGCATCCCCACCGCATGCGCAATTAATGCCAGGCATCTGTTAGGCTTTCGCTGTGCATCCGCTAGGCTTCTGCTGTGCATCCGCTTCATCCGCTGTGCATCCGTTCTGCATCCGCTTTTTCCATTCCGTGTCCACTTCACTGAGGCCCCCCGGAAGCCTAGCGGACGCGCAATCCGCTTCCATCTGCTGGGCTTCCGTTCCGCATCCACTTTGCATCTGTCCTGCGTCCTCCCCGCGTCCGTGTTGTCCACTCCAATTATGCAAATTTTCGCCCCTTTTGAGCGCGGATACAACAGATGTAACATTATTCTCTTCCGTTGTGTCCTTTTTGCATCCGTTGGGCAGTGTGACACGGCCTTAAGGTTACTCCTGCAAACACTTAATGGCTCAGACTTAAACAGACTTAAAGGACCAAAGAACCTTTAGAGGTTGTGTTTGCTGACATAATTGGTCCTAAGAAACCAAGTTAAGGAGGTGCCTGTTATATTTTGAGTAATATGGACCATTACTCACGATATGATTTCTGCTATCTTATGAAAAACAAAACAGAAACATTCCAACATTTCTTTAACTGGCTAAGGTTTTCTGAGAGAAAAATGAAAAGTAAAGTAATTACTTTAGGAACTGATAATGGGACTGAGTTTGTTAACAAAAGATTCCAAACTATGCTGAAATTGGCTGGTGTTGAGCATAAACGTTCTGCACCTTACAGACCACAACATAACTCATTTATAGAATGAAGAGAGCAAACATTACAAGCCATGGCTCGCACTGTTATCTGATTCAGGTTTACCTGAAACACTGTGGGGTGAAGCCATAATGTGTAGTAACCATGTTTTAAACAATATAGTCGATACAACAACTGGAGAATTGCCATTCACTTGGCATGGCAGAAAATCAAATTTTTGTTATTTACACACATTTGGAGCTCCACCATGGGTGCATATTCCCTCACAAGTAAGACTGAAAGGGCAACATAGAGCTAAGAAGTTACTTTTTGTGGGTTAGGAGGCCAACCATAGAGCATTGAGATTCTGGGATCGAGGCACAGCTCATGTTTATTGTAGTGCTAGTGCAAAATTTCCTGAGCACGTTGGGAGGGATAAACTGGAACAGGAATCCAGCAATGATATTATTATTGACACCCAAATAGTCCCTAAAGATGATATCAGTAAACAACAAATAGCCATTAAAGAGGAAGCACAGGAGGAAGTAGGAAAAGAGGCACAGGAAGAGATAGAAGAACAGGAGCAGGTGGCACAGAAAAGTCTACCAGTAAGCCCTGTATTACCAAGACGTTCAACCCGGGTAACATGACCACCTGATAGATATCAGGCTAATGTTGTATGCCAAGTGAATACAGTTCCAAGTAACTATAGTGAACTAAAACTGTATCCTGCAAAGGATCAGGCTGCTTGGCAGAAAGCAATGGATAAGGAACTAGAAACTTTAAAAAGACTGGAGGTATATGAAAATGTTAAGTTACCATCAGGTAAACATGCTATAGGATGCAAATGGATATATAAACTGAAGACAGGGGTAGATTGGATTGTTACCCATAAAGCCAGTAGTAGCACAAGGGTTCAATCAGACAGCAAATGACTATGATGAGGTGTTTGCACCAAGTCTGAAGGCTACTACATTACGAGCAGCATGAGTGTGGGCAGCTAAAGAGAAATATATTGTAAATCATTTGGATGTGGAGACGGCATATCTGCATGCACCATTGCAACACACCATATATTTAAAGAAACCTTTAAGTCTTAAAATTAATAATACTGATAATGATTGCTGGAAATTGAAAAAGAGTCTTTATGGTTTAAAGCAATCAGGATATGAGTGGAACCAATGTATAGTTAAAGAATTAACTAAGATAGGTTTTGTAGCTGGCATGGCTGATCCATGTTTGTTTGAAAGAGAATGTGATGGTATGATGTCATTATTGTTATTATTTACTGATGACATAGCATTAATCACAAAAACTGAACAAGAAGCTACTGAGATAATTTCACTATTGGAAAAGAAATTTAAGATAAAACAGTTAGGAGAAATCAAACAATATCTTGGTTTAAAGATAGATAGAACTAGGGGAGGATACAAAATCTCACAAGCAGGTAAAATTAACCAATTACTAAAAAGTTTTAAAATGGAACTTTGTAAGCTGGCTAAGACACCAATGAGCCAGGAATTTAGCCATAGTGATGTTCAAAGTCCTATTTTTGATAAGAACATTTATCAGTTCTTGATAGGTAGTTTATCTTATCTCAGTAATTGGTCAAGGCCAGATATTGCATACAGTGTAAATAAATTCACGAGATTTAACACTGAGCCAACTGAAAGGCACTTGCAAGCTGCTAAACAAGTGTTAAGATATCTGAAACAAATAATGCACTATGCATTGTATTTGGAGCCTAAAGATGAACTGAATTTAACTGCATATGCTGATGCAAGTTTTGCTACAGACATAAATACATGAAAATCTACATTGGGTACTGCTGTATTATTGGGAAAAGCATTGATTGGATGGAGGTCTATTAGACAGAAACATCTAAGTTTGTCAACAGTGGAGGCTGAATTCTCATGTTTGTCTTTATTATGTACATATTTAGTTTTGTATAAGCAATTATTAATTGATATGGGAATTAATGTAACATATACTATTGTTATTTATGAAGATAACCAATCAGCAATACAGATGGCTTCAAATATTGCTGTTAAAACAAGAATGAAACACACAGATTTAAGATATTTAAGTGTGAGACAATGTGTGCAAAGTAAAATGATTAAGCTAGAATACTGTATGCCAGAAAACAATATAGCAGATCATTTTATAAAGGCCCAAGGCTCCATAAAGCATAAAGCTAGCTGTGAAGATTATGGACTTAGATTATGTCTTACCCAAAAGGGGAGAATGTTAGGAATATGAGTCACCTAACAGCTATTTGGATTAGAAATATATAAACCAGGATAGACATTTTAATACTGTCTCTTTAAGGTAATGCAAGAGCATGCAATTGGGCATGGTTTCTGAAATGGCCATAAGATGGATCCAGAAACTTGGGTTGTTTAGTCTTAGTCTGAGTCTCAGAAGAGAGTGTACCTCTGTTTCCTTCTGTTGGAAAGTATTGCCGTTGCTCCATTTTTCCTAATTGACTGGTATTTTCTGGATTTGATGTAAGTTTGTTCCTGAACTGTTTTTGACACTGGAGTTTGTTATTGAATTATCCCTGGATTGAAAACTGACTGATTTAACTTGTGAATGACTTTGGATTGCTTATTTGGACTTTGCTTCACGTTTCTGGAAGTAAAAACCTACATTTACTGTACAGTGTATCTGTATGCTCTGTATATATTATTCCAACACTACTCTCTATATGTCTCCCTGTATGCGTTCATTCTTCTAATGGGGAATTTCATCTACAGCACCCACCGACATGAAAACGACGGCCTGGCCGGACCTGGAAAAGATACTGAGGGCTCACGACACACCAACCGTTTCATGCCTAATCAGAAGACATGAATTTTATTGACATGACCAAAAAAATGGTGAGAGCATTGGTGATTTTGTTACAATACTGCGAGACATCACTGGAGCATGAGAATTCCGAAACATGGATGAAGCCATGAGGGACCAAGTGGTCTTGGGACTGGGAGATCTTATACTCCAGGGCCAGTTGTTAATAAAACCTAAAATAACACTCCAAAAATCAATAGAGGAAGCTACCGCAGCAGAAGCAACCCAAAAATAGGCTGTCGCCATGTGAAAGATGAACAAAACATCACTGGAGACCCCAAAAAATACCGCCATAACCCACCACAAGGACATTGAGCCCCCATCAGAAGACAATGAGGAAGAAGAAGGGGTTAATCAATTCCGGGCAGAACTGGGCAGAAGGCACCAGAATGGAAAAAGTAAAGAATTTCGTTGTGCCTGTTGCTAGGGGAACCATCCACATTCCAAGTGCCATTTCCTAGATTCAATCTGCAAACATTGTGAACAGTGGGAACATATTGCTAGGGCATGCAGAGCAAGAAAGAACTATGTCCCTAGACAAAGATGGAACAACACCCCCCCCCTCCCGAGACAGATAGAGATAGAGAGAGACAAACAGGGAGCCATTGGAACCAAGACAACAGAAGCAGGCAAAGAAAAGAAATAAGTAATGGAAGGGAACAAACACACCAGACGATGATTTGTCCAACACGACAAATGCCAAGAAAGTATACATCCAAGAAAGTATACATCCACCATAGAAGGTCAGCCATGCTGGATGGAAGTGGACTCAGGCTCATATTTGTCAATGGTATCATGGGACACCATAAAAAGACTGATACCAGACATGAGCCAGGAAGAGCTCAAAAAACAAACACTAACACTAAAAGACTACCAGGGGAACAAAATCCCCGTAGTAGGTACTGGTCAGTTCAAGGTAACCTTCAAAAAATACACCAGAGTCCTTCCACTAACCAAAGTTGACCAGAACTGACCCAGCCTATTGAGACTAGAATGGTTTGCACCATTAGGAATCAAAATCATAGGGATAAAGAGCATAACCGAAACAGAATGGGAAGACAACCTGATGGAAGAATTCCTAGATGTATTTGATGGAGAACTGGCCAAATACCAGGGTCCCCAATTTCCTTTAATCCAAACCCAAATATAGCTCCCATAAGGCTAAAGGCGAGGCAGGTTCCTTTTGTGCTAAAACCCAAAATCGATGAGCAATTGGATAAACTGATCATGCAAGGGGTTTTCGAACCAATTGATCACGCAAGGTGGGAAACCCCAATTGTTACACCAATTAAGCCCGATGGGTCAGTGTGCATCTGCGGGGACTACAAAGCGACCCTTAATTACGCACTCCAACAAAGCACATACCCGGTCCCAGTGGTACAGCATCTATTACATTCCCTTGGAGGGGGGGGGAATCTTCATGAAACTTGACTTCGTGCAGGGGTACCAACAGTTGCCCATTGACCCCCAAACAGCGGAAGCCCAGACAATCATGATGCACAGAGGGGCATTCAAATGCAACAGACTACAATTTGGCATCAATGTCGCCCTAGGGGTGTTCCAGAGTTTAATGGAACGCCTATTGCAAGGGATAAAAGGGGTGGTACCATACTTCAATGATGTCCTGATATCACCCAGGAATAAAGAACAACTTCGTGACCACCTAAGGGAAGTCCCAGGGAAATTCAAAGAGGCAGGACTAAAAGTAAAAAAGAAGTGCCAATTAGCCGCCAGCAAAGTTGAATTCCTAGGATACCTTATAGACAGTGAAGGAATCTACCCCACTGAAAATAAAGTCAGAGCAATCAAGGAAGCCCCCAGACCTACAAATAAAATGGATCTACAAGCCTTTTTAGGACTCATTAACTTTTATAATATATTCCTACCACAGAAAGCAACCATTGTGGAACAAGAAAGAAAGGTTGACAGGTTGACAAGAAAGCAACCTGTCCTGGGGACAATGAGAAGAAACAGCATTCCAGGAAATAAAAAAATTGATCACATCAGACCGTGTACTAATACAATTCAATGAGACACTTCCAAGAACACTAACCTACGATGCATCACCTTTCGGCGTTGGCACAATACTCAGCCATGTACTACCAGATGGGAAAGAGGCACCTATAGCCTTCTATTCAAAGACATTGTCAAAGCCAGAGCGGAACTACAGTCAATTGGACAAAGAGGCATTGGCCGCTGTAACCGGAATAAAACATTTCCATAAATATATCTATGGGAGAACTTTTCACACTAATCACAGACCACAAGTGTTAGGGATAACATTGTTCACCCTAACTGTTTTAGGTGAAATACTAACTATGAATCATAGTTAGTGTATGCAGCTTTAACTGTAAAATAGCAACTGTGGGTGTGGTTATGAAAACCATATAAAAGTAGCAAGGCTACAGCTTGCTCGCTCTCTCTCTGGCTTTGATGATCCCTGATTACTGCTTGGAAGCAAGACTGCATTGCTTGAACGGGAGAGACAATAACGGACTGATTTATGGGAACTGACAATAGGATATTCTACATGGACTTTGCTAACTGAATATCCCTGAATGGACTGACTACATGGTAAATGAATATAGGACTGTTTTTGACTATGCCATAAACTCATACTGGAATAAAATATATTCTTGATAGCACAAGCGTATCTGTTATTTTTACTGTATGTTAATAAACATACAAGCTTAGCTCACTCATTTATCTGTGTGCCTATCTGACTAACGCTGCACATTCTGTTCAGCTTGTCTACCTAACCCTGGTTGGGGAACCCAGGCTTAACAACAAGCCACTCCTGGGCATAATCGCAGGAAACAAAGCTACATCTAATATACTGTCACCACGAATGATAAGGTGGTTGGAATTCCTGGCTGCATATAACTACAAACTGATCTACCGATCTGGAAAAGACATTAATCATGCTGACACGCTTAGTTATTGCCCTCTACCTGACACAGAAGATGACCCAGCATATCGACCCTTCAAATAGAGACATTAGAAAACCTACCCATAATGGCAGCAGACATTGATAGGAAAACAGCTAGAGACAAAACACTGGCACAAATTTTAAATTGGATAGGAAAAGGATGGCCAGAAACAGAGAGCGATGAGACCATCAGACTGTTCCGGAATCGACAAACAGAACTTTCAATGCTTAAGGGGTGTGTACTATGGCGGGATGGGGGATCATATTGGACAGATTAAGGAAACGCGTATTACAATTGTTACATGAGGGACACCCAGGTATTGTAAAAATGAAAGCCTTGGCAAGGAGTTCTGTATGGTGGCCAGGGATGGATCAGGAAATAGGGGATTGGGTGTCAATGTGTAAAAGCTGCCAGGAATCAAGGCCAACACTCCCACAACACCAAAACACAAATGGGAAACACCAAAGGGACCATGGTCCAGATTACACACTGATTTTGCAGGCCCGACCAAAGGACACATATTTCTAATAGTCATAAATGCTTACTCTAAATGGCTAGAGGTAAGCATCATGTACTCCACTACAACAGAAGCTGTCATTAGACAGCTCAGGAAACTTTTTGCCACACATGGATTGCCAGATTTGATTTTATCTGACAATGGGCTGCAATTCATGGCAATAACATTCGAGGGATTCCTAGCACAACAGGGGATAAGGCATGCACTAACAGCGCCGGGACACCCCGCTATGAACAAATGGGCGGAACGCATGGTACATTACACAATGGAAACATTACAAAAGCTGGGGCCTAGAGACACATAAGAAAAGATAGATAAGCTACTAACCATTCAACACATGACACCCAGTACCACAACAAATAAAAACCCTGCAGAATTACTAATGGGGAGGAAACTAATCAAGATCACACCTAGACAGACTACAACCCACATATAGCCCAGAAAAACCATCAGACTCCTCCAGTAATTGCCACACAATCCAAACAGGGGACCCAGTTTATGCAAAAAATCTCACAGGAGAACCACTGTGGATACCAGCAAAAGTAACCCAGATAACGGGGCCCCATTTGTACAGGGTAGACACTGCAGATGGGAGAAGCTGGAGGAGGTACATTGACCAGCTCAGACCAAGAGTCACGAAGGGCAACCCAAGCAGTACCACGGAAGAGGGGGGAGACCCTTTAACGAACAAAACAAATACAAGGAAGGAGGGGGAAACCCTCAAAAATAACCATAGGGGAGAGGGGAGACCCCTCAAACAAACAAAACACAACCAGAGAAGAGGGGGGAGACCCCTAAAACAAAAAAAAACACAAATAGAAAGGGAGGCAGAGACCTTCCATGAACAACAGAAATAACAGAACAAACCCTGACAACTACGCAACAACCAATACTAACACTAGCCCTGGTTGGGAAACGCAGACACGTACCTGAGACCAGGGAAGAAGGCAGGTCTGGAAGACAGGAACAGGCCCTGAAGGATAACAGGGAAACAGTTCGTGGTGGGAGCAGCTGAATCAACTCAACCAGCCAGGAAATTCCTGTCGGGAGTGGCATGGCTGATTCAACCTTCCAGGATGTTCCAAGAAAGTAGACAGAAGGAACAGCAGATCCGCCTGAACAGCTCAGGAGCCAAACAGAGACTGAGTTGTGCAGGTCCGGTAGAACCCATAAAAGCCCCGCAAACCCTACGTGATTACGTATGGTAGGCGAGCTTCCGATTGGTTGAACCAGACCAGGTGGGGAGGGGTGTTATGTATTAGCATACTTACCTGTAATTGGTTGGTCCGTGTCGGCAGGAAATTCGAAGAGCTGTCACTGGCCACAGCCACGAGCAGCCCGAGTGTAAGAAGGGCTGCTGCGGTTTCTTCACTGCTCAGTCCTAGACAGAAATAAAAACAAATTGGAATCATGCTGGTGTCCTGAGTCTCATTTCCCATGACTTAACACTAGCCTTACCACTTTAAAAAATGGACAAGGGAATAAATCTTGGGTAGCCTGGATACCTGCCTTGTCTTCCTTTCTTCTGTGTGTATGTGTGTGGAGGTAGAATTAATGCCCCCACAAGTATTGTTCCTAAATAGTGGACTTCCGGTTTGAGCTTCTTTGGCGACAGACCGAAGCCTCATCTCTGCGAGGCCTCGATCCATGCTCACTGCTGGAACACCCCGAGCCGGCTGGTTTCGGGGCTAAGCCACCCCATAGAGGTGGTGAAGAGGGGGGAGACTGCCTGCAGGAGAGCTGCATCTCTCCTCCCCAGCTGGCCATTACTCCCTTTCCCGCAGGCGGTTGTAGCGGTGGTAAGAAATGGCCACCACAAAGAAGAACTCGACTGGAAAAGAATGTGCAGGAGGAGGATAAGAAAAGAAAGTTTTGGTTGACCAGGTCAAACAGCAAAAGCAACAAATAAGGTACCCTGGAATTGAAACTATTAAAAAAAAAACCAATAACATTGTTCCCTAAGAAGATTTTTAAGCTGCGAAGGAGAGAGAAAAGGGAAAAGATTTGGTTTTTTTTTCTCCTTTTCCTCTACTGACAGCTAAGAGACTTAAGTAAGAAATTGGAAAAAAATCCACTTTGACATTAATAGGCATTTAATGCTGAAAATAAAAAGTCAAAGGGATAATTAATATTTCTGGATAATCAAAAGTTTTTGAAAACAGGAAAGGAGAGAAAAAGCATAAAAGGGCAGGATCTGGAAAGGAGGAGACTGCCTGGAATTAAAAAGAACTTACAGTGAAATCTCAACAAGACTTCCAAAAGATATATTCTAACTGAAATATCGCAACAAAAACCCCAGGAAGAGAAAGTGGAAAAAGAAATAAGAAGATATAACTTGGGACTATTTGGATTACTTGATGATTTCTGGATTCTTGGTATTGTATTTGAATGACTAAAATCAATCGGGTGATTGTTTAAAACTGTTTAAAATGGCTCCACTTTTAGAAGAACTGAAAACGGAACTTAAAAAGTACAAAGAAAATGCAGAAGAAGGGAGAGGTTCTTTTGGCTTCGTATTTCAGTTTTTAGAAATGGAGATTTGGAATTATGAGAAACAACAAGAAATGCCTGCAGAACAAGAAGATTGCAACAAAGAAGAAGCCATCTTTAATGAACAAGTAATCTTCGATGGGGGAAAAAAAGGGGAGAAAGAGAATGGAAAGTTTAAGCTTGGGAAAAACAACTCCCCCCCAAAATAGAGTGAAAAATAAGTATAAAATCAGAAAGCAACAGAAGAGGGAAATACAGAAGAGAGAATTAGAAGTAGAGAGACAAAGAGGTAAAAAAGGGGAGGGAGAATCTGAGAGGGAAGAAAGAAAGGAAAAGAAGTTATAAAGGACAGAAACAAAATATAGAGAAACAGGGCCTATTTGGAGATAATGGGTGAAAATTTAATGGAAAAAGGGATTCTGCAAAGGTACATAAGATAGTATGGTTATATTAGAAACAGAAATAATTTTAGAAATTATGATTAAAATGTTTGATAAAATAGCTATCATAATTCAGTGGAATGCCTGTCAACAAATAAATGTAATAAAATGAATATTTAATGATTTACAAAACATATGTGAAGAGAAATAAGGGAATAATTAATTATGGAGATTATATGTGTCTTTAAGGAAATATGTTATTTAATTGAAAAGTGTTAAAGATGTTAAGATTTTAATGATTATTAATGATAGAACTGAATTGGAATGGAATGAGGGTTTATAATTATAATTATATATTTATAATCCTTTTTAAAAAAAGAATATAGTGTGTATTATAAGAATGTACCAAGCAGAATTCGATTGGAAGTTATGTATTATGTATTATATTGAAGGTCATAACCTTAAGGTATATATTGAAGTTTAAAAGTTTAAATTAAATAAGAGTTGAATGGATGTGATTAAAAGATATAAAAGGTGTCATACTCCAATTAGTAACTACAGGAGAAAATTTGTTTAATGAGAAAAGATAATATGAAATTGAAACAGAACAGAACAGACAAAAGTATAAATATAATGATTTGAACTGAGATGAGATAATCAAAATAAAATTGAGAAAATTAAAAGAGGGGAAAAACTATATAGAAAATGTAGAATAGTATAAGATATGGAATAGAACACAAAAAGGAGCATGGAGCATGAATAGAACACAAAAAGGAGCATTTTATGTCTGTATAAAGAAGTTCAACCTGGGACCATGCTATTTTCAAAAAGATGTTTCACTTGTATTTTGTGTGTGAAAACCCAATAAAACTTTATTTTAAAAAAAAGTATTGTTCCTTCATAGCAAGAATGTTGATAAGCTACAGGCTGAAAGAGCTTTAGCCAGCATGCAGGTCAATTGAAATATGGTAAAGTTGGTAAAGTATCTCTGGAGGCTTGTTGTACCAACCTTTGAAGAAACCATTGCCAGAAAAGGAGTTTATCAATCTGAAAACATGTCAAACCACTTCATTGTCTGTCTTAAGGGCCTCCAATGGTAACGTTTGAAATTTGAGAACGTGTCAGTAGATTTGAGAATAGAAGTTGGTGGTTTCCCCACTGACAAAATAACAGCCATGGGAGACATGAGCAGTTCTTAAAGCACAATTTACCAATATGTTGTCTGTCACATTCTCTAATTTCCTGTCACCTCTATGCCTTTGCTCTTTTTGTGGGCAGATGAGCCCAAAAGAAGAGGACCATACAAAAGTATACTTGGAAATAAAGATAATCCTGACTCTAGCACTTGGCTTTGTAATGTGACAGTTTCTTATTTTTTTAAAAAAATAAACTATTGTTCGAAAGATATAGAAAGTCAAATAGGGCAGGAAGAGTATTGGGTTCCCAGAGATCTATTTGAGGGCCCATTGGTAGTTGCCATCTTGGGGACTGCCTTGTCTTCTATTTGTGTGTGTGTGTGTTTGTGTGCATAAGTGCGTGGAAGGTAGAATTAATGTCCCCAAAAGTATTGTTCCTAAGTAGCAAGAATTTTGGTAAACTGCTTCAGAAATATTGCTCTGCATGTATAGCACATTGCTTGGCCTGACCATCAAGAAAATGATATTTAATATAATTTATTATTTGTAAAAGGAGTTTGTGTCCAGCTGTTTTAAATAACCTTGCTCCTGCTTCATATATTGATAGAGGGATTTGCAAAATCTATCTGTTCTAAAGATGCAGCTGCTGTTCTGAGCAAAATAAAATATTTGCAGCCTCTTCCATGGTTTTGATTTTCTTTAAAAATGATAATTTTAATGTATTTGAATCAAGACTAACAAAACAAATTGATGCATCGCCTAGTGTACAACTAAAAAGTCTTGATCATCACAGTTGGTGGTCTGGAAACTCTAGGCTAAAGGGGGATTTGGGCAGCCTAAACTCCTTTTAACTTGAATAGAAACATGGGGCCAAATTAGGAGCTCCAGAATCAGGCCTCACTGCAGAGAATGGTAGTATGTAAAACTAATTATCCTCCTATTGAGATTTCTCCACAGGCCAATCTCCACCCACCCCCTCAGTCCCACCAACAAACTTTTTCATTAAGGTAATTAATTACTACTCCTGGATTGGGGCTCTGTGATTAAGATAGTGACTAAGACGTTAATACCAAGTGTAAACACCTCTGGTGTTCCTGCTAAGTATGGTTTTTCATAGGAACAGAAACAATGGCTCTAAGAAGAAAGGCTTAAATACTTGGCATTGGGTGTGTGGGTGTATACATATATACCTGTAGTTCCTAGTAGTCTTCAAGCATTTGTGTCTTTGCTGTGACATGCTCTAAAACATTCATTTATACAGTTTGATTTCTTTATATAACTGTTAGCTTGTTACTTTTCTGAAAAGAGAGAGAGAGCAAGCAAGCAAGCAATATGTTAGAAACTTGAGTATGTGCCCCAGTTTGTCCATCAGTCTTGGCATCATTTTATTTATACATTTTCTAAAGGATTAGGCATAATCAGTTCCAGAGGATGAGCTCAGGAGCAGTGGCTGCATCTATTTTCTTGGCAACCACTACAAAAATGTTATGCCATCTCATAGCGTTTATCTTTGTACTGCGGCTTGAAGGAAACGGTGTTAATGTTTTAAATTCAGTGGCAGCATTAGTTAATCTATTCCATGTTGTTATAGACTAAACCAAAAAAAGAAAAAGAATATCCCCAATCCCACAAGATTTAATTTGAGACAGAGAAAGGAAACAAAGGTTAGTCTCTAAATTTTATGCTAAGACCTCATCCTCAAATATATGAAGGGTAATGTTTGAGCAAATGCAAAATTGATTTTAGTAGAAAAAAAAGTCTAGATCACTACATTGGGCATACAGAAATCTGTCAGATTTACTTTTGTAAAACATAGTTTTCTGATTTTGGAATTGGATGACTAGATTTGTTTTGATTATAGAAATATGGTGCATGGTTATTGCTTTTATTTTTGATGTGTGTTTTCCAGATTATGCCTTTATTTTTGTTTAAACTTGGAGTAAGAGGTTATTTCATACGAGTATTTGTATTGAAGAAAGTTGGAAGTTATTATTTTCCCATAATTTTCCCAAATATTTTTTCTTACCCTTTTAATTTCTCTTGCTTTTCTTTTTTTCTAACTTTAAAGTACAGCTTCTAGGGCAGAATGTTAGGTGTTGGGGTTAACCCTGAAAGTTCTACATCACCATGGCTGGCTAGGGAATTCTGGGAAATGAAGTCTACACATCTTAAAGTGGCTAAGTTTGAGAAACACTACTTTAACTGTTTATGCCTTGCTATTTGCAGAACATTTCTTCCATTATGAATCTGTCTGGTTATTAAGATCTTTAAGCTAACAAGCATACCTCATTCATTCATTCATTCATTCATTCATTCATTCATTCATTCATGTAATTACTTATTAAATTTATATGTTGCCCATCTCCCTATCAAGCAGCTTGGGGTAGCTTACAACATCATAAAAACATCAATATAAAATATTAGAATGTGAGAACTATCAAAGACTTCTTTATCTGGCATGCGGAAGATGTCTTTCTTCAGAATTTAGGCTCCTGAATCTGGAAACATGGATTTGCTTGCCTTAAGTTCCTGTATATGTAAGAGTTACAGACAGGAGATAGCATAGCACTTAGATTTATATACCATTTCATAGTGCTTTACAGCCCTCTCTAAGTGATTTACACAGTTAGCACATTGCCCCCAACAATTTGGGTCCTCATTTTACCCACCTCGGAAGGATGGAAGGCTGAGTCAACCTTGAACCTAGTGGGATTTGTACTGCCAAATTGCAGGCAGCCGATCATTAAACTCAATGCAGCTTTAAAGCATCACTATAGAACTGTGAACAGAAAATCCTGAGAATGAGAAGAGCATAGCAAGGTGTTGACTTCTCTTTGATCTATTAAGAATATGGCTGCAAGATATGAACTGGTGGCCCAAGTTACTTTGCAACCTGAAACAAAGCAGTCAAGGTATATGTTGCCCAAATTATTTTAACTCCGGTGACAGAAACTTCAGTAAGTGCCTCTCATTCTCTTTGATACAGTAGTAAAAATATAACATTAAGTCAGGGGTGGGATTCAAATGTTTAACAACTGGTTCTGTGGGCATGGCTAAGGTAGTGGGGCATGGCTTCGTGGTCATGTGACTGGGTGGTGGTTTGGTGGTCATGTTATTGGCTGGGTGTAGCCAACTCAACATTACTCACATCGAGGCACGCATCTCCTCACCTGGCCTCTTATGACTGTGGGGATGCTGCAACAGTCATAAGTATGAAAAATGGTCATAAGTCACTTTTTTCAATGCCATTGTAACTTTGAATGGTCACTCTACACAAGCAAAGTACCAGCAAAGGAGGGAAAAAAACTCCAGAGATGTTCCAGAGATAGGAAGTCTAGTCCTGCCAAGAATGTAATAAGGGTTAACGAGAGGCAGTTTCTGTAAGCAACACCAGAATGTTTCCTTCCTGCCTTCCTTACAGGATTAGGCCAGTAATTTCTTCTAACAACCAGTTCTCTGAACTGCTTATAATGTTAACAACCGGTTCAAGTGAATAGGTGAGAACTGGTAGAATCCCACCCCTACATTAAGTCAATGATTAATCATTACTTGCTTTTCATAGCATCCCTATTAACTTCATTCTAATATCAGGGCCAGTACAGTGTATGTTTGTATATGAGAGAGATTATTCCTAATCTACAGAAATGGCACCTTCTAACTTTCTTTGAGTTTTCTTTGTAATTAACCTGCATTCCAATTAAACCAAGGCATTTTTTTCAAGCATGAAAGCAAATAATGTTTTTATTCAAGAGAGTTTTTAAATCAACTTTAAAAAGTTGGAAAACAGGGAGGCAAGATTTTCTTTAAAGAAAGAAACCAAAACAAAATATATGACCATTTAACCAAGTAGGCAACATTTGTGTCTTTATTCTGAGGAATGATTAGGTTTTTTACACGACATTTGACTAAAGAAATGTTACTGTTGACAGAAATAATGTAATTTTCATATCTAAAACCCTGAGACAGGGAAGCACGTCTATTTCACTTGCATTTGCTGTAACTCAATCCACAGGAAAAGGTTTATAACAGAATTGGAGCTTAAATTTCATTTGCTGATTTAATAAAAACTAACAGGATGGATTTGGGGATATTTCATTAATCTTTCTTTCCTTTCAGTGAAAAGGAAATTAAGTTCAATCTAGTTCAAACTCAGCTTCACCATTCTACAATAGTCTGCCAATGTCCATTTTCTCTCTGGCAAGTTGAAACCTAATTAGTCACAGAAAATTCTTCCCTGATCCTGTCACTCCTAGGCAGGCAAAGATTGAACTATAGACAAAGGATTCCAAGGCTTTGCCTCTTTCTTAACGTACATGCCTTTTCATGCAAAATCTCTTGAGCTTATCTGGAAGCAATAAATACACATGCAACAGTATAATTGTGTACAAGTTCAGCTTCTATTCTTTATAATCTGTAACAGCTACTCCTGGATTTACTGTTTGGAGCACAAGAAAAAGAAGGGAAAATATAGGTGAGATCAATGGATTCAAACCTAGGTAGGTTTGTTTTAACATTTCTGCCTCTTTCAAAAACCAAATACTGGCTCTGGTTATGAGCTAATTATCAGCTGGACATAAGTTGAAATTTGGGAAGAAAACTGTAGTTCCTTGAGCCTGAGGGAGACTTCAAACTACACTGGCTAGCAAGCCAGACTCCAAAAATCAAATCACAGATGACTTACAGAGTGGCACTGTGGGAACATGTGCTGATGATTCTAGGTTGGATTTGAAAGCAAGGTCAATTCCTGGTAGGTCAATTAATGTTTGCCACACCAAGACTGCAATCAAAACATACTAAGCTCTCACAGTGATGTCTTTATGTACACTACAAAAGGCTAGATCACTTAATCTGGAAACCACATCTCTTAAATTTATTTGTAGAAAATTATTTCAGATGTATATATGCTATGAGGCTTAATGAGTAATAGCTATTTGTCAGGCATGTCATTATGTTTCAATGTTTACTATTATTACAAATGGAGCTCATAACAATTATCATTTGAAACCTCTGGTATGTTACTGGTGAGAAAAGGATAAAACAAATTGTTGTTGGGTAGAAGCCAGTTCATATTCAATTATATTGTGTTATATATGATATGATTTTTCACAAGAATATTGATATTTGTATAATTAAATAGGTAATTTTTCCCCAGACAATACATAAATTATATGGATTAACACTGAATTCATTCACATGCTAATTACTACTTTGTACTAAAACTGGATTGCATAGAAAAAGGTAAACGAGATATACCAATTAAGAGAAATATTACTTGAATTAATCCTACAATAGCTTCTATAACAGCACTCATCAGATGACACTGCAGCCATCTAAAGTCATAATCAGAGACTTTGTGCAATGTCTCAGTGTATACAATTTGATGGGTGACTTCTTGAAGCAGATGTTTTTGGTGCCGGCCATCTGGGTACTTGAATATTATCTCAGAAAGCTCCACCTCATTCATTCATTCATTCATTCATTCATTCATTCATTCAGTTTACAGAGCTGCTCATTTCACAGCAATGACTCTGGATAATATACAAAAATTAAAATATAACAGGTCATAACACTTAAAATTCATTACATTAAACAATAACCTCCAAAACAAAAGCTTCATTGCCAAAGAGCTCACTGGGCTGACCTCAAAATCTGGAAGAACTGCCTGGTCCTCGAAGCCTTACGAAAGGCTAGTGGGGCTGGATCTCTAGAAAGATGCTATTCCAAAGGGCAAATATATCCACTGAGAAGGCATTACTCCAAAGTCCAGGAAAATGGCATTGTCTGATGGATGGAACCCAAAACACATACTTCTTGCTGGATCACGTGGGGTTGGCAGAAACAATGGCAAAATAGCCTATGTTATCTAGGGCTTCTTAACTGATAACAGGACCATGAAGCTGGGAGCCTATTGGGAGCCAATCCAGTTTGCAGAGTAGGGTTGTTCAAGCACATTCAGAGGTACCAGAATCTGCCCATACCACTATATTCTAAACTAGCTGTGGCCCCTGATATTCTTCAAGGGCAGTCCCATTTAGAGTATGTTGCAATATTACAAACAGGAGGTGAATAAGGCATCAATTGTTGTAAGCAGGTCCTCGGGGTCCAAAAAAGAGCACAATAGGTGCATAAGCTGAACCTGTGCCAAGACCACCACCACTCCAACACACAGCTTGGTATTACTTGATCTTCAAGTGGAAGCCAAGAGACTAGGAGAACCTCTGAACTGCTCACTGACTCTGTTGGGAAAAGTGCATTTCCAATCCAGGTTAAGGATGGAAAATCTCCAAATCTGGAAAGCTTTAAAAAACCTACATCCGCTCAGTCTCACCAGAGTTCAGCTGAAGCCTTTTCTTTGGGTATTAGGAATGGGTCCCAATAGCATCACTATTGTTGGCCTATGGTAGAGATGTAGAGCTGAGTTTCATCACCACACTGATAACACTGCACCCACTGACAACGGATTACCTCCCCAGTGGTTTCGTGTTAATGTTGACTAGAAGCTGGCAGAGAGTAGATCCCATAAAGCAGAGATCTCCTGGTTCACTTCTTTTTACCCTCCCCAACTCTGAATAGAATTGGCTTTAGAGCCGGGGTCCCCAAAATTTTTGATTCCACAGACCAGCAGCAGAGGTAGCTTTGGTGGCAGGGCGGGAAGTGGCTTTCTGTAAATAGCCTAAATCCTGTGCATGTGCAAAAGAAGCTTCATGCACTTGCTCACTGCTTTGGTAGCCTAGTTCCCAACAGATCCCAGCCCAGTAGCAGTCCACAGCCTGGGGTTGGGGACCCCTGCTCTAGAAAAAGGAGAATCATTGTAACACAGATCTCTCACCCCTAATTCCCTGAGCCAGTCCAGAAGGATACTATGAATACTTTGGTATTCAAAGCCACTGAGAGATCAAGGAGGACCAGGATGGATGCATTACCTCCATTCTGAGCCTGTCAAAAGTCATCCATAAGTATGATCAATGCCACCTCAATACTATGGCCAGGATTCAATACTATGAATCCTGACTAAAAGGGATAATCAATAATCAGACTATAATCTGCTTCTTCCAGGGTCCTCTGGAGCTATAAGGCAACGATCTTCTCAACCATCTTCTCCCAAAAGAGATGGTTGGAGACTGGACAAAAATTGTCTGCATCTCTTGATTCAAGTGATGCCCTCTTTCAGAACATGCCCCCATTTTGGGTCTTGAGCCCCTTTTAAAGGGGGAAATTCAGTCCTGTGTTTATCAGTTTTGGAGAATTTAACGTTCCACAGATTTCCAGCCTGGTCTTTGTTCTTTGTGGATTGTGTGAATGCTTGGGAATCACATTTGTGTGCCAGTTTGGTTACTTATGATCTAGTATCTACTTTGTTAATTTATTTTGTTTTTGTGCTAGATAAGATATTTTTATTCTCTCAAGACTTTGAAAGCCTTTTATACTCTCAAGACTTTCATTCTGCACTGAGCCTTCTCTTTGAGTTTTTCAGTTGTTAATGGTTTTGCTGCTATATTTTCTTTTAGTGTATTTAATTTATTTTTGTGTCTGCTTTTAATGTTTAAATAAATATCTTTAATTGGATTTAATTGTACTATATTGCCTTTTGTATTTAGGAATTTTGTAAGGACTAAAGAAGGACAATAAGCTAAGCCAGTGAGTAAATAAATAAATAAATATTCTCAATTACAGACATAAACTAAGAGTATATCTGTATCCTTCAAAATGTGAAATGAACACCCACTAGGATATAGTAAATATCTTCCACTTACAACACATCATCATTAATCAACTAAATTACATAGAGGTGACTTAGCTTTTTTTTCTTTTTTCCCTTCTTTTTTAAAGAAACTTTACATGTCTAGCGAATGTGAACAGGCAGAACCAATGCAGCAAATTAGATGGGGCAGTGACCTTGTTGATTTGTCATTTTCCATTTGTTTTATATTGAGTGTAGGCACTCAGGAGACTTCTGCTTCTTTGGAAATCCTAGACTTTCACTGTAAACAATTTCCAGAAGAGATGGTTCTGCTCTATTTAGGCAGAAAGCCTCTAGCCCATGACATGATCCACCCACCCCCACTCTCTCCCACAAGTAGAATTGCTGTAACACCAGCACCGTTACTTTCTGGATTTCTCCTGTTAAACATAAATATCTAGAGGATAGAAATCCAGGTTATCTCTATATTCTATGGAATGTCCTACACAAAGTAAAAACAAACTTAAGTCTCAGTCCATTCCAGAAAAAAAAAGCATTGATGGGATGAACTTCATTATTTCTTATAATTGTTTGTGGCAGAGAGGCTTACCAAAATAATCAAGCCCACCAATTATTACTCCTTTCTACTCTTTCATGTTGGGACAAATGACACAGCAAAGACCTTGAAAACAATATCAAGGGACTATGAGCAGCTAGGCAGGAAAGCCAAACAATTAGGAACACGGGTGATGTTCCCATCTGTACTTCTGGTGGAAGGTCAACATCCAATAAGGGAATAGGTATATAAATAAAAAACAAACCTCCTTGAATGCATTTAGGTGGAAATTAGAGAAAACAGAAATAACATTGCTGTAGGTGTACACTACAGGCCACCAACCAAACAGAGGAAATTGACAAACCTTTTGCTAATCAATTAGCTAAGATATGCAAGGAACACACCACTGTAGTAATGGGGGACTAATTACCCTGACATTAACTGGGAGACAAACTTTACAGGAAGTGGGAGATCAAACAGATTCCTGATATATCTCACTGGTAACTTTGTGACCCAAAAAGTAGAAGAGGGAACTAGACACTGTACTTATCAGTAGAAATGAAATGATCAAACCAGTTGTTATACCAGTGGAATTCCATCCCTACCTGCAAATAGTCCAAATCTGCAAGGATAGAGTCACAAAAGCTAAGGCTCTAGAATGAACTAATATTTGCAATAAATACCAAAAATAACAACAAAAAGGTTTCTTTAAGTGTGTAAGGAACAAGAAAAAAGTCAAGGAAATGATCAGTCCACTAATGGGAAAAGTTGGCAAGACAGTGACACTTAGCAGAGAGAAAGCAGAAGTGTTTAATATCTTCTTTGCCTCTTTCTTCATACAAAAGGGAAAAAAATCCAATCTGCCAAAACCAGCACCATGGGACACAGAACAGGAATGCAGGTCAAAGCAGACAAGAAATTAGTAAGAAAACACCTATCCACTCTCTATGAGCCCAAATTGCCAGGACTAGTAGGTTACACCCCAGGGTTCTAAAGGAGCTGACAGGCGTGATCCTGAAAACACTTAGCAAAATCTTTCACAGCTCTTTGATATTGGGGGGGGGGGGGATTGCCAGAGGACTGGAAAAGAGCTGATGTAGCTGCAATCTACAAAAAGGAGAAAAATGGATCCAGGAAATTATAGGCCAATTAGCTTGATATCAATACCTAGGAAAATCCTGGAAAAGATAATCAAGCAGAGAATTTGTGAACACCTACATACAAACAGAAACCAGCATGGGTTTGTTAAAAACAGATCATGCCAAACAAACCTTATTGCATTTTTTAAATAAAATAACTACATTAGTGAATCAGAGAAATGCTGTGGATATAGTATAACTAGACTACGGTAAGACATTTGACAAAATAGACCACAACCTACTTCTTGGTAAGACAGAACAATGTGGGATAGACCGTAGCACCACCACCAGACAGTTACAGTTGGCTGACCAACTTCATTCAGCATGTAGTCTTCAGTGGAACTTCATTTATATGGAGGAGAGCAAGCAGCGGGGTATCTCAAGGTTCTGTTTTGGGGCCAATGCTCTTCAACATTTTCATAAATGATCTAGATGAGATGCTATAAGATCTCATCAAATTTGCAGATGACATCAAGTTGGGGGAACTACTAACACTTTACATTCAGAACAATTCAGAACCATCTTTGCAGACTTCAACATTGGTCCCTAGCTAACAAGATGCAGTTCAGTGGTAAGAAAAGTCAGGGCTTGCACATAGGCAGGAAAAATCAAATGCACAGGTGTAGAAAAGGCGGTGCTCGATCAAGTAACTAGAGGAGGAATTACTTGTCTTATTGGACCACCACTTAAGTATGAGCCAGCAATGTACTGAGAAAAACCCCCCAATAAGACCTAGGATGCATCAACAGAAGGATAGCATCAAGATCACAAGAAGTGATAGTACTGTTCGATATTGCATTAATGGGGCCACACTTGGAATACTTTATCCAATTCTGGTCACCATGATACAAAAAGATGCTAGAAAGAATACAGAGAAGAGAAACTAAAATGATAAAAGGTATGCAGGATAAATTGTATGAGGAACGGTTAAGGGATTCAGGTATAACTCTAATAAAGAGAAGAATTAGAAGTGACACGATAGCTGTTTTCTGATGCATTAAGGGCCATCATAGAGAAGTTTTGTTATCAGATTATTTAAACATTAGAGTGATTTTTTTAAAAATCAGAAAAGTCATCCTTGATCTATTTTTATGAAAGATGAGTGATTGGTAATATTTAGTGAATACCATTCCATCTATTTTTGTGGAGAAAAAATGATGAAGAATGGGTTCCTTTCGAAAATCCATTATTTCCTATATTATAACACTTAAACTAGCTTTATTCCACTGGAACAAAATTCAATCCATCCAGTACATGCCAGCTGAATATTTTTAGTCAGACACTTTTATCTGAATGTGGAAGAAAGATATTCATCATATTGTGAGGACTTGCATGACTGAAGTCAGAAAATAAGTAGAGTTTTTATATATAAAACAATGTTAAAGGGTCATGTGAACAGATTATTTAAGTAATATAAAATCATTTTTCAGTTGCTCCAGACATACCTGAGACCAAAGAAAGTAAAATATGCAGTTTTATCCAATGTTTTGCACACTGTCTTTTGATTGCTGATTGGCTGTCTATCACTAAATTTTCAGAGCAATTGAATAGCTGACTATTTTCCTCAAGAAAATAAGTCAGAGCAAATTCTCAGATGCTCATTTTTGGAAATTACTATGATCACTATGTACATATAAATGCTTTCCCTGAGTTAACAGCAGCTTCTCTTAAGGGCATAATTCTCACCCTTGGTGGTGATTAAACTTTAAAATTCTGGCATCTTAACAACTGGCCTTCGTGGAGGTTTCAAATTGCCTGTCACTGAAAAGAAAGAGCAATAGTTTTGACACTAGGCAATTATTTAGTGATGGCCATTAGAAAGATTATTCACCAAAGATAAAGGGATGGCATGCATATATTTGTGTCTCCAAAAGTCAAAGATTGATTTACATGTGTCTACTGTGCTTCATTATAAGTTTCCTTTTCAATTTCCATCTGTAGGGAATGTAGCAAAGCTAAAATTTAAGCCTTCACAATGAAATGGCATCTTGGCAACAGTGATTAACATTCCATTTGTTATAAATTCTGTTTGGCTATTGCACATTTAATGACCAAACATGTCTGCTGGATTCAAAGTTGACATTTCTTAGTGGACTTTGAAATGTAATTTATTTCCTAAGGTGAATATATATATAAATATATATATAAACATATTCTCTCTCTCACACACACACACACATATTGTGCAAAGCAGAAAAGATAAGACCAGTGCCACTTGCAATCTTGATTTTCATTAAAAAGGAGATCTGCTTAACTTATCTGCTCAAGATTCTAAGAGCTGTAGCCTCAACAACACCATGAGATCAATCAGATTGGAGAAGGCAGTGTTATATACTCTATGTTCAATAGTCTTAACCAGTACTGGGTTCCTACCTTGGTCACTACTGGTTTGGTGGATGATTGCACATGTGCGTGCATGCCCCTAACGTGCCAATCAGCTGAGAGAATGAAGAAACAAAAAGCTAGGAGTGACCCTCTCACCTGCCCATGCACTTGTTACTTCTTTTATTCTTTTATTCTCCGGCTGATCGTTGGAGGAACTGGTAGGTTTTTTTTACTATCGGTACAGCCAAACCAGTAGTTATTTTGATTACCAGTTTGGCCAAATTGGTCTGAGCCAGTAGCATACCACCACTGGAAAAAGCTATAGCTGTCAGAAGACTTAGGGGAAGAAAAATGACAACTTTGATCTGGATCATTCAAGTAAAATCCATCATCTTCGATGATTGAGTCTTTGTTGACCTATTGCAAAGATTTTTTTTTTTTTTTGCGGGGGGGGAAATTCCTGAAGTTGGTGTGGCAAGAAGTGGTACATTCCAACAACTATCTGATTTCCTGTCTAAAGTAATTTTGCCCTGACTGATGTAGTTGCTTGGATGAGCAACAAAATGTCTCAGATTAACAAAGCATTGTCCCAAAAATGAGACAATTGTGTGTTATGTGCCATCTTGAGCTTCTCAAGATCAGGCAGAATATAAATGTAACAAATAAAATTGTGGCCATGTTATTTTCTAACTTCCCCTTACCTCAAAATCGTCCAGGTATATTGAGACTATAACTCCCTTTGGTCTAGATCTCCCAAAAATTTAAGGATTGACAGCTTTTCATTAGACTAATATCTAACAGAGACAATTATTTTGGAAAAGATATGTTCGGCATATTTGGAAACCTTTCCTTAACAGCAGAATGTAACTTTAAGCCAAGTATCCTATATACCAGTTTGTTTTCTTCTTGAGTTACATGATACCATTCTTTATTTTTCCTCTCTTTCTTGATTATCACTGAATTGTCCTTTGCAGCAGACCATCTCATTTATCAATCCAAGGCAATCAGCAAGAATTTAACACATCCCGCTGTTGGATGGTCAGATGGAATATCAAAGTCTAATTCTTATTTATATTATATGGAACAAGATGATACCCAGAGAGACCTGCTTGCCTCCTCCCATTCCTCTTTTTAATGCTTGAGCCAGTTTAGATGCAGACTGCATCCAAGTGACACGTTATGCAGATAAGTAGCATTGTTTGATTACTTTCACTCCTCATATGCCACATTAGACATACAGATTAACAGAGTTGGAAGGGACCTTGTAGGTCATCTAGTCCAATCCCAACTCCCCACCTACCCAAGCAGACCCTACATCATTTTTGACAGATGGCAGTCCAGTCTTTTCTTGAAAGCTTCCAGTGATGAAGCTTCCACAACTTCCAAAGGCAAGCTGTTCCATTGATTGATTGTTATCACTGTCAGAAAATTTCTCTTTATTTCCAGGTTAAATCTCTCATTGTTCAGTTTCACCCATTATTCCTTGTCTGGCCTACAGGCACTTTGGAAAATAGCTTGACCCCTTCCTTTCTGTGGCAGACCCTCAAATATTGGAAGACTGCTATCATGTCTCCCCTGGTCCTTCTCTTGATGAGACTAGCCCTGCCCAGTTCCTGCAACTATTCATTGTATGTTTTAGTCTCCAGTCCCCTAATCATCTTCATTGCTCTTCTCTGCACTCTTTCTAGAGTCTCAACATCTTTTTTATCATGTGGTGACCAAAATTGGATGAAGTACTCCAGGTGTGGTCTTACTAAGACTTTATAGAGTGGTATTAGTACCTCCCTTGATCTTGATTTCATCCCTCTGTTAATGTAGCTTAGGATTGCATTGGCTTTTTGTCTGGCGCTGCACATTGTTGGCTCATTTTTAAGTGGTTGTCCACTAAGACTCCAAGATCCCTCTCACAGTTACTGCTATTGAGCCTGTTTTCACCCAGTCTATATGTGTATTTTTGGTTTTTCTTGGCTAAGTTTAAGACTTTACTTTTTTGTACATTGAATTTAATTTTGTTAGATATTATTATAGGTACCTACAACTATTGAAGATATGGATCGAGATGAGGAAACATTTTCCTTATACCCAGTGTTATATATAGCCATTTAAAACATGTGCATAATTTCCCTTATGCCAGTTGCAATATATCTGGGCAAAGAGAGCCAGATAGAGATCTTACTTTATGATAAACACACTAGAGTAGTGTTTCTCAACCTTGGAAAGGTTTAAGTCATGTGGACTTCAACTCCCAGAATCCTCAATCAGTTTTTCTGGGGAATTGTACTCGAGTTCAGTAAGGCTATAACTCAATAAAAAATTCAAAACTTAGAATTACCTAGCCAGCCGAGTCATTTGCATAAAATTCTGGGAATTGAAGGCCATACATCCAGAAAAAGTGCAGACAGAAGAAATTTGATAAAGAAAGTCTCAGGTACATTGCCACGTATCCCAGCATAAACTTGAAATAATCCTTCTTGAAATTCTAGACTTCCACTGGAAGTTATTACAATTTATTTATTTACTTATTTATTTATCGTATTTAATTTCCACTATTGATTGTGTTCAAGTTAGGTAACAGTAACTCTTATTTTTTCAGTAAGGAACAGTGTTTTATTTTTAAAAAAATGCTTTAAAATGGGTAAATAACCTGATTCAGGATAAAAACCTCATTTACATAAAAACATCTTTAGGCATCCTATCTTGCAGACAATGACTTGATATATTGTGAGCTTTTTACCATTTTCTACCATATTACCTACAGTTATCTTTGTAGGAGGAAATGAAGATGGAGAAGGTGCTATTGTGCTTTTTATCTCTGTTTCCTTTGAAATATAATATACACATCATTTTAACATTACTCCAAAACACAGTGAGGTAAATAAAAAACCAGAAGTACTACTGATTATGGGTGAATTCACTAGTTTAGGAACTACCTTCTGTTCCTATGAAAATCAAAGACAGGAAACCTACATTCAGAAGTGTTTTAAGGAAGGAAGGAACTTCTGTGATAGCACTTGCAATCAGATAAAATTGGTTGCTTTACTTTTTGAATTGAATTGGGACTGAATTGGAAGCAAATGTGATTCTCTTTGAAAAATATGGTTGACTAGTCCCTAGAACATTGTTGATAATCTAATCAAAGTTAAACTCTTCTACACTGCTCAAAAAAATAAAGGGAACACAAAAACAAGACATCCTAGATCTGAATGAATGAAATATTCTGATTAAATACTTTGTTCATTACATAGTTGAATGTGCTGACAACAAAATCACACAAAAATTATCAATGGAAATCAAATTTAGCAACCCCTGGAGGTCTGGATTTGGAGTTACACTCAAAATTAAAGTGGAAAAAAACACTACAGGCTGATCCAACTTTGATGTAATGTCCTTAAAACAAGTCAAAATGAGGCTCAGTAGTGTGTGTGGCCTCCACATGCCTGTATAACCTCCCTACAACGCCTGGGCATGCTCCTGATGAGTTGGCAGATGGTCTCCTGAGGGATCTCCTCCCACACCTGGACTAAAGCATCCCCCAACTCCTGGACAGTCTGTGGTGCAATGTAGCATTGGTGTATGGAGCGAGATATGATGTCCCAGATGTGCTCAATAGGATTCAGGTCTGGGGAACGAGCAGGCCAGTCCATAGCATCAATGCTTTCATCTTGCAGGAACTGCTGACACACTCCAGCCACATGGGGTCTGGCATTGTCTTGCTTTAGGAGGAACCCAGGGCCAACCACTCCAGCATATGGTCTCACAAGGGATCTGAGGATCTCATCTCAGTACCTAATGGCAGTCAGGCTACCTCTGGCGATTACATGGAGTGCTATGAGGCCCTCCAAAGAAATGCCACCCCACACCATTACTAACCCACTGCCAAACTGGTCATGCTGGAGGATGTTGCAGGCAGAAGAACGTTCTCCATGTTGTCTCCAGACCCTGTCATGCCTGTCACATGTACTCAGTGTGAACCTGCTTTCATCTGTGAAGAGCACAGGGCACCAGTGGCAAATTTGCCAATCTTTGTGTTCTCTGGCAAATTGGGGATGTCTTGCTAACTGCCTATGCTTTCCACCTGTTGTCTGTTCCATTTGCACAACAGCATGTGAAATTGATTGTCAATTAGTGTTGCTACCTAAGTGGACAGTTTGATTTCACAGAAGTGTGATTGACTTGGAGTTACATTGTGTTGTTTAAGTGTTCCTTTTATTTTTTTGAGCAGTGTTTATCTAGCTAGACAAAAAACAAAACAGATTTTCCCCTTGAAATTTTCCCCAAGGCACCAAGATAGGTTTCCATTTGGTTGGGCATGCCATGAGTAGACCTTACAATTAGGGGAAGGGGGAGGCATGTGTTGGAAATGTGGTTAAAAAAAATACAGAGATAGCAGTTGAGGCAACACAATCAATACCCACTGTTTTGAGCATAAATCAATACTGTACCCACATTAAAAGCAGTGAAACTTTGACCATCTGCTACCAACATTTCTTTTTTGACATTCCACCTCCCCCTCCAGTAAATTTACCTTTTTTCAAAACTACGCATCTTTTTCCTTTCTCCCAACATTAACTTATCTTGGAATTGTTCTTTTTTTGGAATCATCTCCATTTCATGTTCCCATAGATGTTTTGAAATGTTGGAAAATGTCTGCTAACTTGACTTAATTGAAGCCACCCCTAAAGGAAGGTGTGATATACACAACCAGCTGTTGCACACTGGCCAGTGACACTGTGACATGCACTTGCTAATTAATCAGAACACCTGGAGTATCTTTCAGAGCAAAACTGGAAACCAAATACTGGAGCTTAAGTTTTCAAGCTACTGGTGTCCCCAACTAATCTCTTTCAGGTGTAAACCCATTTGTACAGGGAAAATAAAATCCAACTCATTCCTCTGAGATTGAAAGTCTTGGGGCTAATAATTGCACCATGTAGTTTCTATAAAAATTACAAAGCTGGGTTGAAGTTTTAGGAGGATTAGGCCTAAATGTAAATGTCAATGCAGAATAAATGTCAATGCTGGTAATTTGGGGGTATAATTTTTCCATAAATACAAATCAACCTGTTCCGCATTCTCTGAAGTTATGCTAGGTACAAATATTTGGTTTATAAATCCCTTGCTTGGAAATAAGTCATGAAGACAGGGGAAAATAATCAATAAGATGTAATGAAGGTCTGCTCAAGATGGAATGCTGCAGGCTGCTTTTACTTCAAATGAGGATGAAGTAGCCAAGATGATTTTCATCAGAGATGTTTTTATTATGGCATGTTCAGGATGCCTTGCCTCAAGCTTCCCAAAGTATGTCTTTATCCTTATATTGCTTTTAAGACTAATGTTGCTTTATGTAGGAGCTCAAAAAAATTAAGGCTATATTACAATTTGGGTTACAAATCAAGTTTGATATGTAGAAATTCTCAGTATCAATTCCAGTATCTTTAGAGAAAGAAAATGTCAAGCCCAACTTGGAAACCTGACAGAAAACTTTAGACAAGTTTTTCTAAAACTCTGAGATGTGACTACCGGGGGGAGGGGGAGGGTTCAATTTTTTTTTTAATACCGGTTCTGTAGGCATGGCTTGGTGGGCGTGGCGGGGGAAGGATACTGTAAAATCTCCAGTAAGAAATGTATTTGCCGGTTCTCTGAACTACTGAAAATTTCTGCAACCACTTCTCCAGAACTGGTCAGAACCTGCTGAATACCACCTCTGGTTACTACTAATTAGATTAGCAGGACAACTGAGAACAGTGTTTCTTGGTTTCTTTCTGAAGCTGACCATATAACCCCAGGACACTGCAATAAATACGAGTCAGTTGCCAAGTATCTGAATTTTTTGATCACATGCCTAAAGCGATGCTGTAACAATTGTGTGAAAAGTCTTTTTTTTTTAGTTCTGTTATAATTTTGAACCACCACGAAATTACCTGTTGAAAGTTAAGGGCTACCTGTATCATAACTTTTTTCAGGGTTAATTCAATATATTATCAAATATGTAATGCATTAATTGCCTTGAAATTAAGCTAAGTTGGAATGCTACCATTTCCTTTTTGGAGTTATTCATCAACTTGGGTTCTGCTCTTTATTCCACCAGCAAGAGAGATGTGAAAGAAGTTCAACTTTGCTAATTTGAAGTTCCTCGAAAGCGATGTCAAATGTCAGAAGTGACACTGCTGCTTCAGAAGAGATGGAGTGAAAATTTCTTTGCCACCTAGGTTTTTTTTAAATTTTCATGAGTTTTAGTTGCTTTTCCCTGTCCTGTTTGAATTTTTAATGTTAAACAGCTGCATACTATCTTGAGGTCCTTTTTAAAAGAAAAAAGAGTCAGCACAGGAATGGTTTGTTAATTAAACAAATAGAAATCAGACTGAATATGATACCCAGTTGTACTTAACTGCATGAATTCTTAAAACCATGCAATTCCACTCCCCATCAGGCTTAATTCAAGATACCAGTAGTTATGAACTGGAGGCACAGTGACTCAAATGAACTCAAAAAGAAAAGTCAATCACTCAGGAGGTTTAAAATGTTTGGGAAAGGCCTTTCTCTCATATGAAAATACCTCCAAAAGCTCTGATCGCAACTCGCCAGATGCAATTACAGCAGAAGATACCAAGCCTGTGTTCTGAATCCTGCCTACCTCTGCAAAATCAAATAAAAATTTAACAGTGCTGCTATTGTGATTTACACATAACTGAGTGTGCCAGCTCATAATCTTTAATATCCACTGCTGACAGGATGGAATTAACTGATTTTTTTTAAAGTCCTCTTTTTATTCCTCCTCCCACTCCTCCATTGTGCCATTCTCCATTCCCTCCTTGATCTCATTTTAACTCACTGGAGCAACGGGCTTGTAGTGTGCAAGCTAGCTAAAGCGAACCCTCAACCTAATAATATTTACATAATTTAAAGATGTCTTTTGTTGAAATTCTCCAGTCTGGCTTGCCAGCAGAAGCGTTTCATGCACAAGAGAATCAATAGAGAATTATAGCTAAGCCCTGTAATAATTATCCTCATTAGATGTAACCAGAGCATGGATAGGATGAATTCAGTTATAAACTCTCCTAATACCCAGGAAGTTTATTAGATATGTAATTTAATAATCCTGGAAACAACGAAATTCCTTTAGTCTTTAACTCCACATCTACTAAAAGAGGAAAACTCATTCTTTCTGTAGGTCAAGGAGCTTCTGTTTAATGGATGCAGAGATTTCTAATGGTTGGAAGACACAACTTGGAAGACAGCAACTCCCTCTCTTTCCATAGAAAAGTTTGAGGCAAGGCTGGAAGGCCATCTATCACCAAAAGCACCCTCATGTTAGTAAAGGATTGCAATGGATGACCTTTGAAGTATTGTTTAATTTAGCTATTTTAAGTACTAGATGACTAGCTAGAACTTAGCCATACTACCCATGATCAGGACAAGCAGCAATATTGGAAAAGCTCTCTTTTTCTCTGCTCCAATTTTTAATCAGCTTTGTTTTTTAAGGAAAAGAATCAGTCTCTCTCATTTAATGTGGGTGGAATTCAGGTGTATATGGTTGGAATTAAAGTTGGACTTTAAGTGTATATTGCTGAGTCCTTAGTCAATTCCTATTCCTAAAACATTAATAATGTTACTTTTTAAATTATTTTAGTTTTATTACCCTATCTTTCCATGTTGTCTGACAACATTGTACTTGTCTGTGATTAAGCTTAAAAGCACAACCAGATCTTTTCTAACAACAACATATCTCAGAATATTGCAATAAAAAGACTTTTATTTTTAAATGCAACAATTTGTTTCATGACAAGATTGTAAGTTCCATCAGACCTCACTCAAGCAATGTCAATATTTGTTAAAAAATGAATCCAGGACATTAGATATTAGCTATTTGTATGATCACTGCAGAGAGTGTAGAGAGTAGTTATAAACAAGACCTTAACCGCATGCTATTAAATTATGTTATTTCTGGCATCATTGCGATTGGCAGTAAAATTACCTTGATTGCTATCAGTTATAATCAAATATAGGGGAAAGCTGGCATCTAATACCTTTACCAATAAAATGTATGTTAACAAGCAGGGAAAAGTAGAGATCTGACATGCTATATGAAATTCTATTTTGCAGGAGCTGATGAAGAATATAATCAATGTTCTGTTTGTTTCAATGTCCAGTTTGTCTGACATATTTAATTTTTTCCCCATGTCAAGAGTCTGCTTAGAATGTAGAATTTAGAATAACTTTATTGTCACTTTGAATGTACACTAATGGCATACATTAAAATGGAATTTTGTTGCATACAGCTCTCCACTTCCAATATATACTAGCTCTATCTGAAAAGAAAAAAACCCAGTTTAGCTTAATAAAATGTTTATATCGTAGTTACTTGCTGAGGACTTGCTTGCAGATACATCACACATGTGGCATTGTTCTTTCAAATGTACTTCTTCACATGCATACAACATGCACCTTTGAAGAATCATGTCACTGTATCTAACATGATCAATTGATACTGTCCTTGCAAGAAGGGATGCAGCCTAATTGGCATCCATAGGTAGGCAAGTGGGCATTGTAAAACATCTAATGAGCTCACAACAATCAGGGATTTTTATAGCTTAAATAAAACTACCTAGCCTCCATTTTGAAGTAGTATGAATTGAAACACCTTTTCCTTTCTTAAATTCTGCCTATCTCAGAACTTCTTTGGGTGGGTGGGAGTGGCAGAAAAGGGATTATAAAGGTTAAAATGGCCCTGAAACTATCCACATGACTTTGAAAGAAACCCCTAATACACACTTTTGCCTCTCCATCATATTATCCTATAAAGAAATATAGCAGACTTGAAAGAAACCCCTAATACACACTTTTGCCTCTCCATCATATTATCCTATAAAGAAATATAGCAGCATGTTGAAAGGTTGTTTTTAACTTTATCTAGTTTGTTCTAGAACTATACTCCATCTTTTAATGGACTGCGATATTTGTCTGTATGGTATTTAATTTATGGTTTTATCTTTGTACAGTTTTTATTTTTGTAAGCTGCCCAGAGTTGCTCTGAGGTAAGATGGGTGTTAATAAATTTTATAAATAAATAAATACCCATTATCTGTTGCTTATGACAGATTTATAGCCTGGAATTTTACTTCTTGGCAACCAGCCATGCAGACACAGAAAACCATACACCTCTGTGGCCTGGCATAATGCCCTGAACAATAAGATTATTCACATTGATTCCTTTTGTAAACTTCTGATCGGAATTCTGTTCACATACCTGAAGGCTCCATGTTTAGCCTCTATGCCTATTTCCAAAACATTTTTTATTTCCTCAATTGTTCTATTATTATTATTTTTGCCTTTTTAAAACCTTAAAACTCTGCCCTTAATCTCTTTGACTATATTCTTGGAAGGTTTTATCCCATTATACAATTATACCTTTCATTCTTTTTTTTTTTGAAGCAATCATTCTTTCATATGCATTATTTTTTTCATCTACAGCTTTTTTGACTATCATCCTTTCACCAAGCATCCTTTTTTTCATATTTTCCTTGAATGTAATTTCACATCTTTCTTTGGCACACTGTAGCATAAGTCTTTCCATTTTGTTTCAAACAACTTTCACATCTTCTTTCTTTCCAGCCATTTTCCATTCATCCTTTTGGGATAAATAATCTACTTTTTGATATTTTTTTTGTATAGAATTTGCTCTTTTTACAATTACTCTGTTTTCCCTCTTATTTCTTTCATTTTTTCCCCTTCCATGTCCATTTTTCTACTCTTGACACTACTAAAACTGATTTGTCTCTGATCAGAATTTCTTTTGTATACTTCACTAATCCTCTCATTATTTCATCATAAACAATCAAACGTGTTTAGATGTATTATTCATTCTTTCTTCATATATATTTATGAACATACCTATTCTTAAAAAATGCTTATTTGAAGGGCTTTTCTTAGAGGGTTCTCACTAAATGAAGGTTCTCATTTATTCATATGTCTCAAAATGGCTATCAACTAAAGGTTATAGCTATCATCTAATTTTGGTGTTCATTGGCATTCATTTCTTGTTATATTTTCTAAAAATGAAGAATAAGAATCAATTTCTGCATTTTTAAGTGTGTTTGTGTCTGTGTGTATCTCTCTGTGTTTGGGTGTGTGTGTGTGCGCGCACACACACACACACACACATACACACAAAGGGACACCTTTGAATCACTCTCATTCCTGATGTCTGCCTGGACTGCAGTTTTAATCCCTGCAGTTTTTTTGGCAAGATTTTCTACTTCCGGTATGTCTGCCATTGCCTGTTTCCTAGGACCTAAAGAGTAACCGGCTCAAGATCATCCAACTGGCTTTTTGTCTAAGGCAGAATTAGAACATATGGCCATCTGTCTCTAGACTGGAGCCTTAACCACTGCACTAAACTGGCATTTTCAGACCCAGATGTCAAGAGAGTTTTACTGAAACAAAGATATTTTTTAATGTGCACCATTATAATTCATTCCCATATTGTAAGTAACAGTTAAAATAGTGAAAGGCATACATTGACCTCAAACCTATCAGTTTTAAATTAGCCCAATGGGTTGTGCCAAAGTGAAGATTCCTTTAACATAAAAAGGGCTATAATTGATGAGGGTTATGCACATGTGAAAGGATGAGACTTTTTGCCTGGATTCATGCATCAAACTATAAAACTGTTTAACCATGGTTTATAGTATAACCCTAATTTGTCTGTGCTTATACAACGAAGGATGCCAAAAATTAAACAAGCAGATCACCTAAGTGAGATGTATGACCATAATTTTTTGTTTCATAAATAGGCAGCAGATTATCCCGAGAGTATTTTGAAATCCTTTTTAACGTGACTTAAGGAGCCATGGTGGTACAGTGGTTAGAATGCAGTTCTGCAGGCTATTTCTGCTGACTGCATGGCTGCCTGCAATTTGGCAGATCGAATCCCACCAGGCTCAAGGTTGACTCAGCTTTCCATCCTTCTGAGGTGGGTAAAATGAGGACCCAGATTGTTTTGGGCAATTTTATAAACAAAAACTAAAAGACTCAAGGTCAGGGGTGGGATTCAAATTTTTTTAACAACCAGTTCTGTGGGCATGGCTAAGTTGGTGGTTGTGGCTTGGTGGTTAAGTTATTGGTTGGGCATGGCCAACTCAATATCACTCACATCGAAGCACGCATCTCCTCACCTGACTTCTCATGACTGTGGGGATGCTGCAACAGTCATAAGTGTGAAAAGTGGTCCTAAGTCATTTTTTTCAGTGCCATTGTAACTTTGAGTGGTCACTTCAGACAACCAAAGTACCAGCAAAGGAGGGAAAAATAACTCCAGAGAAGTTCCAGAGACAGAAAGTCTAGTCCTGCCAAGAATGTAATCAGGGTTAACAGAGAGGCAGTTTTTGTAAGCAGTTCCAAAATATTTCCTTCCTGCCTTCCTTAAAGAACTAGGCCAGTAATTTCTTCTAACAACCAGTTCTCTGAACTGCTTAGAATGTTAACAACCAGTTCTACCAAAAAGGTGCGAACTGGTAGAATCCCACCCCTGCTCAAGGTCCATCCCACCCCTGAAAGGACCAAATGGTAAAGACTGCAGCAACGACACCATTAAAGCCAACCTCTTTAACACATTCTTTGGCTCAGTATTTGTAAACAGCAATAGATCATGCCCAGTATTTCCAAGCCGAACCACAGATGACTACAATGATCCAATACATATCAATTTCACAGAAGACAACATTGAAAAAGCACTATGCAATCTAAAACCATCTCTATCTATTGGACCGGACAGAATATGTGCCTACTTCTTAAAAAAGCTATCTACTGGCAGAGCCGAATCTCAAAGCATAATCTTTGAAAAATCTTTCAGGACCAGCTCCTTGCCAAACCTATGGTCACAAGCCATGGTCATCCCCATCTTCAAAAAGGAAGACCCCAGCCTAGTTGAAAATTACAGACCAATCTCTTTATGCTACGTCACCTGTAAAGTCATGGAATCAATTATTAACCAATCCATGATCTTCCATTTAGAGACAAACAACCTACTCTCCAATAAACAATTTGGTTTCAGAAAAAAACTATCCTGTAATCTGCAACTCTTACACTGCAGAAACATATGGACTACACAACTCGATCAGGGCAAAGCAATAGATGCAATCTACATAGACTTCTGTAAAGCCTTTGATTCAGTGGTACATGACAAACTACCCTTAAAATTAAAAACTTATGGTATCTCTAGACACTTGCATAACTGGATAGAAGCATTCCTGTCAAACAGACAACAAATGGACAAAATTGGGAGTGTCCTATCTAATTCTGTCCTATATAATTCTGTCAACAGTGGTGTCCCCCAAGGCAGTGTTCTATGACCTACTCTCTTCATATTCTACATAAATGACCTCTGTGATCATATTAAGAGCAACTGCATTCTCTTTGCTGATGATGTGAAGCTATTCAACACCACAGACAATACTGTTACCTTTCAAAAAGACCTTGACTATGTGTCAGAATGGTCAAACAAATGGCAACTTCAAATCTCAACAAATTAATGCTCTGTCTTACATATTGGCAAAAAAAAATCAGAAAATAAAATACAAGGTGAATAATCAAGACCTTGTTGATGATCCAAACTCTGTCAAGGACCTTGGAGTTCTCATCTCTAATGATCTAAGTGCTAGAGCCCACTGTAACTACATAGCCAAAAAGGCATTAAGAATTGTTAACCTAATCCTACGTAGCTTTTTCTTAGGTAATATCACACTACTAACCAGAGCATACAAAACTTTTGCTAGACCAATACTTCAATACAGCTCATCAGTCTGGAACCCGCATTACATATCTGATATTAACACAGTTGAGAAAGTCCAGAAATATTTCACAAGAAGAGTTCTCCACTCCTCTACTCGTTGCAGAATACCTTATGCCACCAGACTTGAAATTCTAGACCTAGAAAATCTAGAACTACGCCACCTTTGGTCCGATCTAAGTATAGTATATAAAATTATACATTGCAATGTCCTATCTGTCAATGAATACTTCAGCTTCAACCATAACAACACAAGAACACACAATAGATACAAACTCAAGATAAACTGCACCAAACTTGACTGCAGGAAATATGACTTCAGCAACAGAGGAGTCAATGTCTGGAATACTATACCTGACCTTGTGGTTTCTTCACCAAACCCCATAAATTTTAACCTTAGACTGTCTACTATTGACCTCACCCCTTTCCTAAGAGGTCCGTAGAAGGCGTGCATAAGCGCACCAAGGTACCTACCGTCCCTGTCCTATTGGGTTTTTTTAAATTTTTCTTATATGTATCCATTTCATGTATCTATAACTATGTTTATACTTATACCTGTTATGTTATAATTGCTTGACTAAATAAAGAAATCAACAAATAAACAAACAAACAAATAAATAAATATGCTGACTCTGTAAATCACTTCGAGAGGGCTGGAAAACACTGGAAAGTGGTATATAAGTCTACGTGCCATTGCTATTGCTATTTTCCTTCTTCTAAAACAGCAGCAACAGCATACAGCCAATGGGGCTCTATACAGCCCCAGTCTAATTCTTGTGACACCTCAAGCATAAACCATGGTACAATCATCAGTGCTTTAATTTCACTGATGCAATTATTGGATACTTTTAGTGGTGTGATAATGACACCAATTAAACTATTTAAAATATGCAAGTTGGGGATTGAACCTGGCCGTAACCTTCATGTTGCTGGAACTGGGTATTTATTATTACTTCATTAATTTGATTTATGTGCACATTATCTTCCCATAGCAACTTTGAACTGCTAACTTCATACAACAGTTCAATTCAATGGAGAATGGTGAGGACGCTGATCCGACAATCATCAGGTTTGTGTTGAGGACCCAGTTGCTGCTGTAGGACAGGATGAGCTCCTGTTACTCACTACAATTCCTACCAATCCAGCAGTTTGAAAGCTGGTTACCATGAGTAGATAGATGAGTACCACTTCGGTGGGCAGTAGAAGTGGTTTTCAGCAGGTTCTAACCAATTCTGGAGAACCAGTAGCGAAAATTTTGAGTTGTTCAGAGAACCGGCAAATACCACCTCTGACTGGAGATTTTACAGTATCCTTTCCCTGCCATGCCTACCAAGCCACGCCCACATAACCGGTAGTAAATTTTTTTGAATCCCACCACTGATGGGCAGGTTAACAGGCAACATGAAAGGAACCACAAATTGAGCATCTCCAAGGCGACAGTGCTATCACCAACTTATTCCTTTTAACCTGGAAGCACTTCAGTGCTCCCAATACTACTGTGTAGTATGGTAGTAACACAATGCAAAATAAGCATCAACAAACAACAGTATAAAGAAATCTATAATGGCATCTGAGAGCAAACTCCAATCCAAAATTCTAACCAAACAACAAAATTATACAGACTCCAATTAGTCTCCTGACCCTCGCGACCAGATCCAAGTCTAAAGAGTTTTCTGAAAAGCTGGCAAGGGTGAGATCAGTCTAATCATGGGGCTACACTGTTCCAAAGGACAGGCACTGTGAAACAAAAAACCCAATTTCTGGGGCCAACTAGATGACTTTCTGGATATCAGTAGGCTCCAAAACATGGCTATCTTGTCAGTCCTAATGAGACAGATAAAAAATCTGATTGATGTACTGTTAATTGTTGTCTGAGGGTCATATTGGAAACTATACTCTTCCTTTTCTACCTAGTATGAAAGGTTCTCAGAAACAAGGACTGGGTTGCTTCAATTATTCTGATCAATTTGATGGGAAGTTGGACAGTTTGTAGAGCCTGGTTCTTCCTGAGATACATTGTTATTCTAGAATGAAAGCTGACCTGGAAACCACTTTCTTCCTCTCAACTTTTGATAAAGACAGAAGGAGGAAAGGTTGAGGGGGGAGAGGAGGAAGGGAAATTTATGAAGTTTGTTATTAAAAATGGAAAGTTGACTTTGAACTGCCATCAAGGATATGATACTACTTACAAATGCACAACCGAGAAAACATTTGCATGCGGACTGTAAAATACTTCTATTGAATTGTTCATGAAAGAAGCATTTAATTTATAGGCATAAGGGATGGCAGGCTGACATTTGCTTTTCATGGTATATAATAAGATGCCTGGAGTTCAGCCAGGAGCCTGGCTATCCAGGCTACTTGATGTTTGATATGCAAGGAATCTGAAACACTGTATTCAAGCTAACTTAGAAACTTGTTTTACAAAACTTTTTCTCTCTCTCTTGAACAGTATGAGATAAGATTAAATATAATTTCACTATTTATAGAGCTTGGTCTTTTTTTGTTAAAATCAAATGAGCAGCTTGGAAATCTGGCTGCTGTACAACATATACCTAAAGTAGAGTACTTTATGTGATACATCTCCATCTCACTTAAATTTTAACTCTGTTGACCTGAACGGTACTTGCTTCCAGATCAATGGATATGCTATTGCGCTTCTAATATACAAATGGATAGTCAATTTATTGCAGTGGTTAAGACACCAGGCTAGAAACTACAGATGAGTTTTAGTCTTTCCTGTCTTAGGTATTAAGTCAGCTGGGTGCCAGTCATACTTTCTCAGCCCTAGGAAGGAGGCAATGGTAAACACTTCTGAAATTTGCCAAGAAAATCATCAAGGAAGTAGGTTCTTTAATCTGGTTTGCCTCGAAAGACTAACACAACACTTTTAATAACAGAGATTATTATTTAATGTAATTGATGAAATAACATATATAGACTGATTTTATGTTTACAAGCAAAAAGTAAAATAAGATCTGATTAATTAAGGGGCGCCCTCAAAATGGTGACATTTTTTACTCCTCTATGCAGACACCTCTACTCATGGAAACAGTTTAATAAACTATTGATTTAGATATTAAAAGCAAAAAATGTATATATTCCATCTGAACCTGAAAATTGTCAGGACATGAAGCTCAGTGACCCAATGCTAGCTTTTTATTTCTGAGATGAGAATTGGGACTAGTTACTGTATAATTCTCCAAAACATCTCTTTTTCTCCTCTGTTCATTGCTGAATCCTGGACCAAACTTCTCTCCAACTCCAACATGGCTCTTAGCAGAAAAGGAGAATATGGCTTTCTTTATGTCATCTAAAAATGGAGCTGTTTTATCGATGGCATAACTATGTGGATTTAGATAAAATTGGCAGTCTTGGCCTATGCCTTAAACCAGGCCTCTTGGTTAGATTCACCTTGATATATAAAACTATGTGATTTGTAACATTACCAGAATGATTCATTAGGAAAGTACCACCTGAAAAAACCTTATTTCAATATAATATTGTGTTTGTTTCTGGAATAATTAAAGCAGACATTGAATATTTACAAAAACTAGGTGATTGAGGAAATAAGGGCCATTGAAAAGTAACTGTATGTTTTAATTTGGGTTGCAGCTATTAAATGTCCATTATGTATCTCCTTAGTCCTTAATGTATTATTGTGTTGGTATTATATTCCGTAACAGCTGTCCCAAAGTTATTTCAATTTAAATGGTTAACTTATACTTGAGTCAAGTTTTGCAAAATGTTGCCATTTTGCCTCCCCAACTCCCACCCCAGAATCACCTACCACTTTTGTCAGGTAGAAGTCAGAAAGCCTACTTCTATCACAAATGGGAGATAAAAAAGAGAAAAGGGAGATAAGGAAAGATCTACTGGGAGCAATTAATTCTGCAGTATCATGTAGACACAGGGTTTTACTTTAGCTTCTAGGCATTTGGAAATTGCATTGAATTCCCCAAACTATCATTACAAAAAACAGACTACCCCTCCTCTCCAGAAACATAAATTAGGCCAAGAACAGGGATAAAGGGAATTCTGTGCTGTGATTTAAAGGAGACCTGATCTAAGGATAAGATTTCCTGGTTATATGAAACATCATTATGTCTTCCTGGATATTTGTTTCATTATTTTATTACCCATCTGACCTAGTCATTAATTTCTGAAACTATCCATTTATGTTACTGCTCCTTATACTTCATTTAATCCATATATTCAGATTTCTTTCTCCACCCTTTTCATGTGACAAGGTTCAGGGAATAGTATCCATGAAGCTAGATCAAGACATGCTTTTTAACAAATGAATGGAACAACTTCTTTGATTTGTGAAAGAGATTCCACAAATGAGGAGAGGCTTATATTGGAAGGAGGAGAATGGCATTTTTAATCAATCACCCTTCCCCTTATAAGCACTCAATAATTTTCTATACTTATTTGTTAGGAATCCACAGAGGTCATCAGAAAGAAAGAAGGAACTGAGGAATACCACATCTGTTTCTCTGCTTGAAATATTGTATTGGTATAACTATAGAAGTTTATAAATAAATAAATAAAAAATAGAATAGAATCCTTCCTACCAGTTGTTTGAGATACTAAGGTAAATTTAAACCTGGAGGTGCTTGTCAATGGGCAAGAAGATGGAAGCCTAGAAACCACAATTTATCACAAGGCCCCCAACACTGCACACATTCTAAATTTCAACAGCAGCTGTCTACTGGCACACAAAAAAAAGTTTCATCAGAATAATATACGGCAGGGTGAGAAACCATTCTAGTACTCTGCAAGCCAAACAGATGGAGATTAGACATCCATGTGAACAATTCAGGCAAAATGGATACCCATAATCATTTTGTACAAGATGTCTGCACAAAATGGTGGGGAGAGAAAGGAAGAAACAAAATACAAGACCAACTACATGGCACACCCTGCCATACATCAAAAACATTTTGGCAGCAATTGAATGCAGCTTCCAAGATCTACAAGGAGGTATCTATCACAAACTGCCCAGGGGCTACCATATGAAGACAAATTATGCATTATAAAGATTGCTTGGAGGTGGGAGATATCCAGTGTAATCTACCAGATCCCCTGCATGGATTTCCTCTGTAACTATGTAGGATGGATGGGGCAGGGGGGAAGCTAGCCACAAGATTGCAAAAACTTAAGTGAGAGGTAAGACAAGGAGACACTCACTCATTGGAAGCCTCACATTGAAAGCGGATGCAGCTTGCAAAGAAAGCATTTAAAATGGAAAAAACGTTCGCAGAGGGGACCTATCTCGGATATTAAGGATGTCTAGAGGATGCATAGAGGATGCAAAAGGACACCTAGGGGAAAACCTATATTGCCTATAAAAAGGGGGAGGAACTCACCTGGATCTCCCTTTCAGTCCAGCAGCCCTGCTGTGCAGACCTCTGCAGCCTTCATCTGGCTCTTGCTCTTCCACAGCATCCATTGATGTCCACCATGGATCATAACACAGTCCTTTTGGTAGCCACCATCGTTCTGCAACAGTGCGAAGCCATCTACAGGCTCTTTCAACTGTTCTACGGGAAGAAAAGGAGGCATCCAAGAAGTGTCTGGGTCCGAAGATGGATCGGGAGAAGAGCAGAGTACGGACTGGACAACAAGCTGATGGTGGAGCTGAGGAACGAAGACCCTCGTGCATTCCAGAACTTCATGAGGATGCCACCAGCCATGTTTGATGAAGTTGTGGAGCGGCTGAGACCCAGGTTGACCAAGGCAAACACCAACTTCCAGCCCAGCCTGGACCCTGGGCTCAAGGTGGCACTCACTCTGTGCCACCTGGCCTCAGGGACTACCTACAGGAGCATGCAGTATGCCTGAAGGGTGCCACACAACACCATCAGCATTGTGGTCAGAGAAGTGGTGCAGGCCATCATCGAAGAATACTTGGAGAAGCTCCCCCTGTCAGTCTTCAAGATTTTCTGCTATTGCTTTGCATCTTTTCGACTGCCATAAGTAATGGGGGGTGGAAAAGGGAGGTAGGAATAGTTGGGGAAGTGAGCTGGAGGAGTTACATTCGTCTGATGTATAAATGGAAGGGGGGAGCATAAAATAGAGTTAGGTTTCTATTTCTCGCTTAGCTTTCTTTTCTCTCTGCGCAACTGCAACCCGTTATCAAACTATGCCAAGGTCAACGGACAGAGGCCTCATCATCACCTGAAGATGCCCACATGATCATATCCACAACTTCTAATTGGAAGTGTCATTTGAACTATTGGAGGTAGGAACATTTCCATCACTTTCTATATGTGAATTGCGCACCTAAATTCTCAGATTCAGAATTCTTTGGTTGCTACCACTTCACTTTCAGTAAAAGATATCTTTTCTCTAAACTAAAGAGTCTAAGTATTTCTTTCCTGGATTTTGAATGGAGCTCCGACTGACACCCCCAGTGCCCCTCCACTGAAGAAGGCTGGAAGAAAGTTGCAGAGCAGTGGTATCAGAAGTGGAACTTCCCCCACACCGTTGGAGCCATAGATGGGAAGCACGTGGCCTGCAAAGCTCCAGCCAAGTCGGGGTCCACTTATTTCAACTACAAGGGCTTCTTCAGCATCCTCCTCTTCGCCATGGTCGATGCTGACTACAAGTTCATGTACATTGATGCTTCAGGCAACGGTTCATTTTCAGATGCCCAGGTATACAACGCCAGTCACCTCAAGGAGGGGCTGAAACGCAACCTCATCATGGACTTCCCAGATCCAGACCCCCTGCCCAATGACACACAAGATGTGCCCTACTTAATCGTGGGGAATGATGCCTTCTCCCTCAGAACCTACCTCATGAAGCCCTACACTTCCAGATGCCTCACCCATGAAGAGAGGATCTTCAACTACAGGCTGTCCAGGGCAAGGTGGGTGGTGGAGAACGCCTTTGGCATCCTGGCCAGCAGGTTACAGGTACTTCTCACCACCATGCAGCATCACCCAGAGACTGTGAGGAGGATCGTGGAAGCTTGCTGTATCCTGCACAATCTCATGTGCACCTGCTACCCAGTCTTGCAGAACAGGCTCATGGACCTCCAACAAGGCAATGGGGACATGGAGCCTGGGGAATGGAGGCAAGGGCGAAACCTGATAGACACTATGGATGTGCAAGGCCCGAACAGAGCTTCATGTGAAGGGAAGAAGCAGCGCAACCTCCTGAAACACAGCTGGAGCAGCGGAGTGGCAAGACAGGATGATAGATGCATAATGGATGCTTCCTTCAGCCTGTCTCATCACACTGATGAGATTGGGCCATGTATGTTGGGTGGGCCTACAATGAACAGGACATTTAATAAAGAGTTGTGTTTATGTTGACATGTGTGGATGATTGATTACATTATTATTGATAATAAAGGGCCATAGGTGTGGCACCTGAGAGGGTGGACCATACAGTCCCACTATGCTTGCACTGGAGGTTTATCTATCCCACAGCTATTACCTATACTAAAGGTATCCCTGCCCATCCCACAGCTATTACCCATGCCAAAGGTATCCCTGCCCATCCCACTGCTATCCTTACCCATCCCACAAGCATGCAAAGGCTTAAACCATTTCTAAAAGTTTCCACCAAGACTTTATTGACAAAAATAAATGAAGCAAGTGTGTGAAGCAAAGATAATCTTTATTAATAACAAACTGTAAAAGAAAAATGACCCAAGTCAAGTGTCCAAAGCAAAAATAAAGTCAACAGGTAGCCACCCAGTCTCTGGCACTCTTCTCAGTCAGTCTGAGGCATTCCCATCATCTCAGGGATGAATGGTCCAGGTGCTGTGCAGATGGCTGCTGCTGGAGTGCTGGTCTGAGGTGCCATTGGGGTGCCTGGCCTCGAGAGGACAACAGGTGATGGTGTGTTGAAGAAGCTCTTCGACAGCTGGCTCAGCCCCGTGATGTTGAGAACCCCTTCCTCCATTTCATGAGGTGTCAGTCCCAAGACTGATGACAGATGTTCTGAGGCCGGGCTTGGCTGTGGGGTGGAGGAAGGAGCAGTGTAGTGGGGCTGTCTGGTCTGCAGCTGGGTGAGGACTGGCGTGGGTGGCATTGGTGGCGTGGGTGGCATCTGTGGCGTGGCTGGCATCGGTGGCGTGGGTGGCATCGGTGGCATCAGTGGCACCTGTGGCTTATGATGTACCTGTGCCTGGACTGGGAAGGGCTGCCTGTGCTGCTGGACCTCCTGGTAGCCGTAGCCTTGGTAGGTGAGGGCCTGTGGAAAGCATTGGAAGGGCAGTGACATCACCTGGGGTGGAGGAGCAGGCCTGGACTGGGTGGGAGCAGGTTCAACTGGGTCTGGAGGGTTGTGAAGAAGATCAGTGATCCTGTCCTTCACCACCTGGTACTGGGGTTCCGCCATGTTCACGAGGGTCTGGTTGACATAGGTGAGGAAGGGCTTGCGGTTGGAGGATGGGGCGTCAGTGTGTACCAGCTGAGAGAGGAGATCTACACTGCTCCTGATGGTGACTCTTATCTCCAGCAGGACAGTGTGGCTCTGCCCCTCCGGTCTGCCTCTCTGCCTTTCTGTGGAGGTGGAGCTGGGGGTGGATGCAGGTTGGGCTGTGGTGGAAGTGCTGTCTCCTTTCTCCCATTGCGTCAGGGGGTCCTCCACATGCTCCGCCACAGGGAGTGCAGCTGTCGGGGGGGTCTCCATTGTGGGACTCTCCACAGATACCTGCCTGGACACAGGAGCTGACTCTTGGCCAGAAGAGGACTGGCTCTCAGCAGGCTGCCTGAGAGAGAGGTTTGTGAGAGGGGCTGCTCCTCGGTGGCGGATCTCACCCTCCAAGAAGCTGCACTTGGCCAACACATAGGTCTCTCGGTCCATCAGCTTGATCTGGCCTGGCCAGATTTCTTGAGGTGCAGCTTCCCGTACTATGTGTGCATGTGCTTCCACCACCCGAGGAGCACCTCCGAAGTGTAGCCCAGGCTCTCCGCCTTCTCTCTCCAAGCAGCCTGCTTCCTCTTGGTGTCTCGATAGAGCCTGTGTCCCTTCCGCCATAGATACTCATTCTCCCTCAGCCACTCCAGCACCTCCTCCTCATGTTCCTCTTCAATTGTGTATTTCCTCCTCTCCCATTCACGCGTCTGCCTCTTCCTCCCTTTGGCAGGGCCATATGGGCCCTCATCAGAGGGGCTTCGAGGTTGTAGGGGCTGCTCCTCCACACCACCATCAGCAGCAGCAGCAGCAACAACACCAGTAGCAGCACCAGCAGCACCAGCAGCATCAGCAAGACCAGCAGCACCAGCAGCACCAGGAGCACCAGCAGGACCAGGAGCAGCACCAGCAGAGTAAGCACCAGCAGGACCAGCAGGATCAGGAGCAGTTCCAGCAGAGTAAGCACCACCAGAAGCACCACCACCAGAAGCAGTGCCAGCAGAGTAAGCACCAGAAGAAGCACCACCACCAGAAGCAGCATCAGCAGAAGCCCCAGCACCAGAAGAGTGAGCCTGGGTAGCAGAAGCCCCAGCAGAAGCAGAGTCAGGGCCAGGGGGTGGGAGGGTGGCCCTGTCCCTCTTGCCAGGGATGGCAGCAGATGGCAGAGGCTTCCTTTTCTTCCCCATGGTTGTTGGGTTGCTGGCTGGCTGGCTGGCTGGCTGTTTGGCAAGCTGTGTCTGGAAGCAGGTTTTTCCTCTGAATGGTGACCTGCTTGGGAGCTGCTTCCCTTTATGTCCGCGGGGCTGACGCAATGCATCCTCCCCGCATGCACAATGAATGCTAGGAATCCGCTAGGCATCCGCTAGGCTTCCGCTAGGCTTCCGCTCTGCATCCGCTTCATCCGCTCAGCATCCGCTCTGCATCCGCTCTGCATCCGCTCTTTCCATTCCGCATCCGCTTTGCTGTGCTCCCCCGGAAGCCTTGCGGATGTGCCATCCGCTCCCATCCGCTTCCATCTGCTAGGCTTCCATGGAGCATCCGCTTTCCATCCGCCCTACGTCCTCCCCCCGTCCGTTCCTTTCCGTGTTGTCCGCTCTGGTTATGCAAATTCGGGGCACTTTTGAGAGCGGATAACAACGGATGGAACATTTTGCTCGTCCGCTGTGTCCTTTTTACAAACGTTTTGCATCCGTCGCCCAGTGTGACAGGGCCTTAAGATTGTTGGAAAATGAGACCCTCATCAGTCAACCAGAGTGTTAATTTATTGCCAGCTTATAAAATACTCAGGAGATGAGGGTTTGACAACACAAGGAAACAACAGCCAGTGACTTAATAGCCAGCCACCAACATCCCAATCAACATCTAAACAGCCACACACAACAAGCACCAAATAAATACCACACACAGAACAGCCCAAACAATACACTCCGATGGAGAGAAGTTCCCTGAGGATGGACTGCAGCATGAGTCCGGAAGCTCATATGACTAAACCTCTGGTCCTTTGTGATCAGCCTAGATTGAATCCTGCAAAGTGAAAAACAGCTCAGATAATGGAAGTTGGATGGAAAATGGAGGAGTGGGTCTTTACCTAACACTAAAATTACATGATAGAGACTATTTTATGTATAGTATACAGTTGTTACCTATGTATGGCTGAGTGTATTCAACTCCCTTAACCAGGTCATTTAAGAAGTTCCATTCCTACTAGAGCTGCAAAGTTCCAACTGTTCAGGAGATAGCAGCAAATATTTTTTTTCTTTTCCTCTTTGTGGCAATCTTATGATTGTGTGCAATTCTGCATCCCAGATATAATAGCTCTTATTTGCATACTACACTGCACTTAATTAGCTCCAGCCTTACATTTAGCTGTTCAAAGTGTTGTGTGAAAACCAAGTCTCTTTGGTTAATTTATGATTGAATGTACTGTTGAAACCCAGAAAATATAAATAACTTAGTGAAGCAAAGTGTACAGACTCGGTTACTGTAATATTTCCATTCCAGGGATTGTTTTAATAACCCAGTGGCAGTAGAATTAATCTCTGGATTTATTTATACTGATTTTCCTTCTTCCCTTTATCTTTTTGTATCATGTATTTGATACGGTAAGTCTGAAACACATCTCATTATTCACCAGTAACTACTCAACCTTTCTGAGTAAAGATTGTGGTAAACATACATAAATAAAACAGCTGTTTAAATTACCTGCAATTTAATATATCATATTGACTGAGCTCTCAGATGACACAATTACACCTAAATAGATGGTAACAAATTTTTAGTAAAAAGAATGATGATGGTGGAGTGGGGGCAAAGAAGAACCTAATCAGAACAAGGTAGGTAATCAAAGCAAAATGAGACAAACATTAATCATGGCAGGATTTATTCACATAAAAGTTGATTGAGAAATGAAACTTGAATTGATATCCTGGGAGTTTCCATAAACTGGAGGCCATAAAAAGTGAAGACTTTCTCATGTGTTCCCATCAGAGTCTTTTGAAAGTTTCCAAGCCCTGTAGGAGGTCCTAATTAAGTAGCTTCTTTCTTTGGCCCATATCACTGGGAGGGACAGAAAACAGCGCCTTATACAAAGGAGTCAATTAGAATTATATCCAGTAAAGAATAGAATATTTCATCAGCGTGGATAATAAATTGGCCATGATAGATTTGACTCCATTGAATTGCCTAAAACTATCTGAGTTGCATCTAATACTACATTAACCTCTACATCTAAACTAGTCACCAAATCTTGTGGCAAGATAGGTCTAAAATTGGCCAAAGCTTTCTCTGCTACTGAAGACAAAAATTGTGGCACTCATCCTTACCAGAATTCCCTGCTTTTATCATTCACACAAGACATCATTGGCACCATGCAAGTGTGTTGATGTTTAAATGGTTACTAAGCTTGATGGTTTTTGTAGATGTTGTGATGACGTAACTGAGCACCTTGAAGAAAGAGCTGATGGAGCAGTGACAAGTGACAACAAAATGTAGATGCACCAAGCAAAAGGGTCAGAAAGCTTGCAAGCATTCAAGCCTTTGGCCGACAGCAAGAGTCCTGAAGGACCTCAAAGCTACGAATATAGGAAAGGAGTCAAAAATATGCAATCTCCATCTGACCAAAAGTATTATAACTATTTACATGGGAAATCATTGCAAAATAGTGACTAATCCTAAATGTATCTAATCCTCTAATGATGATTTGAAAATTACCTACATTAATTTTCCCCTCATTTAATGTCTGTAACTGAAGATGTTGACCTTGAAATAGACAGAGAGCCTGATGTAAAGGCCAATGCACACAGGGCTATTCACCTTTATTAACATTTTGTATGGCTCTGACTTCTAAATTAATTTCCAGTCCCTGTGAAATGTGTTCCTCTAACAAATACTGTCATATTGATTCTAGCAGCTGAATGGCAGAGAAGGAAGAAAAATACCTTCCTGATTTCATAGTTTCCTAATTTGTTTTAATTCTCTCTGTGCTGGGACTGTTACCTGAAAGGAGCTAACAAAAGGTGCAGTGTGGCAGAAGAAATCTGTATATGACAAACTGCCACACAGAATAAATTTGCATTTCTTTTACGAGCCTAACAGATTGAAATTATTTCATTCCTTCCAATCCCCTTCCCTGCTATGGTGTAGCCCCAACTAAAACACACAGGAAATAAACACATTGAGCTGTCTGGCACCAGGCAACCCTCCAGGTCCTGTTCTGTCTAGCACCAGTGTGAGGCTTATCCATCCAATCAACATGAGGAAGTTTGTTTATGTCAGGCAGATGTATTAACAATAAATGGATTTCTTCAGTAGCTTGTAGAATATATACCTGTTCCAAGCCTCTTCCATTGAAAAAAGTTAGGGAAAAAATACATAGGGTTTTTTTTCTTCTCAAAGGTACAACAGGACAAATGTAGTAAATATCTAGATTTGGTGAGATTTCTTTTGCAGATCTTCAGGTAGTCAAAGTAAGAAGAAAAATACAAGAGCAATTCCCCTTACAACTTTAGTAGATGGCTTCCGAGTAAGACCTCCTATATTCAGGTGTGGGATTCTACCAATTCTGTCTACTTCTGTAGAACCAGTTGCTCTGAAAAGCAGCAAACAGAGAGCATACATAGAACCGGTTCTATGTTTGCTGCTCTTTTGGCCCTCCTACCCACCCAGGCTCTTACCTGACCTTTATTTCCTGCATTTTTAACCGCAGCTGCTTTGCGTGACACAGCTGCAGTTGAAAAAGCAGGAAAAAAGAGCTTTTTCAACCTTTGTGCACCCATGGGCAGTGCTGCTCAGCTGTCCAGGCAGCTAGATGACAATGATATACACGTGTATGCAAAATGTAAGATCACCAAATTGGTAGTTACACCAGTAAGATCCCATCCCTTCCTACGTTTAATATCAGTATTCAATATCCTACGTTTAATTATCTCTATTCACAGATAATTAATATCTCAAGGATCCTTGAGAACTTTGTTCTGTTTCTTTGGAAAAGTGAAGCCTATGAGTGTTGGGGAAGGAAAAAGGGAATCCTTCAGATGGGGTGAGGGAGGAAGCCCACATGGTTGTAGCTACCCTTGGAATAAATGAATAATCTTTCTTACTAAATGTGTTTAGGACCTGAGGGGGAGAAAGGATTCATCTAAACATAGATTCCAATGTCTGAGGCTTAATGGAAAGGTTGGACTTAGAAGCAGTCATGAGACTTTTCAATCCTGGAGCTACCACAAAGGATGATGATGCTTATTGATGCTTATATATATGAGGAATTGCTGGAGCAGAAGAGATGAGGGAATGGGACAATCTGGCTTCAGTCACTAGAAACAAGAAAGTAAAGACTCGGTCATGTGGAGCTATTCCTGTTCATTTCAGGGAAATGCTCACACAGTTTTCATGGAAAAAATATGGATGTGCTTTGCCATTATTTCTTTCTTCTTCCCTTGTATAACTTTGGAGTTTATTCTTCCTTTATATAACTTTGGAGTTTTCTGGTAGTATTCACATATTAACAGGTCTTCAGCTTTTCAAGAGCAGGTTTTATGATTATAATCCCAATTATAGCTCGAAAAAACAATTTCAAATGCTAGAAATAAAGTTGTTTTTCATGGAACAGCAGATTTGCAGGAATCATGCTGAGGTGAACTGATTACTTACCATTCACATCCATTCATTTAGTGACCATTTGAAGTCATGAAACTGAAAAAAAGTGACTTATGACCAGTTTTCACACTTATGACTGTTGTGGCATCCCCATGGCCATGTGATCAGATTTTGGACTAGCTTGGCAAGTAGTATGTATTTGTGACAGTTGTACTGTCCCAGGATCATGTGATTATGGCTTCCAACAAGCAAAGTCAATGGGGCAAGCCAAATTTGTTTAATGACTGAATGATTTACTTAACAACTGTGGCAAGAAAGGTCATAAAATGGGGTAAAACTCATTTAACCATGTCTTGCTTCGCAATGGAAATTTTGAACTCAATTGTGGTCGTAAGTCCAGGACTACCTGTATTTATTTATAAATGTAGACCAGAGTGGGGTGGAGGTCTTGGTGCTCTCTAAATTAGTTTTTGGTTCATATGGTGATGTTACCTAGTTGGGTAAAGAAATGTCTTCAGGCCAGCAAACAAGCTTAGAACTCTAGTTATAAATTTATACACATCTTTCTGCTACCTGTGTCACATTCTTGCTCATACATGGAAATTTTAAGAAAAAATAATTAATCCCCCCCCATATTTTAAAAAAACTGTCCAAATAACGTCTATTCAGATACACTGGAACTGAGCAGGATGTAATAGAGGGGCACGTGTTTAAATGTCGGTCTTCTCTCATACAAGCCCATTCCTTTTGGTAGATTGCCATGGGCTTAATGGCTGAGCCTGTGCTTTGCACACAGAAGGTTCCAGGTCCTGTTTCTACCCTGACATTTTATTTATGTATTTATTTTATTTGTTTGTCAAAAGCTTACAATACAACAGAAACAAGAATAAACATAAGTTTAAATACAAGAAATAGGAACTAATAATTGGGGACAATAGGACGGGGATGGTAGGCACGATTGTGTGCTCATGCATGCCCCTTACAGACCTCTTAGGGTCTGTAATGGGGTGAGGTCAATAGAGGTTAGTTTGAGGGCAAAGGTTTGAGCAGGTGACAACAGAATTTCTAGATCAAATTGGGAAAGTCTTGAAATGCTCTTGCCAGCCATTGTAGAAAATACTAACACAAATGGCCAATGATCCAAAATATTTTCAAACATCTTCATTGTCTATATAAAAGAGCTGTGGTGGTGCAGTGGTTAGAGTGCAGTACTGCAGACTACATCTGTTGACTGCCGTCTGCCTGCAATTTGGCAGATCCGATCCCACCAAGCTCAAAGTTGACTCAGCCTTCCATCCTTCTGAGGTAGGTAAAAGGAGGACCCAGATTGTTGGTGGCTGACTCTGTAAACTGCTTAGATGGGGGTTGTAAAGGACTGTGAAGCAGTATATAGTCTAGGTGCTATTGCTAAGTGCTATTCATAGTTTCTCCTAAAACACAATGTAGAAAATATGCTAATTTGAAAAGTAGACGTGAAAAATATTTGAAACTAACACTTTTTAGAGTCTCTGCATTTATATTAATATACCTTTACCACCATAACCTTCTAGATACATGGTTTTCTTTAAAGAAATTATAAACCAGTGAATCAAATTAATCAAGACCAAACTTAATGTCCATCTGAGGTGAAATGAAATGATAACTCCCCACCCTTCCCTTTCCAATGCCTTTTAATGCTTTACCAGTGATTGATTTGTTGCAAGACAGATGTTTAAGAGCCTGCAAGTCAGAGTCTTATATTAAGTGTTTTGCTCTCTAATTTTCCCCGCTCTAAAAAGAAGAAAAAAATGACAGAGGCAGCACTTTATTGCTGTGATTTGTCCATTTCAGAAAATAAATGCACATTCTCACCTCATTTTCTTTATATATCTCCTAATGGGCATTACTTTTAAAATGTCCCACTTTGATGCTTAAAATGGTAAAAACTCATGGTGAATTATTTATTTTTCTTTCTTTCTTTCTTTCTTTCTTTCTTTCTTTCTTTCTTTCTTTCTTTCTTTCTTTCTTTCTTTCTTTCATTACTGGATGACTGCTTTAGCTGATGCTAAAAAGCAAGTGTCTCTTTCTGCCGCATAAAAGAGCCTGAAATGTTTACATATCAAAAGGCTATAGGCCAATTTCTGTCAAAATTATACATGAAGTTAAGCAGTACAAGCAATTTATTTAAACACTAGTCATTGTAGAAAAATTCCAAACCATATGCTCTTTTTAGCAGTTCCCCCCTCCACACCCACCCCACAAATGCATTTGACCCATGACTTGGCAAGACATGCAAGCTTCATAATTTACTCGAAAATTCAAATCCCCCCTGACATTTCAAGCAAAGATCTTCATTAATAAGGTTTATATATAAATGAAAACTTTAGAAGCTGATATTATTCAAGGGAAGAGTTGAGGAGCAGGGTTTTTTTGGGTTTTTTGTTTTTTTTTGCAAAAATGTGTGTGTGTGTGTGTGTGTTGCTGGGTGTTTTCAAAATGGATTTGACTTTTCTAATCAGTTCAAGAGAAGTTTATTTAGGAAACAAATTATCCCTGTGTGTTGCACTGTAAGAACTTGGTGCAATCCACTCTGGGCACAAATACCCATGAATGGCAGGGTGTCCAAAGAGCCCTGTGGAATCTTGTTCTTCTACCTCTGCTCAAAGGGACATTTAAGTAACTGGATTGAATGGAGTAGGAAAGCCTGACATTATAGACTTGGTTCTTCACTTGCTCATCATGGCATGATGATACAACCAGCTGCCAAGGACATCAAAGTCCAAACCTTTATTGTCAGAGTACAACATGTGTACAATGAGATTGGCTGAGCCTCCCTTTGTGAACCCCCCCAACACAATACAACTCACAGTGAAGAAAGAAAATCCCTAACAGTGAATCCTACTAACAAACACACAATCCTATTATACCATGTGAATCCCCTGCAAGTCACTCATGCTAGGTTGTTGTAAGGTTATTTTCCATTCAGGAGTCTGACAGCCCACGGATAAAAACTATTCTTCAGCCTGTTTGTGCAGCTGCCTGTGCTTCTATGTCTCCTTCCTGATGGTAGGAGAATAAAGAAGTGCTGACCAGGGTGTGAGTAGTCCCTGAGGATTTTCCTCACTCTTCTAAGGCAGTGAGCCCTAGCGATGTTATCTAGTGGTATCAGGGAACAGCCCACGATACATGTGGAGATATATCTTTGTCCTCCAGATGTTCCTGAATTGTAACACCAGCATCCCACACCACTGGCACTACTTAGTTGGTGCTGCTGATAAAACCAGAGGAGTTTTTTTGGGTTTTTTTTGCCATATCTCTGTTTAATTGAACTGAAATTCATGGAGCCCTTTAGTGAGATTCTGCCTTTAGTGAATCAAGTCCCAGGGGGCTTTTGAAAAGGATGGAAGAGAAGCGCTGAAGCAAAGTTTAAGGAATTAAGAATGACTGAAAGGTGAAATGTTTATAGACTTAAGACACAATCAAAACTCTGACCCAAGGTACAGGGCTGTTGCCAGAAGCCCTGATACATATGAGGCATTTTATTATATACTGTGGTTATTGTAATGTTCAAACTATAATGAAGATCAATGGAATACAATACAGCTAAATATTATGACTATGTTTCAGCTTTAGACTTGAACACTGCTACTGAAATGAATGGGGTTCTAAAGTGCTTAGTTTTGAGCTGCTCATGCCAAAGGTTACAGTAAACACTTCCCAAGGATTGCCTCCTAGTAGTTGACATCTATCCTTTAGACCTCCCACCCATTCGGTTTAAGAGCCCTTATTCCCTGCGCAAATATATACTGTATTTTAGCCTTTTACAAATTTATCCCAAAGTGACTCTCAATAAAGAGAAATGGAGGGAGAAGAAGAAATCATTGTTGGTCAGTTTGTTTTCTTTCATCAGGACAGACTTACAAAATTTAACACTTGGCTGGAAAATTGCTTTCCATCTAAGCAATAAAAGTAAAGCAAGTCAGGCTTTGAATTTGTGCAAAAGGCCTTCTTGGATAACTTGGGTCTGGCTTGTGTGAAAAGCAGTTACTCCCAGGAAAGCTTCAGCCTTGGCCCCAGTATCTCTAACTAATGGCAGTGGCTTTTAAAAGAGGTCTGTAATTTCTAACTTACAGCTTCTAAGTGAGCCCCTGAACATCTCTGCTTCCTCATAGTCTGTTGCCCTTCCTGCTTCCTTAAAATCTCCAGGTAGAGCTGTCATCAACAGATCCTATCAGTCCGTTTTTTCCACAGTATCTCAGGTTAGGTCAAGGCTACAGTTTTAAATAATCCTATTTAACCACGTTATATTCTGCTGGTGCAGTTTCTGAGCGTTGGGTGACCCTGGGAAGTCTCTTCGGGATGAAACCAAAGGCCCATCCTTCCACTGACGGGAGTAGCTAGGTGGCCCTGGAAGGACCACAAGTTAGTCAGGCAGGCGCCCCGGTTCTTCCTCCCAGGTAATTCGTCCAAGGTCCGAGATTCTCCAGCCACGGGTGCACTTGGCAATCACCGTCGGGCGTGGGAAAGACGTTTTGCCTTTTTCAAGGCGCCTTTGAAAGCTGCGGAAAGAAACTCGCGGGAAGAAACTCGGGTCCTGCCGGGATCCTTTTGAAAGAGCCGAGCCATTCATGCTTCTTGGCTCCTTCTGGCAGTTCGAGACGCGTGCGTGAAGAAGAAAGCGAGGTTTGGTCTCCGGTCCCCACCTGCCGCTTTGCGCACCAGGCGGGACGGGGCGGGGGACCCCGGAGGTTGGATTGAGCTGCGCCTAAAAAGAAGCCCGATCCCGCCTCGCCCTGCTGAGCCGCGGACTTTTCAAATTAAATTCCTCTCCCACAGCTCCCGGCATAGACAACTTTTCCTTGAATTCTTTCTTATTCCCCTGGTCTCTTTCCACCACAAAATCCAGGAGAATTAATCGCTTCCTTTCCCCGCGACCCTTTCTCTTTTTTCTCCGGTCTGAACAGGGAAGTTACAAATGTCTTGCTTTTTCTGGGGCAGAAAAGGCTGGTACCCGATCTTTTGATCACTTAAGAGTTTTTTGTTTTTTGTTTTTGCCTGGCCCTTTCCAGTGTCAGGAGGTTCTGGGGGAGCAAAAGCAAAAGACTTAGTGGAAAATGACTTATTTTTTCAGATTTTGAAACAGAAAATATTCCTCAAGTAAGTATGAACTGGGTCTAAACGAGGTCAGGTCATCGCTCCTGTGGTCACTGTTGCTTATTATTATTAGCAGCTGATAATACATACCCGAAATCCGAAACAAACAACGCTCTATCCTACAGCTGCCATTTAAATCCGGATATTTGAACAAGAGAAAATGACCCAGACAACCCTCCTCGCACAGAGAGATGATTCTCACACACACAGACACACAGACACAGACACACACACACACAGAGAGAGAGAGAGAGAGAGAGAGAGAGAGAGATTGTGTAAATTTCCCTCAGTGAACAGACAAATGATATTAAGGCAGTTGGACTTTCTCACATATATCGGAGCTGAAATAGGATTGAACAGTTTAAAAGACTGCATGAAAAATGACCACTCCAAAGTCCGGGTTCTTAAAAGAAGTAGTGGAACCCCGTTTCCATTCCTCATAGATTATTTGAACCGGACCGATTTATATATGTGGCCTAAAGCTCCGGTTTGCTTTATCCCTACAGCTATCAGACATGGAAGGGGACAGCATTTTTTCATTGTTTTAAACAAAAGGCATTTTAAAGGGTAATTTTACTATAACAGGTAAAATCACGCCAGTTTTCGGCGCCGTTTGTTTTCCTGCCCCTTTGCGCGGCAACTGTCTTGAATGCGGACTCCTGCAACAGCCGGGGAAAAGGCTTCAGATTTGGATTCGATTTATAAATAAAACTGGGGTTCCCACGGATGCCGGACACGCTGCTGGGAGAAATAATAATTTTTTCTTTTCTTTTCTTACGTCGAGTTGCGTATCTTTGCATAAATCGGAGGCGAACGGCGGCTGAAAAGGGGAAAAACAATTCCTCTCTGCATTTCAACCCCGATTTAAACCAAATAACCCCGAGGTGCAGGAGGCTTCCCGGCTCTTCGGTCTCCTTCATCTGAGGGAGGGCTGGCCGAAACGGAGAGGCGTCCCACCGAACCGCCTCGTCGGAGCTGCGGAGGGGAATCGTGTTTGGTTCCTAATATCGAAAATCAGCCGTGCGCCAACTTGCTTCCTCACCTACCGGCTTCTGCCGCCCAACTTTAAGACACGCTGTGCCTGCCGCTCCTCACCTACGCTGCGACGCCGGCCCGAGGAAGAAACCGGCCCTTAGCAACGCGCCTTACTCCGCTGTCATCTGCTGTTCCGCTTCCAGCCGCTTCCAAGGAGACAAGTGGCAGCTTCTTGAAAGGGGAACTGGGAACTGGGAACCTTTGGGGAAAGCGAAAGTGAAAATGGAGGTGGGGAGAGAGAAAAGCTCGGATAAGTTCACCCAAAACCCATTCAAAAGGTTTTGGAGGGTGCGCGAGGGGTGGGCAGCGTATGAAAGTTCAAACTAGGATGGATCGGGATTTGGACGAAAGCGGCTGTTCAGATTCCCCAGACTAACAAGGACAAGGTTTGTCCCGTTCCCCGAGGGAGAACGGGACAGGGAAGTTAGCAGCTTCAATCGCCGAGAGGCCGCCCCGGTAGACGGGTCTGGGAAGGGCAGGGATCAAAACGAAAGCAAGGGGAGATCGGGACCCCAAGAGCTTCGTTAACTCCAGAACTTAGTTGAGTTTTAGTTTAAAGTTTAGCTGGGGTTGCGTTTGCAGCTAATATTAAATCCGACGCTAAAGTAAGCAGAAAAAGAAATGAAAGAAAAGGAAAAAAAATAAGTTTGGGAAGTACTAGGAAATTCTAAAGAAAGTGAATTCTTCAGGGTTTCTCTCAGGCGCTGTTAGCAAATGCTGGAGAGCTTACTTAGGAGAAGGCAGAGGCAGCGCTGGCATTCTGGCGCCGGGATCCTAAAACCGCTTTTCGAAGAAAACTAGATAGTTTTATTTTAAAATTAGAGAGTCTAGTTTTAGGAGCAGAAGAATGCTTGCCGTTGCTTTTGACCAACGGTACTGTTCGCAAGAAGGGGAGGGGTTGATTACGCCCTTCCTGATTAACCCGCAATCAAAACTTCGATTAACGACGCAAATAAATGACTTCTTGTTGAATCTGGTCTATAGGGCAGCTCGGCGGTGCGGAACCCTCCGGATCAAACGCGCCTCCTCCTCCAAGAGACGCTTCTTTCACCGAGTGTTTTTGCAGTCGTAGATCGGAATTCTCCCCCAAATGACCTTTGATACTTTGCTTTTCCTCCCGAGCACGTAAATACGGGGGGGGGGCAGGCAAGGTTTAGGGGGGGGGGGGGGGGGGGAAGAGAATAGTTGCGTGCATGGCTCTTGTTTGAACGCGATTTCGCCTAGACGTGAAGCGCGGCGGATCTCGGGTTTAGCGCTGCGCATGAAGAGCATCGGTCTTGGGAAGCCCTCCGAAGGCGCCCTATTGACCGGCCTTCGCGCTGACAAGCGGCTTCGCCTCTCGGAAAGAGAGTCCGGAGCCAAAGGACCTGCTGCCCAAGTTGGAGCTCGGAGCTGAAAAGGAGAAAGGGCAAAAGGCTCCCTTCGCTAGACAAACGCTTTTGGAGGGCTCCCTGCGTGTAACTAACTAGCCAAGCGGCCCAGAAACCGCGCACACTCAGGGTTTCGGTCAAGATGTGTTGCCATTTTGGTGCAAGGTTGGTATAACATTTATCAGGTCGCCTTCCAGCCCCCCCTTCTTTTTTTGGGGGGGGGAGGGAGGTGTTCCCTGAGCTGCTTCTGAGCCCGCTCTAGTCGCGGGAAGAAGGGGAAAGGTTTGGATCTTAAAGGCCGAAAAGTCCGTTTCTGGGAAAACTGGAGCAAAAGGCCCCGGGAAATAGGATGGGGAGGGACTCGAACTTGCGAATCGGCCGGCCACTTTGCAGAAGAAGGACCAAGTCATTGGCGGCGGCGGGGTGGGGGCTCTTTTCGCACCTGCACTCCCCCCCCCTTTTTTTTTTTTTTTTTTGGTTTCTCATCTTGATTCCGTGCAAAGAAGCAACTCAGCTGCCTCGGTGTAAAGAGCTTTGGAGTTTAAAGTTCTCTAGAGGTGCCTGAAATTTCCAACGTCGAGGGATAGGTCTAGCCCAGAATTTATGTGAGATAGTTTGGGTTTTCTGGTGGTGGGAGTGGGGAAGAGGAGGGGCCGTAAAGTGGGACTTATCTGCAAATGTCAAAAGGTAGACCTTGGAGAAAGGGCGGTTGCCTTGCCTGGCAGATGTAGGAATGATTTCAACAAATGTATCAGGCGCGGGGCATCTTTATTGTGCAATATTTAATTCTGCTAGTTTAGAATTCTGCTAGTTTTTTGGAAATCGTGGCATTCCCCTTCCTTCCTTCCTTCCTTCCTTCCTTCCTTCCTTCCTTCCTTCCTTCCT
>BLBF01000005.1:12269894-12284741 GCA_015471245.1 Laticauda colubrina
CCTTCCTTCCTTCCTTCCTTCCTTCCTTCCTTCCTTCCTTCCTTCCTCACTTCTTCCTTCGTAAAAGTCTCTGCTCAGATGGGCTAAACATTCACGACAAATAAACTTATTTCTTTCCTATTTAGACTTCCTGAAATAAACCCAGTGCTTCTCCATAAATCATAATTAAACTGATTTCAGCCCGTATGCTTATGGACTGAAGTCTAAGAGAAGAAAAGGCAAGGAAAAGGCAACCCACACTCCCCCCCCCCCTTCCAAACTGCCGATTAACTGACCAGACTTAGAAAAATCGAGAACTGGGGTGTTGAAAAAGAAGGCTAGAAAGCCAGCAGAAAAGGAAGGGGGGTGGAGGGAAGAATCTAATTTGTTCTTCATCAGCAGCTCCTAATGGCTTGTTTTCGTTTAGCACGTCCAATTTCCTACCTTCTTTGATGGAGGTAAATATTCTAATCTGATTCAGTTCCCCTCCTGTGGATTGCCAGAGACAATCGTGACAGACGGAGCGTTTTGCAAATCACAAGGCAGTGGCTTCCAGGAGCGAACGGCCTCCAAGAAACCAGAGGTTTTAACCGACGGCGGGAGGCCCCTTTTCCCACAGAAGGTGCAGCAGCACATGTAAAAGACAGAACCGGAACACTTATGAATCTGGGCAGAGCGAGGGAATGCGTGTGTGTGTGTGTGTTGCTCTCTGTCCCCGAAAACCGAGCCTCCTTTTTGCACCGGATGCTCCTTAAGAAATATGAAGACAGAAACCCACTGAAGGGCTCGAAAAGGTTGTACATCTCTTCCGCAACGTTGCCACTGCGCCAGACAGGCAGCAGTGACTCGGGCGGACATTTGCACCCTATAATCCCCAAAGGTTTTCCTAAACACCATTCAGTCGGTTTTAATCCTGCAGTTGGGACTGAGGGGCGAGAGAGAGAGAGAGAATGGGAGGCGTTAAGATGGGCGCTGAAACCTGCGCCACGAAACGCCTTCATGTCTTACTTATGCCATATTATTACACACGGTTGCGATCTGTTGTCTTCAGGGTTTCAGATTCCAGGCTCGCAGCCTGCCCGTAACCCTTGGACTTTCTGATCAGAAAGATTTCTTCTCCCTTTGGTAGAAGGGAAATTTTCTAAAACCGTCAGGAAATGCCCCGTGAAGGGAATTCCCAAAGACTTCCAATAAATAGACAGCTTAGGAAAGGGATTCCGAATAGAAACGTTCAGAATCAATACTGTGAATTGATTTTAGAAAGTGTGTGTGTGTGTGAGAGAGAGAGAGACAGAGACAGCGAGAACACGGGTGTGCGAAAGAGGGAAATGTTGTAACATATTGTAGGTTTGGGGAATGAAAGCTGCATTCTGGGCAATGTATTCTCAAGTGAAAGAGGAATTCTTTTGGGGAATTCTAACCCATACCTTCTCGCAAGACCTCAGTGTCGTGGAAACCCTGGACTCCTTGTGTAAGGACGTAGCTTGGGCAAGAAATCAGGATCCCCGAAACCTTTTTCACCGCGCTTTGGGTTCTCAAGGTCGAAGAGCCTGGAAAAAGGCTCAGAAGGAAAAGGGATGGGTGGGGAAGGAAGGAAGGAGGCAGAAAAGGGTTGGTGGGAGTCGCTTTCGGCAACGCCGTTATGAACCAGATTAACTCGAGAAGCAATTAGTAGCAACACTCAGAACGAGATCAACCCTGATGCGGAAGAGCCCAAGGACCAGAGGACCAAAGGGCGACCCCACTCATGGCCAGGATTTACGTTCCTTTCCTTAAAGGCTCCGTGCCCGGTTCCTGCCCCCCCCCCCTCTCCTGCCGACACGCCCACCGGCCCCGCCTCCCCCCCGCCCCCCCCAAAAAAACCCCAAAAAAAAAAAAAAGCACCCTCGTTTTATTCGCGAGCCGATGGAGACCCAGGAATTCAATCCAGGATGACGTTGCCTGGGTATAAAAAAGGAAAGAGGTCGGCGCGGATTAGAGACTGCAGGCAGTTTGACATCGGAGGAGGAAACGGACGGCCGTGGAGGTGGAGGAAGAGGAGGAGGAGGAGGAGCTGCCGGAGGAGAAGGGAAAGGGGAAAGGAGGGGCGGCGGCGGCGGCGATGGCACGGAGTTCCAAGGCGAAGAGCTTTCCTCTTCCCCCACGCTCGGCCTCCTAAGGGAACGGCTGGCCTGCAGGGCCCCCGCGCCCCCTTCCTCCCCCCCCCACCAAGAAGCTAGGCTCGCGACCCCTTCATCCCCCGGGCCTTTCCGGCCGTCCCAGCCTCCGGCCACACTTCGGTCCGACCTCTTCCAGGGGAGAAGTCCGATCGCCGCCGCCGCCGCTCCTCCCTCCGAGCAGAGCGCCGGAGGGGGATGCCTGCCGGCATGTTCAGCATCGACAGCATCTTGGCCGCCAGACCCCGCGGGAAGGAGTCGGGGCTGCTGCAGCATCCGCAGCACCAGCATCCCGCGCCGCAGTCTCAGCCCAGCGCGGCGCCCGTCGTCTTCTCGGCCAGCCTGCACGGAGGGGACACCCTCTACGGCCCCGCTGGCGGCGACTACGGCGGATATTACTCGCGGGCCGTGGCTCCGGCGTCTAACCTGGCCGCCCTCGGTGGATCTAGGCTGGGAAGCTACGGCAACTATTACTACGGGCAGCTTCACGTCCAGGCGTCCGCCGTGGGTCCCTCTTGCTGCGGCGCCGTGCAGCCCTTCGGCGCCCAGCAGTGCTCCTGCGTCCCAGCAACAGGTAAGGCAGAAAGGTTCCCCCCCTCCTCTCCCCTCCCCTCCCCTCGTCGCCCCACCCGCTCCTGTTGCTGGGGGCTTTCTACAGGGAGAGAGGCATAATAATAATAATAATAATAATAATAATAATAATAATAATAATAATTTCAAAAAAAAAGAAAAGCAAAATTCCCCCCAAGGGCCCTTGCTCTCCTCTCCATCAATCCTGCTCTCCCCAACCCCCGCCCTCCCTCTCTAGGTACTAGGAAAGGAGGCTGGGAGATCTATGGAGATTCTCAGCAAGATTCTCAGCCATCCTGGTCGTGGTTGTCCCAAAGGTGCTTGCCCCTCTTTTCATCAAGAGGCAACTGGACTTTCTTGTTTCTCCTTGAAGACGTTTCGCTTCTCATCCAAGAAGCTTTTTTTTAGCTTCTTCCAAGAAAAACAAGAGAGTTTCAGTTGCCTCTTGAAGAAAACCGGAGGGGGTGGGTGGGTTTGGTGGTGTGGTGGTGGAGGGGGTTGGGGGTTGGGGGGCAAAGCTGGAAGTCCGCAAAAAAAGAGGCGCGATTTCTGCGGTCGAGGGTGGGAAGGCACAGCCGGCTCTTGAAACTTCTCTCCGCCTGGAGAAAGTTTGAAGGGCGTGGTGCTCAGGTTGCCCCCCCACCCTCCTTCCCTCCTTTTCACGGCTGCCGGCTGCCGGCAGCACCGAGGGCGTGTGGCGGAAAGCCAATCAGCGCTGGAATTCTGCGGTAGATTCCGTCGCGTTGGCTGGAAGTGACGTTGGGTCTTCAAATCCAGGCGACTTGGACCCGAAATGTCTTCGGCTTGAGAACCGGAGCGAGGAGGGATGGTTTCCTCGCCGACGCGATTGTATTTACACACTCTGACAAATGCGTGTAACTGGAATTAAAAGCATCCCACGCTTTGTTTTTGGAATAATCCTGACAACGTTCAGATTGCCTTCTGTTGTCCCGAGGCTTATTTATCTGGCATTAAATAATGCCCGTCAGATAAGGGCTGGCCTCTGAATAAAAACAATTTACACATTTAGTTATAACTGAGCTTCTGAAGCAGTCACCCCAATCCTCTTTAATTCGATTTTAACTTTCCGGCCCTATCCAAATATTCTTTTGAAACAGCATATGAAACGGAATATACTTTCAGATAAGATATATTCAAAATTAGAATGTTCCTATTCCCGTTTAAAAAAAAAAAAAAGTAGGGGAGCAGACGAGGAACCGAGAATTATACAAAATATAAATAGATTCTCCCTGAGTTAAAACGGCTGGGGAGAGGGAGAAATAGGAACGATCTGAGGACGACCGTCCTAGATATTGAAATCACCATCTCACTAGTGATTTATAGCGTTGATCAACCATCCTTGTGCCAAGATGATGGTAATGATAACGGTGGGGTGATAACGTTTTACATCGCTGTGATGAAATTGAAAGACCCTTATAATAATAAAAGAGAAAGTTTGGAGCTCAGGGTTGAAATGAGGGGTCCTATCTGATCTTGCTTTTTTCTTGCGGATGTCTCATTACCAAAATTAGGTAACTTGGTAGCAGGGATTTCCTTACTAGCACTGATAGTGTTACCTAGTTTGGGTAATGAAACGTCTGCAAGGAAACAACCAAGCTCAGACAGCATCAAGGATCCCCCGCCCAGACCTTTATAACTCTCGAGGAAAGAAATTATTTAAATCGAGGCGCTCCTCGATTTAGCGGGATTCGTCCCTTGCCCTGATCTGGTCTCAACCCTTGAAACCAGTGGGCTCCTTTCTAGAAACATACTCAGAATCAGCTCTTCTTCCTTTTCTCCAAATCCGGAAGGTCTTCATTTCACTCTTGTTCCGTTGCAGAGATCTTGAGCACTGGCGCTAAAAGTAAAAAATTCCCCCCTTTTGAAAGTCGCGATTTAAATCTACGGGTTTCTTTCCTACCACACAATGACCACTCCGGGGCTTCTGATGATTCAATGGGATTTATTGCTACGTACAAAATGTGGCTGCAAAAATCTACATTCCCCAGCTTCTTAAATAAACGCAATTCACCCTCTTCCTCATAACTAAAAGGATAAATATAGGGCAGTAACCACGCGCTTCTTTAGTGAACGCCTTAATTAAGTCATTCGGACACACACACACACAAAAGGGTATGTGTGAAATCTTTGGGACACATGCTCAAAGTAAGACTGAAAAGTGATTTCAAGAAGAGATTGGACTGCCATTTGTCAGAAATGGTGTTGGGTCTCCCGCTTGGGCAGGGGGTTGGACTAGATGACCTACAAGATCCCTTCCAACTCTAATTATTTGTTATCTGTGATGCAGCTTTAGGGAGCTTGTCCCCGACTAAGGTCGAGGGGGGTTCTGCAGCCCGGACAGATGGTGAAACCTCACGTCCAGGGTTTTCACATTCCTTTCCGCCAATGTGAATGGTACAAATTCAGCTTTGTGGGAGCTGGGCATTTCCGCGTCTCCCACCCCACAATTGGCAGCCATGAGTCCAGAACCGAAGGGCTCCGGTGAAACCTGCCAAAGCATCGATCCGCCGCCTCGAGCAAGCAAGCTCTGGCTTGGCTCTTTTGCGTGGGAGGGGGCGGACGCGACCTGATCCGGAAACCTGGCCAGTTCGAAGGTACGCCACCTTGTTTGCTCCTTTTCTCCAGGCTACGAAGGGACAGGCTCTGTGCTAATGTCTCCGGTCCCACATCAAATCCTACCCTACATGAACGTGGGCACTTTGTCCCGGACTGAGCTGCAGCTTCTAAACCAGCTCCACTGTCGGCGGAAAAGGAGGCATCGCACCATCTTCACGGACGAACAACTGGAGGCGCTGGAAAACTTGTTCCAGGAAACCAAATACCCCGATGTGGGCACCAGGGAACAGCTGGCCAGAAGGGTACACTTAAGGGAGGAAAAAGTGGAGGTAAGCTGATCTTTTTTCTAGGTGGAAGGGAGGGAGGGAGGAAGGAAGGAAGAGAAGGAAGGAAGGGAGGGAAGGAGGGAAGGGAAAGAAGGGAAGGGAAGGAAGGAAAGGAGGGAGGGAGGGAATGAAGAAATAAAGAAAGAAAGACGGAAAGAAGGAATGGAAAGGAAAGGAAAGGAAAGGAAGCAAGCAAGGAAGCAAGGGAAGGAGGGACGGTTGTAGTTGATATGGTAGGGGCTGTTTAGCACAAGGATGGGTGGAGCGAGAGGGAGAGAAGCGAGCTGCTGGCTTTCAAGCGAGAAGTGGAAAGATTCAGGAAACTTTGGGGATTTTTTAGCCTAAATAGTAGACCCTGACTATTGTAGTCGCAGAATTTGCAGCCCCAAGAATAGCAGCGGACTGCTTCTTACTGGGAACTGCACAACTATTATAACCACTATCCTTACATCCGACTCCTGAAATTCAAATCCTCTCCTGGGATCTCCGCCTCCCTCTCTGCACTACTCGGCTGGATGGGTATTTACTTTATCTTGGGCGTCAACTCTGCTATCCACTGAATGCTCGGAGTAAATCCCACCCAGCGCATTTCTTTCCGAGTGCTTCGGCGCAAGAACGCTTGGAGTCTATTGGCTTCAATTCTCTGAAGCTCAAAGTCCGTCTGTCTCCCCCAACAGTGAGCAGTCCTAGGCTTAGTTCAGGGAGTTCTTACTGCCCTAGGCAGAGGTCTCCACACTTGGCAATTTTAAGACTTGTGGACTTCAACTCCCAGCTGGCTGGAGAATCCTGGGAGTTGAAGTCCACAAGCCTTAAAGTTGCCAAGTTTGGGGAGTCCTGCCCCAAGGCGTGAGGACAAGCTATCTCCACTACCCGACATCCAAATCTAAATTCTCACATTGTTTCTCACGGCCTATTCATATGCATACAAAGATTAGGCGCTCCCGAATTCGTTGCGTTTGTGAGATTCCCTCCACATTTATTGTCTGAGACTCAAATGCTTCCATTCTTCAGGCATTGCAGTCGTGCTTTCACAACCTGCTTTGTCTGGTATGAAAACCACCTGCAAGTCCGCTTTGTTGTGGAGCTAGAAATCTCAGAAAAGAGACAGTTGTTACCCTTAACTTTTTCTTAGATGCGCTACGGCTTGCGTGGCTGTGCGCTCACAGGCGCTTCAGAAGCGTGACTTGCACCGGTCTGGCCAGGGAAAAGACCCGATTCCCAAGGGTTGCGTCCAGTCTGCACTGCAATTTCCTTCCCGGGCATTCTTTTCCTTTCCCAGATATCTTCACTGCTTTGATTTTTAGGGTGAGTGAGGATCTTTCCCTCCCCAAGTTCATGCTCTTGCAAATAGGAGGGTTCCTCGGCAGAACTCGCAGGCTGCTGAATTTGAGGGCCGCGCCTGGTGTTTTCATTGTAGGAGAAAGCAGTAGCCTCCCACGGTCGGGATCCAATAGAGCAGGCAGGGGTCCCTAAACTTGGCAACTTTAAGGCTTGTGGACTTCAATTCCCAGAAGTGGGAGTTGAAGTCCACAAGTTTTAAAGTTGCCAAGTTTGAAAACCTCTGCAATAGAGAAAACACAACCTCCAGCCTTACAGCTGCCAACCTCGCGAAGTTGGCTTTGAATAAGCCACTCTGCATGTGGCGAACACTTCCCACTTTCGTGGCGAGAGCAAGGAGTCCACTTCCAAGAGAGACGGAGTCCCAGTTCCCCGAGGAAACCTGACGAGTCTCTTGCTCAGCGCCTCTGGCAGACAAGAAAAACCTGGGGTTGCTGGCCCTGTCCCAAAAGCCTCCCCTTCCTTTCAGATTAAAGTTCGCTCATCCATATGCACAACCCTAACCCTGAGGCGCTGGCTCACCTCCATTGAACAGGACCGTGTGAACCCACTCTAGGGTGGGAGTAGAATCCAGGGACCCCAGAGATCCGCTTCCCAAGACTTCGCTCCCTCGGGCGCCGCTTTTGAACCGCGCGGGTTGGCGTTCCCACGGCCAGTAACCACCGCTCTCCCTCCCCTTCTTGACTTGGATGCAGGTTTGGTTCAAGAACCGCAGGGCGAAATGGCGGCGGCAAAAGCGGTCTTCTTCAGAGGAGTCAGAAAACGCCCAGAAATGGAATAAAACTTCCAAGGCGTCGTCTCCCGAGAAGCTTCAAGAAGAAAGCAAAAGCGATTTGGACTCGGACAGCTGATGGCTTTGACACACATACACACGCTGGGGCGCGCACCCACCCACCCACGCCCGGAGAAGCTGCCGGTGGGGCTGGACTAGATTTCTCCGGGCCACTTGCACGAGGAGGGGCTCGCACCTCTTGCACAGACTCTGCCTTTGCAGGGAGAGGGAGGAGGGACGGTAAACCTATGTGTATATAATGTACCCCCCCCCCCAATCCCGGAGTCAACACTTTGAAATAAAACGCGTGTGGCGGCGGAGTTGCATGGGCTGAGGCTCGCCGGGGATCTTTCCTTAAGAGAGTCCTGAGCTCTCCGGCGGGGCAGTCCCAGAGAAGCGAGAGGGCCTGGCTTGTTTGGTCCCCTCGGCTTTACTTAATTTTTTTTTTGTTTGTTTGTTTCGTTTAAACTTGTTTAGGGTAGCTATAGAGAAAGTCGGGGAGAGGGAAGAGGCGTAAAAGAACAGGGCTTTGTACTCTGCTGGGCTGCTGGGCAGTTGTTACTCGCTACCTTGAACCCAGCTCCAAGGAGAGGCGCTAATTCTCTGTACTAAGGGAACCTGGCAGGGTGGAACTGTAGGGTGTGGTGAAAAATTACAAGAGGCAAATGGGAGGGGGTGATTGAAGCCCCATCCATCTTGTATGGTCCAGTGGTGGGATTCAAAAATTTTTTACGACCTGTTCTGTGGATGTGGCTTGGTGGGCGTAGCAAGGGAAGGATATTGCAAAGTCCCCATTCCATTCCCTCCCCACTCCTGGGAGAAGATTTGTGCAAAATCCCCATTCCCTCCCCAGCCCACTAACCTGCTTTCCAGTTCTCCTGTTCAGGGCAACAAAAGAAAACCCAGCCAATCAGCTGGGACTCTGGAGGCAGAGAACAGATGGGGTTGGGGCAAGTCTCTGAACTACTCAAAATTTCTCCAGAACTGGTCAGAACCTGCTGAGTACCACTTCTGTTATAATCATCATAAAGCCACAGCAGAGTGATCAAAACTTGGGGAGAGTTTTGATTGCACTTGCTATGGCTGCCACCTTGGCATTTGTTTTTACCTTGACCCTGAAAAACGACTTTTGCAGAACCACCACCACCACCACCACCATCCAAGCTGTCTGATGGTGAAGAAGGATGCTGAAGTTGCTTTTCCGTGCAGGATGACTTGGGATAAGCCTCCTTTGACTCAGGACACATGATCCAGCAGTCAATTTGGCTAGCTATTTGTTTACAATGATGTTTTTTTTCCCCTTCCTTGAGATTTTGGGTGTGACAAAGCTTGCTAGGGTCGAGAGAAGCCATCTCTCTTAGATGCCCTGCTTTATCCAGCAGGTAGGAAGGACAATATTAGCAGCAGCTGATTGGGAAATCAGGCAATGTGGGAATCTCTTGCCTGAGCTATTTCTAAAAGAAGGATCTTGAGAGGGATATTGGAGTCTTAGTGGACAACCAGCTAAATATGAGCCAGCAGTGTGCAGCAGCAGCCAAAAAAGCTAATGCAATCCTAAATTGTATTAACAGAGGGATACAATCAAGATCAAGGGAAGTACTAATACCACTCTACAAAGCCTTAGTAAGACCACACCTAGAGTACGGCATCCAGTTTTGATCACCACTCTATAAAAAGAAGTTGAGACTCTAGAAAAAGTACAGAGAAGAGCAACCAGGATGATTAGGGGACTGGAGACTAAAACATGAAGAACAGTTACAGGAATTGGGCCTGGCTAGTCTAGTGAAGAGATGGACCAGGGGGGACATGATAGCAGTCTTCCAATATTTGAGGAGCTGCCACAGAGAGAAAAGGGGTCAAGCTATTTTCTAAGGCCAGACAAGGAATAATGGATGGAAACTGAACAAGGAGAGATTTGGAAACTGAACAAGGAGAAACTTTCTGACAGTGAGAACAATCAACCAATAGAACAGCTTGTCCTTGGAAGTTGTGGGAACTTCATTACTGGAGGCTTTCAAGAAGAGATTGGACTGCCATTTGTCAGAAATGATGTAGGATCTCCTGCTTGGGCAGGGGCAGAGGTGGTATTCATCAGGTTCTGACTAGTTCTGGAGAATTACTAATGGAAATTTTGAGTAGTCGGAGAACTGGTAGCGGAAATGTTGAGTAGTTTGAAGAACCAGCAAATATCACCTCTGACTGGCCCTGCCCCCATCTATTCTCCTGAGTCCCAGCTGATCGGCTGGGTCTTCTTTTGTTGCCCTGCACAGGAGAATGGAGCTGGAAAGCAGGTTAGTGGGATGGGGAGGGAATAGGATTTTGCAGTAACTTTCCCATGCCATGCCACCAAGCCATGCTCACAGAACCAGTAGCAAAAAAATTTGAATCCCACCACTGGACAGGGGATTGGACTAGATGACGTACAAGGTCCCTTCCAACTCTGATTATCTGTTATCTCTTAAAATGCAAGCCTCTCCCCCAGAAATCTGGAAAAGACAAGGCCTGAGGGAGAAGGGCTCATGTTCATACCTTAAGAAAAGAGCCAGTGGTGCTGGGAAAGCTGCAAAAATAATCAGCTTCTTGGCTTGGGATAATCTGGATTAAGCAGGATAAAATTGCTTCTCCTCCACCTACCTCCATTCAATTCCCACATAATGGTTTGGGATTACAATGACCAATGGGGATTACAGAATTAGTACCACCAGGATACAGCAATGCCAATGCATAAGCAAGCAAGGAAGCCCATCCAAGGTTTTCAGTGCAGAAAGTTTATTGCTCCCAGATAACTGTTTTGCAGGTCGTGTCTTGCAGGGATAACCTAACATTATAAGCAGCAGCTATTAGAATTAGTTGTCCCAAAGGTGCTTTTCAAAAAACAAGTGGACTTTCTTGGTTTTTTTTTCCTTGAAAAATGTTTTGCTTCTCGTCCAAGAAGCTTTTTCACTTCTACTAAAGAAGATTCTTGGATGAGAAGTGAAATGTTTTCAAGGAGAAAAACCAAGAAAGTCCACTTGCCTTTTGAAAAATACTTTTGGAACAACCATGACCTGATAGAGAGACAATTAGGATTAGTTAAAATGATATGCACACAAAACCCAACATTTGGAGTTGAGCAATATCCTTATTAGGTTCAACCAAAATTACCCAAGAGACAATGCAAGTTTTCCACCTCTTCAAGACTGTTCCTCAAGCATCTCAGAGAATTTGAAATATTTTGCATGATGAGGACTCCTGGACAAAATGAAGAACTTGCTCTCTCTTTTGCATTTTCTGAAGTTTTACTGAACTGTGGATGATCGGTTGTTTTCCCTCAAGGAACAACATGGCCATCATTTTTATACAAACAGCCCAGGCTCTTAAAAGATGTAAAACACAAGCTAAATTTCTGTCAAATTCCTTGTAATTTGTTGAGATCCACGCCAATGTGTTTTTATCTGTCAAAGATGAAACACTTTAACTGATTTTTGGACAGTTCCTACAATTGGAAGTTCATTATAGCTAGGAATAGCAAAAGATTAAAAAAAAAAACCAATTTCCTCTCTTCCCATAAAAGAACTAGTAAGTCAAAAATACACTTCATGAGTTTGTAATTTCCCAGATTGAATGCTTAGGTGTTTGTAAAGAGCAAATTTAAAAGTGGGATAAAACAGGCTTGGGACCTAATCTTGAGAGAATTGGCTTTGAAAAAGTATTTTATTTTATTCACATACTATTGTGAGTGCTTTAGCGATGTGCTTTATCTTCAGGTAAGTGTTTCTATAGGATTGCAGATTGAGAGCACTTCTGAAAAGTTTTGCAACTTTACTGACTGGGAATTTCATAGTAACAAGAAGAGAAAGGGCAATTGCCCAGCAATCTTCAGTTTATCAGAAAGCCACGTTCTGTATCTCCCTATTTCTTCAGAGATCATAGGTATAAGGTTCCAATCTCAAGATTCTTCAATGATCTTGGATCTGCTGTAAAGAATGGTGGCTGTGTAATATTGTCTCCTCATCAGAGAGCCCTGTATATTCAGTGCCATTTGGGTATTTTGGAACCAAATTAAGAGGAGTACAAAGGGGAAACCTGTATATTATTACCCCACCTTCTTGGCCACAACCCCATTTTTTTTTCACAGCAAGTGGGTTGCTCTGAACAAATCTATAGCAAGAATGTCTTTTTGTCTGTTCCTTTTGCAGCAAAAAGGCAAACTGGTCTTCTTATCTCCTGGTCAAGTTTGAGGAAACAGATGGGTCAGGCCAGAGATTTGGCTCTGCAGAGGAGCCACCATTGCAAGGGGAAGGCTGCAGTCACATCCTCAAAGAGTGCCCCCAGAATCCTAGACCCGATACTTTGCTCTCACTGGTGGTGGATGGTGGTGATAGGGCTTTAGGCAATATTTTATGGGATAATGTAACAGTTTAATTCACTAGGAATAATGAAAGTTTACATTCTCCAAGTAATAAAAAATGTTTAGTGCCATCCATTCCCGATGCCATACAAATAAGAATATTTGGAGAAGACATCTCTGTTGGGTTGCTCTGCGCAGGTCAATTCATGCTCCCCATGGCTCCAGTCAGCTGTAGCTATCTGCCAAATGAATTGGGGCCCCATGGCTATAGGGCACTGAAGTCCAGCCACAACTGACCCAATGGTTCTGAATAGGCAGGTATAGGAGTGGACTGTGGCAGAGCTAGATAGAAGAGGCAGAAGCACTGAAATAGTGACCTGATTCATACATCACACTGGCTATATTCATGTTGGAATAGACCAACATGAACAAGATGATGTCTTGAGCTAATTCATGCATCTTCACTACAAATCCCAGGAACAGGACCAATAAGGCAGTTCTGTCCTGTCCTCATATGATATAGAACTTCAGCCTCATTGATAACAGTAAATGTATCCTTGTCCTTGCTATGGGGCTAGAGATGACATTACTGTATTCTGTCCTCTTTCACTTTTGATTTTATGGAGAGTTCTTCTGAAGCAAGTTAGATCTTGATCAGAAACATGATAGCAGGCAAGTATGGATTGTGCCTAAGATTCCTCTTGGCAACTTGAAACACCATTTCACACACCCATTACATTCATCCAGACCCAGCCTACCATAAAGAGAATGGTTGGTGGTCATTTTCCCACTCGATGAGAAAGGAAATGAAGGGACCCATGGTAGCACAGTGGTTGGAATACAGTACTGCAGGCTACTTCTGCTGACTGCCAGCTGCCTGCAGAAAGTTGACTCAGCCTTCCATCCTTCTGAGGTCAGTAAAATGAAGACCCAGATTGTTGGGGGCAAAAGGCTGACTCTGCTTAGAGGGGGCTGTAAAGCACTGTGAAGTAGTATATAAGTCTAAGCGCTACTGCTAATCTCCTTGAGGATGGATGCCCTTGTATGATTGACTGACAGATAAACAGTACTTCAGTGCTGATACAGCTAAGGGTAACCATACCTGTCTCATTCATAAGCTGGGGATGGGGGTGAAGAGAACATCATGGAGATACTGAAATAAATTCTTGCTAGGCTAGGTTTGTGCCATTATTAGTTACAAGTGGAGCAAGGCCCAAAGAATTATAACTATTTAAACTGATAATATGAAGACATGCTGCAAACAAGCTGAAAAATCAGAAAGTCCAGTTGCCCCTTGAAAAAGCACTTTTGGAACAACCATGACCTGATGACTGAGCATCTTCATAGACATTTAGCTACTGATAACAGTATCCAGTATACAAGGATGGACATGGGGACACTCAGCCCTGTGTGTTTCTCCCAGGCCCCTTTTCTTCACCCCACCAGCCTTGCCAAAAGTGGTCTACATTTCAGTGCTGTGAATACCCCAAATGGCTGCTTAACTTCTCACTCTTTTGAAGTGAGAATCAGAAGAAAATGCTCACTTAAGTCTAATGCAGTTTGAACAGTTGAATGGTTTGATGCTTTGCAGCAGCCCAGAGCTCTGGAAAAGAAACAGACCGCCTATCCAACATCTTCCAACAAAATGGATAACCAGGCAAAATGGATACCAAAAGACCCAATAACTTTATTAAAAAGTATTTGACCAAGCAACCCATTATACCATAACACAAACTATAAAAAGAATAATGCTGTCATACTAAAAACATCTCAGAAATTGCCAAAAGACTATTGAAACAACCTAGCATTACCTTAGCACACAAAACAATAAAAGCTTTCTTCTTAAATAAAAATTAGGCCTTCAACATCTTCATCAATGATTTGGATGAGGGAATAGATGAGGAACTCAACAAACAACGCCAAGCTGCAGACAATACCAAGCTGTCAGAAATAGCCAACACTCCAGGCATAGACTTAAGATATAGATGAATCTTGACAGATTTGAATATTGGGCGCGATATAATAAAATACAATTAAATGGTGAAAAAAAATAAGGTTCTATATTTAGGCAAGAAAAACCAAATGCACAGGTACAATATATATGATACCTCTCTCAATAGTAGTAACTGTGAGAGAGATCTTAGTGTCCTAGTGGACAATCACTTAAATATGAGCCAGCAGTGTGCTACAGCTGCCAAAAAAGTAACACAGCTCTAGGCTGTGTTAACAGAGGGATAGAATCAAGATCATGTGAAATGTTAATCCTACTTTATAATGCCTTGGTAAGGCCACACTTGGATTACTGCATCCAATTTTGGTTGCCACAATGTAAAAAGATGATGAGACTCTAGAAAGAATACAGAGAAGAACAATAAAGATGATTAGGGGACTGGAGGCTAAAACATATCAAGAATGGTTGCTGGAATTGGGTATATCTAGTTTAATGAAAAGAAGGACTAGGGGTGACATGATAGCAGTGTTTCAATATCTCAGGGGTTGCCACAAAGAAGAGGGAGTCAACCTATTCTCCAAAGGACCTAAAGACGGGACAAAAAGCAATGGATAGAAACTCATCAAGGAGAGAAGAAACCTAGAACTAAGAAGAAATTTCTTGACAGTTAGAACAATTAATCAGTGGAACAACTTGCCTCCAGAAGTTGTGAATGCTCCAACACTGGAAGTTTTAAAGAAGAGATTGGACAACCGTTTTTCTGAAATGGTAAAAGGTTTTCCACCTCAGCAGAGGGTTGGACTAGAAACCCTCCAAGATCCCTTCCAACTCTATCCCATCCCATCCCA
>BLBF01000005.1:12292622-12309111 GCA_015471245.1 Laticauda colubrina
AGCAAAGCAAAGCAAAGCAAAGCAAAGCAAAGCAAAGCAAAGCAAAGCAAAGCAAAGCAAAGCAAAGCAAAGCAAAGCAAAACAAAATAATATATTATTTGGAACCAATAACCAGTCAATTCAGCCTTACTGCTTTAACTCATAGAAAATTATGATATTTTATGTGTTCAAAGAGGAAGGCACCAGAACTCATACAATTATCTGTTTAGGAAACAAATGTACCTGTACCAAGCTGAAATAACTTAGGCAAAATTCCTATCTTAGTTTTTCAACTTTGCCCTCTTGGCTGTTTTTGGTTTCCCAGTGTAATCTATAACCCTAAAATTTCTTGGTAGTCTCCCATCCAAGCATGGACTGGCCCACTCTTGCTTAGCTTTCAAATCCAGGCAAGTTCACTCCCAGAAAAAGTCTACTTCTGTTACATTAAGCCTTCACTTGAACAGGTTAATTTGCATGTGTAGAAGTAATGGGAAATAAGACATTGGTCCAGATCGACTGCAAATCGCACAAATATTTATCTTCTGATCTAAAATGTCAGTAATCATTTACTGTAGATGGCGCTATAAACACTCCATTCTTATGAGAAAATCCTATAATCATAGATCTCCATAAAAAAGTTTAAAGTGCTGGAATATAGGCTTAAGTGCTTAACTAAAAATCTTCATGGTTCTGAAAAGTTTACAAATGTATTCATTTCCAAATCCACATCTTTCAAACTTATCATAGCTGAGCCACAGAAAATAGAGGGGAAAGGAGAATAGGGGTAGAGGTGGGTTTTAATTTGGCCAAGAAGTATATATTTGGTACAGTGCCTGGATCGCTTAATTTCTTCTCTCCAAACACCACTTCAGTGAGGTTCATTTTACCCCCAAAAGTTATTCAATCCCTGTGGTGGAGAAAGTCAACCTTCTCTGATGTGGAATGGATAGGAAGCCAGCTGCCAACATGGGTTTGCTTAAATAGAATATACATTAGAGCAGTGATCCCTTTGTAAACATCTGGACCCTGCAGATTTGGGGTAATCCCAAAATGAGTCCAAACTCATAAAAGTAAGAAAATCCAAACCTCTGTGACAAACAGAGACTCAGTCCATTATGCTTCCTTTAAAACAAGGGGAAGAAGGAGTTACATTGCCTCTTACTGGCAATGTGGCAGAACCAGAGGTGGTATTCAGCAGGTTCTGACCAGTTCTGGAGAACCGGTAGTGGAAATTTGGAATAGTTCAGAGAACCGGCAAACACCATCCCTGACTGGAGATTTTATCCTTCCCCTGCCACGCCCACCAAGCTACGCCCACAGAACCAGTAGTAACAAAATTTGAATCCCACCACTTGACAGAACGTGGCAATACATGAAGTTGCAAAGTATCACAATCAAAGTATAAATAAGAACAATAGAAATAAGATTGACATTATACTGCAAATATACCTCCCTCCCCCCTTTGTTCAATCATGTCTGATATGGAAGTTTCCTGGACAAGTCCCTGCAGTTTTCTTGGCAAGGTTTTTCAGAATTGGTTTATCATGACCTCCTTACTAGGCTGAGACCAAATGACTAACCCAAGGTCATCAAGCTGGCTTCATGTCCAAGGCAGGATTAGAATTCACAGTCTTCTTGTTTCTAGCCTCATGCCTTAAACAGGCTCTTATTGAACACTATGTAATAGTACATACGGCATTTTGTTCACAGTTGGCCTTTTTCTAAGTAGAAATAGATTGCCCCTGGTCTCCATCCAAAAAAGCTCAGAAGGGCCAACAGATTTTCCTAACTCCATATTTACCCTTATAATAACTCTGAGAGCAACTGTATATTGAAAAGGACTTGAAGTCATTCAGCAGATTCCTTGATTGGAAAACAAAAGCAACTGAAGTGTTGTACATCAAGGGCTACCTGCCTTTCAGCTTCTTGTAGAGAGCTTAAGTTTGCAATAAATCTTTTCACTCCATTTGAATTGCTTGGATTTCCTGATTTCCCTGGTTTTTGACACCATCTCTTATCAGATCTAGTTATCATGGGCCTTTGGAAATGATGCTGGGTGTTATGATATGTACAGAATAACCCTTGAGTAACAAGGATATGCACATGGAAATGTTTATGAGAGTAGTTATGAATAATTATTCAGCCACACACAGCTACACTAAATTGAGTTAAAGTTTAAGAAATAGCACAGTCCAATAAATGGTCCAGGTCATATACCTTGAACAGTCCAAATAATATCCAATTATAAAATCTTCTTACCAGTTGCCTTTGTCATTTACAGTAAACAAAGACATCAAAGTATAAACACAGCTTAGATAGCAACAGAATGTCAGAGATACAGAATGTCAGAGAGAGCAAGCCATGATCTCTAGCTCCCTCTTATGGCAGTTCACAATACAATCAACCAATTGGAACATAGTACAAATCAATACAGTAACTTTGTCTTAAAGCTACAAACATACATTGTTGGTTTATATATTGCCAACCCAACTAATTGGTGAACAGATTCCTAATACTGGGAACTGGAGCTAACAATATCCTGAGGACTAATAGTGCAAAAGTTCATATGCTACTTTGGCAATAAAAGAAAAGACAAAATCATGTAAAGAAAATCCTGGTGAGCTTACATCAGTTTTCTTGGAGATAAATCAGAAAATGATTCCCATCAGTATGGAAGTATGAGTCAGTTTAATTGTTGACTACACTGATAGGAAGGAGAGGGACCAAAATAAGTGATGAAGTAAAGGAATAATACTTATGCTCTCTTTCAGTCCTTGATTAAGTAAAATATCTCTCTATTACTACAAAGAACAAAACAGAACTCTTGCAAAACACTGCATGATATTTTAAATGCATTTAGTCTGATGAAGAATTGCCAAGATTCCATTGTAATTTATTAAAATAAATCTTGGTAAATGTTTTCCCATCTGCTGTCAGGGAAAAAGAAATGATTTACAAAGTGTTTGTAAACCCAAGAATTTTCAGAAACCATTTGGATGCCAAAGCAGAACTATTAATCTTATGATTAGCGTCCTGAAAAATAGTATTTATGGTCTGATTAACAAATACTTTTACCATTCTTTTTTTTCTACAAAGATGGTCACATTAACACCTTATCTCTCCCTATTAAAAAAAACATATCAGAATTATGCTTTTCTTACACATACTATCCAAAGGGGCTAGTTGGTTTTTGCAGAAATAAAATTAATCAGGATTCTCTCTAACTAAGTCAAGGAGGGTTATACGAATATATACAAAAATTTATATTTTAGAAAAATACCTTCACTTTTTTGAATGAGAATCACATTTTTGGAATCATGGAATGAGAGAATAAGGTTGTGTGGATTCAACTGAGCATAGAGGTGACATTTTCATGGCTCTGTGCAACTAAGGAACTCTCATAAAAAATTGGATGTGCATCTCTTCAGCAAAGCTGCACAACCTTTTCAGATGACACATGATGGATGGGGGGTGGATTTACTCCAAAAAGAGGAAGAGAAGGGCTAAATCTCAATTTAGTTATTATGGCTACTCCCCAGGCACATGTTTCACAATTTCACCCTTCTATGACATACGTAATAACTAATCAGAAACACCTGGAAGGGAAAGGGAGTCTTAAAATGTTTTCTGCTATTATGTGTTAGCCATTTGTGGAATTCCCACAAACAGATTTCTATGCCATTTATAGGCCAGAAAGATAATAGGTCACATTTTGTCTTTGCCATCAACTGCCCCGGAATAGAATGAAAACAAGCTATTATTAATAAGGCTCCTTATCCAGGTTCTGCTGTATGGATATGATAATCCTGTTTTGGGATTGTTTATCAAGCATGCTTTTATATGAACGAAATATTAGTTACAGACTGAACTTCCATTATCATCAAAAGTATGTGGCCTGCAAAACTGCAGTTCTGATATAATTTCTGCACACAGGACAATACTCATGTGCTGAAATTGTAATTTTTTTTTTGTTAAGATTAAGGAATGGAATTCTTAAGGAAAAAGCTCACACTGAAAATTTAAACCTATATGCTAAATGAACCCATTTGCTCTGGGGAATAGCTTGCTGGATTCTTTGTTCAGGTATCTTGGAGCTATAGTATATTCTCAGTGGGTGTATACTTTGTGTTTATATTATATAAAGAAGGAATTGCATGCGCCCCTCTATAGGAGCTGTTGAAGGAATCACTTCAATATCTTTGGCAACACTTTTGATCCTCTATAATTGAGCTGTAATTCGAAATACGCTTATTACCTTTATAATCTGTTAACAAAGAACTTGAATACTAATTATATTCAAAGAAATGAAGATTTATTGGGGACTGTGGTATTCATTTCCCAACTGACATTGTTCTGGATTTCAGCCCTGAATTTCAGATGTCTTGCATCCATCTGGACATGCAAAAAAAAGGAGCACATTTCTACTAGATTGAGGCAAAGTCCAAGGCTGCAGAAGGGATTATTCAAGCATTGATTATTAGTCATGATGGTGTCACATTCAACCTCTAAGTTAAGAGGAACAATTCTTAGGGTACAATTTAAGTTCAAGTTGTTAAAGGATAGTTATGTTCAATATGTCTGTCTGAGGTATATGAATGGCCACTAAGGAGAAGAATGCTGATTAGATATCCCTTTTTCTTATTTATTTTCTTTCATATTCCATTTTAAAGTATTAAATGAGGCATATGTCCATGTAGTGCAGGCCATCTAACTGTGGATGGCATATCTCTGACATACCTGGGCAAGAACAAGGTGACCCACATGTTTAGCTGTGACATTTAATGAGGAATGTACTTGTGGATCCCTGCTGAGTCATGAAATAAACTTTTTTTAATGTGATGTTTTCCACAACTGTACTTTATGGTTAATCCTAGCCAGCATGGTCAATAGTCAAATTAACTATTGTAGCATCTATTCATTCTAAATTGCAGAAGAATGTTAGGACTATGTTTCTTTTATTTGACATTTGAATCCAATTCTTCGTTTCTATGCAATTGTAAAAGACACCTCAGTGTGCTTGCTAATATAATAATATAAGAAGGAGAAGGGTGGACTCAATTACAGTGGTGAGGAGGTACTGTTGAAAGAGTTGAAGACCAGTAAGATCATCAAGGAGAAAATCTATCTATGTGGTTGCTAAGAGTTGACAATGACTTGATGGCACATATTAATCCTTCTCAACCCCAATAATCAGCAATGATATCCAACCTTAGAATTATTTGAACTGAAACTTTCAGTATAGCTTAATCCAAAATTGTTAAAAACATGAAGTAGTCCATGTAACCAAATATAATGGCTTTGTTTTATGACACCAGAAACCTTTTCCTGTTTCTTTTTCATTCCAGATGTTGTTGTTTCATGCCAGTCTTCTCTTCCTCAGTAAAAGATTCATTGCCAAGTCTGATTTCTATTTGCATACAGCCAGTTCTCTAAGACATTGAAAGACATGGTTTCCTTATCTAGATCCCCTGCTTTATTATTTCGACAATACTCTTATGGCAAATTCAGAGCAAGATTGAGAGATAACAATGAAATCGGACAGATAAGCTTCTGCACCAAGGAATTTCCTGCCCATAAGTTTTAAGAAGCTATAGTCTAGTGAAATAGACTGATTTCATTTCTTCCCATTCAACTCAGAGACAAAGTAGCCAATTATGGCATTTGGGAGCTATGATTTAAAGGATAAATCAGCATCATCTGCATGTTGAAAGTGGCCATTCATTAAATTATGCTCTGGGTATCAAAATAACAGTGGCTATGAATAGAAGAAATTCTAAACCGGTGTTACTTAGATTGGTAACTTTAAGGGCGGACTTCCAATTTGTGAGGACTTCAAGTGATCTAAATGCCAAATAAATAATTCTGCTGAGTTAAATTCCTTTTGTTCAAAGCAGACTAATAATAAGGAAAGCACTTCCAGGCTGGTTCTTCCTCTCTTTATCCTGCAGGAACCATCACCTTAAATCCTGCCTCCTGATCTGGACAGAAATGTTTGCTGGCTGGGATTTTGTTTTTTTCTAAATTAAGATTCTGCTACAACCACACGTTTTCTTCCTCTGAGTAAGGTTTCTCAGAAATCTTTGGTCAGTTCTTTTGAGTTTGTGGGGTACTTTCTGAGAATCATTCCCAAATGATAACATTTTAAGTGTGACTGGTTCTGTTCCAAATATCTGTTTTTAATTCACTTGGATTGTCTGAGGGAGCAGAAATATTTCACAAGAAGAGTTCTCCACTCCTCTACTCATTGTAGAATATCTTATGCCACCAGACTTGAAATTCTAGACCTAGAAAATCTAGAACTACGCTGCCTTCGGTCTGATCTAAGTATAGTATATAAAATCATACATTGCAATGTCCTACCTGTCAATGAATACTTCAGTTTCAATCATAACAACACAAGAGCAAACAATAGATACAAATTCAAGGTTAACCGTACCAAACTTGACTGCAGAAAATACGACTTCAGCAACAGAGTGGTCAATGTCTGGAATACTCTACCTGACTCTGTGGTTTCTTCCCCAAACCCCAGAAACTTTAACCTTAGACTGTCTACTATTGACCTCACCCCCTTCCTAAGAGGTCTGTAGGGGGCGTGCATAAGTGCACCAAAATGCCTACCGTCCCTGTCCTATTCTTTCTTTTATTTTTCTTATGTGTACCCATTTCACAAATTCATAACTATGTATATACTTGTACCTATTATCTTGTAAGCCATTGGCAAATCAAATAAATAAATAAAATAAAATGAATAAAAATAAATGTTAATCCGATAAAAAAGAATATATGTAGTTTAGGGGTGAACAGTGGAGTACCTAATGCTCTCTGACCTTGGCTGTTTACTTGCAAATATTTCATTATCCAACTAGAGAACATCATCAGTGAGGGTGAGGGTGGAATTTGCTCCTTGTTCACATATACAGTAGTAGCTTGCTTGCCTGGTTGGAGTGTAATTGTTTCCAAAGAAGAATTTAAGTCCTTTAGTCCATTCCAAGCTGCTGATGGCTTTATTGATCTCAACAATTATTTTGCTTTATGTTCTATAGTCAAAATAAATGGAGTGAAGTGAACAATCTTTTAAATAAAAAAAACAGGGATTTATTTCACATATGAGCCAAGTTTGTTTGTATTTTTATTATAAGTGTTCCGTCCGGAAAAGAAGTGCGTGAGACAGCGTTCCAACTAACAACTCTTTATTCGGTTAACAGCAACAGTAACGGAACATTGGCTCAAGCCGCAGCAGCCCTTTATATTGAGGCTTGACTGCCGGGCTTATAGCCAATGACACTCATTTAATCTTGCTGCCTTTGAGCGGCTTCTTGGATTGGTTCCTAATGAACCAATCCACTACTGGCCTTTTTGGCCAATCAGAATTAACTACTTGGAACCTTCCAAGTTATACAGAATACCCCTTCCCCTTTAGTTCAGTCCTACGTGAGTGTCGTAGTCGCGCAGGTAGGTGGGCCTTTTTCTGGTCCTAGTTGACCTGCACGGCTCATTCTCACCTTCAAGCGATTTGGTCGGGATCTCTGTCTCTCCAGCTTTTCTCCATGGAACCACCTGGAAGGGTGAGTCAGCACTGCCGCTCCCACCTAAGTTTCTCAGGCCAGTCGAAGTGGTTCTGCTGCTCCCTCCCGGTTCAACTGGGCTGGTTGAGCTGGCCTTGCTGGCACCTTCCAGGTTGGCTTCCCTTTCGCTAGGACTTCTTCCGATGGTCTCATCTCAAGCCCATGTCACACAGCACCAAGGGATGGAAAGAGGATGTAAAACGGAGAGAAACACTTGCCATCTGTTGGTTAATGAGATGCATCCGTTCTGTACTCACTGCATACGTTTTTCATACTCTATCCGTCCAGCATCCGTCTACTGAGATTTCATCCGCTCAAAATGTTTTGAGCTGCACAAAACATTCTGAGCAGATAAAGTATCCAACGCATCCATTCAACATCCACTACGGATACGGGGAACATCTGTTATACATCCATCGTCATCTGTTACATGTCCGTTATATCCGCTAGGCATCCGCTGTGCATCCACGCAACTCACATCCGTTCCAGCAGAAAATGGACACAGGGAGGAAGCGAAACGGATGCGGAACGGACATGCAGCATTAGTAGCATGGACGTAGAAAGGGTGAAAGCAGATGCAGCTTGCATAGAAAGCATTAAAACAGAAAAAACGTTCGTATAGGGGACGTATCTCAGATATTTAGGAGATGCCTGGAGTACGTGGAAGGACACCTAGCGGAAAACCTATATTTCCTATAAAAAGGGGGAGAAATCACCTGGATCTCACTTTCAGTCCAGCAGACGTGGGGTGCAGACCTCTTCAGCCTTGATCATGCTTTTGCTCTTCCACAGCATCCAGTCATCTCCACCATGGATCGTCGCACACTCCTTTTGTAGCTGCCATCATTCTACAACAGTGCGAAGCCCTCTACAGGCTTTTTCACCTGTTCTACAGGAAGAAAAGGAGGCATCCAAGAAGTGTGTGGGTCCAAAGATAGATCGCAAGAAGAACCGAGTACGGACTGTATGACAAGCTGATGGTGGAGCTGAGGAACGAAGACCCTCGTGCATTCCAGAACTTCATGAGGATGCCACCAGCCATGTTTGACGAAGTTGTGGAGCGGCTGAGACCCAGGTTGACCAAGGCAAACACCAACTTCCGGCCCAGCCTGGACCCTGGCCTAAAGGTGGCACTGACTCTGCGCCACCTGGCCTCCGGGACCATGTACAGGAACATGCAGTATGCCTGGAGGGTGCCACACAACACCATCAGCATTGTGGTCAGAGAAGTGGTGCAGACCATCATCGAAGAATACCTGGAGAAGCTCCTCCAGTGCCCCTCCACTGAAGAAGGCTGGAAGAAAGTTGCAGAGCAGTGGTATCAGAAGTGGAATTTTCCCCACACCGTTGGAGCCATAGATGGGAAGCACGTGGCCTGCAAAGCTCCAGCGCAACTCAGGGTCCAATTATTTCAACTACAAGGGCTTCTTCAGCATCATACTCTTCGCCATGGTTGATGCTGACTACAAGTTCATGTACATCAATGCTTCAGGCAATGGGTCAGCTTCAGATGCCCAGGCATACAATGCCAGTCACCTCAAGAAGGGGCTGGAACGCAACCTCATCATGGGCTTCCCAGATCCAGACCCCCTGCCCAACGACACACAAGATGTGCCCTACTTCATCGTAGGGGATGACGCCTTCTCCCTCAGAACCTACTTCATGAAGCCCTACACTTCCAGATGCCTCACCCGTGAAGAGAGGATTTTCAACTACAGGCTGTCCAGGGCAAGATGGGTGGTGGAGAATGCCTTTGGCATCCTGGCCAACAGGTTCCAGGTACTTCTCACCACCATGCAGCATCGCCCAGAGACCATGAGGAACATCGTGGAAGCTTGCTGCATCCTGCACAATCTCATGCGCACCCGCTACCCAGTCTTGCAGAACAGGCTCGTGGACCTCCAACAAGGCAATGGGGACATGGAGCCTGGGGAATGGAGGCAAGGGCGAAACCTGATAGACACTGTGGATGTGCAAGGCCCCAACAGATTTTCACGTGAAGGGAAGAAGCAGTACAACCTCCTGAAACACTGGTGCAACTCCCCAGCTGGAGCAGTGGTGTGGCAAGACAGGATGGTAGATGCTTAATGGATGCTTCCTTCAGCCTATCTCATCACACTGATGAGATTGTGCCATGTATGTTGAGTGGTCCTACAATGAACAGGGCATTTAATAAAGAGTTGTGTTTATGTTGAAATGTGTTGATGAATGATTACATTGTTATTGATAATAAAGGGTCATAGGTGTGGCACCTGGGAGGGTGGACCATACAGTCCCACTATGCTTGCACTGGAGGCTTATCTATCCCACAGCTATTACCCATTCCACAGGTATCCCTGCCCATCCCACTGCTATCCTAACCCATCCCACAGCTATTACCCATCCCACAGGTATCCCTGCCCATTCCACTGCTATCCTTACCCATCCCACAAGCATGCAAAGGGTTAAACCATTTCTAAATATTTCCACCAAGACTTTATTTACTAAAAGAACTGAAGCAAGTGTGAGAAGCAAAAATAAATTTTATTAATAACAAACTGTAAAAACAAAATGACCAAGTAAAGTGTCCTCAGCAAAGATAAAGTCAACAGGTAGCAATCCAGTCTCTGGTACTCTTCTCAGTCACTCTGAGGCATGCCCATAGTCTCAGGGGTGAAGGGTCCAGGTGCTGTGGAGGTGGCAGTGGCTGGAGTGCTGGTCTGAGGCGCCATTGGGGTGCCTGGCCCCAAGAGGACAACAGGGGATGGTGTGTGGAGGAAGCTCTCAGAGAGCTGGCTCAGTCCTGTGATGTTGAGAGCCCCTTCCTCCATGACATAGGGTGTCAGTCCCAAGACCGATGACAGATGTTCTGAGGCCGGGCTTGGCTGTGGGGTGGAGGAAGGAGGAGTATAGTGGGGCTGTCTGGTCTGCAGGTGAGCGAGGTGAGGCGTCGGTGGCATCTGTGGCCTCGGTGGCCTTGGTGGCCTTGGTGGCGTCGGTGGCACCTGTGGTGTCTGTGGCATCAGTGGCATTGGTGGCATCGGTGGCATGTGATGAACCTGTGCCTGGACTGGGAAGGGCTGCCTGTGCTGATGGAACTCCTAGTAGCTGTAGCCTTGGTAGGTGAGGGCCTATGGAAAGCCTTGGAAGGGCAGTGACATCACCTGGGGTGGAGGAGTAGACCTGGACTGGGTCGGAGCAGGTTCAGCTGGGCCTGGAGGGTTGTGCAGAAGACCTGTGATCCTCCCCTTGATCACCTGGTACTGGGATTCGGACATGTCCATGAGGGTCTGGTTGACGTAGGTGAGGAAGTGCTTTCTGTTTGAGGATGGTATGTCAGTGTGTACCAGTTGAGAGAGGAGATCTATGCTGCTTTTGATGGTGTCCCTGATCTCCAGCAGGACAGTGTGGCTCTGTCCCTCTGGTCTGGCTTTCTGCCTGCTTTCTGTGGAGGTGGAGCTGGGGGTGGATGTGGGTTGGTCTCTGGTGGCAGTGGCCTCCTCTTGCTCCAACTGCATCAGGGGGTCCTCCACGCGTTCCGCCATGGGGAGTGCAGCTGTCGGGGGGGGGGTCTCCATCGTGGGGCGCTCCACAGATACCTGCCTGGACACAGGAGCTGACTCTTGGCCAGAAGAGGACTGGCTCTCTGTGGGCTGCCTGAGAGAGAGGGTAGACAGAGGAGCTGCTCCTCGGTGGTGGACCTCACCCTCCAAGAAGCTGCACTTGGCCATCATGTAGGTCTCCCGGTCGGTGAGCTTGACTGCAGCCTGGCCAGACTTCTTGAGGTGCAGCTTCCCATACCAGGTGTGCATGTGCTTCCACCACCCAAGGAGGACCTCCGAAGTGTAGCCCAGGCTCTCTGCCTTCTCTCTCCAAGCTGCCTGCTTCCTCTTGGTGTCTCGATAGAGCCTGTGTCCCTTCCTCCAGAGGTACTCGTTCTCCCTCAGCCATTCGAGCACCTCATCCTCATGTTCCTCTCCAATGGAGTACTGTCTCCTCTCCCTATCGCGCGATTGCCTCTTCCTCACTCTGGCAGGGCCTTCTGGGTCCTCATCAGTAGGGCTTTGAGGTTCTAGGGTCTGGTCCACCATACCACCACCACCACCACCACCACCACCAACAGCAGCAGCAGCAAAAGCAGAACCAGCAGGACCAGCAGGACCAGCAGCACCAGGAGCACCAGCAGGACCAGCAGCACCAGGAGCACCAGCAGCACCAGCAGGACCAGGAGCAGCGCCAGCAGAGTAAGCACCAGCAGAAGCACCAGCACCAGGAGCAGCACCAGCAGAGTCAGCACCAGCAGAAGCACCAGCTCCAGGAGCAGCACCAGCAGAAGCCCCAGCACCAGCAGAGTCAGCACCAGCAGCAGAAGCCCCAGCAGAAGCAGAGTCAGCGCCAGGGGGTGGGATGGTGGCCCTGTCCTTCTTGCCAGGGCTGGCAGGAGTAGGCACAGGCTTCCTCTTCTTCCACATGGTTGTTGGCTGGAGATGTGTCTGGCAGCAGATCTTTCCTCTGAATGGTGACCTGCTTGCGAGCTGCATCCTTTTATATCTGTGGGGCTGACGCAATGCATCCTCCCTGCATGTGCTTTGCATCCGTTAGGCATCCGCTATGCATCCGCTAGGCATCCGTGATGCATCCGTGATGCATCCGTGTCATCCGCTAGGCATCCGCTTTGCATCCGCTCCTTCCGCTGCACATCCACTTCGCTGTGCTCCCCCAGAAGCCCTGTGGATGTGCCATCTGCTTCCATCTGCTTCCATCCCCATGGTTTCCGTGGAGCATCCGCTTAACATCCTCGCTACGTCCTCTCCCCATCTGTTCCTTTCCGTTGTTGTCCGCTCTGTTTATGCAAATTTGGGGCACTTTTGAGAGCGGATAACAATGGATGGAACATTTTCTCGTCCGCTGTGTCCTTTTTACATACGTTTTGCATCCGTCGGCCGATGTGACAGGGCCTTAACCGTAAGTGCTCTTTTTGGTTGGTTAGATTTTCTGGTTGAGGTTTTATTTATTTAATTTATTATTTATTATTATTTATTATTTATTATTATTTATTTTATCCCTTTTTTATTTATTTGTACTTCCCCCCCTCCTTGGTTTTGTTTTTGTCGAAATTTATTATTCAAGGTTGCATGGTTGTTTTGCGCTTCATGTTGCGGGAACGAAGCTGGTCTATGTGCCGCTTCCACTCTCTTCCATCGTCCATGGTTAGTCGGTAGGACCGGGGGCCTGTTATTTGTGTGATTGTGGCTGGAAGCCAAAGAGGGTCCCCGGTAAAATTCTTTGCATAGACCAGGTCGCCGATTTCAAAAGTGCAGTATCGGCTGGAAGAGTCAGGGGGTTTCTCGCAAATATAATTGGGGTGCAACTTATCTAAATGGGATCTGAGTTTTCTCCCCATTAATAATTCTGCCGGGCTCTTGTTAGTTATGCTACTGGGACTGATGTGTTGTAGTGTAAGTAAGTGGTTTAGCTTGTCTTGGACATCCCCATGGTCCATTTTCTCAAGGCCTTCTTTTGTGAACCGGACCATTTGCTCGGTCCTACCATTCGCCGCTGGATGGGCCGGCATGGTTAGTGCATGGCGTATACCTAAAGAGGTAAGTATTGTTCGAATTGTATTGTGGTTAGTTGTGGCCCATTGTCCGATACCAACAAGTCAGGTAACCCATGAGTTGCAAATAATTTGTTTAGCTGTTTTTTACAGTGTTGGTTGTTGTGAATGACATTAAGATGACTTCGAGCCAATTTGAATATGCATCCACAACTATTAAAAATGTATTGCCCCTAGTTGGTCCCGCAAAATCAATATGGATTTGAGACCAAGGGCCTCATGGGTCTCCCAGTCCCGTATGGGTGCTTGAGGTGGGGTAGGTCTAGCTCTCTGACACTTGTGGCATGTCGCAACCCAGCGTTCAATGTCCTTGTCTAAGCCAGGCCACCAGACATAGCTCCTGGCCAGGCTTTTCATTTTAACTATGCCTGGGTGGCCTTCATGTAACATGCCTAACAGCTCTTCTTGTAGTTTGGATGGAATCTCCACCCGATCTCCCCACAACAAACACCCATTTTGTATTGACAGTTCAATTTGTCTAGTCCGGAAAGGTTTAAAGTTTTCAGTCTTTTGGCCTTCCGGCCAACCTTTACCTACCCAAGTCAAAACGCGGGCAGTCAATTAATCTTTTGCCGTGGTGGTGGCTGGAGCCGGGTCGTCCTCTAAGACTGGTAAAGGTGTTCGGCTTAATGCGTCTGCATGGGCAATTTGTTTCCTGGGTCGATGCAGCAATGTACATGAATAGGCGGTCAGGAATTCTGACCACCTAGTCATCCGTGGGGATAGAATGTTCGGTGTGGGTTTATTTCCAGCCAAAATTCCTAGTAATGGTTTATGGTCAGTAACAATGGAGAATGTTCTACCGTATAAGTATTCATGAAAGCATTTTACTCCGGCGACAATTGCCAGGGCTTCTCTGTCTAGTTGGCTATAGTTGCGTTCTACTTTGCAGAGCGTTTTCAAATAAAAAGCGACGGGTGCCTCTCTCCCGTCAGGTAATTGGTGGCTCAGGATAGCAGCGACGCCGAATGGTGAGGCATCGCAGGTGACCGTCAAGGATTGAGTATTACTAAACTGAATAAAAATGGTGTCTGAGGCTAACAAGTCTTATATTTTGAAAGGCTCTTTGTTCTTTGTGACCCCGTGTCCAGACAGTTTTTTTTTATCTAGCAACCGGTGCAATGGTTCTGCTATCGTTGCTTTGTGGGGGAGGAATACATTATAAAAATTGATCAGACCCAAGAATGCCTGTAAGTCCGTTTTATTTCTAGGTCTGGGTGCATCTTTAATTGCTTTGACTTTTTTTTCTGTTGGGTGAATACCTTGTTCGTCAATCAAATATCCTAAAAATTCAACGCAGTCAGTGGCCAGGCAGCATTTTTCTTTTTTAACTTTCAGGCCGGATTCTCTGAATTTCATTAGCACTTCCCTTAGTCTAGCTTCTAATTGGGTCGCGTTTTTTGCTGAAATTAGGATGTCATCAAAGTATGGAACGACCCCTTTTATTATGTTTAATAGGCATTCCATGAGGCTTTGGAAGACGCCTGGGGCAACGCTCACTCCGAATTGAAGTCTATTACATTTGAACGCCCCTCTATGCATTACTATTGTTTGTGCCTTTTTAGCAAAAAAATTTCCTCCCCCAAGTGAGTGCAGTAAGTGCTGCATGACTGGTACTGGGTATGCGCTTTGCTGTTGCGCATGGTTCAGGGTAGCCTTGTAATCTCCAGAGATGCGCACAGACCCATCTGGTTTTACAGGTGTTACTATTGGTGTCTCCCACCTGGCGTGGTCAGTTGGTTCTATGACCCCTTGTGCAATCAATTTATTTCATTTCTCATCTATTTTGGGTTTTAATGCAAAGGGAACCCGTCTGGCTTTTAGTCTTCTCGGTGCTATTTGGGGATCTAGGCAAAAGGATATTGGGGTTCCCCAGTACCTGCCTAGAGTTCTGTCGAAGACGTCCTGGAATTCATGTAGCAGGTTGTCTTCCCAATCACTCACGATTATTTGGCTCACTCCGGTCATCCCGATGCCCAATGGCGTGAACCATTCGATGCCCAGAAGGCTGGGACAGTCTCGGTCGACTATAGTTAATGGTAAGACTTCAGCGTGTTGTTTGTAAGTTACTTTGAAGTGTCCCAGACCTACCACGGGAATCCTATTTCCTTGGTAGTCTTTGAGAATTAATTTTTGTTTTTTGAGTTCGTTTTGTCTGATGTTTGGAATCAGACATCTAATATGTGTTCCAAGACACCAATGATAGAAAAGATCCTGAGTCGACTTCCATCTCATAAGGGCTTCCTTCAATGGACACTACAATTCTGACTTTTTTTCTGCTTTCTGTCTGTGCGCTTCCTATAGTGACAGTCTGATGTGTGTTTTCTCGGTTGCTGGCTCCCTTCCTGCGCTCCCATTTTCTGTCAGCTTGCTCCGAGTCAGTTCTTGGAAGGGAATAACTGTGTCTGCCTATAAAATGGGGGAGCAACTCGCCTGCATCTCACTTTCAGAACAGCAGCCCAGCGGTGCAGACCTCTGCAGCCTTCATCTGGCTCTTCCTCTTCCACAGCATCCAGTCATGTCCACCGTGGATCGTAACAAAGTCCTTTCGGCAGCCACCATAGTTCTGCAACAGTGCGAAACCATCTGCAGGCTCTGTGAACTCTACTGCGAGAAGAAAAGGAGCCACCCAAAAAGACTCTGGATCTGAAGATGGTTCACCAGAAGAGTAGAGGACGGACTGTACAACAAGCTGATGGTGGAGCTCAGGAACGAAGATACTCGGGCATTCCAGAACTTCATGAGGATGTCTCCAGCCATGTTTGACGAAGTTGTGCAGCGGCTGACACCCAGGTTGACCAAGGCAAACACCAACTTCTGGCCCAGCCTGGAACCTGGGCTCAAGGTGGCACTCACTCTGCACCACCTGGCCTCAGGGACCTCCTACAGGAGCATGCAGTACGGCTGGAGGGTGCCATCCAACACCATCAGCATTGTGGTCAGAGAAGTGGTGCAGGCCATCATCGAAGAATACAAGGAGGAGCTTGTTATCCTCCACTGAAGAAGGATGGAAAAAAGTTGCAGAGCAGTGGTATCAGAAGTGGAACTTACCACACACCGTTGGAGCCATAGATGGCAAGCACGTGGCCTGCAAAGCTCCAGCCAAGTCGGGGTCCACTTATTTCAACTCCAAGAGCTTCTTCAGTATCATCCTCTTCACCATGGTCGATGCTGACTACAAGTTCATGTACATCGATGCTTCAGGCAACGGCTCATCTTCAGATGCCCAGGTATACAATGCCAGTCACCTCAAGGAGGAGCTGGAAGGCAACCTCATCGTGGGCTTCCCAGATCCAGAAGACCTGCCCAATGACACACAAGATGTGCCCTACTTCATCGTGGGGGATGA
>BLBF01000005.1:12309511-12336332 GCA_015471245.1 Laticauda colubrina
CTATGCTTGCACTGGAGGTTTATCTATCCCACAGCTATTACCCATCCCACAGGTATCCCTGCCCATCCCACAGCTATCTCAACCCATCCCACAGCTATCTTAACCCATTCCACAAGCATGAAAAGGCTTAAACCATTTATAAAAGTTTCCAGCAAGACTTTATTAAAAAAAGAAATGAAGCAAGTGTGTGAATCAAAAATAGACTTTATTAACAACAAGCTATAAGACAAAAATTAGTCTCTGGCACTGCTCTTGGTCGCTCAGACTCAGGGGTGAAGGGTGCAGGTGCTGTGGAGGTGGCTGGTGCTGGAGTGCTTGTCATCAGCTCCCCCAGAAGCAGAAGCAGCAGAAGCCCCAGCCCCAGAAGAGCGAGCCCGTGCTGCAGAAGCCCCAGCAGAACCAGAGTGAGGGCCAGGGGGTGGGATGGTAGCCCTTTCCCTCTTGCCAGGGCTGGCAGCAGATGCCTGAGGCTTGCTGTGCTTCCGCATGGTTGTGGGGTTGCTGGCTTGCAGGGAGGCTGGCAGGAACCAAGGCTGGCAGGAAGGCTGGCAGGCAGGCAGGCAGGCACTAAGGCTGGCAGGAAGGCTGGCACCAAGGCAGGCACCAAAGCTTGCAGGGTGGCAGGCACCAAGGCTGGCAGGCAGACATGAACCAAGGCTGGCAGGAAGGCAGGCAGCAAGGCTGGAAGACAGACTGGCTGGCAGCAAGGCTTGCAGGCAGGCTGGCAGCAAGGCTGGCAGGGAGGCTGGCAGCAAGGCTGGTAGCAAGGCTGGCAGCAAGGCTGGCAGGCAGACATGCAGGCAGGGCAGGCAAGGCAGCCAATCCGTCCGGCAGCAGGTCTTTCCTCTGAATGGCGACCTGCTTCCGAGCTGCTTCCGTTATATCCGCAGGGCTGACGCAATGCATCCTCCCCGCATGTGCAATTAATGCCAGGCATCCATTAGGCTTCCGCTGTGCATCCACTGTGCATCCGCTTCATCCGTTCGGTGTCCGCTGTGCATCCGCTTTATCCATTCCGCGTCCACTTTGCTGAGGTCCCCCGGAAGCCTAGTGGACGTGCCATCCGCTCCCATCCGCTGGGCTTCCGTTCCGCATCTGCTTTGCATCCGCCCTGCATCCTCCCCGCATCTGTGTTATCCGCTCCGGTTATGCAAATTTTTACCCCTTTTGAGAGTGGATAACAACGGATGGAACATTTTGCTCGTCCGCTGTGTCCTTTTTGCATCTGTTGGGCAGTGTGACATGGGCTTAAAATATCAAATGTATTGATTAGTAAAGATTTTACATCTATAGTTACAAATGTGATTGTCACCACTGTTACACTTCAAAAGATTCCTACCTCTCAGAAATGTTGTCCCTCTAATGATATTGTCTCTAACTAACTGTGGATTATAATTTATTATAATCTTTGCATTTGGAGTTATACAAGAGTATTTGTATAATATATATTATATAATATTATTCATCCTATTTTAAAACTAAGAGGAGGAAGAGATAGTTCTGAATATACCATTGGTATTTCTCTTACAATTGATATAAGCTGATCATGGAATTTCTCCTTTTATGGATTCTTCTCCTTTTCACAACCATTGAAATATTGCCCTGTAAAAGCTTTTGAACATCTACTATCTTTTCAGGAGGGATATGAAGAAGATATAGATGGGTAAAATTTCAAAAGACTATTCTAGATTTCAAAAGATGTAAGCTTATATGGAAGAGGCATACTTGAACCCGCAGATCTTAATAGCCTTAAATTTGCTTTAATTTCATGTGTGATTTCAATTAATTAAAATGGAATGGAATCCTATAGCACTTTGTGTAAAATTATGGGGGGGGGGGGGCAGGCAGGCAAGCAGGTAGGCTTGGTTCATATTCAGAATTGTCTTTACAGTGTCACAGCCACATTTTTTTCTGCAAATACTGTTTCTGTTGCAGAGTTCAGGTTACTGATTTTCCAATTTTGTTTACCAGTTTAATCCAAGAACTATTTCAGTGTTATAAGTTAATAAAAAAAGAGGTCCAGCTCCTTTAATAAGAGAGCAAGTGAAACCATAAAATGTTGGGGCATTGTATCAGGGAAATTAACAGCCTGAGTGTTTAGGATTGCCAAATCCAATGAAGAAAATAGAAACTGAAGCACCAAGCCACAGCATTTCTCAAGAACTCTCAGTGGTCCCTGTGCAAGAATTATTCAAATTCAATTTGTTGCCTTCTGCTTTCAATACATGCCACTAGGAGAAGTTTTAAATAACAGGCTTGAAGCAGGCGTTCAAACCAGACAGAGACGTAATACACACACATCAAAACAAAGAAGGAAAGATCAGTAGCCGTGTCACACTGCTCAACGGATGCAAAGAGGACACAATGGAAGGGAAAAATGTTCCTTCTGTTGTATCCGCGCTCAAAAGGGGCGAAAATTTGCATAATTGGAGCGGATGAAATGGACGCGGGGAGGACGCAGGGCGGATGCAAAGCGGATGCGGAATGGAAGCCCAGCGGATGCAGAACAGATGGTGCATTCGCAGGGCTTCGGGGGGGTCTCAGGAGAGCGGACGCAGAACGGAAAAAACGGATACAAAATGGATGCACAGCGGATGAAGCGTATGCACAGCGGAAGCCTAGCGTATGCACAGCGGAAGCGGAACAGGTGGGGGGGGGTGCATTGCGCAAGCCCCCGGATATAAAGGGAAGCAGCTCCCACGTGGCCAGCATTCCGAGGGAAGACCTGCTGCTGGACACTTTGAGTTCCTTGCCTGCCCTGCCTGCATGCCTGCCTCCAAGCCTGCCTCCAAGCCTGCCTCCCAGCCTCCTGGGCAGCCTCCTTGCCAGCCTGCCTTCCACCCTCCGTTCCAGCCTTGCTGGCAGCCTGCATTCCAGCCTCCCTGCCAGCCTTGCTGCCAGCCTGCCTTCCAGCCTCCTGGGCAGCCTCCTGGGCAGCCTCCTTGCCAGCCTGCCTTCCAGCCTCCCTGCCAGCCTCCCTGCCAGCCTGCCTTCCAGCCTCCCTGCCAGCATTGCTGCCAGCCTGCCTTCCAGCCTCCCTGCCAGCCAGTCTGCCTGCCAGCCTTGGTGCCTGCTTTCCTGCCAGCCTTCCTGCCAGCCTTGGTGCCTGCCAGCCTTCCTGCCAGCCTCCCTGCCAGCCAGCAACCCCACAACCATGGGGAAGAAGGGAAAGGCTCAGCAACCTGCCGCCATCCCTGGCAAGAGGGACAGGGCCACCCTCCCGCCCCATGTCCGTGACTCTGCTTCTGCTGGGGCTTCTGCTGCTTGGGCTCGCTCTTCTCTTGCTGGAGCTTCTGCGATGGCTGCTCCTGGCAGTGGTGCTTCTGCTGCACACTCTGCTGAAGCTGCTCCTGGTCCTGCTGGTCCTGCTGGTTCTGCTTGTGCTCCTGGTCTTGCTGGTCCTGCTGCTGGTGCTTACTCTGCTGCTGTTCATCCTGGTCTTGCTGCTGCTGCTGCTGCTGCTGCTGCTGCTGATTCTGATTCTGATTCTGATTCTGATTCTGATTCTGATTCTGATTCTGATTCTGATTCTGATTCTGATTCTGATTCTGATTCTGATTCTGATTCTGATCCTGCTGGTGATTCTGCTGCTGCTGCTGCTGATGATGATGATGATGATTATGATCCTGCTGGTGATGTTTCTGATGATGATGATTCTGCTGCTGCTGCTGCTGCTGTTGGTGTGGAGGAACAGCCCCTACAACCTCGAAGTCCCTCTGATGAGGGCCCATATGGCCCTGCCAGAGGGAGGAAGAGGCAGACGCGTCAACGGGAGAGGAGGCAGTACTTTATTGAGGAGGCGCACGAGGATGAGGTGCTGGAGTGGCTGAGAGAGAAGGACTATCTGTGGCGGAAGGGACACCGGCTGTACAGGGACACCAAAAGGAAGCAGGCTGCTTGGAGAGAGAAGGTGGAGAGTCTGGGCTACACTTCGGAGGTGCTACTCGGCTGGTGGAAACATATGCACACCTGGTACGGGAAGCTGCACCGCAAAAAATCTGGCCAGGCTGCAGTCAAGCTGACGGACAGAGAGAACTACATCATGGCCAGGTGCAGCTTCCTGGAGGGTGAGATCCGCCACCGAGCAGCACCAGGAGCCCATCTGTCTACCCTCACTCTCAGGCAGCCTGCTGCGACCCAGTCCTCTTCCAGCCGAGAGTCAGTCCCTGTCTCCAGGCAGGTTTTGGTGGAGCGTGCCATGGCGGAGAACCCCCAGGCAGGTGTTGAAAGCTTGGTGGAGAGCGAGGAGGACTCCCTGGTGCGGTGGGAGAAAGGAAACATCGAGTCCACCACTGCCGAAGTCCCATCCACCCACACCGCCGCCTCCACAGGAAGGCAAAGAGCCAGACCGCAGGAGGGGGAGAGCCACAAGGTCCTGGTGGAGATCAGGGACACCATCCGCACCAGCATAGGTCTCCTCTCTTAGCTAGTCCCCATCGACTCCTCCTGCTCCAACCGCAAGCCCTTCCTCAATTATTTAAACCAGACCCTGAAGGAGATGCCAGATCCCCAGTACCAGCTGGTGAAGGAGAGGATCTGCACGCTGATTAACAACCCTCCAGACCCAGAGGCACCTGCTACCACCCAGTCCAGGTCTGCTCCTCCACCCCAGGTGATGTCCCTCCCATACCAAGGCTTCCAACAGCCCCTCACCTACCAGGGCTACAGCTACCCGAGGTCCAGCAGCACAGGCAGCAGCCCTTCCCAGGCCAGGCACAGAGTCATCGGGCGGCACCATTGCCAGCTGTTCCACTGATGCCACCGATGCCACCCACGCCAATGATGCCACCGATGACATCGATGCCAGCCACGCCACTCCTCAGCTCGCTGCACAGCAGGCAGTCCCACGACACTACTCCTTCCTCCATCCCACAGCCAAGCCCAGCCTCAGTACATCTGTCCTCGGTACTGGGGCTGACACCCCATGGCATGGAGGAAGGACCTCTCAGCATCGCGGCGATGAGCCAGCTGTCCGACACCTTTCTGAACACACCATCCCCTGTTGTCCTCTCGGGGCCAGGCACTCCATCAGCACCTCAGACCAGCACTGCAGCAGCACCCACCTCCAGAGCACCTGCACCCTAAAAATTAGACTGGGCACACCCTCCGAGTGACCAAGCGGAGTACCAGAGACTGGCTGCCTGGATATTTTTGGACTTTATTTGGACACTTGACTTGGTTCATGTTTACTTTTCAGGTTGTTATTAATAAAGTTTATCTTTGTTTCACACACTTGCTTCATTATTTTTTTTCTAAAAAGTCTGGGTGGAAACTTTTAGAAATGGTTTAGCCTTTGCATGCTTGTGGGATGGGTAAGGATAGTGTGGGATGGGCAGGGATACCTTTGGGATGGGTTAAGATAGCTATGGGATGGGCAGGGATACCTTTGGGTTAAGATAGCTGTGGGATGGGCAGGGATACCTTTGGGATGGGTTAAGATAGCTGTGGGATGGGCAGGGATACCTTTGGGATGGGTTAAGATAGCTATGGGATGGGCAGGGATACCTTTGGGTTAAGATGCTGTGGGATGGGCAGGGATACCTTTGGGATGGGTTAAGATAGCTGTGGGATGGGCAGGGATGGCTTTGGGATGGGTTAAGATAGCTGTGGGATAGATAAATCTCCAGTGCAAGCATAGTGGGACTGTATGGTCCACCCTCCCAGCTGCCACCCCTATGGCCCTTAGCAATTACAATGTAAGCATTGATCCACACATGTCAACATAAACACAACTCTTTATTAAATGCCCTGTTCATTGTAGGCCCACCCACCATACATGGCCCAATCTCATCAGTGTGATGAGACAGGCTGAAGGAAGCATCCATTAATCATCTACCATCCTGTCTCGCCACTCCACCGCTCCAGCTGGGGAGTTGCACCAGTCTTTCAGAAGGTTGCGCTGCTTCTTCGCCTCACGTGAGGCTCTGTTGGGCCCTTGCACATCCTGAGTGTCGATCAGGTTTCGCCCTTGCCTCCATTCCCCAGGCTCCATGTCCCCATTGCCTTGCTGGAGGTCCACGAGCCTGTTCTGCGGGTGCGCATGAGATTGTGCAGGATGCAGCAAACTTCCACAATCCTCCTCATGCTCTGTGGGCGATGCTGCATGTTGGTGAGAAGTACCTGGAACCTGTCGGCCAGGATGCCAAAGGCATTCTCCACCACCCGCCTTGCCCTGGACAGCCTGTAGTTGAAGACCCTCTCTTCACGGGTGAGGTATATGGAGGTGTAGGGCTTCATGAGGTAGGTTGAGAGGGAGAAGGCGTCATCCCCCACGATGAAGTAGGGCACATCTTGCGTGTCGTTGGGCAGGGGGTCTGGATCTGGGAAGCCCACGATGAGGTTGCTTTCCAGCCCCTCCTTGAGGTGACTGGCATTGTATACCTGGGCATCGGAAGATAAGCCGTTGCCTGAAACATCGATGTGCATGAACTTGTAGTCAGCATCGACCATGGTGAAGAGGATGATGCTGAAGAAGCCCTTGTAGTTGAAATAAGTGGACCCCGAGTTGGATGGAACCTTGCAGGCCACGTGCTTGCCATCGATGGCTCCAATGGTGTGGGGTAAGTTCCACTTCTGATACCACTGCTCTGCAACTTTCTTCCATCCTTCTTCAGTGGTGGGGCACTGGAGGAGCTCCTCCTTGTATTCTTCGAGGATGGCCCACACCACTTCTCTGACAACAAAGCTGATGGTGCTGGGTGGCACCCTCCAGCCGTACTGCATGCTCCTGTAGGGGGTCCCTGAGGCCAGGTGGTGCAGAGTCAATGCCACCCTGAGCCCAGGTTCCAGGCTGGGCGGGAAGTTGGTTTTTGTCTTGCTCAACCTGGGTGTCAGGCGCTGCAGAAGTTCGTCAAACATGGCTGGAGGCATATTCATGAAGTTCTGGGACGCACGAGTGTCTTCGCTCCTGAGCTCCACCATCAGCTTGTCGTAAAGTTGGTACTGTGCTCTTCTGGCTAACCATCTTTGGACCCAGACTTTTTTTGGGTGCCTCCTTTTCTTGCCGTAGTAGAGTTCACAGAGACTGTTGATGGTTTCGCAGTGATGCAGAAGGATGTTGGCTGCCAAAAGGATTTTGTCGCAATCCATGGTGGAGATGACTGTATGCTGTGGAAGAGGAAGAGGCAGATGAAGGCTGCAGAGGTCTGCACCGCTGGGCTGCTGGTCTGAAAGTGCGAAGCAGGTGAGTTGCTCCCCCTTTTTATAGGCAGTATAGGTGTCCCTTTGCATCCTCTAGGCATCCTCTAGGCATCCTCTAGGCATCCTTAATATCCGAGATAGGTCCCCTCTGCGAACGTTTTTTCTGCTTTAAACGCTTTGTTTCCGTTCTGCATCTGTTCCACGTCCGTTCTGCTTCCTCCCTGCATCCGAGCGGATGCGAGTTGAGCGGATGCACAGCGGATGCCTAGCGGATATAGCGGATGCGTAATGGATGCATAACGGATGCATAGCGGATGCGTAGCAGATGCAGAATGGACGAACTGGATACATTTTCCGCGCAAAAGTTTTAGGCAGCCTAAAACTTTTGGAGCAGATGAAACGTCAATAAACGGATGCTGGACAGATTGAGAGGAAGCCAAACGGAGGCAGTGAGTACATCGCATTTTAGAACGGATGGCAAGATTTTTTTTCCATTTTGCTTCCTCTTTGCATCTGTTTTTGCAGTGTGACAGGGCCATTACCACAGGGGAGTGAGGAAGAAAGGGTGAAATGTATTTGTGTGCAATGTTTAGATGCTAAGATTGAAAGGAAATATAGTTTTGCATTTCCTCATACACAAAAAATCTCATTTGATGTGAATGAGATTGGAGGTATACATTTACAAAATTAATCATTAGTTGTTAGTATTTTACAATTCAGTTGTGCTCCAAGTGATCCTTTGCTCCACTTGTTATACTTTTTAGTGTAAGGATGACAATTTCCATGAGAACCATGTGCTAGGCACACTTTCATTTTTTATTTAAAGTGATCTTCCCCTTGTGAGTTATCTCGGTATTTTGGAACAAAAATTACCAAAGTTGTTTATGATGAAGGATACTAAGTTGGGGAAGACTGGCTGAACTACTGAACTAGATGGATTTTGGTCTGATTCAGTTCTCTGAAGAAATGAAAGAGCTTTTTGGATGAGAAACAAAATATTTTCAAAGGGGAAAAAACCCCCAAGAAAGTCCATTTGCTTTTTGGAAAAAAGCACTTCTGGGACATTTATATATTAATGAATATATAATGAAATGAATATTTCATTTTCTTTACTTCAATTACAAATAAAGTAAAATGAAACCATTTTGTAAAATCTTGAAATATTTTGTGAGAGGTCATGAAAATAGATATTAGCAAATATACATAACATATGGACATTTCAAATTTTACATAAGAAAAGCAAGGGCTAATCTTTTATCTGAATACTATCTGGCAAAAAAATTTTGTTAGTCTTCTGTCAAAAATTAAGTAAAACATCACAGGATTATAAGTAAATATTCTTTATTTTAAGACAATATTGATTGTACCTTTAGCATATCTTTTTATACATCCTTAAAATGTATTTATAGAGATTTGCAAAACCTTTGCAAAAGCTATAGAGCAACTGTAATGCAATATAAATGAAATATGCATCATATTGGAGAAAAACCATTGAGACAGACAGACAGACACTCAGACAGACAGATATTCTAGACTCAGTGCATGGATACTTCTAAAAGTCTACTTTAAGAGATACAATATCTTTTCATGGAAATGCCCACATAGAAAACTGCATATATACAAAAGCAATGAAATCAAAACTAATATGATAAATTGCCTAGAATACTCATTCTCAAATAAATATTTTCTCAGGAAAGTGAAATTATGCAAAGGAATACAATAGTTGCATTGAATGTAACAGTTTACATTATTTTAAAAAGGCTTGTGTTTTGGAAAATACTGTACCAAAGAAAAGTTATTTTGAACTCACTGTTCCTATCCTGTGCAAAATATTTTATGACTTCAATATATCATGCAAGGTCTGATGACTCTTTTTTGCTTGTTATTTTATATATGTCAAAACTGTGAGAATAATCTGCAAAGTAAAGATAGACATGACAGGATGATTTCACATACAAGTATATGTTACCCAGTGTCAAATATAAATGAAAATACATGTTCTGCAGGCTTGGTGGCAGAAGAAATATTTAACATTTATGTCAGGTTTTCCTAACCTTTTACCTTCCAGAAGAGCTAGATTACAACTTTAGATCATCGAGGGAACAGTATTAGAGATTGCTAGAATGCTGACACATGCTATTGCAAATACCTTGAGTCAAAGAGCAGCAAAGCTTTTAGCTAAGAGGAGTAAAAAAAAGTAAATACTATTTCTTACTGTAAACATAATCAACCCCTTTAACCTAAAGATTGGAGCTGGGAGTTTTATTACAACAGATCCAGAAAATCAATTGTGGTGAACTGTATAATTTTTTTATTTTTATTATTTTAATTTCTGCAGTTGTTAAAGAGTGCCCAACTCCATAAAGGCTCTAATAGGTAATTAAAGCATACTTGAAAGCATAATAAAACAAATATTTTGTACAAGACAACAACATTAAAAAACAGGACAGAGGCTTGACAGATACCCTAACACCAGATCTTAAGGGACTTCTGGAATCCTTGGAGAATGGGTGCCATACTACTAATCTTGGGTAAAGGGGATATTGTCCAGAGGGAAGGGTCTATGACAGAGAAGCCATGCTTCTTTACTCCCAGAAGATGACATTTAATTGAAGGACCTGAAATACACCCACTCTGCCTGACATAATGGGCAAACAGAAGCCACAGGAAATAGCAGGTCCCGTAAATAACCTAGCCCAATGCCATGAAGGGCTTTACAGGTGACAATCAGCATCTTGAATGCACACAGCATTTGATTGATGCTCAATGTAGAACGTATAACAGTGATGACATATTGGAACAATGATAGCTGTAGCTTCTAGATAGTCTTCAAGGTCAGCCTCATGTAGAGTATATTCCAATAGTCAAATAGTAAGATGATCTTAGTATGAATGAGTGCCTAAAGGGGCCTGCTGGCCAAGGAAAAGGATGCAATGGAGCATCAGCTAAATCTGTGCAAAGATCCTCCTGGCTACAACTGTCATCTGATGCAAATCCAGAAGCCCATCCCACTTCCCAAGTTGCACAAGAGTTTTGAAAGAGGAAGTGCAAACTCAATGGTGAAAACATCCCTGATCTGGAGGCCCAAACAGCTATAGCCACTCAGCCTTGTCAAGATTGAGCTAAAGTCTGTTCCTTCCCATCCAACCCTGAATAGTCTCCAGATACTGGGGTCAATACATAGACAGTTTCACCTGCATAGCTGGAAATTAAGATATATAGTTGGATATCATCAGCATATTGAACCCGGATTCATTCAGCAATTTCGTAGATGTTATACAGGAGGGTAAAATTGTTGAATTCTGAGGCACCTTAGAAGTGATGGACTCAATTGTGAAATGGGTGGAATATCTGTAGGATAAGGTTGGGGATAGAGTTTTTTTGGGGGGAAATGGTATTTCTATGGTCATTAAGAATCAATTCTGAATTGATAGCATGTAATCTGATATTGATTCCTTTGATATGTGGTGACAGTTTAATTTGAGATATTTTCAGTTGATATAAAAGGGATTAGAATCAAAACTGTATTTTCGATTTCATGCACAGATTAAGAAACACATGAGAGACTGAAAAATATATAAATTTCACTTTAACTTTAAGGCACTTCTTAAAAGGAATTTCATTCAAATTTCATTTTAATGAGATATTTTAATCTTAAGTGGGACATTTTTCTAATAAACATTGAACTATCAAACTTTAGATTTGCTTCATTTCCTTTGTCAGGATAACCAGTTGAAAAAAGGTGCTTTTTAAAATGTATTTTTTAATATTCAGTGAAGCAAATGTTTAACAGCTATAATTTGAAATACGGAAAAATAAATGAAAGGCATATTTAGGATTTATAGAGTTGAAAATTAAGGACCTCTTGGAAAATGTAATTGTGATGAATAGAAAGTATGCTCCTAATGCAGGCATTTTTCATTATCGATACTTAAAATAATATTAACTTTAAGACCCTGACTACAATCTGGAATTATATACATGTTAAGGATTTAGATGAACCATCTGAAAAAATAATATGGATGAACATTATATTTTTATGATTAGTTAGAACTAACTGTGACGAGTTAACTTGCAAATTTCTTGATCACAAAATAATGGAACTACACAAAACTGTGGAAACTTAATGTATAGATGTTTTCCATTCCACAGTTCTGCAAAGGAGTAGTTTTACAGATGGGGTGCTGATACTTGCATATTTTATCATTCATGGAGAAACCATATATCAAAAAGCTAGACTGAAAAGGAATGGCTACTCTATTGAAAATGGGTGCGTGTTGCTAATTTATCTTACCTTTAATTTGCAGAGTTTTATCAAATCACTTCTTTTTTCTCCTTCTCCTGCCTAAAGTGTCTCCATTTTAAAAATTCTGTCTGTGACTAAGGAACAAAACAGTTACAGTTTGGCAAGACAAAATACAAAGGAACATAAAGGGAAGGGTTTTCTTTTTTAAAAAAGCTATCATCTACTGTGTGTCATCTGATTGCAACAGATAGACCTTCATCTGTTTAAGTACACATGCACTCATTACTATATCTAGAATAACATTCTTTATGGAAATCAAATCCTTTGCAGTTCCTTCTTCTCAGTCTTTTTGTCCTCTTGCTACTATTGTCCTTCTGGAAGGCAAGGGGCACCATGAGCCAGGTCCCTGGGTGATGGAAGTTTTAAGATAACTGGTACTTGGTATGGCATCATCTTTCTGGCAGGAGTGGGTTCTGTCAAGGCACAGTAGTTAGAATGCAGTACTGCAGGCTACTTCTGTTGCCTTCTGGCTGCCTGCCAACCTTCCAAGGTGGATAAAATGAGGACCCAGATTGTTGGGGGCAATAGGCTGACTCGGTAAACTGCTTAGAGAGGGCTGTAAAGCACTGTGAAGTCTAAATGCTATTGCTATGCTATTTTGCAGAGGTGCCTTTGCATAGGACCAACTTTGTCTTGCAGTGATGTTCTTAAAAACATAAGAAGGACCCTGCTGGACCAGGGCATCCACAGGAGGCTGTGAGGCGGGGGGAGGGGACTGTTAAAAAAATAAGTCACAGCAGTCCTGTGCATTATAAAAAGGGATGCAGTTTTGATCCCTTTGATGGAATTTATGGCCATTTCTTTTACCTTGCTGCCAGGGATGCCCAGGAAAATGCTTAGGTTTATACCTGAAACAGCTGTTCATGCTTGTTATGCAGTGCAAATTCATAAAAAACAAGGTGTTGATCATGGAAAATCATGGAGGATACACATAATCATTTGAGCATTCACATAGTATAAGTACTGCAATATAGCAAGTGCAAAATTTAATTGAATGTTGCTGTGGTGGTGGTGGCAGAAGATCAAAACTTCTGCAAACTTCAATAACTCTAGCATTCATTTTTGAGAAGAAAATGGCCTCTTGATATCTTTATTGTCAGCAGACCTAATTAAAAAGGGCACAGCATGCATTATGGAACCATCTGTGTCTATTTTGTTTGGCATATTTCTGATCCAGAAAGTATGTCTGAGAAGATGTCCAGTCATTCTCTCCTTCCAGTTTGTACTTTCTTTTTAATGTGAACAAATGCGTTAGAAATGCTAGGATATAAACTGGCTACATTCTGTAACAGCTACCATGCAACACATTTGAAAAGGGGTGCACACTTTTCCAGACTGCATTTGAAACATGATTGATTGATTGAACGCACTACATTTAGGGTGTCATGTGTCAAGTGAAGTCCATGGGTACTGTGTTACCGAATTCTGAAGTTCATGCAAGACTATAATTATTTTCAAGAGGACAAATGGTTATATGTGAAACAATCTTGATGCTCAGAGCAACTCCAAGCCATATCAATGTTACCAGAAAGCAACATAAAGTTTTACAGTGTGGAAGTGTATTTGTGGGTAAAATATTAAAGAGTAATCACATGACTCATAAAATATGCTTTTATATCTTCTGAGTTACTTCTCTAGTCCTTCAGTCCAATTTTTATTTTCAGTGCATATTTCCTAATATTTCATGAATGAAACATTAAGCAGACATAACTGTAGTCAGAATAAATCAAATAAGTGCAATGTTTGAGACACAAAGCTGAAAATCTAGAGTAATAGACAACAGAACTTTTGACAAGCCAACCGTGTTTAAAGCCAATTTCTTTTAGTCTTGCATTCCAGTGTAACAAGGGTGTACTCAAAAGATATGAAAGAAAGGTTGTTTTACTTATATTTGGTCAATGTTACATAGTAATGCCTAAAATGCTGCATTTCTCCATAAGGTTATCAATATATACATTTCCTTTCCTACTATGCTGCTGTCCTTTTTTTTAGTTTTTGTCCTGCATAGATATAATAGATATTGACTCCTTTCTGCAGGGAAACCACCAATGCTCAATACAACGAGAGGATCTCATTGGATGGTTTTTCATGGATGCTGATACTGATTGGCTCTGAGAGAGAATAACTGGCCCAAGGCCACACAAATGGCTTTCGTGTTTAGAGGGAGATGAAAATCTGAGTATCATTCCTCCTAGTCCAGCACTTTAATCTCTGAATCATGTTGGCTCTCACTCTCTAACTGTGTCATTTGGTAATTTGTAGCCACAACTCATATTCTCCACCTTATGTGTTGTATCTGTACATTTGATTTTCTTATTGCACCTACTTTCAAGTTTCTTTCTTCTTTTTGTTTTTATTTTTTTTTAGTTTTTCCCCCTGATTTTTTACTTCCTTCAGAAAATGGAATTAAAATATGTTCAGCCATTCCCCCCCCCAACTACTCACACACCTGTTGTAATGAGCCTTTGAACAGCCTAGAAATGGAGAGAGAGAGGAGAGAGCGAGAGCTCAAATAATTGTTATTTTAGATTGCAACATCTCCTAGTGTTCTGAATCTTTCAAAGAAATAAGCGGTTATTGTAATATATATTTTGCATCACTTCATATCAATGAAAAGGAACAGTTTTAACTGACAGCATGCAATTTCTGGTGATCAAGTATTGATAGAGTATTATGCATTGTGATTGATTAGCTGGATTGAGAAATGGCACCAAGTTCATAAACAACCAGGGAGCTGCTTTGGTGTTTTTAGGTCAGTAATCTACGAATGTGGTTGTGGTGGTGATTAAATGAGAACAGCTGTGTAAAGTTTCTGGGAGAAATGGGATATAAAGAAAAAAAAGATCAAGTATAAGCTATTGTATTGCTACCTTATGTTTTTTTTAAAATAAACATTGATTTCAGTCAGAGAAATCTGAGAATCTTTTCCTGTTGTAATTCTTCCCCATAAAGGTGTTATCACCTCAAAAGGAAAGACTCCTACTGTTGAGATTGATCAGTTTTGTGACCGATATTGAGGTTACAGTGCAGAAAATGTCCTACAATATTTGCACCATAGACCCAATCCTGGTCCCCCAGGAGTGCTCTTAAATATTTTGAAATCAGTTTAATTATTTAAACCGAATGAATGAACTTTGCCATGTAAATGTATTTCTGTGTGAATTGGCCTTCTCAGGTGCTACTAACTTACAGTAGTGCTGCATTTCACAGATTTCAGTAGGAAAAGATGCATTACAATTAAGGTTACCTTATTAGAAGTTCTAGGCATTGATCAAAAGAGAAGAATTTAATAAGTGAGTTTGTAATCTTCTGTTTTCTTTGCCAAAACATTTCCAGGATATTTGGTATGTAGATGAGAACTTGAACTGGTGGCCGCTGGATACTATCATATTTAGAATCATTTTAAGAATATAATATGCAATCACAATTTGCATCATGACTTTTCAGTTAGAAGACATATAAAAGGGAACTCATTACATTGGTTAAGAAGTCCACAATTGAGGGAGGGAAGAAGAGAAAGAGAAAAAGAACTATCTTACAAGATCTTGGGAATAAACTAATTTCCAAATGATATAAAAAATAAAAAATAAAAGGCAATTCCAGATGAGCATAATTAAAGTATTTTCCTTTTTACAACTGGAGTTTTGGAGTGAGCGATATTTTATTTATTTTAAACACCTATTTCATGCACTTTGGAGCAAAAAAATATTGACGTTGGGAAGTAATACTTTTGCTGCCAAGTACTAGCTGTGTAATCAGGATATACTGAATGGTACACAATGGAGTGGCCTGTGTATGTATACAACCAATGGACAATATACATATACATATACATATAATCCTTGAATTAAGAGAAAATGTGATAGTTCAGAGTTGAATATTCTGTTTGTTTGTTTGTTTCTTTCTTTCTTTGGTTAGTAACTTGTAAATGGGGCTTCATAAAGAAACAAAACACGTGACTACAAATAAACATTTGGAGCATTAAAGAGCCAAGAGAGCAGGATAAGGACCCTGACATTTTCCAGATGTTGCTAAACAACATAGTGAACTTAGCCAATGAGAAGAAAAGGTAGAAGATCCAGGTCAATGACATCTGGAGTTATACAGGTTTTCCCTCCTTATTCTAGGGCAGTGTTTCTCAACATGGCCATTTTAAGATGCATGGACTTCAATTCCAAGAATTCTGGGAGTTAAAGCCCACAATTTTAAATTCGCCATGGTTGAGAAACTTTGTTCTAGAACAGGGCTGTCAAACTTGTAGCCCATGGGCCAGATGCGTCACACACTGGCCATTGCCATGGCCAGTTTAGCAAAAAGTCTTGATACGTCATGTGATATTACCATGATGCCCACAAGTTTAACACCTAGAGGGGAAAAATAAACACACTTTGTTCTATTAGTACCACTCTCCTAAATTGTAAGGATGGTTTCACTTGGGAATAAGTTTTCCTGAACTAATTTGGCATTATTTTGAAATCACTACTGCTATGAAACACTAGGATGAAGTGACTTTAGCTCGTTGGCAGGCTAAATCTGTCTTCTGATGATATCTGTCTTAAAATTTTATACAGAAAAATATACTGAATTTCTCCATAAAAGTGTTCCAGAAGTTTTGTCTTTAAATAATCAATAGCATAATATTTACACATTTCTTTTTTCTTTCATCCATTACTCTCTTTGCAAGTGTTAAGAGAACGACATACTTGGCCAACAATGCTAATTGTTGTTTTTCATGCTAATTAAGTCTATGAATTTTAATTTTCACCAGGATTCTGAAAAATCCTGAAAATTAGTTCTACACTGATTATTTGGTAACTGACTTGTTATGATTTGTGTAAGGAAAAGGGGATAGAATATAAAACAGCATCCCTCCCCTGTAATGCTGTTTCAAAAATGTCTTTCATTTTAATGTTCTTGTTTATTCCTTCCTTTGTGTTAGGGGCTTCTTCTATCTGGTGGATGGGGGTGGCAACAGGGAGACACACGATAAGCAAAGGAAGGGAAATATATCAGAGTGTTCACAGAGATAGGAGACACCTGAAGATTATAAGAAGAGAAAAAAAAAGTAACTTTCTCTCAAAATATTTGAATATGAGCTCAGTTATAATGATTAGCAGCAGAGCTTTTCAAAAGATTCTGCTGATTTGATTTTTCTGGCAGAAAAGAATGATTTGGGGTTATGAAGTCAGTAATATGTTCCAAAAATATCCCGATTATAAGGAGTTTTTGTCTCCCCATCCCCCACTCCAGTTTCCTTCAGTGCTATTATTTCATCATTTCCAGATGCTTTGGCATGATTTCTGCCTCCCTTTTTTTTGAGTCAAAAGGGCATGTCCAGCCAATCAGGGAATGCGTAGCTAAGGGGAGAGCATGATAATTCAATGCAGCCAATCAAATTAGGTGAGCTGATGATATCATTGAGAGCAATCATTGAAGAAAGCAATATAAAGATTTTATTAGCAACTATTGCATAATCGGTTGCTCCATTGACGAGCCCTTCATCACAAGTTCAAAGGTGAGACCTGCCAAGGGTGGGTTCCTGCAGGCAGATGCTTAATTTGCAAATTGGCAAAGTATCACGAAAGGTTATTGTAAATTTTTTTGCTATCTGCATATGTTCCTATATTCAGAGCTTGCCGTCTCCTAAACATGACTTCAAAATGTTGTATTTTTCAATATATTTAATTTTCAGTGAGAAGGAGTTCAATCAGAATGACTTCCTTCCACCCACCCATCTATTCAAAAGCTCCAATATGCGTATTTAAAAATCTACATAATGTACAACCCCTTTTTTTTTTAAATGATGCTGAAACAGCTTGCTCAGCAGATATGTAGGGAAGCCAGGCTGTAGTTTATACATTTAATTAAAATTAAATGAATGTCCTGACGTATACAGTATAATATTAGTTTTTTGTGTTATTTTAAGACTGGGTAAAAAAAAAATAATCTGCAGAAGGAATTAGAGAGATGTTGAAGTCACCAGATTTATTATTTTTAGAAGATTAGAATGTTAGAAGACTATATTGTTTATTTTAGGAGATAATGTTGATTGTATCATTCTCAGGGAATTATCTGTGTGCCACATCTGTTGTGCTGGTAATATTTTCCTGTCTGATGCAGAAGATGATGTTGCACTGCAGAATTCACACTGTAAGGTCAGACTAGCTGTCCCCAAAGAAGCTTCTTGGATAAGAAGCAAAATGTTTTTTTAAAAAACCTAGAAAGTCCAGTTGCCTCTTGAAAAAGCACCTTTGGGACATGACCTAGTAAGAATGGACAGTAAGAATGATTGAGAATCTGCACAGACATCAGGCTAGCTGAAACCCAAATGTCTTCTCAGATCTGATAACTACAAAACAGTGTTGCAGTTCTTTTTTGACTGATTCATTTTCTCCCTCTTATTTGTTTTCAAAGTATCAAATATTACTTTGCTTTACTATTATGACTTGAGGTAATGAAAATACTTGGGTGATATTAGCCAAGGCAAATTCAAGTTGTCAACCTAGTATGTTCCAGTTGTGTGGAGATTGCAGCTCTTAGGCTTCTATCCAGTCCAGTCAAAGAGACATAACAAAATCTACCTTTTCATCTCCTCATCATCATCTAGACTGTGAGATTGGGTCCCTTATCAGCTGAAATGAAAACAGTTCTATAATGGCCACAAACAAACATACAAGGTTTAGGACAAGAGTTAAAATAGCTCCAGATTTGGGGAATCTTTGGGCAAATCAGGGGTGTCTTCAGGGTATGGCAAAAAGATACAAGACAGCACCCAAAATGGTGCAATAGAAGTTCCACCTGTTCTCAAGTGGTCTTCCTCATTCGGTCTCAGGCTCGGCTAAGTTTCTTGAGAATAGAAGCAGTGCTCTGAGCAACTCAGCAATGAAACCTAACCTAGGTTAGTTATGAGATTTAACTAGAGTTTAAATAAATGCCAAAAGACCAAGAAAGAATAATCTTAGAGTGCTGCAGTAGGAAAAAAATAATTAAAAGGATAATCAGGGTTTGATATCAACTGCTGAAAAAAGTTTTGGGCATAGCCCTCAGCTTGTTGGATTGGACCAAACAGTACATGACATTAAAGGATCTAAGGTGTACATTTTAAAATACAGTTGTCATCATATTGGGAAGAGTACAGTATGCTTATCTCTGGTAGCATTCCTGTTGCTATTAACCAGTCATTATTCCTCCAAGTAAAGCCCATGTCAAACTGCACCAATGGATGGAAAGAGGATGTAAAACGGAGAGAAACACTTGCCATCCGTTGGTTAATGCGATTCATCCGTTCAGTACTCACTGCCTCCGTTTTTCATCCTCTCTATCCGTCCAGCATCCGTTGACTGAGGTTCCATCCGCTCAAAATGTTTTGAGCTGCTTAAAACTTTTTGAGCGGAAAATGTATCCAACGTGTCCGTTCTGCATCTGCAACGCATACAAGGAACATCCGTTCTACATCTGTCATCATCCGTTACGTGTCCGCTATATCCGCTAGGCATCCGCTGCGCATCCGTGCAACTCAAATCCGATCCAACGGAAAACGGTCACAGGGAGGAAGCGAAACGGACGCGGAACGGACGCGCAGCGTTAATAGCACGGACGGAGAAAGGATGAAAGCAGATGCAGCTCACATACAAAGCATTTAAAACAGAAAAAACGTTCGCAGAGGGGACCTATCTCAGATATTTAGGATGTCTGCAGGTTGCCTAGAGGATGCAAAAGGACACCTAGTGGAAAACCAATATTGCCTATAAAAAGGGGGAGGAACTCACCTGGATCTCACTTTCAGTCCAGCAGCCCTGCTGTGCAGACCTCTGCAGCCTTCATCTGGCTCTTGTTCTTCCACAGCATCCATTGATGTCCACCATGGATTGTAACACAGTCCTTTTGGTTGCCACCATCGTTCTGCAACAGTGCGAAGCCATCTACAGGCTGTTTCAACTGTTCTACGGGAAGAAAAGGAGGCGGCCAAGAAGTGTCTGGGTCCAAGATGGATCAGGAGAAGAGCAGAGTACGGACTGTACAACAAGCTGATGGTGGAGCTGAGGAACGAAGACCCTCTTGCATTCCAGAACTTCATGAGGATGCCACCAGCCATGTTTGATGAAGTTGTGGAGTGGCTGAGAACCAGGTTGACCAAGGCAAACACCAACTTCCAGCTCAGCCTGGACCCTGGGCTCAAGGTGGCACTCACTCTGCACCACCTGGCCTCAGGGACCACCGACAGGAGCATGCAGTACAGCTGGAGGGTGCCACACAACACCATCAGCATTGTGGTCAGAGAAGTAGTGCAGGCCATCATCGAAGAATACCTGGAGGAGCTCCTCCAGTGCCCCTCCACTGAAGAAGGCTGGAAGAAAGTTGCAGAGCAGTGGTATCAGAAGTGGAACTTCCCCCACACCGTTGGAGCCATAGATTGGGAAGTACGTGGCCTGCAAAGCTCCAGCCAACTCAGGGTCCACTTATTTCAACTCCAAGGGCTTCTTCAGCATCATCCTCTTCGCCATGGTTGATGCTGACTACAAGTTCATGTACATCGATGCTTCAGGCAACGGGTCAGCTTCAGATGCCCAGGTATACAATGCCAGTCACCTCAAGAAGGGGCTGGAACGCAACCTCATCATGGGCTTCCCAGATCCAGACCCCCTGCCCAACGACATGCAAGATGTGCCCTACTTCATCGTGGGGGATGAGGCCTTCTCCCTCAGAACCTACCTCATGAAGCCCTACACTTCCAGACTCCTCACCCGTGAAGAGAGGATCTTCAACTACAGGCTGTCTAGGGCAAGGCGGGTGGTGGAGAACGCCTTTGGCATCCTGGCCAACAGGTTCCAGGTACTTCTCACCACTATGCAGCATCGCCCAGAGACCGTGAGGAGGATCGTGGAAACTTGCTGCATCCTGCACAATCTCATGCGCACCCGCTACCCAGTGTTGCAGAACAGGCTCGTGGACCTCCAACAAGGCAATGGGGACATGGAGCCTGGGGAATGGAAGCAAGGGCGAAACCTGATAGACAATGAGGATGTGCAAAGCCCCAACAGAGCTTCATGTGAAGGGAAGAAGCAGCACAACCTCCTGAGACACTGGTGCAACTCCCCAGCTGGAGCAGTGGAGTGGCAAGACAGGATGATAGATGATTAATGGATGCTTCCTTCAGCCTGTCTCATCACAATGATGAGATTGGGCCATGTATGTTGGGTGGGCCTACAATGAACAGGGCATTTAAAAAAGAGTTGTGTTTATGTTGACATGTGTGGATGATTGATTACATTATTATTGATTATAAAGGGCCATAGGTGTGGCACCTGGGAGGGTGGACCATACAGTCCCACTATGCTTGCACTGGAGGTTTATCTATCCCACAGCTATTACCCATCCCACAGGTATCCCTGCCCATCCCACTGCTATCCTTACCCATCCCACAAGCATTCAAAGGCTTAAACCATTTCTAAAAGTTTCCACCAAGACTTTATTGACAAAAATAAATGAAGCAAGTGTGTGAAGCAAAGATAATCTTTATTAATAACAAGCTGAAAAAGAAAAATGACCCAAGTCAAGTGTCCAAAGCAAAAATAAAGTCAGCAGGTAGCCACCCAGTCTCTGGCACTCTTATTGGTCACTCGGAGGTGTGCCCAGTCTCAGGGGTGAAGGGTCCAGGTGCTGTGGAGGTGGCTGCTGCTGGAGTGCTGGTCTGAAGTGCCACTGGGGTGCCTGGCCCCAAGAGGACAACAAGGGATGGTGTGTTGAGGAAGCTCTCAGACAGCTGGTTCAGCCCCGTGATGTTGAGAGCCCCTTCCTCCATGACATGAGGTGTCGGCCCCAATACTGATGACAGATGTACTGAGACCGGGCTTGGCTGTGGGGTGAAGGAAGGAGCAGCGTAGTGGGGCTGTCTGGTCTGCAGCTGAGCGAGGTGAGGCGTGGGTGGCATCTGTGGCCTTGGTGGCATCTGTGGCGTCGGTGGCATCTGTGGCGTCTGTGGCATCAGTGGCATTGGTGGCATTGGTGGCGTGCGATGAACCTCTGCCTGGACTGGGAAGGGCTGCCTGTGCTGCTGGACCTCCTGGTAGCCGTAGCCTTGGTAGGGGAGGGCCTGTGGAAAGCCTTGGAAGGGCAGTGACATCACCTGGGGTGGAGGAGCAGTCCTGGACTGGATGGGAGCAGGTTCATCTTGGTCTGGAGGGTTGTGAAGAAGATCGGTGATCCTGTCCTCCACCACCTGGTACTGGGGTTCCAACATGTTCATGAGGGTCTGGTTGATGTAGGTGAGGAAGGGCTTGTGGTTGGAGGATGGGGCATCGGTGTGTACCAGCTGAGAGAGGAGATCTACGCTGCTCCTGATGGTGTCTCTTATCTCCAGCAGGACAGTGTGGCTCTGCCCCTCCGGTCTGCCTCTCTGCCTTTCTGTGGACGTGGAGCTGGGGGTGGATGCGGGTTGGGCTGTGGTGGAAATGCCATCTCCTTTCTCCCTCTGCATCAGGGGTCCTCCACGTGCTCTGCCAGAGTTAGTACAGCTAGCGGGGGGGTCTCCATCGTGGCACGCTCCACGATACCTGCCTGGACACAGGAGCTGACTCTTGGCCAGAAGAGGACTGGCTCTCAGCAGGCTGCCTGAGAGAGAGGGTTGTGAGAGGGGCTGCTCCTCGGTGGCGGATCTCACCCTCCAAGAAGCTGCACTTGGCCATCATGTAGGTCTCCCGGTCCGTCAGCTTGACCGCGGCCTGGCCAGATTTCTTGAGGTGCAGCTTCCCGTACCAGGGGTGCATGTGCTTTCACCAGCCGAGGAGGACTTCTGAAGTGTAGCCCAGGCTCTCTGCCTTCTCTCTCCAAGCAGTCTGTTTCCTCTTGGTATCTCGATAGAGCCTGTGTCCCTTCTGCCAAAGATATTCATTCTCCCTCAGCCACTCCAGCACCTCCTCCTCATGTTCCTCTTCTATGGTGTATTGCCTCCTCTCCCATTCACGCATCTGCCTCTTCCTCCCTTTGGCAGGGCCATATGGGCCCTCATTAGAAGGGCTTCGAGGTTGTAGGGGCTGCTCCTCCACACCACCACCACCACCAGCAGCAGCAACAACAGTAGCAGCAAAAGCAGGACCAGCAGGACCAGCAGCACCAGCAGCACCAGGAGCAGGACCAGGAGCACCAGCAGGACCAGTAGGGCCAGGAGCACCATTAGGACCAGGAGAACGAGCAGGACCAGGAGCATGAGCAGGACCAGCAGGACCAGGAGCAGTGCCAGCAGAGTAAGGACCAGCAGAAGCACCAGCACCAGGAGCAGTGCCAGCAGAGTAAGCACCAGCAGAAGCACCAGCACTAGGAGCAGTGCCAGCAGAGTAAGCACCAGCAGAAGCACCAGCACCAGGAGCAGTGCCAGCAGAGTAATCACCAGCAGAAGCACCACCACCAGAAGCAGCATCAGTAGAAACACCACCACCAGAAGCAGCATCAGCAGAAGCACCACCTCCAGAAGCAGCATCAGCAGAAGCCCCAGCACCAGAAGATCGAGCCCAGGCAGCAGAAGCCCCAGCAGAAGCAGAGTCAGGGCCAGGGGGTGGGAGGGTGGCCCTGTCCCTCTTGCCAGGGCCGGCAGCAGATGGCAGAGGCTTCCGTTTCTTCCCCATGGTTGTTGGGTTGCTGGCTGGCTGGCTGGCTGGCTGGCTGGCTGGCAAGCTTTGTCTGGAAGCAGGTCTTTCCTCTGAATGGTGACCTGCTTGCGAGCTGCTTCCCTTTATATCCGCGGGGCTGACGCAATGCATCCTCCCCGCATGCGCAGTGAACGCTAGGCATCCGCTAGGCTTCCGCTCTGCTTCTGCTTCATCCGCTCTGCATCCGCTCTTTCCGTTCTGCGTCCGCTTTGCTGTGCTCCCTCGGAAGCCTTGTGGATGTGCCATCCGCTCCCATCCGCTTCCATCTGCTAGGCTTCCATGGAGCATCTGCTTTCCATCCGCCCTACGTCCTCCCCCCGTCCATTCCTTTCCGTGTTGTCCACTCTGGTTATGCAAATTCGGGGCACTTTTGAGAGCGGATAACAACGGATGGAACATTTTGCTTGTCTGCTGTGTCCTTTTTACAAACGTTTTGCATCCGTCGGCCAGTGTGACAGGGCCTTAAATAATAATGTATTAAATTTGTGTACTCCCCTGCCCCCAACAACTCTGGGTAGTTCACAACAATCAAATAGGAAAATAACAACCAAATTAAAAAAGATAAGGATAAAAAAGTTGACCAGCACTCTGAACAATAAACAAATAATCTTCCTGATTATATAAATGTTTACTCTGTTCTCTCTTGCACAGCGCTAATGCTGTTTCCATATGAAACATACATCTAATATGTGAATAGCGTTTGCAGTTAAAGATAGTTTCAGACTGTACCTGTGTCACAGATATATGATTAAGTGAAGGTGATATAGATTGAACCAGGCAGAATGCATGGATATATAGATGCGTATGGTGGAGTTTTTTTTTTAACTTTGTTCTATGTCAGCCTGGGAGGCATAGAAAATAGGTCTCCTATGCTCCAGCGCCAACATATTCCTGTAGTAAGGATTCCTGATTGTCAAATTATATGAGTAACACTGACCAAGCCAGCAGTGGGATTCAAATTTTTTACTACTGGTTCTGTGCGTGTGGCTTGGTGGGCCTGGCAGGGGAAGGATACTGTAAAATCTCCATTCTCACCCACTCCAGAAGGATAGTGTAAAATCTCCATTCCCACCCACTTCAGTGGAAAGATACTGTAAAATCCCCATTCCCTCCCCAATCCTGGGGGAAGGTTACTGCAAAATCCCATTCCCTCCCCACCCCACTAACCTGCTTTCCAGTTCCATTCTCCCGTGCAGGGCAATAAAAGAAGACCCAGCCGATCAGCTGGGACTCAAGAGGTAGAGAGTATTTGCCAGTTCTCCAAATTACTCAAAATTTCTGCTACCGGTCCTCTAGAACTGGTCAGAACCTGCTGAATACCATCTCTAGACCAAGCCCCTGTCCTGCTATATGGGAAATAAAAGGGACCATTCAGACAGGAATGGTGAATTCCAATCATTGATACTGGATGTTATTTCCTTGTGAATAAAAGGAAACAACACTGAAATATCCATGGAAAAATAATGATACAGTACACAGGTGCTACTCAGTTTCACAGTTAAAACTTGTGGGACCATGTTCTGTTTTTCTTATTCTTTACATTTAAATGGAAAACCAGTACTTCTTTCAGTCAATTATGAAGAGTTGTAGCTCTAATGCCTTCAGGGAGATTAGAGTCTCTTGTTTCTCTTGATCTATGATGAACCAAGTAGATATTGGTTCCTTTGAGGGATGTGGTGGCACTCTTATTGGCTCATTATGATTAAGGTGTTAGAAATCCTGAAGAGCGCAGTAGCTACACATTTGTTGGCAAAAGGTGGTTATAACATATGATGTCAGCATGTAGAAGATCCCAAGGAGCCTAAAGGGCAAGGGAAGGCAGAGGGAAATGCTAACTCTTGTAGCCCATCCAGAAAGTAAGATTTAGGAAATTTCTTCTTGGGTTGTTTAACATATTTGCAGCAGTAGTCAGAATGGACAGCTTCTTTAATTCCAGATCTTTCTTATTGCTAGATTAGGTGCTTGCCTCCTGGGTTCTGAGACAATACAAACCAACGTTATTAAATTCCTCTACAAACATCTGAAAATTTCAGAGTGGAACTCAAAATCTCTAAAGACAACGTCTCAAGACTTTTTCAAAATTAAATCGATGAAGAATTTTTAAAAGTCACCCTATATAAACATTACCACTGTGTTTATGCAGATGTCTGTTTCAAGACTTCAGCAGCCAAAGCCAACATCGCTATCCTTCTCTTCAGCTATTTCCTTCAAAGCATTGAAGAAATGTTTGTTTTGCTGCCCTCCAGTGTTAATAGTTTGCAGCTGTTTGAAATAATTAAATATAAACTTTCTGTCCTAGTTTCTCCCCAGTAATTAACTATTATTGGACATAAAGTGACACTTAGGCTTTCCTAAGTATCACTTCTACAAAACCCTGAAACCCCCAATTTTTGTCCCTGGAGAAAAGAACTTTTTCTCTAGAAATGATCAGTTCCCAAGGATGGGATACAGATAGGTCAATTATGACCTGTTGTTTAACAATCATTCGAAGTTACAACAGACCTAAAAGAAAAACTATTTGTGGTCTTTCCTCAAAACTACAACTTCCACCCCCCCCCTCAGTCATGTGATTGCATTTCAGATGTTTGGCCATCAGCTTGCATTTAAAACTGCATTTTGCAATCACATGATGACAATTTGTGACTCTTTTGTTACTTTCCAGCAGAAAACCAAAACAAGGCCATTGGATATGCTGGATTCACTTAAAAACCACATGATCTGTAAAAATGCATGTCAACCCCTTTAACCAATAAGCAAAAGAAAGGTATACATTTTGGATATGATTTTTATTATTATTTTGGCCCTTTTACAGTCTTTCATTATTTTAAAATCCAAGAGTCCCAGGGAATTACTTTATCTAATTCAACATTTAAAAAAAAAATTGATCTAAAATATTATTGCCTCATCCAGCAATCAGAGATGACTCAGGCATACTGACATTTAGACTTGAAATCTATCACATATGCAAGAAACTGCTGAAAGAATACCTTCGATGCCTTGAATGAATTTAAGTTTCTAGGACCTAGTGGATTACATCCTAGGATGCTAAAAAGACTGGTGGATGTGATCTCAGAACTACTGATTGTGATCATTGAGAACTCTGATAGTTCAGAAGTACCAAAGATTTGGACAAGATCTAATGTTGAATGTATAGGATAGGATAGGATCAGGGGTGGGATTCAATTTTTTTAACAACCAGTTCTGTGGGCATGGCTTAGTCGGTAGGCGTGGCTTGGTGGTCATGTGACTGGGTGGATGTGGCTTGGTGGTCATGTTATTGGCTGGGTGTGGCCAACTCAATATCACTCACATCGAGGCACGCATCTCCTCGCCTGGCCTCTCATGACTGTGGGAATGCTGCAAGAGTCATAAGTGTGAAAAATGGTCATAAGTCACTTTTTTCAGTGCCATTGTAACTTTGAATGGTCCACACAAGCAAAGTACTAGAAAAGGAGGGGAAAAAACTCCAGAGAAGTTCCAAAGACAGGAAGTCTAGTCCTGCCAAGAATGTAATCAGGGTTAACGGAGAGGCAGTTTTTGTAAGCAACACCAGAATGTTTCTTTCCTGCCTTCCTTACAGGATTAGGCCTATAATTTCTTCTAACAACTGGTTCTCTGAACTGCTTAGAATGTTAATAACTGGTTCTAGCAAATAGGTGCGAATTGGGAGAATCCCATCCCTGGATAGGATAGGATAGGATAGGATAGGATAGGATAGGATAGGATAGGA
>BLBF01000005.1:12339016-12373553 GCA_015471245.1 Laticauda colubrina
TTTCTTTCTTTCTTTCTTTCTTTCTTTCTTTCTTTCTTTCTTTCTTTCTTTCTTTTTTCTTTCTTTCTTTCTTCCTTATTTGTATTGTTTTTATTCTGTAAAAAATCTTCAAGAAAAACAATTTTCAAAAAGAAATATGTTAGTGGAATATTAAAAGTTGAGATTCAGTGAGAGGTATATTACTTTGTACTGGGGGACAAAGTTTCAGTTGAATGTTCCTTGAAGGTACTTCCAAAGGCTAAATACTCAAAGAATTTCATTTTTATTTGATTTATTTATTTGATTTATTTATTTTGTCAAACATGCATTTGATAATATATATAAGTATAAACATGATTATTAATACATGAAATAGATATGAATAAAAGGGAACATTAAGGCAGGGACGGTAGGCATGTTGGTGTGCTTATGCATGCCCCTTACAGACCTCTTAGGAATGGGGTAAGGTCAACAGTAGACAGGTTAAAGAGTTTGGGGTTAGTGGAAGAAACCAGAGTCAGATAGAGTCCAGAGTCCAGATAGAAACCAGAGTCAGGCATTGACCACTCTGTTGCTGAAGTAGTATTTCCTGAAATCAAGTCTTGTGCGGTTTACCCTGAGTTTGTATCTATTATGTGCTCATGTATTGTTGAGGTTGAAGCTAAAGTAGTCATTGATGGACATCTTTGGTGCAGCTTACAAAAAACTACGGCGGACACTGCCTACAAGTGTATGTCCCATTTGCCAAGATTATTTAAGACAGAAACAGCATCTGGATAATGTATCCCAGCTAGAATGAATAGTGGAGTATGGTGTATTTCCTGACTATTAGCATGAAGAATGATTGCTACTCAGTCATTATGGTCATGACTGAGATACCCTTGCATCTCATTTTTCTTCTTGTTGTTGTTATTGCTAATAAGAACAAACAGAACAGGTTCTTTATTATAACAAAAGCACTATATTTTTAAATAGGCATGATAAAATTCTTTATCCCTATTTTAATAAACTCCTACTAAAACATTACATTCCTTTAACATACCCTATATATGCTATTCATGGCCTCTTGAAAATTTATTTTCTCCACTCTAACATTAACAAGTTATTACCCAAATCTTTGTGTTTCTTTTTGTGCAATAGTCTTACAAGAGGAGGAGGGCTTTTGCAGTCATAGTGCCTATCCTTTTTAGTCCCCTTGAAGTTAGACAGGCTCTTAATACTGCTTGGCTTCTGAAAGGCTCTAAAACAGTTCTTAAAGCAATTCAGCAGCTTTAAGATATGTGGATTTCAATTCCAAGAATTCCCTGGCCTGCATCTGGGCAAAAGATGTTGCAGTATCCAGATATGGTTTGGAGCCTGCTGGCATTAATTGACTTGCACTCACCTGGTTACTAAGTTTTCTGGTTTAAAATTTTGGGCTTAAATCGGTTTTAATTGGTTTTAAAGAGTTACTGTTTTTCATTGACTTTTATATTTTGTTCATTGATTAGGTCATGTTGTCAATTTCAAAAGCCGATACAAAAATTTATGCCACCAGATAAAGACTGAATGCACCAATTATCACATTAAACAAGAGGAAAACTTTCTATGCACTAATTCCACCTGCACTTTCTACAATTTTGTAAACAACAAACTAAAAGACTCAAGGTCTATCCCACCCCTGATAGGACCTAATGGTAAAGACTGCAACAATGACACCATTAAAGTCAACCTCTTTAACACATTCTTTGGCTCAGTATTTGTAAACAGCAATGGATCATGCCCAGTATTTCCTAGCCAAACCACAGACATCTACAATTATCTATTACATATTGATTTTACAGAAGACAATGTTGAAAAAGCACTACACAATCTAAAACCATCTCTATCTATTGGACCGGATGGAATGTGTGCCTACTTCTTAAAAAAGCTTTCCACTGCCATAGCCGAACCTCGAAGCATAATCTTTGAAACATCTTTCAGGACCAGCTCCTTGCCAAATCTACGGTCACAAGCTATGGTCATCCCCATCTTCAAAAAGGGAGACCCCAGCCTCATTGAAAATTACAGACCAATCTCCTTCTGCTGCATTACCTGTAAAGTCATGGAATCAATCATTAACCAATCCATTATCCTCCACTTAGAGACAATCAACCTACTCTCCAATAAACAATTTGGTTTCAGGAAAAAAACTATCCTGTAATCTGCAACTCTTACACTGCAAAAACATATGGACTACACAACTTGATCAAGGCAAAACAATAGATGCAATCTACATAGACTTCTGTAAAGCCTTTGATTCAGTGGTACACGACAAACTACTCCTAAAACTAAAATCTTACGGTATCTCTGGACACCTGCATAACTGGATAGAAGCATTCCTGTCAAACAGACAACAAATAGTCAAAATTGGGAGTGTCCTATCTAATTCTGTACCTGTCAATAGTGGTGTCCACCAAGGCAGTGTTCTAGGACCAACTCTTTTCATACTCTACATAAATGATCTCTATGATCATATGAAGAGCAACTGCATTCTTTTTGCTGATGATGTAAAGCTGTTCAACACCACAGACAATACTGCTTACCCTTCAAAAAGATCTTGACTATGTCTCAGAATGGTCAAACAAATGGCAACTTCAAATCTCAACAAATAAATGCTCTGTCTTACATATTGGCAAAAAAAAAATAAATCAGAAAATAAAATACAAGCTGAATAGTCAAGATCTTGTTGATGATCCAAGTTCTATAAAGGACCTTGGAATACTCATCTCTAATGTTCTGAGTGCTAGAACCCACTTTAATCACATAGCCAAAAAGGCATTAAGAGTTGTTAACCTAATCCTATGTAGCTTTTTCTCTGGTAGTATCACACTACTAACTAAAGCATACAAAACATTTGCGAGACCAATACTCCATACAGCTCGTCAGTCTAGAACCCACATTACGTATCTGATATTAGCACAGTTAAGAAAGTCCAGAAATATTTCACAAGAAGAGTTCTCCACTCCTCTACTTGTTGTAGAACCTTATGCCACAGACTTGAAATTTTAGACCTAGAAAACCTTCAATTATGCCATCTTCGGTCTGATCTAAGTATGGTATATAAAATCATACATTTCAATATCCTATCAATATGCAATATCAATATGTCAGTGAATACTTCAGCTTCAACCATAACAACACGAGGACACAGTAGATACAAACTCAAGGTTAACCGCACCAAACTTGATTTCAGGAAATACGACTTCAGCAACAGAGTGGTTAATGTCTGGAATACTCTACCTGACTCTGTGGTTTCTTCCCCAAACCCCAAAAACTTTAACCTTAGACTGTCTACTATTGACCTCACCCCTTTCCTAAGAGGTCTGTAGGGGGCGTGCATAAGCGCACCAATGTGCCTACCGTCCCTGTCCTATTGTTTCTTTTATTTTTCTTATGTGTACCCATTTCATGTATTCATAACTCGGTATATACTTATATCTATTATCTTGTAAGCAATTGAATAAAATAAATATATTACTTAATTTTGGGAGGCACCCAAAGTCACAGTATTAAATGGGTGGCTGTACAAATTAAATGAAATCATTTTCTAATGTTATCAAACTAAGATAGATTTGAATAGCTTGGAAAGTTAAATAGAATTTAGTAATGTTCTTAAACATAGGCAATCCAAACATATTATATTGTACATAACATATTTTGTGTACAGTGGTGGTGCAATTAGCCAGGAGACTATAGAGTTAATACAAAGTAGTAGTCTGGCTGCTAAAGTTCTTGTGCTAATGAAAATAGCAACAACCCATGGGTTGTTGGTTTTCCCAATGTGCTGTCCCAGCCAGTCTATGGGACTTGGATAGTTACTTAGGAATTATGAGCTGTCTCCTTAAGGGTAGGCATCATGGTAAATGTAGTTAAAGGTATCCTGGGAAATGTAGTCCAGGTCACGTGGCCACATCTGTCATCCCGATTGGTCACTAATTTGACCCTCGATGGGTGTGGGGGGGGGGTTTGCCTCACTTTTGCCTGAGCTCTCTAACTCATGGCAGCTTCTTTCTATCGCTACGAGATGGGTTAGGAGATAACCATCTTTTACTACAAGGCAGATATACAAAGGATTGGTCATTAAAGAAGAACTTCGTCACAAACATGAGTTATGAGGATATCTGATGAACCAATAAATGTAATTTGTTATGGACATTTGTTGAGTTATCTATCTGCATCTGTACAGCTTCAAATCCACCTCTGTGCAGAAGGCAGAAAACCCAGCCTTGCTTTATAAACATAGCTAGCACTAGGAGAAGTTCTGATGAATTCAGAATTTTTGAGGAGGAATGAATTGCCATGCATTATAAGTATTTCATCCCAGCTGCTTGTTTATCCCTAGCAGAGTGTTTTCACAACTATGTTCTATCACTGACACATTCCTTGGATGTTAATTTATGGTTGTTTCTATTGTAGGGCAATTGAGCCCTGTAAAAAGCAATGACAAGCAGAAGCTTGCAGGGAGTTAGAATTTTTCCTGACACTCCTCATGTGAATAATTATTGAGTAGCCCAAGGAGCCTGTTGCCTCACTGTGTTTTAACTGTCTGCATCTCTTTGTTGGGTCTGTAATTTTAGTTGTGGCAATTGAAAGTGTCATAATGATTAATTACAGCTTTTATGTAGGAATGTGCCAAGGTGCTGCTCTGTAGGGGTGGAAACTTTTAGGAAATCGTTTCTTTCTCAAAACCACGTGGATCTGGGTGTTCATGATCAGCAGCAGTTTCCAGATCACTGCACTCCTGAGGAAGAATGGAACACTCTGGGGATAACATATTTATTCTAATGAATAGTTCGAATATCCTAAGATGGGTTTATTTATAAATTAATCCATATATTAAAGCATTGGGGTTTAATTTCTTTGCATATGCTTCAAAGACTGGCAAATTTTTCTCTTTGCATGGCTAAATGGCACAGATGGCTACGAGAAAGTGAATTGATAGACAGATAGGAAATCTTATCAGAATTTTCCTATTTATTGCTTATTGGTTTATACGCTGATATTGCCAGGTGCTTCCTATTAGATGAGGAAGAAAGATGGGTATTATTTCTGATGTCTGTAAGATGGGATACAATAACTTTCACTGATTCACACATCTGATAGCATATTATGAGTCTTTTTATGAAGTGGCCATCACATTGGACTTGGCTATTCACAACATGGCTAATTATGGTATATCACAAAATATTTATCAGAAGGCAAACTGTTCCTGCCACCTCTTTTATGCACCTTCTCCATCCCCTGTATATTCTCTCCCTCTTCTTCTAGATTAAGATATACTTGGGTATAAATGCACAAGAAACATACTTAAAAAAAAATATCAATAAAAATATTTCTCAAATTTCCATGGCTGCCAGTCTCACACAAATTGGCTCTAATTGATGGATTAGTGATAAATATGACATTGGTATAACTGAAAAGCTTCAGTGAACCAGTTTTCTAATTGTAGAATTATTTATATTATATGAAAGAAATGTAACTATAAAATGGATAGTTTTATAATGTCTATGAGGGAAGGGAAAGGGGAAGGGGAAGAAAAAAAAATGTTAACATATAATTAGCAAAGCTTTTGCTAAAACTGCTGCCTTGACATAAATTATACAAGGTCACAACTTTCCATCTCTAACAAGAAATTTGATAATGCTGAGTTGTGCACACATTAAAAAAACCAGTTCAAAATTATCAGTGAGCTAAATCTGGATTATTAAAGATGGAAAAAATGCCACATAATGGGCACAGATTAAAGATATCAGAGTGGTTGGAGGTGATTTATATGAAAGGATATAGAACATCAGAAGCAAATCTAACAAACGATTTTGTCCAGAATGGTATAATTTGTTTGCCACATATTTCCAAGAGACATATAATTTTGACCTCAGCAAAGCAAGTGATGTGGCATAAGAAGCCTCAATCCCAAAGACTCAAATATATCTTCTACAGTATTACATGATGAATGCTTAGTAAAATGAACAGAAAACCAAATCTGGTTAGGGAAATGAAAAACAGAATTCCAAGATCACTGAGCACACTTTAAAGCTTTTTTGCCATAATCTACATTTCTATGCATTTCTGTCACTGGATAATCTTCCAGCCATAACTTGATGCCATTATGCACATTTTTACATAGAAAGAAGCAGCATGAGAAACAGTAATGTTGAATATGTACACATGCATATATTATATTCTTACAAGATTTTTGCTGTTTCCATAGCAATAATTAAGCGAACAATTCATTAAAAAGATAGCTTTTATATTGGCCATAACTATCAAAATGTTGCCTGTGAAAAAGTAGATTACAGTGAACTCAATAAATTTGCATTGACTGTATGCTAGGTTTGGTTGCTCTTATTATTAGTAGCGTATGGCATTATTACAGTAGCCAGGAGACCACAATGCAATTGCAGAGTAGTAGCTTAACTTGCTATCTTGTTGTAGCTTCCCAAGTGCACTGCATGAGGACAAGTTGGCCTCCTGTGCACCAGAGAGAAAGATGAACAGCTCTTTCTGCAATGCCACCCAAAGCCTCTCCCTTCCCAGAATTGTCTCACAAATGGGCACTGCAACTAGGGAAGTTCAGAGCCATCAGGAATGTGACTGCCTGCACAGAGCACCAACTCATCTTCCCACCAAAGTAGCATCTGTCCATCTACTTGCATAGAACATGCTTTCGAACTGTTAGGGTGATAGAAGATGAGGTGAGTGATAGGAGCTCACTCCACCAAAGAGTGCTGGGACTTGAACTGCTGGAGCAGAGGCCATCTCCAGCTTCATTAAGCCACTGAGGCACTACACCTCTGGCTGGATTTAGTGGATTCTCAAAATGGGCCTTTCCCCATTCCCATCCCTACATCTGAAAAAAAGGAAGGAAGGAAGGAAGGAAGGAAGGAAGGAAGGAAGGAAGGAAGGAAAGAAGGTCCACCTCAAGTTTTTTCCATTTGAATTTGGGCGGCAAGATTTTGGGATACTGGGAGGAGCATGAGTTACCTATCACTGATTGATCTTTAACTGAAGTGAAGTGGCTTTTTGCAGAAGAAGAATGAACATTTCTGTAAACTATATTTCAGAAGTGGCATTATTAGAAAAGATTCATTAGACATGAATTATTCCTGCTGTAATAATTTGAAATCTAAGTGCTCTGTAAATGCCATCAATATTCCAAGACAGAGGTTAATTTGGATCTCAAAAAGATAGTGCTACATGCCAAAACATATTTTAGTATTAATATTTAATTGAAATATTTTCATTTATACTGAAAGTAAGCACAGCTATGAATACAAATATTTCTTTTCTCCAATATAAAATAGTATTGAAATTATTCTCTCTCTCTCTCTCTCTTTCTTTCTTTCTCTCTCTCTCTCTCTCTCATAAACACACATACACACAGACACATTTAGAGTTAGGACAGAAGATGATTATAAGACAGGTTACAGTGGAGGTATTTCCATGTGATGCTGCAGTGCTTTTCAAACTTAGCAATTTTAAGGTGTGTGAATTTCAACTCTCAGAATTCCCAATATGCTCACTGAAGAATTCTGGGTATCGAAGTCCATGTATCTTGCCAAATTTGAAAAACAGGGTGGAAGTAGAAATTGGGAAAGTTCAATAAAAAAACAAAAACTGAGATTGTAAAGCTAGTGTATTTTAAGCCAATCCTTGTCCCATATGCATACACAGAGAGGCCCATGTTAAATAGAATTACTATGTGCATATCCCCAAATTTTGTAAGCCATCCAGAATCCACTAGAGTGGTATGATATATTAAATTTAAACAAATAAACAAGTTGTAGTTATTGCAGCCACAAAAGAAGCAAATGTACTTCTTTCCTTGATAATGTATGGTGCTGATCTCTTCTGCCTCTTTAAATACCTCAAATAAATTGTTAGATGAAAAGTTTTGGGTTTGAGTCCAAGCCAGGTCACAAATGAGCACACTGGATAACTGCTTGAAATGGAGGATAGTTTGTTCTACAGTGTAACATGTGACACAGCTCTTGAAGAAGGCCAAAAGCAAAAAAGGCTAAGAGCAGTAATATTTATCATAAAGTTGTCCTGATGTTTGAAAAGTGTGTGGATGTATTGATTGGGGTGTTTGCTCGGGGAGATATGTGAAATCTGGCAGAGAGGAAATACCACCTTTCCCTCCCAGCAGGGTATGATAATATTTATGTCTTTATCTAGTTATTTAGTTTCCCAGAAATACCAATTTCTTAATCATAAGAAAGCAATGTCCCTTGAGAAGTTAAAATCTCTTAGAATACATAAATTAGCTTCTTCCTCAACAGCTGAAAAATGTTTAACATAGCATTTACCAATTTGGTAAGAAGGCGGCTCTTTGTCAGTTTCAGCCTCCATGCCAAAGGTTTAAGCGAAGGCCTTTTGCAACATCATGTTTCCTTAGTAACATTTTTAGTGGATTCGCTGGACGAGTAGGAGAGATTACTCACATGTGGAATGGACGGTGAAGGGTGGCATGGATGGCATTTTTCTTTTTTCCTGCTCTATATTCCTACAAAATATATTGCATTTTTAATGCTTAGCAAATTCACTGGCATTATCCTAATAGGCCTCCCATGGTAAGCCTTTTCCTTGCCTTTAATTGTCATGTGTTGCAAGGTTGTCATTGGTTTGGCTAAGCAAATGTTGATGAATAAGGATCGCTGGCAGTAAAAAATAACTTGAGAAAGAATCTTGGGTGCAATTAGTTATTATCAATACTGGAGATTTCCTAAGTAAAGGGAGATGTCACAGATTGCAATACCATTTCCAGAGAATTTCCATGACAACAATTTTGCTTCCTAACCTTGGCAGAATTTCAACATGCAGCATGGATAACAAAGCCTATGCAAGATTATACTGACTGCTAGCATTGTATTTACAGATGACTCTCAGATATAGCTGAGTATCATCTGTGCTGAGCTAGTTTGGAACAGAGCAGCACAAAAATACCAGTAGTAATAAAATAAATACTATGGTTCAATTACTGCCAAGAACAATGGATTGAAGGAAGAATGAAGCTAAACATATCTAATGTTTGATCTATATGATGTACATCTTAAATTTTGCCAGCAGATGGCAATGTTTTCAAGTCATAGAGCTAACAGTCCCTAATAAATAGAATTATAGACCTTAATTTATCAAATATTTTGCTTGTTAAAGGGTTTAACTGTTTTATCTAACTTCAAGTTTTGGATTATACTTAAAACTTTTTATTTGCACCTTTGGACCATAATAAATGGAACTGATTCATAAACCATAGTGCGTACTCTATTTAAATAATATATATTTTAAGCATTTTATTCAAAAAGCTTAGTATTCAGTATTGATATTTTATTTTCCCTCCAAACAAAATTCAGTGTTGTTAGATTTTTATTCCTTGTCTTTTCTTCAAGAGTTAAAAGTACTTCACTTGAAGGCTTTACAGCCTTATAAATTAGGTTGGACAGTTATGGAACTCAATCAGTTTTCATAGGGGCAATTTGTCCCTGGATCTCTCCAATTCTAATCCCAAATTATAATTTATGTTGCTGATATTGATTACTTTTGTTTTAAAATGATTATTGGTGTGTTTTATGTGTGCATATGGGGTTTTTTAACTTGCTTTTTTATTAGTTGTTGTTTGTATCTGTTGTGAGTCTCCCAGGGTTATGAAATGATATGGTAGCCATAGAAATAAAATTAGTAATAACAACAGCAATAACTATACCTTAGCCACTGTTTGATACTGTTTTGTGGCCTTTTAGAATCATGGAACCAAGTTAAGGTGAACTGCCTTGCAAAATTTAGAAAAATGCAAGTTTTAGAGTGCAGTATCATTTCAGTTTCCAGGTGGTTCAGAAAATCCCTATAAATGAGATAAATGTGCATTAAAATGAGTCTCAACCAAAGAAAGCTATCTCTGACTATCTTCAAAGTACTGGTCAAAAAATTTGCTCCTACAAAGTGTTGGAAGTTAAAACCCACCCTATTGAATTCTGCGGAAGTTCTTCCTCTGATTCATGTTTCCGGTGGGAGCGCGGACCATTCTTATTGGCTGAGCCATTTGACAGCTGAGTATAAAAGGGAGCTGTCAAATGGCATCAGCTGTTGCCTGAAAGCTGGCTGCCCTGTTAGCTTGCAGCAGCCACAGCAACCCTTTATTCTGTTAAAAATAAAGTTTGCTGAAGCTTCACTTGCATCACCTCCGTTCTTCCCACCTCCTGTTTAATACACCCCTCTCCTTAGAGAAATGAAATATTTTAGGATATACTAAAAAGGCAGAATATTTCACCTAAAAGAGAAGTAGAAACTCAGAGAAGCAGAAACTCAGCCCCCTTACCTTTGCTAATGGTCTATTACCAGTCTATTTTACATAATAAAGATCTACCTCCTCCAGGTAGAGCCATAATAGTAATTGCCCAAAGCCCTTTCATTATATCATCATCCAGCAAGGCTCAACCAAGCCTGGGACTCAGGACAGCCGATAGAGTTGCCCCTGCATGGTCCCATGGGAGTTTGACAACCAATCAGAATACAAGCTCAAATTCAAATCCCAACAGAGGGCATAAAACCAAGGGACTCTCAGCATCTCTTCACTTTTCACCCAGGCATGTGATCTTTTCACATCCAAGGCATGTGATCCTGTCCATCATTAAACCATCTTTCCAAATAGCCTGCATGTTTCCAGTGTCTTTTTCCCCATTGGAACTGAGCCCGGAAGGATATTTCTTCCAACAAAAGAATCCCAATGCTTGTGTTCTTGCTTTCCAACCCCAAGGATTATGATTTAGGCCACATTATAAACCCATTTAGATTTCAATTACTGATTACCTCCCTTTCATTTTTAATGATTCCAGCATATGTGCTTCTCATTATTAGGTCTTAATGTTTTGGTCAACATCAGGCAAAATAGTAAAAACTTTTTTAAAAAAGTATCTCCCTGGAGAGAATATATATTTTAAAAGGGCTCAAGCAACAAAATGGAGAAAATCTTTTCTACAGAAATCAGAATATAATATATATAATATATAATATATAATATAATGTAACCTCAGGGTTACATTGCTGCATTGCATTTGATATTTTCAAATGGCATAATCCTTTTTGACACCACCCTCTTAAAGAATTAGCACCTACCCTCCTCTGGTGGTGTTGCCAAGAGGGTTCCCTTATTATGCTAATCTCAAAATGCAGCCAGAAGCTTGGTGATTAATTTACATGGAGTAATTTTTAAATACAAAATAAGCTAATTCATTTAATATTTTAACATTTAATTTAAATGTAGTTAAATAATATATGGACCCAATGAAGCAGCACAGTGGCCTAGAGATGAAGACACTCATCTCACACTCAGGAGGTTAAGAGTTCAATCCTTGGCAGGAACAGATCTTTCTCTATTTTAAGGCGCAAAGAGGAAATATCTGCTGCAAACTGCATAGGCATCCAGTCAGTTAATGCTCAGCTCCATTCAGTCACTCTGACTCTACCTCAGTGAAAAGGGATTAGTTGTTGTTAGTTGCGATGTCGTGTCTGACCCATTGCGACCCCATGAACAATGTTCCTCCAGGACCTTCTTATCCTCTACCATCCTCCAGAGTCCATTTAAGCTCATGCCGACTGCTTCAGTGACTCCATCCAGACATCTCATTCTCTGTCGTCCCTTTCTTCTATTGCCTCAACCTTTCCCAGCATTCAGCTCTTAAAAAATTCTCTGCACCTAATAAACCGAATCTCTTCATCGAATAAATTCTCAGATAGATGATCAAATATATTCTGATAAATTGCCAACATTTATTTTATTTATAAAATTTATACCAATGTACCTATCAGTTTTAGCAACTCTGGACATGATACAAAAACCCAGCCTAAATCAATCATATGAATAATAAATAAATGAATCACAAGTGACGAAAATGGGATAGTAATTCAACATCCTCCAAATATTTTGGACTGCAACTTCTATTAACCCTGACAACTGTTTGTGATATCTGACTCTCTGGAACTTCATTTAGAAATCTATAGAAGGTATCAGCTATACACTTGCACTGTAATAATGCAAGTTGATTAAAATAACAGCTATAATATTGGGGCTTTGCTATGTTTAGATTGTATTCCCTCAAAAGGTTTTTTTCCAAATGGTATGAGACATGATGGAGAATCTTGTGATAAATATGGGTATCTATTTCATATAAGCATTATACATTTACTGAATACTTTCATTTTTTGCAACAACCAGTATCAAAAGCAGGAATGGGCAATAATCAAATATTAAAACTCTGTCATGCAGAGACAAAAATATCACCATACTTTTCAGATATATACCATATAAAAACCACTCCATTGTGCAGCTTCAAGATAACCAAATCCATGATGTATAATATGTTATTAAGCAAAATAATTGGAGCTTACTCAAGAAGACCTGATGAGTAAACATGTATGCTCATAAATGAAGGGAGTAATTGATGGCACATACTGTAGGTACATGTTGCTAACTAAAGTGGCCCAAACCTTTATTTGGGATTATGGAAAGAATTTCAGAAATAAAATTCCTTCTGCTGTTACTCTTCCAAAGTTTCTCTTTAGAGATTTGACAGAAGGTCTGTCGGACATTCAAAATTCCAACTAATTACACTGTGTATTGGAGCCAATCTACACCCAAACCAGTTAGGATCGCTGTAATACTTAGAAGTAGACAACCTGATTTTTCCAGCAGAAGCACCACCTCCAGAAGCAGCATCAGCAGAAGCACCACCTCCAGAAGCAGCATCAGCAGAAGTCCCAGCACCAGAAGATCGAGCCCGGGCAGCAGAAGGCCCAGCAGAAGCAGAGTCAGGGCCAGGGGGTGGCAGGGTGGCCCTGTCCCTCTTGCCTGGGCTGGCAGCAGATGGCAGAGGCTTCCGTTTCTTCCCCATGGTTGTTGGGTTGCTGGCTGGCTGGCTGGCCGGCTGGCTGGAGAGCTGTGTCTGGAAGCAGGTCTTTCCTCTGAATGGTGACCTGCTTGGGAGCTGCTTCCCTTTATATCTGCGGGGCTGATGCAATGCATCCTCCCCGCATGTGCAGTGAACGCTAGGCATCCACTAGGCTTCTGCTAGGCATCCGCTAGGCTTCCGCTCTGCATCCACTTCATCTGCTCGGCATCCGCTGTGCATCCACTTCATCCGCTCAGCATCCGCTCTGCATCCACTCTTTCCGTTCCGCGTCCACTTTGCTGCACTCCCCCGGAAGCCTTGCGGATGTGCCATCCACTCCCATCCGCTTCCATCCGCTAGGCTTCCATGGAGCATCTGCTTTCCATCCGCCCTATGTCCTCCCCCCGTCCGTTCCTTTCCGTGCTGTCCGCTCTGGTTATGCAAATTTTTGCCCCTTTTGAGAGCGGATAACAACAGATGGAACATTTTTCTTGTCCGCTGTGTCCTTTTTACAAACGTTTTGCATCCATCGGCCAGTGGGACAGGGACTTTAATTCCTCAAGGTATTCTGGCACCCTGCCTGATTTGTAACTCCAGTTTGCAGATATTTTTAATCTAATGATTGGTGTTTAGGGAGGCTTTTGTATTTTTCTACAGGTAATCCTTGACTTACAACAGTTCATTTAGTGACCATTCAAAGTGACAATGGCACTGAAAAAAGTGACTTATGACTGTTTTTCTTACAGCACTTACAACACTTACAACCGTTGCAGCATTCCCCACTGTCATGAGAGGCCAGGTGAGAAGAAGTGCCCTTGATATTAGTAATGTTGAGTTGGCCATGGCCACCCAGTCACATGACCACCAAGCTACACCCACCAACTAAGCCACGCCCATTTGAATCCCACCTCTCTTGGATTATGAATACTGAATTTAAAACTTTTAAAGAATCTCACCCTACTCTTGATTAAATACTCAAAAGTAAAAAGAAATAACTATTAATAAGTAAGCACATTTCAGTACTGAGGCTGGTTGAGGAAAGAATTCAGATACATTTTGTGCTGCTGAAACAGAGTTATTTTTTTTAAGTGAGAACTTGATCTACCTAAGTAATATCTGAACTATTACAGATAGTCCTCGAGTTACAGCTATTAATTTAGTGTCTGTTCAAAGTTACAGCAGTATTGGAAAAAATGATCAGTTTTACACTTATGACTGTTGTAGTATCCCCCTGGTCACATGATCAGAATTGGACAACTTGGCTCCTGGCATATATTGGTGACAGCTGCACTGCCTTGGGGGATCATGCGATTACCATTTGCAAACTTTCCAGGCAGCTTCTGAGAAACAAAATTGATGGGGGAAGCCAGATTTGCATCATGGCCGCATGATTCAATCAACAACTGAAGTGATTTGCTTAACAACCATAGCAAAAAAGGTTATAAAATGGGGCCTGACTCATTTAACAATTGCTTAGCAATGAAAATCTTGGGCTCTATTGTTGTCATAAGTCAAGTACTACGAATCTTCTGCTAGTTTTACACATCAGTCGCCTTAAGAGGAGCCATGATAAAACTCCTACAGTATCTCCTTTGGGGAGAAAGGGGGATATGAAATATTTCTACCTGAGGTTGCCTGCTGGAGGAAGCAATACCAATTCAGATGATTAAATAATGTGACCAAGTAGGACTTCCGGTTTGCAGGGCTTCAGCGGCAGGCAGGAATCTGCGATCGTGCCTGGGCGAGCTGCCAGAGTGCCCAAGCCAGCTGGCTTCGGGGCTAAGCCACCCCATAGAAGGGAGAGGAAGAGAATAAGAACAGGATTTGGAAGGAGGAGATAGCCTGTAATCTAAAGAATCTAAAGTTAAATTTTAACAGGACTTCTAAAATATACATTTTAACTGGAAGTTTGTTACTAAATACTAACTCCAGGAAGAGAAAGTAAAGAAAGGAAGAAGGTGTCAAAAGAAACAGCTTGTGTGTATTTGGATTGCTTGCTGACTTTGGGACTTTTGGAACTATATTTGAAGGATTAAAAACACTTGGGTGGTTGTTTTAAAAGAAAAAAAACCTCTACAATGGCATCACTTGTGGATGAACTGAAAATAGAATTTAAAAAACTTAAAGAAGAGGAACAAGAAGGGAAGGATTCTCTTGGTTCTGTTTTCAATTCTTAGAAATGGCGATCTCTACTTACGAGAAATTATAAGAAAAGACTACGCAACAAGAAGATTGGGACAAAGAAGAAGCCATTTTAAATGAACAAGTAACTATTTGGGGAAGAAAGGGGAAAGAGGGGAAAGAGAATGGAGAATTTGAGACCTAAAAAAACAACCAAAAAAGGGAAAAATAAGGTGAAAAGTGGATATAATGTGAGAAAGCAACAGAAAAAGGGAACACAGAAAAGGGAAATCGAGGTGAAGAGACAAGGGGGTAAATAGGGCAGAGAGAAGAAGCAAAGGAGGAGGGAAGGGAAGAGAAGAGAAGAGAAGCTACAAAGGTGTGAAGGAAGATGTAAAGAAACAGGACTTATTTAGAGATAATGGGTAAAAATTTAATTGAAAAAGTGATTCTGCAAAGGTACATATGATTGTATTGTTATATTTGTATTTAGAAATAATGTGAGAAAATTGGAAACAACGTATGATTTAGGGAAACATTTGTGAATAAAATAAATGGAATGAATTAAATGAGAGAATTAATTTAGAAAGGAATGGGAACATTTTAATGACATAATATTTTAAAATGCAAATGAAGTGGGGGGTAAGTAATTATGGAAAGTTTATAAGCATTCCCATAGAAGCATGATACCTACTTGAAAAGTAATGTGTTAAATGTTTAAAATTTAAATGAATATTACTGTATATACTCGCATATAAGCCGATCTCGCATATAAGCCGACCCCTAAAAAACTGCCCCAAAATGAGGAATTTTGCAAAAACTCACATATAGAGGGAAAAATACAGAGGGAAAAGTCGGTAGGGCAAAAGTTGTGGCTCATCGTCCATCCAGGGAGAAAGGCTGCAAAGGTCCAGGCGAGGGCTGCAAAGGGCCAGGCAAGGGCTGCAAAAGTCCAGGCGAGGGCTGCAAAGGGCCAGGCGAGGGCTGCAGTAGCGACTTAGTGTGGCGACTTGCTCCAGCGACTTGCTGGAGCAGCGACTTAGCGTGGCAGTTTTGTGCGATGAGAGTCTTGCCCGACTTTGCGTGATGAGAGCCAAGACTCTCATCGCACGAAGCTGCCACGCTAAGTCACTGCTGCAGCCCTCGCCTGGCCCTTTGCAGCCCTCGCGTGGACCTTTGCAGTGACTTAGCTGATGAGATGAGAGCCAAGACTCTCATCGCGCGAAGCTGCCACGCTAAGTCGCTGCTCCAGCAAATCAGATTTATGCACGTATAAGCCGACCCCCAAATTTGGGGGAAAAAAAAGCGTTCTAAAGTCGGCTTATATGCGAGTATATACGGTAACATTAATGATAGAATTGAATTGGTATAGATCATTGTTTTAATTATATATTTATATTTTTCTTTTCTTTTTCTTTTTAAAATGTAGCATGTAGCTTTAATGTACTACGCAGAATCCGAATGGAAGTTATGTTCTATATTAAGTGTTATAATTTTAGGGCAAAGATATAAAGGCGTCATACTCCAATCAGTGACCACAGGAGGAATTTTGTTTAATGAGAAAAGATAATAGACAGCTGAAATAGGACAGACAAAGAATATAAATATAATGATCTGATTTGAGATGAAACAAATAAAAATAAAATTAAGAAAGTTAAAAGAGTGGAGAAGCTATATAGAAAATATAGAATGGTGATAAGATATGGAATGGTATATAAAAATGAGCATGAATTTGAATTGGTGTCTGTACAAAGAGATGTAACCCGGGATCAGGCTGCTTTCAGAAAAGAGGTTTTATGTTTTCATGTTCTGTGTTGTGTTTGTTTATGTTTGTTTCTAAAAATCAATAAAATTTTCTTCAAATAATAATAATAATATGGCCAAGTAGATGGCAGCTTCATAGGGATCCTGAGAAGAAGTTCATCATTTTTCAGTGTGTTGGGCTGTGCTGTCAATACACTATCTTCAAATAATCCTTAAGGGGAACAGGAATTATATTCACAAGGAACTTGGTGAACTGCTTCCTATGGGGCCTTCTCCCTCCAATAATGAGCACCAGAAGGATTTCTGGGGAACGATCTTGCCCTGGGAGGAAGGGAAAATAAAGAGAATCAGATTAAGCCAGTTCCACAAAGAAAGAGCAAAAGGAGAAGCAGGGGGGCTAAAGGAAAATGGAATAGGATAGTAAAGAACATGTTAGCTAAAGTGGAAAATAGAAATAATGCAAAGCAGGGTGGAATGTGATCCAGATGTCATCCATCTAGGCAACCAAGCTAACCACCATTCTCATACTTTTTATCCTTTCCATACTACCTCTCCCCGCTTTCTGGATGTCTCTTTGTATCTTTGTAAAGTATCATCCTAAGAGCATGAATTTGTAATTCAGGAATCAGCAAATGTAAGTGCCAGGGGCTAATAAATACATCTGTTCTTGAAAGCTTTTGGCAATCTCGTTTCCAGGATCTAGCATGGAATTTCATATAAACTCATTGAAGAATGCTGGTGTTTTATGAAATGTTGATATTCTCATCAGAAATATTTGGGGGTTTTCGTATTTTTGTTTGAAATCTGGAGACATGTCATGTGACAGCCTTATAATTTTATGAGATTTGGGGTGTTTGCAAAAAAAAAAAAAATCATCTACTTTAATTTTTGATTAATTTTAATTTTATGTTCAGGTTCTACAAATGTGATCCAGAGATGTTGATATTGCCTTAGCACCAGTGGGGATTATGTTGCTGTTGATTCCTAGTCTAGCTATTGGTTTTGATAAGCCATTCTATAGCTCTGTTTTGGCTGAAAAGCATGGCAGAAATGCTTTAAAGAAATAAACAAAGATGGATGCCAAGTGCAAGCCCATGTGAAGGCAGAAGTGTGTTTTCAATATTTTGAGTTTGCCTGAATTTCCTGAGACAACAAGTAATCTTATACAAATAGAATTATGATTTCCAACCTCACCAGATGAAAGCCAGGTGAAAATTATGGGACCCATCTGGTTCCTGAATTATAATGGTAAGTGAGTTATTTTTAAATAACACCTTAATTAAAAATGGAGAGAAATAGTTTTGGGGGCAATCAGGATATGTGAGCTTACATTTCCATTTATTTCCATTTTGTAAAGCCAATTCTATCAAGTATTAATTAAGAAATACTTTGCTAGCTGCTTTCATCATTCCCATTTTCTTGTTCAAAGAGTGACAAGTACAGAGGTGGTATTCAGCAGGTTCTGACCAGTTCTGGAGAACTGGTAGCGGACATTTTGAGTAGTTTAGAGAACTGGCAAATACCACCTCTGACTGGAGATTTTACAGTATCCTTCCCCTGCCATGCCCACCAAGCCATGCCCACAGAACCAGTAGTAAAAAAATTTGAATCTCACCACTGGACCAGCATAATATGATCATGTTTGTATGGCACAGCTAATTCAATGTGCTCAGCCCTACAGATGGCCAAGAGCCAGATATCCTTGTTAAATATCCCCTGATGATTATAAAAGAATAAAGAATCCTTTTCATTTTCTTTCTTGGTTGCATAATAGTATTTAATGCAACAAATCTTGGCAGAGGCTAAATATGGGCAAAGTTTGGAATGGAATGAAAATAGCTGTCTTAGAGAGTTCCAGATGATGAAGCCTAGAAGGCAAAATTTCGGGTGGCAAAAAGGCAAAAAGGGTGGGCAGAAACAACAAAGAAATCCAGAACCTCAGAAGTGAAATTAAATGAATAAGAAGAAGAGTAGGAAGACTTGTAAGACTCAGGAATGTCATGGTTACAGTTTCTTCTTGCCACACTTCCCGTTCAAATGTAAATCAGTGAATTTATTATGACATCTTAGGACAATAGAGCTTTCACAGGTATGGTTCTCTTTTTAGAGAATTAACTAGATTGTATGCACTCAAGGAATGATAAAGTTCTGGTTCTTTATTCATATTACCGATACTGACAAAAATCATTTCAGGAAGGATAAAAAGAGATTGGTCCTATTAATTGCATCTCAATTTAACCATAGCAGAATGGGTCATATTTAAAAATACTGTTTTGAAGCTCATAGGATCTTGAAATGTCTATTTGTTTGTTTGTGTGTATGTTTGTGTGTATGTGTGCACTCATGTGTCTTTTTATGCAAAACCATATACTTTTGTTTGCACATTTATTTGTGTTCTAGCCTTTGACAAAGAGTTCAGTGGTTATGCTGATAGCTCTTCATCCTTTGTTTTGTCTCCCCACAATAAAAATACATTATAATAGTTTGAGCTGTAGTGTTTGGTCAATGAAATGCCTAATTTATTTTATAGAGTATGCTTAAACAAATGCTGTCATTTGTTCTTTCTTAGCCTAATGTGCTTTATGCTTGATCTCCTGGCTTACAAAACAGTTTATAAAACAAAAATAATGAAGTGGTAGAGACCTGATTATCAGCTTTTTTTTTCAATCGAATGCTATAGCAGGTGTGTTTTTTTTAATTCAAAACATTCACTTTTGAATATATCTGGACCTCAGGATAGGTGGCACTTTGAGAAGAAAGCTGCAGACAGTGCTTATTTTGAAATCCACAAAAACTGCAACAGGGGTTGAGTTCTTAAGAGGACACTTTTGAAAAAGGGGGTTTCAAAAGATATGAAATGCTCTCAGGTCTACCAGCAAGTCCCCAAGGTCTTAAGAATGTGGATGTTATAAACAAAAATATACTCTTTGGATTTGGGCATTCTTAGTTTGCAAAGTGTGCTGAAGCCCTTATGTAGAAGGAGGTTACATCGTGATTAATTAATTAAGCAATTTGTGTTAATTTAAAACCAAATCATGGAATGAGTGTACAAATTCATTGGATTGATAATTTGAGAGAAATTCAAAGCCAAAGATGTAAGTGTTGTAGTTTGTCAACTGTCAGCGGAGATGGCAGTCGAGTCAGAGGAGATGGAAGGGGTGCCTGGTTACTATTGGAGCCGGAAAAAGGTTCTGAGGAGCAGGAAGTCTCAGAGCCAAATGCAGAGCAAGCATCTGGCAGAGGGACAGCTGTTTTTGGAGCCTGAGATGAGTGAGGGGGAAGAACAGCTGGGCCCTATTCCAGATGCGTGTATGCACTGAGAAGTGCGGAGAGGAGAGCAACACAGGACTGAGGGCCAGCTATCCAGAAAAAGAAGAAGATATCTAGCCTCTTCCTGACTAGAATATAATGAGGAGGGGTGTGGGAGATGTGGGTGTCAGAGACAAGCATTCATTCTCCAGAAGAGTTCCCTATGGTGCATTCCTTGCCTGGATTTCCTTGCCACTACCCAGATTGGTCAGGACTCTTTGTGTTGGGATTGCAGTTCTAATTGATTCTCCCTGCAGGGAACTCAGAAACTGCTTGTGAGTCACCTAAGGATGTGTGACCTGGAGTTTTGTCAATGAATGCCATTAATTCCTGCCTTTCTAAATAAAAAGTAGTTTTTTCTCATGAGTAGGCTGTTGATTGGGGGTTCATGAAGGTTCGGTCAGAACAATAAGTCATTCTGAATGTCAGGATTCCAGCAATCACTCGAATTAAATCATGATTCTTGAGCCAAACTTCAAAAAACTTCAAAGGATTCATTAGAGGCGACATACTGGCACTGCCCTGTATAAAGCCAACTCTGGCATATGTAATTTATAGTCATCTGTGACCCTGTTTCCCCTCTCACCCCTGGGTGTCTCATAAACCAGATTCTCCAATTGAGCATGGGCTGGGTGGCATCGTTCATGTTCTCCAATTAAATATATTCGCTGGCAAAAGGTCTGGTATTTTAGTTACAATCTTTTAAAGATAAGAGTTGGAATGTACTTTTGCTCTTCCAGATTTCCTTCCTTCCCCCTCTTTTTTTTATGGCAACTACTAAAACAGGCATAGGAATATTTTATGAGTTGGCACCAGTGGTGGGATTTAATTTTTTTTACCATCAGTTCTGTGGGCATGGTTTGGTGGGCATGGCTTGGTGGCATGGCATGGGAAGGATACTGCAAAATCTCCATTCTCTCTCCAGTCCTGGGGGTAAGTTACTGCAAAATCCCATTCCCTTCCCCACCCCACTAACCTGCTTTTCAGCTCCGTTCTCCTGAGCAGGGCAACAAAAGAAAACCCAGCCAATCAGCTGGGACTCTGGAGGCAAAGAACAGATGGGGTTGGGGCCAGTCTCTGAACTACTCAAAATTTCTGCTACTGGTTCTCCAGAACTGGTCAGAACCTGCTGAATACCACCTCTGGCTGCCACTGAATTTATAAGAAAATATGAAGTACAAGTAATCCTTGAGCCCATAAATTTATGTTACTAATTGAAACATTTGTTAAGTCAGTTTGGCCTCATTTTATGACTTTTCTTCAAACAGTTGTTAAGTGAATCTGGATTGCCCATTTACTTTGCTTATCAGAAGGCTGCAAAAACTAATCACATGACCCCAGGGCATTGCAATCATCATAAATATGAACCACTTGCCAAGCATCTGAATTTTGATCATGTGATCATAGGGATGCTACAACAGTTATAACTGTGAAAACAATCATAAGTCACTTTTTTCAGTGCCGTTGTAACTTTGAATGGTGACTAAATAAATTGTAAGTCGAGGACTACCTGTCCAAATTCAATGGTTTGTACAATTGTACAATTGTAAATTGTACAATTTACATCTGGTAAATAGCAATTAAATTCAGACTGATCTTAGTTCCTATGCTGTGCTACATTAAAAAACAGAAAGCATGTGGAATGATTTCTGGAGTTCTTTAGAATCTCTTAATGAACTTAGAATAGAGAGTGACTCCCTACTCGACAGCCATAGGAATCCACTAAGGACTTTTTTCGGGATTTTTTTCTCACCAAACTACCTTGCCTGATCCCAGATTTTCAAACCTTTTCTTTCTTTTCTTTTGTCCAGGGGTGGGATTCTACCAGTTCAGCCCAGTTTCCGGTGAACTGGTATCTCAGAAGATCAGCTGGGAGTGAACCGGTTTGCTCTGACAATCAGCTGTAGGGCCCAACTGCACAGCACAGCTCTTGTCTATGATTTATTTCTGTGTTTTCCAGCTCAGTTGCTTCATGTGGCACAGACAATTGCTGTGCATCAGCTGTTTTACACACAGGAAAGCAGCAGAAGGCAACTTGCAAATGCTGCATGTGTGTGCAAGCACATGCCCACCGAACTGGTTGTTACCCCTGCTTTTGTCTATTTCTCCCACCACACCAAAAGTGATCCAGTTCTATTCTGTTTGGAGAATTTTGGTGATAGACAAATTGACAAATTGTGATCATAAGTTGAGGACTACCTGTATGTATTGACAACCTCTTTAATTCTTAACAAAGCAAAAACACACTTTGTTATTTTATCTGAGCCTGAGGTAGGAAGAAATGACAAACCATTTCTGAAAATGAATGATGGGTCGTGAAAAAGTTACTGGTGCAGCTTCTGTGGAAAGGAAACCTACCAACTTATTTGATGAACCCCTGGCCAAAGTCCCAAAACAGATCAGACTTGCACCACATGTGGGATGGATCCACCCATCCAAATCAAGAGCAGAAGTTAGTAGCAGACCATTTTTGTAATCAGTGAGAAGTATGGGAGAAGTGCCAAAATCATGTGGGTTGAAGTACCAAGAAGTACAGTGAAGGAATTTTGTAGCAGAGAAAGCCAACTGTGGTTATTCTAACACGAGGCTAATTTACATTTTTCCATTTCCAAATTCTTCCCTTTGCACTTGTCAAACATCTGTTAATTCCTAAGAACCAGTCCAAAGTAAAGAATGCAACTTCCCATTTTGGAGAAATTGCTTTTCTTGCATTTTGTGAAAGGTTTGGGCATGCTAATTGCTATGCATTGTTCTCTGTCAATGTCACTGAGATTACCACATACACAAGGGAGGACATCACCAACCTTGTAGCACTTCAAAGTCTAATGTATTCATTATGGTCAAATATCCACTTACTTAGGTCAAGAGGAGGCAGCATATTTGCCTGAGCAAAATTGTGCAGCATGGCTACTATAGTGAGACAACCCATGAGCAAAACACAACACACAGAGACTTAGATATTTAACAGTGGTTTATATACAAGAATTATATACAGACATATACGTGGTAGGCAAAATACTTTACAAGCAATCTTTCTTCTTCTTAACTCTACACAGAAAACTTCTGCAATGAATATTGGACACAAGGAGAGAGGACATGACCTCTAATGGCTGCCTTTATATAAATACCTCCTAAAGGGATAGAACCTATCCCCAGTTAAAGGGAAATACCCATGCTATGCTGATTCATTCTTATTGAATCAGCCACATCTGGTCAGTTTCACTGCTGGTTGGCTCTTAAATCCCAAGACCTTAACAAAAATAAATATTTCCTAAATATTTCAGCTACTGATGGTGGTACAACCTAAATTGTGATAAGTGACACGATAGCATGATTAAAGACAAATATTTTAGATCTGGAAGTATGTGTGACAATTTTAGGATGAAGGTTTTCAATTAGCATTTAATTTTCTTCCCCAGATTAAAAACCACTCCACTTACTGCTGAAAACATTCCTGTGAGAAGTAAGCAGTAAATAAGGAGATGGGATGGGAACAAGGAAGAATCCAGGGCAAGGGATGGATTTACTGCAAAGCTGAACTTGAGTTTTACAGATTGCAGCGTGTCATTCTGTTTCCAAAGACTGGTTTCATTATTTGCTCAAAGGAGTTTACAGATAAAAATGCTACCAGGGAAACAACTGAGAAAGAGGAAAAAAGAGATGCAACAATAAATAGGGAAAGAACATTGAGTTATCTGTTCTATTTAATTGCTGCACAGCACTGGCAAAATCTAATCTCTATGTAAAAGTAAGAGAAAGATAGTACTGTGAGATTGTCAAGATGTTGGAATATTGACTGAGAACATTTAGATTAAGGTCCACCTTCAGCTGCAGAAGGCCATGAAGTGATACTGAGCTACTCTCTATTTCTCAATCTGGCGTACATCATAGGAAAGGGAAAATAAGAGGAGGAAGTACTGTGTTTGGCATTTTGACATACTGGAGGAAAAGCAGGATATAAATCTAATGAAAAGGTTTAGTGTATGAATGAATTTATGTATGTATGTATGTGTGAATGTGTGTGTGTGTGTATGTATGTATGTATGTATGTATGTATGTATGTATGAACAAATGAATCAATAGATGGATGAATATGTTTGATAGATTGCATTGTTTGGAGAAGGCAGACTTACAATAATCTAGATCCAAGTTATTGTTGCCTACAGTATAGGGACAAAATGCTTAAATTGAAACAATGTGTGATGATATTGTTTAGCCCAGAAGCCCAGAATGTAAGATCATAAATTTAGAACTAATATCCGCTCAGGTCAAGAATGATAGTACGGTTGGGTTCATATCTTGCAATAAGCTATATTTTTGTTTAATTACAACTGACTGAATAAGCCAGGTGACCTGATCCAGAATGCATCAAATGTTCTTTCAGCTTGCCTGTGAACGAACAATTACAGCAAGCCACATATATTCTTCTATGCTGTAGCCATTAATTAAGTAACATAGGGATCAAATTGACTGTCTCACATCCCAGAAAGAAAAAGTTGCAAGATACAGGTATGTATGTGGGCAGGTAGTTTTGTTTCAGTCCTATTAAGAGAAAGAAGGGTGATCAGGGGTGGGATTCTACAGGTTTGCACCTATTCTCTATGTTGTTAACATTCTAAGTAGTTCGGCGAACCGGTTGTTAGAAGAAATTACTGGCCTAATCCTGTAAGGAAGGCAGGAAGGAAACATTCTGGTGCTGCTTACAGAAACTGCCTCTCCATTAACCCTCATTACATTCTTGGCAGGACTAGACTTCCTGTCTCAAGAACTACTCTGGAGGTTATTTTCCCTCCTTTGCTGGTACTTTGTTTGTGTCGATGACTATTCAAAGTTACAATGGCATTGAAAAAAGTGACTTATGGCCATTTTTTACACTTACAACAGCATCCCCACAGTCATGAGAGGACAGGCAAGCAGATGCGTGCCTCAATGTGAGTAATGTTGAATTGGCCATGCCCAGCCAGTCACATGACCACCAAGTCATGCCCATCAACTAAGGCATGCCCACAGAACCGGTTGTTAAAAAATTTGAATCCCACCCCTGACGGTGATGGATTGTTTTCTTTCCTTTGAAACATTCCGGAGCCGAGCATCAAGTCTAGCAGCTAAAAACCTTTTTTAAAAAAATAAAAAATATGCTTGTTCTCTGCACTTTCTACATACAGTCTGGTCCTCATTTGCTAAGCCTCTAATGCAGAGGTGTCAAACTGGCGGCATGCAGACTGGATGCACCATGCGCAGGCTATGCCCACCCTAGCTCTGTGAATGGGGAAAATGTCATGAAACATCACGTGATTGCAAAGTGATGGGGTGAGTCATGGGAGCCTTAATATACCTGCGGTTTACTCACCCTGAACATAGAAAAATGATTAATATATCATCATATTTCTGGCACCCGCTTCAGGTGTATCTGCCTAAAATGACAGACTAGGAGCAGGGCTTATATTAACATCTTTTATCAGAAGTCTTGAAGGCACTCTCATCCAGCAAATGTGATATCTCTAGCTATCAATAGATACTGACAACCTTATTGGGGGTGGGGATGAGGGAAGTTTGGGATAGGTTTTCATCTAGTACCTGATGTCCTTGTTATTTGGAGACCACCCACCAAATGGAAAGAATTCTGGGGGAAAAAGTATTATAAACATGGACAAAATGCCTAATTCCTTTATAAGTTTCATTTCATGAGAGGAATGCTGAGAACAGCTGAGGATAAAAAAAATTAAACCATGAGATTGACCGGAAGATATGTTTTATGAAAATGGTGAAATGTATTTAAATTAAACATAGAACTGGAAAGAAAGCCTCTAACAAATCTAGCCTTAAGCAGTCAGAAATGGGTAGTTCACAGCAGTAAGCTATTGCTAGCCTTCCCTGCTGTGTATGAAAAATTGTAATGTAGTTTACAATCACGCAGAGTTTTCAAGAAAAGTATATTGACCCACATGCTGACATTGAAATATTTAAATTAACAAAATCATCTCTTTGGAGCTCTTGTGGGATAAATATTCATTTGCCTGCATGTTATTCACATATCTCCAACAGCTTTTGAAGGACATGAAAAACACAACACAGCAAGACTTTTACCTCAAATTCATAGACATATGCAAGACTTTAGGAGAATTTAATGATTTCAGCAATAAGAAAATTCCTTCATGGTGCACAGCCATCAAGTTTAGTAACACACCTCATTGGAAACTGTCTCTGATTTTTCTTAGTCAATCTGTATGGAAAATAGGGGTGGTGTATTTCATTACTGCAGCGTTTATGAAATCAGATGGAAACTATGGAAGAAAAGAAGTTGATGAAGAAGACAGGGAGAAAAGAGTTGCTTTATTTTACATTATTCACTAGTTTACAGAATAGCATGTTCATAACCAAAGATTAAAGGTAGCCAAATCTCTCATGTTAATTATGATTACTGAATCCCAGTGAAGTGACTTTGGGGAAATGAAGAAGTCCCACTTCAGAGGCATTCGATCATTATCTCCTCATGGATTGCTTACTGATTTCTTACAAGAGTGGAATGTGGGAGGCAGTCACCAGTAGGTATAATAAGGTATAAGAATAACAACATGGGCCTTCTGAACAGCCCTCAAGAATCCGAACTATAGTAGGAGAAACAATCATTTGCTTTTGCACCTTTTCTTGTGCTGAACTATTTTCCTCCAGTTTATTCAATAGCTATAACTTTTTCTCATTCCAACTTTCTTCACAAAATGTCTGCTTTCTTGGGAGACATCAAGACCCAGGCATTCACATATGACAAACATTTTAGGGGTCAGGAACAGTGTTTCAGAAATTGCTCTTCTGAGTTCTGGTTTGAGCCTCTCCGCGGACAGACCAAAACCGTGATTGTGCATGGTTTCAATCTGTGCTTGCCGCTGGAGTGCCCCGAGCTGGCTGGTTTCAGGGCTAAGCCACCCCATAGAGGTGATGAAGAGGGGGGAGACTGTCAGCAGGGTTGAGGAGAGCTGCATCTCTCCTCCTCAGCTGCCATTACTCACTTTCCCGAAGGCACCTCAAAGAAGAACTCAACCGGAAAAGAATGTGCAGGAGGAATATAAGAAGAGAAAGTCTTGGCCGACCAGGTTAAACTGCAAAAGCAACAACTAAGGTACCCTGGAATTTAAACTATAGAAAAAAGTAACATTGTTCCCAAAGAAGTCTTTGAAGCAGTGAAGGAGAGAGAAAAGGGAAAGAATTTGGGTTTTTTTTTCTTCTCTCCCTTTCCCTATACTGATAGCTAAGAGATTTAAGCAAGAAACTGCAAAAAAAATCCACATTGACATCGATAGGCATTTAAGCTGAAAATAAAATGTCAAAGGGATAATAAAGATTTCTGGATGCTTAAAAGCTTTTAAAAGCAGGAAAGGAGAGAAAAAGAATAAAAGGGCAGGATCTGGAAAAAAGGGAGGAATTAAAAGGAATTTACAATAAAACCTCAACAAGACTTCTAAAAGATACATTTTAACTGAAACTTGGCAACAAAATAGTAGAACCCCAGGAAGATAAAGTGCAAAAAAGAAGCAAGAAGAAACAGCTTGGGAGCATTTGGATTGCTTGGTGATCTCTGGATTTTTGGTTATTGCATTTGAATGACTAAAATCAATCGGGTGGTTGTTTAAAAGTGTTTAAAATGGCACCACTTTTAGAAGAACTGAAAATAGAACTTAAAAAGTAGAAAAAAGATGCACAAGAAGGGAGAAGTTCTTTTGGCTTCGTATTTCAATTCTTAGAAATGGAGATCTGGAACTATGAGAAACAACAAGAAACACCTGCAGAACAAGAAGATTGGGACAAAGAAGAAGCCATCTTTAATGAACAAGTAATTTTATATGAGGAAAAAAAAAGAAAAGGGGGCAAAGAATGAAAAGTTTTAAGATTTGAAAAAAACAACCCCCCCCCAAAAAAGAAACATAGTTTGAAAAATATGTATAATATTAGAAAGCAACAGAAGAGGGGAATACAGAAGAGAGAATTAGAAGTAGAGAGACAAGGGGGTAAAAAGGGGATGGAGAGGAAGAGAGGGAAGAAGGAAAGGAAAAGAAGTTACAAAGGACAGAAACAAGGTATAGAGAAACAGGGCCTATTTAGAGATAATGGATGAAAATTTAATTGAAAAAGGGATTCTGCAAAGGTACATAAGATAGTATTGTTATATTAGAAATAGAAATAATTTTAGAAAATATGAAACAATGTGTGATTAAAATGATGGATAAAATAGTTATTGTAACCCAGTGAAATGTTTGTTAATAAATAAATGAAATAAAACGAATGAGAGAATTGAATTAGGAAAGGATGGGAACATTTTAATTATTTAAGATTTTATAAAATATAAGTGAAGAGAAATAGTGGGAAAAAAATAATTATGAAAAGCTTATAAGTGTTCCCAAGGAAGTATGATATTTAATTGAAAAGAAATATTAAAGAAGTTAAGATTTTAATGACTATTAATATTAATGATAGAATTGAATTGGAATAGAATGTTTTAATTACATATATTTATAATCTCTTTTTAAGAATATAGTGTGTATTTTAAGAATGTACCAAGCAGAATTCAATTGGAAGTTATGTATTATTGAATGTTATAACCTTAACGTATACATTGAAGCTTAATTAAGAGTTGAATGGATAAAACTAAAAGATATAAAGGTGTCATACTCCAATTAGTAACTACAGGAGAAAATTTGTTTAATGAGAAAAGATAATATGAAATTGAAACAGGACAGACAAAAGTATAAATATAATGATTTAATTGAGATGAGATAATCAAAATAAAATGGAGAAAATTAAAAGAGGGGAAAAACTATGTAGAAAATGTAAAACAGAATAAGATACGGAATAGAACATAAAAATGAGCATGAAATTGAGTTTGTGTCTGTATGAAGAAGTGTAACCCAGGACCATGCTATTTTCAAAAAAAGATGTTTTATTTGTATTATGTGGGTTTTTTTGTGAAAACCTAAATAAAATTTTCACAAAACAGAAATTGCTCTTCTAATCTAATAAAGATCATGTGAGATACTAATACCACTCTATAAAGCCTTAGTAAGACCACACCTTCTGCATCCAGTTTTGGTCACCACACTATAAAAAAAGATGTTGACATTCTAGAAAAAGTGCAGAGAAGAGCAACCAGGAAGATTAGGGGACTGGAAGCTGAAACATATGATGAACAGTTGCAGGAACTGGGCATGGCTAGTCTAGTGAGAAGGACCAGAGGAGACATGATAGCAGTATTCCAATACTTGAGGGGGTGCCACAGAGAAAAAGGTCAAGCCATTTTCCAAAGCACCTGTAGGCCAGACAAGGAATGGAAACTGATGAAGGAGAGATTCAACCTGGAAATGAGGAGAAATTTTCTGACAGTGAGAACAAACAACCAATGGAACAGCTTGCCTTTGGAAGTTGTGGGAGCTTCATCACTGGGAGCTTTCAAGAAGAGACTGGACTGCTATCTGTCAGAAATGTCATCGGGTCTCCTGATTGGGTGGGGGCTGGACTAGATTACCTACAAGGTGTCTTCTGTTCCATCTGGAAAAACGCGAGGTAGACCGGATTCCAACAAATAAACGTCTTTATTTGTAACAGCAAGATAAATGGAACAGTTTGGCTCTAGCCACGGCAGCCTTTATATACAGCTTGCCTGCCGGCTTGTAGCCAATGATATTAATTTGATTTAACCGCCTTTTGGCAGTTCTTTTGGATTGGTTCCTAGCGAACCAATCCCTATGCTGGCTTTCTTAGCCAATCAGATTGGAGAATTTGGAGTGAAGTATTTCCATACAGAACACCCCTCCCCTCTTAGTTCAGTCCTACGTGGTGACGTAGTCACTCAGGTAGGTGGGGCTTCTTCTAACTCTACTGGACTTGCGCAGTTCATTTTCACAGGAGATTTCAACCGGTTCGGATGGGGTTGCTGTCTCTCCGGCTCTTCTCTATGGAACCGCCTGGAAGGGTGAGTCAGCCATTTTACTGCCGCTTGAGTTTCTCAGGCCGGTGGATTTGCCGCTCCCTCCTGGTTTCTCCGGGCAGGTCAAGCTGGCTTGGCTGGCCCCTTCGTCTAGATTTTTTCCGCAAGTTTCTTCTAAATGTAAGTTTCTTCTTTGCTCTTTTTATTTATTAAGGTGTTCTGGGTTTATTTTAAACGGTTCTTTATTATTTTCTTGTATTCCCCCCCCCCTTTGGTTTGATTATCATCGTTTTTTTATTGTTTGTGGTTGTGCGTTTGCGTTTCTTTCAATGTTTCGGGAACGAAGCTGGTCTATGTGCCACTTCCATTCCCTGCCATCGTCTACAGTTAGTCGGTAGGACCGGGGGCCTGTAATTTGTGTGATCGTGCCTGGAAGCCATAAGGGGTTCCCGGTGAAATTTTTTGCATAGACTAGGTCACCGATTTCAAATGTTCTGAAGCAGGTGGAGGAGTTGGGGGGTCTTTCTGGCGTATAATTTGGGTGCAATCTGTCTAATTGCGACCTAAGTTTTCTTCCCATTAATAGTTCCACCGGGCTTTTGTTGGTCACAGTACTGGGTGTGATATGTTGGAGGGTGAGTAGGCGGTTAATTTTATCTTGGACATCCCCAATGTCCATTCTCTCTAAACCCTCTTTTGTAAACCTGACCATTCTCTCCACCCTACCATTTGCAGCCGGGTGGGCCGGTGTGGTTAGAGCATGGCGTATAACTAGGGAGGCTAGGTGTTGTTCAAATTGGATACTTGTTAATTGTGGCCCGTTGTCAGACACTAGGACGTCCGGCAGTCCATGGGTTGCGAAGAGTTTGTCAAGTTGTTTAATGACTACCTCGGTTGTCGTAGATGGCATTACTGCCACTTCCAGCCAATTCGAGTATGCATCTACGAAAATTAAGAAGGTATGTCCCCTAGTAGGACCCGCAAAGTCAATGTGGATCCAAGACCAGGGGCCTCGTGGGGTTTCCCAGTCCCTTATAGGAGCTTGTGGTGGGGAAGGCCTGGTTTTTTGACATTTAGTACAAGAAGTAACCCAGTATTCGATGTCTTTATCTATACCCGGCCACCAGACATAGCTTCTAGCAAGGCTTTTCATTTTTACAATACCAGGGTGGCCTTCGTGAAGCATACCCAGCACTCTAGTTTGTAATTTAGGAGGGATAACTACCTGATCACCCCACAATAAACAACCTTTTTGAATAGAAAGTTCGGTTTGTCTGGTCCGGAAAGGTTTAAAGTTTTCAGTTTTTTGGTTATCCGGCCAGCCTTTACCTACCCAGTTTAATATGCGGGCAGTCACTGCGTCCTTTGCGGTGGCTCTGGTGACATCGTTTGCAGATATTGGTAGTTTGGTGCATGTCTGTATCTGCAAGGTGGTCATTGTCGGCACCAGGTCTTCCTCCATCGTTGTTAACGGTGCTCTGCTTAATGCGTCTGCATGGGAGATTTGCTTCCCGGGTCGATGCGTTAATGTGTAAGAGTATGCTGCTAGGAATTCTGACCATCTAGTCATTCGCGGGGATAAAATGTTCGGTGTAGGCTTGTTTCCCACCAAAATTCCTAGTAACGGTTTATGGTCCGTTACTATCAAAAATGTTCTTCCATAGAGATATTCATGGAAGCGTTTCACTCCGGCGATGATTGCCAGGGCTTCTCTGTCTAGGTGACTATAGTTACGTTCTGTTTTAGACAGAGTCTTTGAGTAATAAACGACGGGTGCCTCTCTTCCATCTGGCAATTGGTGGCTCAGGATGGCACCGACTCCAAACGGTGAGGGGTCGCAGGTCACTGTCAATGGAAGTGTGTTACTAAACTGGATAAGAATGGTGTTTTATGTTAATAATTTTTTTATTTTCTGGAAAGCTTTTTGCTCTCTATGACCCCAAGTCCAATTAGTTTTTTTATCCAGTAAACGGTGTAATGGTTCTGCTATTGTCGCTTTGTGGGGGAGGAATACGTTGTAAAAATTTATTAGTCCCAAAAATGCCTGAAATTCTGTTTTGTTTCTTGGTTGTGGTGCGTCTTTAATGGCTTTGACTTTTTTTTCAGTAGGGTGTATACCCTCTCCGTCTATTAAGTAGCCCAGAAAATCGACACGATCAGTCATTAAGCAGCATTTTTCTTTTTTAACTTTCAGGCCAGATTCTCTGAATTTTGTTAGTACATTCCTTAGTCTTTTTTCTAGTATCTTTTCTCGTATCTTTGGCCAAAATTAGGACATCATCAAAATATGGTACGACCCCTTTTATTCCATTTAGTAGGCGTTCCATGAGGCTTTGGAACACGCCTGGGGCCACACTCACTCCAAACTGGAGTCTGTTGCACTTGAATGCCCCTTTGTGAGTCACTATTGTTTATGCCTCAGCCGTTAAGGGGTCTACTGGAAGCTGTTGGTAAGCTTGTGCTAGATCTAGTTTAGCGAAAACTTTTCCTCCCCCAAGTGAATGTAACAAATGTTGTACGATTGGCACCAGGTATGCGCTTTGTTGCAACGCATGGTTCAGGGTAGCCTTGTAGCCTCCGCAGATGCGTACCGACCCGTCAGGTTTAACTGGTGTTACTATTGGCATCTCCCATTTAGCATGGTCAACAGGTTCCAAAACCCCTTGGTCAATTAATTTGTTTAATTGTTCCTCTATTTTTGCTTTTAATGCAAAAGGAACTCGTCTGGCCTTTCGTCTTCTAGGGGCTATCTGGGGGTCTAAACTAAAGGAAATTGGGGTCCCCCGATACCTGCCTAGGGAGCCATCGAAAACGTCCTGGAACTCGTGGATCAGGTTTTCTTCCCAGTCAGTTGTGGCCACCCGGTCTACTCCGGTCATTCCGATGCCCAATGGTGCGAACCATTCGATGCCCAGGAGGCTTGGTCGGTCTCGGTCGACTATTGTCAGTGGCAGGACTTCGACATGCTGCTTGTAGGCGACTCGGAAATGTCCTAGACTTACCACAGGGATTCGATTTCCTTGGTAGTCCTTCAGGGTTAATTTTTGTTTCTGAAGCTCTTTTAGTTTAATATTTGGGATCAATTGTTTGATTGTGTCCCATGACACCATTGACAGGAAAGACCCTGAATCGACCTCCATCTCGCAGGGGCTGCCTTCAATTTTTACGATTATTTTGACTTTTTTCCCGCTTTCCGTCTGAGCGCTTCTGATAGTGAAAGTCTGATGGGTCTTTTCTCGGTTACTGGCTCGTTTGTTTCGCTGATACTTTCTCTCGGCTTGTTTCGACTCAGTTTGTGGGGGAGAGTTACTGCGTCTGTTCGGGCTCTAATTCTTTTTATTTCTACAGACCTTCTCAATGTGTCCCCTTTTCTTACAAGCTCTGCAGATGGCATCAAGGAATCTGCAATCGGCTCGAGGGTGGTTTCCTCCGCAGCCGGCGCATTCCCGCCAGTTTTTTTTTCATGCCCTTTTTTGTTGGTGTATAGGCGGTGGACCTCATCGTCTTCCTCTCCAGATTCTGATGTCTCATCAAAATCTTTGTGGTGTGTGTTGGCGGGAAATTGTTTCTTCCCTCTAGTTAGGCTCACTTCATCGTTGTTCATGTTCTTTTGTTTCATTTTGACCGCTGATTATTTTGCGGCTTCAGCGGCTGTGGCTTCTGTGATGGCTTCGGCTACGGTTATGTTGGGTTTATTTAGCAGCTTGCTTTGTAAATTAGAGTCTCTTAAACCAAATATTACTCGATCTCGCATCGCTTCGTCTAAGTTCAGGAACTCACATGCTCCCCCCAGTTGTCAGAGGGCTGCCACAAAATCAGCGATGGTCTCGCCTTCTTTTTGGTCTCTTAGGTAAAATTTGTGCTGTTTGATGTGGTTTGATACCACTGGTGCGTAATGAGCCTTCAGTATTCGTTGGAGTTCAGGCCAAGTCATTTGCTTCACATCTCTGGGCTTCGCTAATGCCTTGGCCATTTTGAAAATCGTTGGTCCGCAATGCGTTAAGAAGACAGCCCTCTTACGCTGGTCTGAGATCTCTTCCATCTCGTTACTTTCCAAGTACATTTGGAAACGGTCTACGTAGGATTTCCAATCCTCTTCATTGGGATTGAAGGGTGCGGGCGGTGCATTATTTCCGGCCATCGTTTTCAGCCTGGTTTCAATTTGCCTCATGCACAGTCTCGCATTTTAGGATGATCCCACCTTCGTCGCCAGTGTTCCGTCCAGAAAAACACGAGTTAGACTGGGTTTCAACAAATAAACGTCTTTATTTGTAACAGCAAGATAAATGGAACAGTTTGGCTCTAGCCACAGCAGCCTTTATATATGGCTTGCCTGCCGGCTTGTAGCCAATGACATTAGTTTGATTTAACCGCCTTTTGGCGGTTCCTTTGGATTGGTTCCTAGTGAACCAATCCCTATGCTGGCTTTCTTAGCCAATCAGATTGGAGAATTTGGAGTGAATTATTTCCATACAGAACATCTTCCAACTCTGTTAATTCTATTCTATTCTATTCTATTCTATTCTATTCTATTCTATTCTAT
>BLBF01000005.1:12373563-12392343 GCA_015471245.1 Laticauda colubrina
ATTCTATTCTATTCTATTCTATTCTATTCTATTCTATTCTATTCTATTCTATTCTATTCTATTCTATTCTATTCTATTCCTCTTTGACGTCTTCACTTCTCTCTAATGAGTAGCCATAACTGAGGTGCTGCCTAAAAGCTCCCTTTGCTTATTGTATGCCACAATATACAATTCAGCAACACAAGTAGAGGAGCAGTTGCTGGATGAACCTCTAGAAGAGGTCTTTGGCTTGCAACCATTTGTTGAGTGACTGTTCAAAGCTACAAAAGCTCTGAAAAAAGTGACCTACAACTGGTCCTTACACTTACAATTATCACAGCATCCCCATGATCAAATGATCCAAGTTTGGGCATTTGGCAACCAGAATGTTGTTTACAACACTTGCAGCTTCCTGGGATCCTATGATTGCTATCTGAAATCTTCCTAGCTGGCTTTCCACAATAAATCAATTGGGAAAGCTGGATACGCTTTACAATCATGGGGAAAAAGTGATAAAATCAAGCACAATTCACTTAACAACCACTTTAGTTAGCAAGGGAGATTCTGATTCTAGTTATGGTCATAAGCCAAGCACTGCCATAACTTTATTTCTTTTTTCTAACCCTGGCCTATGACAGTAGTCCCTTGGCAGCCTTCATTCTCAATTACTTTTCCAAACATAGCCATTTTCCACTCAGTTTTTATAGTTACTGGTAGAATATAACAAACAAGTGAAACAACAAAATATAGTAATGATTATGCAGTTAAAGCAATTGTCCACATTGTGGTGATGAAAATAAACGTGATACATGTGATAAAGAAAAAGGAACATAAAAAGAAGAATGTATGTATTATATTTATGAGTGTTCAAGTGTGTGTGTGTGACTATTATTACTATTTCTCAAAATTAACTGTACTCAGACAACACGCTGTTCAAGTAGACATTGAATTTTTTATGTTTTGTCCCATTGTACAACCTTTCATGCCACAGTTAAGTAATGCACTGCAGTTGATAAATTAGTAATGTCAAGATTGAACCGCTTTGCTTCTTTCAACCTTAATGCTTTTTATTTTGTCAATGAACTGGGGGGAGGGAAGGGGGAAATAGAATGCTGAGAATGAGTGCATGGACAGTGAGAGCCTCGCAACCATTGAGGTCACCACTGCAATAATTGAAGTGCTTGAGAAAGAGATGGACTGTTCCCATAACAAAATGACATCTCATAACTGGACAATGTGATCACCCAGGTGGGGAGAAGAGGAAGCTGTTGTTTAACTAAGCAACCATTTGCACAGGAAAACCAGAGTTGGTTTTGTTTCTTCAGTACCAAAATGGTATATCCAATAAAGTTTTACTTTTGGGAAACTTTGGGAAATTTTGAGGTGTGAGAGGAAGGTAACTAGGCCATAAAGATGGTGTAGGCCTCTTCTTGATTGAAAGCCTTAAATTAACAATATATAATAATGCCGGCGGAGCTGATTTTGCAACCATGGCAAAATATTAGTAATCCAGTGAGATTTTGCAAGCTTTGCAATACGTTACTACTTGCTACTTCTGCAAAAAGCAGATATTTGCTGGACAATCAAAAATAGACTTATTTTGGATCACAAATGTCTGGGAAATAAGAAAAGGGGGAACTGAAAGTAGCAGATGGTGAGCAGTTGGGAAAGAGTTGGCATATACCTACAAGTGGGTACCAAGTGATGGACAGTATGTGGGAATAGGGAAGTATATCCAGTAAGATTACATACCACTGGGTGGGCTTCAGAGGAAGAAAGGTATAAAAGAAGAGGGTAAATCTCAAATAGGGCCCACCAATAGTAGCTATCCTCTCTGAAATTAGCTGCTATTTCTGGACCTCCTTGCAATGGGTTATTTTTAGTATTATCTTACTAGAAATGTTGTTATGTTATGATGGCTTTTCATGTTCCAAATTACTCATGAAATAAATCTCTGATCTCAAAGTAAGAATTATTGCCTGTCATTTGTCTGTGTATTTCCTTTACTAAATTATTTTTATAACAGGGGGACTTCAAAGCTCCCGAGAGTGTTTCCTTATTTTGGGTTCACTAGTTGGACAGTTGACAAGTAACCTGGTAGTTAAGTGAATCTGGTTGCAAAAGATGATCACATGACTTTGGGATACAGCAACAGTCATAAGTAGGAACCACTTGCAAGCATCTGAATTCTGATCACATGATCATGGGGCTGCTGCAGAAGTCCCAACTGGGAAAAATAGTCCTAAATCACTTTTTCAGTGCTGTTGTAATTTTGAATTAAACAAATGGAATTAATAGGCAGCGTGCTAAAGAGAAAACATATCTTGAGTTCTAGTAGTGAGGTATTTTAACTGTTTAGGTGATTACTATTAACATCTCACCTAATATTAAGTTGCTATCATCACCTTGTCTGGCTCATTTTATAGTATCACATTATCTGGTAAAGCACTGCTTTTTTAACACGTTCAGGATTATGTGACATTCTTGGGTTTTTTTTTTAAATTGTGCCATTTTTATTTATTATTCATTATTATTATTTTATTTATTATTTTATTATTTACTATTCTTCAAATCAGCAGTTTTATCTTGAAAATACCACACACCAGTGGTGGGATTCAAATATTGTTGCCACCGGTTTGGTGGGCGTGCTTTGGTGGGCCGTGCTTTGCATGAGTTGTGTGCATGCACGTGCCAAACGCACACTTTGTGCAGGCGTAGAGGCATTCTACCTTGCCTCCTGCAAGCCTGCATGATCTCCTGATTGCTTCAGCAGCTGCTGCGTGGCACTCTTCTGTGCCGCGCAAAGCAGCTGCACTTCAAATTCAGAGGATAAAGGTGAGTATGAAAATCCCGGGCGGACGGGTGGACCCAACAGCAGAGCCATTAGAGTGGTGGAGAGAACCGGTTTGGTTTCCTCTGCTCATTGCTCCTACCGGCTCTCCAGAACTGGGCAGAACTGGTCAAATACCACCACTGTCACAGACCTTGCATTACACTTAAAGCCCAGAGTACTTCCCTGTGCAAGGGATGAGCTTCTCTTTAGACCATCCAGAAAACGCATCTCTTCCAAAAGATAACTTACCACCACTGGCTTGTCAGAAGCTGTGGCCTCCCTGCTTAATTACCATAGAGCTCTGAGGGGAAATGCAGCTTCTGTGGAAAGGCATAATAATGAGATTCCCTTAGGTTTGGCACACTTAAAGGGAAGGGTTTTTATTTCATGGAATGAAATCTTTGCTCCAAAGTTCCCAGAATTACAAATTATGTTCCTGTGCCACCTGCCAAAACATTTTGATTCCTTTCTTGAGAGACTCTATTTCTTCAGTCAGTCAGAAGAGAGCTGGAAGGGACTTTGGGGTCTTCTCGTCCAATATGATCAACCACTTTAAATTTTCTTGTACAGTCCAAATTTTTGAAATGGGTAACCTGAAGCTACCTATATATATTAAAAGGATCCAAATCAACCATTAAATTTGTGGAGAGTCTGCATATTTGTACTATTCATAATTTTGTTTCTGTACCACCTTGAAAAATATAAGAAATTTTTTTTTCTTAATTAATAATGTTAATTAAGTATGATCAATATTACAGCTATGTATCTGATCAACATACAATTGAGATACTGTGAAACAAGAAACAAATAAAAAAAATTAGTTGTGAATTGTTTATTTATTTAGTTCAGTTATAATCACCCATTTGGCTAACAAGAGTCCCTGCGTTCACAAGAATTTCCCCAAATATACATGAGAGAGAGAGAGGAAGGGAGGGAGAGAGAGAGAGAGTGTCTCACATGTACATACAGCATAAGCTGAAAGTCTGGTAGGACCAGTTACCCTTCCACTTATAAGTCAGAGGACCTAACTGGCCATTAATTGGGGGGTTCTACACTTTATTCCAGGGGCCAAAGGAATCAAAGAAGGAACAGGCACAGAGAGAACAAAGCAATACAGTAAGTACAGTTCTCTTGACAGATACCATTTTTTGTTATACTGTGTTTCTCCAACAATATGGCCTCCCCCAATAGGAAGTCCCAGCATGTTTTATAGGCATAAAATGAAATTAAGCCCCTCCCCCTAAATTAAGGCTTATTTTAAAACATGCAAAATGGGGGGGGGGAAGGGCAGGGGCTTGCCGTTAGGAGTGCCCCATGGGCAGCCATGCCTTGCCACCAAGCTCCCTACTGTTGCCAAGTACTTTTGCTGCACAACCAGGTATGGTGCTGCCTGTGTGACCTCGGCGTTGGTGGGGCACTTCGTATTGGGAGACCTTCTGCCACTATTACTTTCCCTGGCAGTGCTGCTTCCTTGGCCGGTGGGTCCGGCAGAGAGAGCCTGAAGCCATCTGTCCTTTCCACCCCTTGCCCAGCCTGTCCCCCATCCCCACGCATCTCCAAACGTGGTGGCAACGCTCCAAAGGCTGTAGCGGCACAGGCATCGGCACTTACTTGGCGGGGCTCAATTCAGAGGAGGACACAGCGTGGGCCGTCGCCTCACCTCCCTGTCAAAGGGTGGGTGGGTACTATCATTGCCTCAGGCAGCCTCTCCTGGTGGCCCCTTCGAGGTTGGGCTGGAGGGACTTGGGAAGCCAAGCTCAGGTTGGTTTGGCTCTTTTGCTTGCCAGGCAGGCACGCACCTGTGGCTCACTTTCCTGGCTCTGCACAGCCCTCCCCGCTCTGGCATGGTCCTTGTGCGGCCCTGGCAGGATGAGCGGAGGGCCTGGCAGGGAGGCACTTGGTGCCTTGGCCAGAGCTCCACCGCCGGACAGGAGGGCTTGCCTGTCAGTTGTGCTGAGTGCCCCACATGAAGATCTTTGCTCTCTGCCCAGTGCCAGGCAGGGATGCCGGCTGGGTGCTTCTCCTGGAGTGGGCCGATCCTGTGCCGTGGCCCCGGGAAATTCACCTCCCCATGTGGGATTGGGTTGCCCTCTCAGGCAGGGGAAGCTTTGTCATGGTAGGGTGTCATTTTTAAAAGAATGGGCTTTGCCTTTGAATGATGCCCGGGAAGGTGGCAACAGGAGCGCCTGAAGCCGAGTGTCTCTGCCAGGCTCCGGTTGCAGGGAGGAGCCCTGTCCCACCCTGCATTGCTGCGCCAAACACTGTGGCGATGCTCCAAACATGCTGCCGCTCCCCACGGTGGCACGGGAAGAAGGGAAAGCAATAGTGGTGGAAGATCTCCCGATATGAAGTACCCCACCAATGCCAAGGTCAACATCCAAGTCATCGCCACCCACCTGCCCGAGGATGCAAGGGGGGGAATTAAGTCAACCCTGAAAAGATGGCCTAGCCATTTTTTCGGGGCTCCCAAAAAAATAAGACCCAGCCTTATTATATGAGAAGGAGGAGCCCTGAAAAAATGGCTAGGCTGTCTTTTCAGCTTTGTTCGGGTGTTTTCCCACATCATTATAATTATGCTTTTAAAGTTGTAGTGACGTTTCGGCAGAATCTCATCTGCCATCATCAGGCTTCTGTATGGTGTTTGTCTGTGAGTCAGATTTTCACAGCCGTTTTTGTTTTAAATTTGGTGCTAACCTACTGCTGTGTTAGAATGGTTTTTTTTTCATCTTGATTGGTTGGGAGTCTTGGTCTTTGTTTATTGGTCTTGGAGTTTGCTGTGTTCTGCTTAATTGGTGTTTCTAATATCTTCTGTCTGTTTTGTAGAGTTTTTTTGTCTGATTAGCTGGCAACATTGTGTTTTGTGTATTGGGGGATTTTAGTGTGGCTTGGCTTCAGGTGAAGGGCCAGCTATCATTTATTAGGAAACTAGGTTTCATCTGAATGCCTGGTTGGGGTGTGTTTGGGCTGGAGATATCGGGGGGAGGGGGGGTCTGTTTGTGCCCAGGTGTTTGGCTGGCTTGTGGTATGGAGATTTTTTTGTTTATGAGTGCAGGCTTCCAGATAATTGACAGTCTGGAGGAGTCATCTCTTCTATTCATGCTTTCTGATCTTTTTTCAAGCTCTATGGATTCTCTGATAATTCTGTAGCTGGAGTTTTCTACAGTGGCTAGGGTTTTGGTGCCACTGAAGTTGATGCTATGATCTGTGGCTTTGGACTAGTGAGGAAATGGACTAGTGAGGAAATGTGTTCCAGCTTTTTTACTGCATTTTTGTGTTCTTCCAGGCAGGTACTTTTTCTTCGATTAGTCTGTCCGATGTTTGTGGCAGGGCATGATGCACAGGGGACTTCATATATGCCTTGGTTTTCCTGGTCAATTTTATCTTTGGGGTTTCTTAGGATGGCTGCTATTTTTCTGTCTGTTTTGAAGGCAGTCTTAATGTGATGCCTCTGTAGTATCTCACTGATTTTGTCTGTAGTACCTCTTATGTAGGGCAGGACAGCTGTTCCATAGGTCTGTCATCTTCTAGGTCTTCATTGTGTCTCAGTGTGTTTTTGTGGATCAGGCCTGTGATTTTGCTTTTGTGGAAGCCATTAGCTGTCAGTACTTTAGTCAGGGTGCATAGTTCAGTCTTTATGTGTGTCTTGTCTGCCAGGCGTTCGGTTCTGGCAATTAGTGTTTTGGCCACGGAGTTTATCTATGCTGGGTGGTGGTGGGATTGGGCGTTGAGGAAGTGGTTGGTGTGTGTTTTCTTTTGGTATATGGTGTGTCCTAATGTGCCATCTGTTTTTTTGTAGATTAGTACATATAGGAATGGTAGTTGCTTGTTTGTTTCCATTTCCATAGTGAATTTGACTTTGGGGTGTGTGCTGTTTAGATGTGTTAGGAAATTGTTTAGGTTTTCTTTTCCATGGGGCCAAATCACAAATGTGTCAATAGTGTATCTTAACCATAGTTTGGGTTTGTGGGTGGCATTTGCCAGGGCTCTGGATTCGAATTCTTCCATGAACAGATTTGCAATAACAGGTGACAGTGGTGATCCCATAGGGGCTCCTTCAATTTGCTTGTATCTTTGTCCTTTATATATGAAATATGTGTTGGTTAAGCAGTGTTCTGCTGGTTCCATGAGGTGTTTGGGTGGTTGGTATTTGTTTTTGATGATTTCTAGGGTTTCTTTTATCGGGACTTAAATTAATAGTGAAACCATGTTGAAACTTACAAGCAGATCTATTTCTTCCACGTGTAGATCTTTGATCATTTCTGAGAAGTTTATGAGTTTTGTACATGTGAAGCTGTTGCTTCAGCATGGGGCTATAACTGCTTTGCTAGGTATTTGGCTAGGTTTTGTAGCAGTACTCCTCTGGAACTGACTATGGGTCTGAGAGGTATGCCTTCTTTGTGTATTTTTGGGAGGCTGTATAGTTTGGGGTATCTAGAAGATTTTTCTCTTGGGATGATTGTCTATTGGATCTCTTTGCTCATGTTGCTGGTTTTGATTTACATATATATCCGTATCTGTATCTGTATCGATATCTATTATATCTATTGCATGTGTGTACATACACACACACACATCAAGCTGCCTTTCTAACAGTAATAACAGTAGCAACAACAACAATAATAATAATACATCAATAATAATAATAATAATAATAATAATAATAATAATAATAATAGTAATAATAATGTTGTAATATATTATTATTACTGTTCAAAAGGCAGCTTGATATACATTGTAGTTACAGGCATTAAGCTAAACACTAGGAAACAAACCCAGTTACTCTCTCTCTCAGCCTTAGGAAGAAGTTGTCAAAAAAACTGCAGGGACTTATCCATAGTTACCTCAAGTCAAGATTGAATCGAACATACATACATACATACATACATACATACATACATACATACATAAATTGTTACAAATAATAAATCAATAAAATGATGGATGACCTAACTACCCAAACTACCATTTCATATGTAGTAAAAATACAGAAAAAAATGCAAAAAAATTTCCTTCTTAGCTGATTGTACCTTAAGCCCATGTCACACTGAACCAACGGATGCAAAGAGGATGTAAAACGGACAAAAAACCTTGCCATCCATTCAAAAACGCGATGTACTCACTGCCTACGTTTGGCTTCCTCTCTATCCGTCCAACATCCGTTTATTGACGTTTCATCCACTCCTAAAGTTTTGGGCTGCCGAAAACTTTTGCGCGGAAAATGTATCCAGTTCATCCATTCTGCATCCGCTATGCATCCGCTATGCATCCATTACGCATCCGTTATGCATCCGCTATATCTGCTATATCCGCTTGGCGTCCTCTGCGAATCTGCACAACTCGCATCCGCCCGGACATTGGGAGGAAGCAGAATGGATGCGGAACAGATGCAGAACAGATGCAGCACGGAAACAAAGCGTTTAAAGCGGAAAAAACGTTCGCAGAGGGGACCTATCTCGGATATTAAGGATGTGTAGAGGATGCCTAGAGGATGCCTAGAGGATGCAAAGGGACACCTATACTGCCTATAAAAAGGGGGAGCAACTCGTCTGCATCTCACTTTCAGACCAGCAGCCCACCTGTGCAGACTTCTGCAGCCTTCATCTGACTCTTCCTCTTCCACAGCATCCAGTCATGTCCACCGAGGATCGTACCACAGTCCTTTTGGCAGCCACCATCCTTCTGCAACAGTACGAAGCCATCTACAGGCTCTGTGAATTCTATTACGGGAAGAAAAAGAGGCGGCCAAAAAGCGTCTGGGTCCGAAAATGGATCAGGAGAAGAGCAGAGTACAGACTGTACAACAAGATGATGGTGGAGCTCAGGAATGAAGACACTCGGGCGTTCCAGAACTTCATGAGGATGCCTCCAGCCATGTTTGATGAAGTTGTGCAGCGGCTGACACCCAGGTTGACCAAGGCAAACACCAATTTCCGGCCCAGCCTGGAACCTGGGCTCAAGGTGGCACTCACTCTGCGCCACCTGGCCTCAGAGACCACCTACAAAAGCATGCAGTATGGCTGGAGGGTGCCACACAACACCATCAGCATTGTGGTCAGAGAAGTGGTGCAGGCCATCATTGAAGAATACGTGGAGAAGCTCCTCCAGTGCCCCTCCACTGAAGAAGGATGGAAGAAAGTTGCAGAGCAGTGGTATCAGAGGTGGAATTTCCCCCACACCGTTGGAGTCATAGATGGCAAGCAAGTGGCCTGCAAAGCTCCAGCCAAGTCGGGGTCCACTTATTTCAACTACAAGGGCTTCTTCAGCATCGTCCTCTTCGCCATGGTCGATGCTGACTACAAATTCATGTACATCGATGCTTCAGGCTACGGCTCATCTTCAGATGCCCAGGTATACAACGCCAGTGACCTCAAGGAGGGGCTGGAGGGCAACCTCATCGTGGGCTTCCCAGATCCAGACCCCTTGCCCAACGACACGCAAGATGTGCCCTACTTCATCGTGGGGGATGACGCCTTCTCCTTCAGAACCTACCTCATGAAGCCATACACTTTCAGACTCCTGACCCGTGAAGAGAGGATCTTCAACTACAGGCTGTCCAGGGTAAGGCGGGTGGTGGAGAACGCCTTTGGCATCCTGGCCAACCGGTTCCAGGTACTTCTCACCACCATGCAGCATCGCCCAGAGACCGTGAGGAGGATCATGGAAGCTTGCTGCATCCTGCACAATCTCATACGCACCCACTACCCAGTCTTGCAGAACAGGCTCATGGACCATCAACAAGGCAATGGGGACATGGAGCCTGGGGAATGGAGGCAAGGGCGAAACCTGATCGACACTCAGGATGTGCAAGGCCACAACAGAGCCTTACGGGAAGGGAAGAAGCAGTGCAAACTCCTGAAATGCTGGTGCAACTCTCCAGCTGGAGCAGTGGAGTGGCAAGACAGGATGGTAGATGCTTAATGGATGCTTCCTTCAACCTGTCTCATCACACGGATGAGATTGGGCCATGTATGTTGGGTGGGCCTACAATGAACAGGGTGTTTAATAAAGAGTTGTGTTCGTGTCAAATGTGTGGATCAATGCTTACATTGTTATTGATAAAAAAAGGGCCCTAGGTGTGGCACTTGGGAGGGTAGACCATACAGTCCCACTATGCTTGCACTGGAGGTTTATCTATCCCACAGCTATTAGCCATCCCAAAGGTATCCCTGCTCATTCCACAGGTATCCCTGCCCACCCCACTGCTATCTTAACCCATCCCACAAGCATACAAAGGCTTAAGCCAATTCTAAAAGTTTCCACCAAGACTTTTTAAAAAAAAACAAATGAAGCAAGTGTGTGAATCAAAGATAAACTTTATTGAACAACAAGCTGTAAAAAAAAAAAATGACCCAAGTCAAGTGTCCAAATAAAGTCCACAGGTAGCCAGCTACCCGGTCTCTGGCACTCTTCTTGGTCACTCGGAGGTGTGCCCAGTCTCAGGGGTGAAGGGTCCAGGTACTGTGGTGGTGGGTGGTGCTGGAGTGCCTGGCCTCGAGAGGACAACAGGGGACGGTGTGTTGAGAACGCTCTCGGACAGCTGGCTCAGCCCCATGATGCTGAGAGGTCCTTCCTCCATGCCATGGGGTGTCAGCCCCAGTACTGATGACAGATGTACTGAGGCCGGGCTTGGCTGTGGGGCTGTAGTGGGGCTGTCTGGTCTGCAGCTGGGTGAGGACTGGCATGGGTGGCATCATTGGCGTGGGTGGCATCGCTGTTGTTGGTGGCATCATTGGCGTGGGTGGCATCGCTGTCTCGGTGGCATCATTGGCGTGGGTGGCATAGGTGGCATCAGTGAAACAGGTGGCAATGGTGTCGCCCGATGACTCTGTGCCTGGACTGGGAAGGGCTGCTGCCTGTGCTGCTGAACCTCCTGGTAGCCATAGCCCTGGTAGGTGAGGGCCTGTGGGAAGCCTTAGAATGGGAGGGACATCACCTGGGGTGGAGGAGCAGACCTGGACTGGGTGGGAGCAGGTTCCTCTGGGTCTGGAGGGTTGTGAAGCAGCTTTGTGATCTGGTCCTTCACCAGCTGGTACTGTGGATCCGCCATTTCCTTGAGGGTCTGGTTGACATAGGTGAGGAAGGGCTTGCGGTTGGAGGATGAGGAGTTGGTGTGGACCAGCAGAGAGAGGAGATCTATGCTGGTGTGGATGGTGTCCCTGATCTCCAGCAGGACAGTGTGGCTCTGCCCCTCCAGCTGTCCGGCTCTCTGCCTTTCTGTGGAGGCTGAGCTGGGGTGTGTGGATGCGGCTAGGACTGTGGTGGACTTGATGTCTCCTTTCTCCCACCACACCAGGGAGTCCTCTACGCACTCCACCATGCTTACCACACCTGTCTGCGGGTTCTCCGCCGTGGCACGCTCCACGGAAACCTGCCTGGAGACAGGGACTGACTCTCGGCCGGAAGAGGACTGGCTTTCAGCAGGTTGCTGGAGAGAGAGGGTCGTGAGAGGGGCTGCTGGTGCTCCTCGGTGGCGGACCTCATCCTCCAGGAAGCTGCACCTGGCCATGACGTAGGTCTCTCTGTCTGTCAGCTTCACAGTGGCCTGGCCAGATTTTTTGCGGTGCAGCTTCCCGTACCAGGTGTGCATGTGCTTCCACCAGCCGAGGAGTACCTCCGAAGTGTAACCCATACTCTCTGCCCTCTCTCTCCAAGCAGCCTGCTTCCGCTTGGTGTCCCTGTACAGCCGGTGTCCCTTCCGCCACAGATAGTTGTTCTCTCTCAGCCACTCCAGCACCTCATCCTCGTGCGCCTCCTCAATATAGTACTGCCTCCTCTCCCGTTGTTGCATACGCCTCTTCCTCCCTATGACTGGACCAGATGGGCCCTCATCAGAGGGGCTCCCAGGTTGTAGGGGCTGCTTCTCCACACCACCACCACCAGCAACAGCACCAGCAGAATCATCATCATCATCATCATCAGCAGCAGCAGGATCATCAGCAGCAGCAGCGGCAGCAGGATCAGCAGCAGCAGCAGGACCAGCAGGACCAGGATCAGCAGCAGTAGAGTAAGCACCAGCCGGACCAGCAAGTCCAGGAGCACGAGCAGGACCAGGAGCACGAGCAGGACGAGCAGGACGAGCAAGACCAGGAGCACGAGCAGGACGAGCAAGTCCCAGAGCACGAGCAGGTCGAGCAGGATCAGCAGGACCAGGAGCAGCTTCAACAGAGTAAGCACCAGCAGAAGCCCCAGCACCAGCAGAAGCACCACCGCCAGGAGCAGCTTCAGCAGAAGCCCCAGCAGAAGCAGAGTCAGGGGCAGGGGGCGGGAGGTTGGTCCTGTTCCTCTTGCCAGGGATGGCGGCAGGTTGCTGAGGCTTTCGCTTCCTCCCCATGGTTGTGGGGTTGCTGGCTGGCAGGGAGGCTGGCAGGCACCAAGGCTGGCAGGAAGCCTGGCAGGAAGCCTGGCAGGAAGGCTGGCAGAAAGCCTGGCAGGCAGGCAGGCAGGCAGGCAGGCAGGCACCAAGGCTGGCTGGAAGGCAGGCTGGCAGGACAGGCAAGGAACTCGAAGTGTCCAGCAGCAGGTCTTTCCTCGGAATGCTGGCCACGTGCGAGCTGCTTCCCTTTATATCCGGGGGGATTATGTAATACTTTCCCCCTGCATGTGCAATTAACGCTCGGCATCCGTTAGGCTTCCGCTGTGCATCCGCTAGGCTTCCGCTGTGCCTCCGCTTTATCCGCTGTGCATCCGCTGTGCATCCGCTTCATCCGTTCGGCATCCGTTCTGCATCCGCTGTATCCATTCCGCGTCTGCTTTGCTGAGGCCCCCAGAAGCCCTGCGGTTGCGCCATCCGCTCCCATCTGCTTCCATCCGCTGGGCTTCCGTTCTGCATCCGCTTTGCATCCGCCCTGCGTCCTCCCAGCGTCTGTGTTATCCGCTCCGGTTATGCAAATTTTTGCCCCTTTTAAGATCAGATAACAACGGATGGAACATTTTGCTTGTCCACTGTGTCCTTTTTGCATCCGTTGGCCAGTGTGACATGGGCTTTAGCTGATTTGATAGCTACAGCTTTTCTTGGAGAGGTTTCAAATTAAAACATCACAATTCTTTGGGGAATCTAGTCCTAAGAAATCTTTTCATCTCAACTGTCCTAATATTTTATTAGAACTGTTCAATTTTTAAACAATTCTAATGTGTTTCTTCAAAAGATATAAATAATACAGTATACATAATATGAAATGTAAGCAGTGATAGTAATTCAAGCAACTAAAATATCTGAAAGTAAAGTTAGAGAGCAAGAAAACAGACTAAGCAGGACTTGATATGACATTTTAAGAGAAATATTATTTGGGAATAAGAAATCAGCAAAAAAAATAAGATTTCTCTATTACCAGGAGAACTGTAAAAGTTGGTTGAGCAAAAAAACAACAACACCACATACAGACAAAAACTATTCTACAACTATGACTAAGGAAAGATTCCAGTAGAATTACATAAAATTACAACTAGTAGTTATGCAGAAATAGGACAGACTGTAAGTTACTATTCCAAGTCATAAGTCTTAGTTTTTCCATAAGAATGAAATTTATGAAATTATTTCATGTGCATGAAATTTGTGAAAATTAAGAACATCTCAAATTGAGAAAAGAACTTTAAGATAGATATGGTGAATATAAGAAGTAGCCTGCTAGATCAAATCAAAGTTTATAATCTGCTTCCTTGGTGAAACTCAAATACAATACATGACCTCAATAACATCAACCCTCAGCAATACACGAGTTCAACAATCCTCTATATTCACCCAGAAATGTTGATAATAGCATAATGACCAATCGCATTTAGATTTATATGCCGCTTCACAGTGCTTTACAGACCTCTCTAAGTGGTTTACAGAGTCAGCCTATTGCCCCCAACAATCTGGGTCCTCAATTCAAAGAATCATAAAATAACAGAGTTGGAAGGGACCTTGGAGGTCATCTAGTCCAAACCCCTGCTCAAGCAATTTACCAACTTTGAAAAAGGGTGTTGATACTTACCTGACACACCCATTCTCTTTGAGCTGTGAAGAGCATCCAGTAGTGGGAGGTGCTTCAGTCTCTGCATTCATAGGCTGAGCTTGATTTGTGGAATGCTCCTCCTCCTCCATGTGACTCCTTCTCAGCGTTTCCCAGTTTTGGCAAAGGCGAGAGAAATAAGCACTCTCATCCTCATGTTCTAAAAAATGCATTGGCCGAAACAGGACCCCACCAGATGGAAAAAGGGGTGGGGCTGGATGGTCTTCACAGCTCAAAGAGAATGGGCGTGTCAGGTAAGTACCAACGCCCTTTCTCCGATGAGCTGTTCAGAGCATCCAGTAGTGGGACAAGCTTGGCTTGTCCTTCGGGAGGGACTCCATCTGGTCTGGAATCTCCTCCTGGTCCCTGTGCACCCATTGCAGAACTCTTCTGCCAAAGGAAGCCTCAGCAGAGGCAAACACATCAGTTTTATAATGCCTAATGAAGGGTGATGGGGAAGCCCAAGCTGCAGCCCGACAGATTTCAGTTTTTGGTGCCTTTGTGGCCCATGCTGCCGAAGTTGCTGCGCTCCTTGTTGAAAGAGCTGTTATGCCCCTAGGCACCTGCAGAGATTGGGTCTGATATGTTTTTGCTATTGCAGCCCGTATCCAACGGCCTATCATAGATGGTGAGACCTTGTAACACTGAGTATTGGACTGAAAGGACACAAATAAAGCCTCTGATTTCCTGAAAGCTGCTGTATGCTTGATATAGATTCGCAGAGCATGCCTCACATCAAGCTTATGCCATTGTCTTTCCAGCCCCTGAGATGGTTTGGGTCAAAAATTTGGAAGAATAAGCTCTTGTGCTCTGTGAAAGGCCGAATTGACCTTGGGCATAAATGTGGGATTGGGATGAAGGACCACTCGATCAGCATGAAAAACGCAGAGATCTTGTCTGACAGACAAGGCTGCAATTTCCGAGATACGATGAGCGGAGGTGATTGCTCCAAGCAAAACTAATTTGTACGTCAGAAATTGGAGACTTGACATTTTCACAGGTTTGAAAGGATCCTTAGTGAGAGCGACAAGGACTTTGTTAAGATCCCAGGTGGGATAACGGTGCACTGCTGGAGGGCATAAATTGGTGGCTCCTCGAAGGAAAGACCTTATGTGTGGATGATGTGAAAGAGAAGTGAGTCCCTCGCAAGTGAGATTTGATGCCAAGGATAGTGTCGATAACTCTGTTGGAGAGCTTTTCGCTCTCCAAACCCCTCCGCTCAACCTCCAGACGGTTAATTGTAACCATTGAGGGTCCAGATGTTGAAGGGGCCCCTTAGTTAATGAGATTCTGTCTGACAGGATTCTCCAGGGGGGGGCTACCAAGAGACTGCGGAGGTCTGCGAACCATGGCCATCTGGGCCAATAAGGCGTTACTAGAAGTAATTCTGCTCTCTCATCTAGTAACTTCTGGATGACCTTGGGAACCAGCAGAAGTGGAGGAAATGCATACAGGAGCCCATGGGGGCCAACGACAGCAGAGCAAGTTGAAATTCTCTGCCCCTTGGGATGGGTACTGGGAAAAAAATTTCAGGAGCTGAGTGTTGAGAGGGGAAGCAAATAGGTCCACCACCGGCTGACCAAATGTCCGTGCCGCTTCTTGAAACAGGGATGGGTGGAGGCACCACTCTGATTGATCAATGGTGGCCCTGCTTAGCCAGTCTGCCTATGTATTCAACAGACTCAAAATGTGTTCTGCTTTGATGGAAAGTGTGTTGTTCTCTGCCCAGCGACACAGGTGCTCCGCTAACCACATTAGCAGTTTCGATTGTGCATCCCCCTGCTTGTTTATGTGAGCTTTGGCTGTTACATTGTCTGTCAGTATCAGTATGTGCTGACCGTGTACCTGGGGGAAGAAGTTGTGAAGGGCCAGGTGTACTGCGTGTGACTGTTTTTTGCTGCTTGACTGTTTATGCTGCATGACTGTTCTATGTCGGACTATCGGCCTTGGGTTGTGAGCGACTGGATGTGAGCTCACCATCCAAACAGACTGGCATCTGTGGTGATGGTGAGTCTTTGTGGCTCCTTGAAGAGACAGCCTCTGTTGATAGCCAGTTTGGACCACCAGAGGAGAGATATGAGAACCTTGGGTGGAACCCTAACTTTGTGTTTGGAGTTGCTTCGGCGGATCGCTGGTACGGTAGCAGGAACCACTGGAGGGCTCTCGTGTGGAGGCGGGCCCAAGGAATAATAGAAATACATGAGATCATTTTGCCCAACAATTTTGATAGGTCCATTAAGGACACCCTCTTCAGCAACCTGATCTCCTTAACCAATTTTTAAATGCTATTTAGTCTATCTGGTGAAAGATAAACCTTGCCTTCCACCATATCTATGACTGCTCCTAAATGGATTATCCGAGTCGATGGTGTTAATTGACTCTTCTTCCAATTTATTAAGAAGCCATGCTCTTATAGGGATAGTAATGTATTCTGAGTGTCTGTGACTGCTTAATGTGCGGAAGGAGATAAAATCAAAATATTGTCAAGATAACACTGAAGGTGTACAGGGATGTTCCTGAGGTGGGCAGCTAGCGCTGCGAGGACCTTGGTGAAGGTCCTGGGGGCAGAGGCTAATCTGAATGGAAGGGCCACACATTCAAAATGGTGGTTATTGTTGCAGAATCTCAGAAACTTATAATGGGAAGGCCGAATATCAATGTGCAGGTACGCCTCTGTCAAATCTATGGACGTGAGCACATCTCCTTTCCTGATGCCCAGTAACACTGAGTGGAGGGTATGCATTTTAAATTTGCAATATACTAAGAAACGGTTGAGACATTTCAAATCTAATATCGCTCTCCACCCCCCCAAATTTTTTGTCACAACAAAAAGATGTGAATAAAACCTTGCCCTCGTTGATTGGTAGCTACTGGTTGGATGGCTCGTATATCCAGGAGATGTTGGATAGCAGAATCTATGAGATTACACTTGATCGGGCTCTGGAAGGAGGGTGTGACATGAAGGAATCTGGGGGAGTGGATCTGAACTCCAGTGCGAGGCTAAATCTAACCGTATCTCTGACCCAGGCATCAGAGGTAGAGGAGTCCCATTGGTCAGCGAATAACTTAAGGCATCCGCCAATGAGAATTGGGTCCCAGGAGTTATCTTGGTGACCGGAAGGGCCTGTTCCCTGCTCCCCGAAAGGATCTTTTGGATTGACCACCCCTTCTACTTTTGTCTACTGAGTCGGACCTATCTGGTTGCTGTCCTGGTCTAACTGCTGAGGGTCTCTGGTATCTGGAAGAGAAGGATCCTTGACAGAAGGATCAAAAGGATCCCCTCCAAAAGGACTGGGGGCTTCTAGGATCTGACTTCCGAAAAAGGGAAGGGAGAATTTTCTTCTTGTTGCGTGTTTCAATTAGTAGCAGATCCAGGGAAGGGCCAAACAATTTATCTCCCACAATGGGGGATGAGGCCAGCTTGGATTTATGTTTGAAGTTGGCTTGCCAGTGTCTTAACCATAGCAAGCGACACACTGTGACGTGTGAGGTAATGGCCCTTGCTGAAAACATGACTGCATGATAGGTAGCATTGGCAGAAAATTCAACAGCTACAATAAGTTTTGTGATATCTTGGTGCGCCCTATTGTTAGAAGAAGGAACGTGTTGCTTCAAAAGATGAAGCCATCTAAGAGACGACCGCGTGAAGAAGGAGGCGGCCGTGGCTGATCTGATAGCCCATGCATCAAGCTGATGAGCTCTGCGTAGGGCTAGCTCGATCCATTTTTCCTTCGGCTTTAAGGCCTCCAGCGCCTCACTGGGAATAGAGGGGGACGCTAAAGCCACTATAGGCTCGTCTACCTCAGGGGTACTCAGTAACTTTGCAAAATCAGGGTCCAAGTTGAAATATTTCCAATCATGTCCAGTTGGGGAGGTGTACACCGCTGCAGAGGCCCACTGCTTCTCCACCAGGTCCGAAAATATGGATGGAACTGGAATTACCTCTGCTTCAACAACCGTTTGGTTGAAGATCATGTCCTCTGCTCCCTCCCCTGAAGGGTTAGGTGTGTCAGATGGTTTTGGCTTGTTTAGGCCTGCAAAGTTCTTTGCCTTAAACAAGAGAGATTTGAAAAGCTGTGGCCGAAATAAGCCTGTAAAAGCAGGCTGGTCAGGAATAAGACCTTCTTCCTCAGACATTTCCCTTTCTAACGGGTCTGCCTCTGACAGGGGCTCGGTATCATGCATTGATCCCAATTCAGACTTGGCCATTTGAAAGATTTGATCTACTTCCTCCTTCTCCTCCTCCTCCTCTGGCCCTTGGAGGGGGGTCTCCCCCTGTAAATGTACTTGGGTCTGGTGTTGCTCCAACCTGGTCAGTGACCTCAGAGATTGGGACTCTTGGTCGGTATCCACAGAGTAAGGTCTGGACATTACAGTGTGTTGGAGCCACGCTGCAATCCCTTGGCGAATAGCTAGCTCCATCCAGGCTTTCATCCTTTCTGGGACCTCCTCAATGAAACTGTCACCCTGACAAGGACCAGTAAATGGAGTGAATGTAGCTTCAAGAGCCCATCTGGTCGGTGTTCCAGACACTTGGACCTGTTGTCCTTCTAGAGTCAAGCTGTGCCTGGATGAAAGGGAGAGATTTAGGGGAGGAGGAGAGTGTGAAGAAACTGATGGACTGAAAGAGGAGATTCTGTGATACAGTGTGGTCCTCTCGAGTATGCCTTCTGTGGCTTTAGAGTTTCCTCTGTGTTTTGATTTGTCTTTTGCCTTCAAGCAAGGGGCCTGAGAGGTGCTACCATCTGCTATTTTGATTAAAATTAGAATAACAGTAATTAAATATAAAATGTAGACAAGGCAGTTGGCGTGCCCAGGGTTCGATCTGAGTAAAGAACGGTTGCCCTGATAAAGTTCTTATTGCACCCTTTTCTTTTCTTTTCTTTTCTTTTTTTTACTGGTGTCTATATATATATATATATATATATATACAGAATATATATATATATATTCTATATATATCCATACAGAAGCCTG
>BLBF01000005.1:12402343-12414235 GCA_015471245.1 Laticauda colubrina
GTGCACAACATCTCAGACAAGATCCTCACTGAAGCCGAAACCAATGTCCTTTCAAAAGGATTCAACTTTGCTGTCGCTCCCAAACACATCCCCACAGAAACCATCATATGCGGAGTTGAAACCAGCCTGACCAAAACCAACCCTGATGATGCTAACAGAATCAGACTCGAAATCACCAACATCCTCTGCACGAGCAAACCACCCAAAAGCAACTTATCCAAAGAAGAACAAACTGCACTACTTAACCTGAAAGAAGACACCAGCATAATAATCCTACCAGCAGACAAGGGCAATGCTACAGTGATTATGAATACATCTGACTACCAAACCAAGTTAACCAACCTACTCCAAGACCCCACATACAAACCCCTAAACACTGACCCCACCACGTACCTAGAAAAAACCACCAGATCCAAAATAAAAGCCTCCCCCATCAGCGAAGAAATCCAGCAAAGAATCATACCCAGAGAAAAATCATCCAGATGCCCCAAGCTGTATGGTCTCCCCAAGATACACAAAGAAGGAACCCCACTACGACCAATAGTCAGCTCCATAGGCTCACCTCTACAAAACTTAGCCAAATTTCTCGCCAAACAATTACAGACCTATGCTGAATCCATCAACTCACAGGTAAGGAACTCATTCCAGTTCATTGAGATCATAAAGAAACAAAACTTACAACCCAGCGACCTACTGGTGAGCTTCGATGTCATATCCCTCTTCACCCAAGTGCCTATAAAAGAAGCCTTGACAGCCATCCAAAACAAATACAACCCCCCCAAGTACATCCTAGATCTTACCAACCACTGCCTATCCAATACATACTTCACCTACAATGGACAAAAATACAAACAAATAGAAGGAGCACCCATGGGATCACCCCTCTCACCTGTCATTGCAAACCTCTACATGGAACACTTTGAAACACAAGCTCTAGAAAAATATGATCACAAACCCAAACTCTGGCTCAGATACGTAGATGACACCTTCATAATCTGGCCACACGGGAAAGAAAAACTGAACAACTTCCTCACACACCTCAACAGCCTACATCCCAAAATACAATTCACCATGGAAACAGAAGCCAACAATCAACTTCCCTTCCTAGATGTCTTAGTATACAAAAAATCCAATGGCTCCCTAGGACACACCATCTACCAGAAGAAAACACATACAAACCGCTATCTACATGCACTCTCACACCACCACCCAGCACAGATCAATTCCGTAGCCAAGACACTCATCTCCAGAACAAAATGCTTAGCCGATGAACAACACTTAAAAACCGAACTACACACCCTCACTAATGTACTTACAACCAATGGATTTCCAAAAAAGAAGATTACCCACCTAATCCAAAAAGAAACCCCAACCAAAAGCCAAGACAGAGAACAAGAGAATGGCAAAGCCCTCCTCCCATATATAAAAGGCACTACAGACAAAATCAGCAAGATCCTCCAAAAACACAACATTAAAACAGCATTCTGCACAAACAGAAAAATATCCACCATCCTGAGAAACCCTAAGGACAAAATCGAGTTAGAAAACCAAGGAGTATACGAAATCCCTTGCACTGCCTGCCCCAGCACATACATAGGACAAACTAACAGAAGAATTAGTGCACGCATTGAAGAACACAAAAACTCAATCAAAAAAGAAGAACTGACCTCTTCCCTGGTCCAACACCTCAAAGCCACAGGACATGAAATTGACTTTAAAAATACCAGAACCATCGCCAAAACCGAACACTTCAACAACAGAATAATCAGAGAAGCCATAGAGATAGAGAAACGCCCACACAGCATGAATAGACGAGATGATACCTCCCGCCTACCAACCATTTGGAAACCTGCCCTCAGTAATAACGAGTAACTAACTTGAAGAATGACACCAGACCCACACCCGCAAGTGCCACACAAGATGCCACCACCACACTTCCACACAGAAAAAAGACTCACACCCACACAGAAGAGGAGACACGACCACGAACCAGAAACCATACTGCAGCTGCACCACTACCCACTTCAAACCCCTCTGACCCATACAAGAAGCAAACTGACACCCACCATGAAGATGTGGTACGACCACGAACACGAAGCCAAACAACAAAATCACAGCTCACCAGCTCAAATCCCCCAGCAACTAAGACTAACCTGAGCACAACCAAGCCCCCACCTAAGCAGAACACACCCCCAGCCAATCAGAACACAGCCAACCCCCCTACCAATCAGAACACAGCCAAACCCCCACCCAATCAAGTCACACCCCCACTAGCAGTTAAAAGGAAGAAGCAGCTGCAAGCTCACATTACTCTGAGAAGCACAGAGCTGAAGAAACAAGCCTGAAGATGATGAATGAGACTTCATCGAAACGTTGCCTAGATACTTCCAATTCTACGCGGGAGAAAACCCGAATAACCAAAGATCCACATACAAATACCCGCGAAAACCTCAGAAAACAAATATATATATATATATACAGTTAAATATTAATATATATATATATATATATATATATATATATATATATAAAATGACTCGTATCTCAGTAATAATATTTTATTGAAATTAAAATATTATACTGTCAAATAGTTTATTACAATGAGTGATTATTATAATTGTAAAATTATTATATTATTGCTATAATTGCTTTTGCAATTGCTCCTATGAGTAGTGATATAAATATATATTCCAATATTAATAAGAGAACAACCAAGATTAATGTATAATCCAATTAGCCAAATTGTGAACGCCTAAGGCCCGGGTTGATGATTGTAAGGGCCTTCAGCATTTTCCATGCACAGGCAGACACAGGCCTAGGTGCTTGCTCCTGAGAATAAGGCTGTGAGGGTTAAGCCAATGATTTTTAAAGCGAAGTAATTATCCTCGAGTGCAGGTAGCCAAAACAAGGGTAAATTGCTCTCAGAATCCTGGAGGGATCCTGCTGCTTCAAGCAGAAAATACCTCACACAGCTCAGGAAAGGCAGACAAGGCATGCAGCCAGGAGGTGGCACTCAAGATGGCCTCCAGTTTTTTGTGCACTTCTCAGCGGCAGCTTCCTGCCTTGAAAATGAAGCCGTGGCTCTCAAATTAATGGAATGGCGGAAAAAAGGGGAAATTAACACTAATTAACTTCCCCACTGAAGGAAGGCGTTTGGAGAGGGGGTAAAGGCGATATGACTCGATTTAACCTCCTTTTATTTTTTAATGAAAAATCAAGCCGCTTGCAGAGAAACAGAATTAAAGGCACAGTGGCAACCAAACTGGCAGAGGTAAAAGAAATTTGGCTGTGGGGAGGTGGTGCAGAGCAGCTCCAAAAGCCTCCCGCCACCTTTTTTTTTGGGGGGGGGGGCGCAACGGTGCTTCCCTTAAACAGAACTCTCAGACTAATTAAGGATTGGGAAGAAGGCTAAGACAAAAAAAAAAAAAAAAGAACTGAATTGCAATCAAACCTGCTGTGACATGAGCTAAGATTCCTGTTTCGGTCAAGGAAGCATCGAAAGCACTGCCTGTCTCACAAGAGGCTGAGTAAAAACTGGGGAACACTGAGGAGGAGTCACGTGGAGGAGGAGTGTTCCACAAATCAAGCTCAGCCTATGAATGCAGAGACTGAAGCAGCTCCTTTGACTGGATGCTCTTCACAGGTCATAGGAGAAGATGGAGGGCTGAGTCAACCTTAAACCCATTGGGATCAAATTGCTGGCAATTAGCAGACTTAACCGGCAATACTGCATTCTAATCTCTGCACCACCATGGCTCAGATAAAAGATATAACCTCTGACACTGGAAAAATATGTAGCTGTTATAGATAATTGTTTTCAAACATTCAAAAAAGAAAAAGAAGGATTATTTTGCCTACGGGTAATAAAAATATAATAAACATAAAATATAAAGTCACACCACCACCAACATTGCTAGGGCAAGCCATTGTATGTTAAAAGGGAGCAAACTGCACATTCTAGTACTAATGTTGGCATCTAATTTGGGTAATAAAATGTCTGCAAGCAAACAACCATTTCCAAAACACCAAGGACTCCATACAAATGTAAGAAACAGCTGGGCAAATATGTGGGTCAATATAAGAAATATTGGCAAGGAGAGAACCAACCTAGAACGAAGGAGTTCGAGCAATGCCTAAGGGATGATTGTGCTATAAATGCTCATTCTTAGGACAAGAATCTAGAGAATGATATTAAAAGTGTTAAAGAGATAGAAATAAATAAAATTGGATATAATATAGTAATTGATATTTTCCTTTAATCAGTGTGGAACTTTAATGAATGAGACTATGGTAAATATTGCCAGTTTAAGTGTATCATTAAATTAAACTGATATTTTCATTTGAGAAATAGTGATTTGTTGAAAAATAGTGGCATCCACTGGTGGGAACTAGTATAGCATTATAGCTAAGAACTGGATGCAATATTTATTTCTTCCTATAACATACCAGAATTTAACTGAATTGTTTCTTAAATGAATCAAATCAAAAATAATCTGTTAAATGAACAAATGTATTTTTGTTTTTGGAATTTCTTAGAGGAGAAAAATGAAAACCATTTTCTCTGTTGTTTATTGCTGGAATCCTTGCTGACAATTGTTCTGTCCTGGGAACAGAAGTACTTGACACCGGTGTTCATCAAACAGCTCTTTATTATAAACCAACTCAGTGACTTCATAACAGAACATTGCTGGAGCCAATGCAGCCCTTTTTACAGCGGCTGCTCACGGTTTGCGGCCAATGACAGCTCTTTAAGATTTCCCACCATCAGATGGGCCAATTGTAACGGTACTTTATTAGCCAATCCTATTGCAGCCTGCTCGGCCAATCAGATTAAAGTATTTGGAGTATTCTAATTCTTATACACAAAACCCCTCCCCTCTTGGTTTCGTCCAAAGTGTGTAACGTAGTCACGCAGGGAGGTGGGGCTTTTGTGGGTCCTACTTGACCTGCGCAGCTCAGTCTCAGCATGGTCTTCCATCGGTTCAGTCAGGATCACCTTTTCTCTGTGTCTTCTCCATGAAACCTCCTGGAAGGGTGAGTCAGCCTTGCCGCTCCTGCCTGGGTGTCTCGGGCTGGTTGAGTTGGCTCTGCCGCTCTCTCCTGGCCTGTCCGGGTTGGTCAAGCTGGCCTGGCTGCCTCCTTTCTGGAAGGCCTCGCCTCACTTCCCTGCTACCGGTTCTCTTCTTCAGAGGTCGTCTATAGGTAAGTGCTCTTTTTGTCTTACCAGGGGTTCTAATTCGGATTTGTGTTGTGTCTTTTGTCATGTTATTGTTTTTTATTATTTTGTGTTTTCCCCCCCCCAGTTGTTTTTGAATTGTTTGTTGGGGGTGGTATTTGCGGCGGTGCTTTGGAGCTAGGCAGGTTAGTGTTGCGTTCCAATGTCCTAGAGCAAAGGTGGTCAATGTGTCGTTTCCATGTTCTGCTGTCGTCTAGTTCAAATCGGTATGACTGGGGCCCTGTAATTTGTGTAACTGTGGCTGGAAGCCATAATGGGTCCCCGGTAAGATTTTTGGTGTAGACTAGGTCTCCAGTGGTAAAGGAGGATATTTACTTGAGGAGTCAGGGGTTTTTTCAGAGGTGTAGATAGGGTGTAATCTATCTGGGTAGGAACACAATTTTCTGCCCATGAGGAGTTCTGCTGGGCTTTTGTTAGTGGTTGTGCTAGGGGTGATATGCTGTATTGTTAACAGTTTGTTTAGTCTATCTGGATGTCCCGTGTCCAGTTTGTCTTGGGCTTCTATTGTATAACGAACCATGCATTCAGCTCGTCCATTTGAAGCCGGATAAGCCGGTGGTGTTAGGGCATGTCAGATGCCTTGTGCAGCTAGGTATTGCTCGAAAGCTAATGCAGTAAATTGGGGGTCATTGTCAGATACTTCTACATCTGGCAGTCCATATGTAGCAAAGAGTTTGTTCAATTGTTTTATAACTGCTTCAGTAGTTGTGGACACCATAAGAACAACCTCTAGCCAGTTTGAATAAGCGTCAACAATTATCAAATGTGTATTCCCTTTCATTGGCCCTGCAAAATCAATATGGAGTCTTGACCAGGGGCCTCTGGGAGTTTCCCATTCTAGGACTGGTGCAAGGGGGGGGTAGGCCTTGATTTCTGGCAGTCATTGCATGTTGCCACCCATTTTTCAATGTCTTTGTCCAGTCCTGGCCACCAGACGTAACTCCTGGCCAGGGCTTTCATTTTTACTATGCTTGGTTGTCCCTCGTGCAACATGCACAATACTTCCCCCTGCAATTCGTTGGGAATTACCACCCTGTCCCCCCACAGTATACAACCCTTTTCTTTCTTTCTTTTTTTTTTTTTTAAGAATTTTATTAATTTTCTACAAACAGACATAACATACAAAACATTAAAAACATCTACTCTCATATATACTTCCGGTGTGTCGATTGGTTCATCAGTTTTGTGCATTCATTTTATAGTCTCAATTACAGTTATATTACATAACCACTCATATTGTCAATCCATATCCTAATATTACCAAAAAAAATTAAAATAAAATCTTTTTCTGACTATACTTTTAATCATTCATGCTTTGTGAGATAACAATACTTCAAACAGTTTATTCTATAACAAATCATATAGTCATAACAAATCAATCCTAAAAACCCTTCATAGATATAATACTAATGCTCTATTATTGTATTTTATCATCTAACCATTGATAAAAAAGATCCCAAATTTCATAAAATTGTTTATCTTCTTCCTCTCTAATTTCAAATGTCAATCTACTCATCTCAGCACATTCCAATATTTTCTTAATAATTTCTTCCTGCAATGGTATTTTCTCATTCTTCCAATTTTTAGCAAATACATTCCTAGCCGCTGTTAATACATTTACAATCAAATATTTCAAGTCTTTATTATATATATCAGGTAAGATTCCCAATAAAAAGATCTCTGGTTTCAAGTCTATGTGTTTCTTTGTCATTTTTTCCAACCACATGTGAATTTTAGTCCAATATTTTCTGGCATCCTCACAAGTCCACCACATATGATAATATGAGCCAGGTATCTGATGACATTTCCAACATTTTTCAGATTTGTTCTTGAACATTCTTGCTATTCTTGTCGGGGGGAAGTGCCACCTGTAAAACATCTTATACAAGTTTTCTTTATATGCTATTGACATTGTCATTTTATAATTTTGAGACCACAATTTTTGCCATTGCTCTAAATCAATCCCATATCCAAAATTCTTCCCCCAAGCAATCATAGTTTCTTTAACTTGTTCTTCCTCTAGCTTAATTCCCAATAAATAACCATATAATTTTTTAATCACTTTCTCATCAGTACCCATCTTATCTAAATCAGTCTGTTTGTCATAAAATCCTTCCATTTTAAAATCTTCAACATATCTTGAGTGTATTTGCGCATATGAAAACCAATTCATCCTTATACCTTGTTCCTCTAAGTTTTGGATCGATTTAAGTCCACTCTTTTCATCCAACAGTTCCCCATATCTAACTGTTTGTTCCTTTTTATAGATCATAGGATAGGAAAATGCTTCAATAGTCGATAACCAAACTGGAATTTTCAGGTAACATTGTTTTTTTATCTTCTCCCAATTTAACCACAAAGACTCCCGTATATAATGTCTTCTGAAGTACCCCTGTGTTTTAGTTCCCTTGTACCATAAAAAAGCATGCCAGCCCAACAGTAAGTCATGTCCTTCTAATGTCAACAATCTATGCTTTCTTAATGTTATCCATTCTTTGACCCACATCAAACTTGCAGCTTGATAATACAGTTCCCAATTAGGCAGGCCAAAACCTCCTCTAATTCTAGCATCTTGCAAAAGCTTTAACTTTATTCTCGCTCTTTTACCTTGCCATATAAACTTCAACATGATTTTATTTAAATCTTCAAAGTAGTCTTTTCCAAGTCTAATTGGTATTGTTTGAAAGAGAAATAAAATTCTAGGTAAAATATTCATCTTAATTGTTGAAATTCTCCCTATTAATCTTCTCTCGTGTCGCTACACTTTTCCCAGCCACTGTAGAACACTGTTGGTGTAGGTTGGTGTAGCGTGGTAGAAGGATTTGCAGGTAAACAGATACCTGACAGGGGCCGCGACGTGAACGCTCCTTCTATGGCCCCCTCCCTATTAATGACAATTGTAAATTTTCCCATTTCTTCAAATCTGTAATTATCTGTTGTTTGAGTTTAATATAATTATTCTCTTTTAATGTGCTACATCTTGCTGTCAAATATATCCCCAGATACTTAACCTTATTTGTAACTTGGATTTTCAAAAGATCTGTCAGTTCTTCTCTTTGTCTCAATAACATGTTTTTTGTCAAAATCTTTGTTTTATCTTTATTTATTTTCAAGCCAGCCATCTCACCATATGTCTCTACCTTTTCCAATAACTTTGGAGCGGTTTCTAACGGGTCTTCCAGAATAAAAGCTAAATCATCAGCAAAAGCTTGTAGTTTAAATTCTTCCTTTTTAATTTTCATTCCTTTTATACTTTTGTCATCTCTAATATTTCTATTCAACACTTCCAAAGTCAATACGAATAACAAAGGAGATAGGGGACATCCTTGTCTTGTGCCTCTTCTTATATTAATAAGATCTATAAACTCTCCCTCCACCATTACCTTTGCTGTCTGTTTATTATATATGGTTTCTATTGCTTGAATAAATTTTCTGGCAAAACCCATCTGTTCCAATAGTAATAACATAAATCTCCAGTTCACGTTGTCAAATGCCTTTTGAGCATCTAGGAATATCAAAGCCATTTGTTTCTCAGGATGAGCCTCATAATATTCCAAAGTATCCAAAATTACTCTCATATTGTCTCTATTTTGTCTCTTTGGCAGAAATCCATTTTGATCTGGATGGATAAAATTATTTAAATATTTTTTCAGTCTTTCTGCTAAAATTGAAGCAAAGATTTTATAATCTGCATTCAATAAGGAAATAGGTCTATAATTCTTAATTTGCAACGGGTCAGCCTCTTCTTTTAAAATAAGTGTAATATAAGCCTCTGACCATGTTTTGGGTGTCATCTTCTTTAACATAACTTCATTCATAACTTCTAACAATGGGATGTTCAATGATTCTTGAAATTTTTTATAGAATTCTGCCGGAAGCCCATCTGGACCTGGTGCTTTCCCATTATTTTGTCTCTTAAATGCTTCATTTAATTCCATCATTGTTATATTGCTTTCTAACATTTCTTCAGTCTCTTTAGGTATCTTCGGTAAGTTAACATTCTGTAAATACTGTTTAATTTTTCCCTCATCAATATTCTCTTGTTTATATAGTTGTCCATAGAAATCTCGAATAATTTCCTTTTTCTCCTTATTACCACAACAAACTTGACCTTGATCATCTATTAGTTTCAATATTTTTCTTGATTCCTTCTCCTTTCTCAGTTTATATGCTAGCCATCTACCTGGTTTATTTGCGTCTTCAAAATAATTCTGTTTAGAATTTCTAATTTTCTGTGCCAGTTCTTCTTTCTCTATTAATTCCATTTTATGCTTAATTACATCCAGTTTCAATTTAATATCTTTTTTCTGTGGCATTTTCTGTAGTTCTTTTTCAAGTCTTTTATATTCATCTTCCAGGATCTTGGAGGTTTGTCTTTTCCTAATATTCTTTTTTCTTGTATAATCTATTATCAAACCTCTAGCATATGCCTTCATTGTATCCCAAACATTCTGTATTGAAGTATCTTCTTTTTTGTTTTCTTTAAAGAAAAAAACCAATTCCTTCTCCATCCATTGTATAAAGTCTTTCTCCTTTAAAATAGTATTGTTTAATGTCCATCTCGATCTTTTTTTTTGTCCCTTCCATTTAATTGTCATTGGACTATGATCTGCCCAAGTACTCATTTCAATACTTGTTTCTTGAATAATGAATATTAATTCTGTTGAGATCCAAATCATATCTAATCTGGACCATGATAAATGTCTGTTAGAGTAAAAAGTATATTGTTTAGCTTTAACGTTTCTTTCCCTCCAAATATCTTTTAAAGTTAATTCATCTGTCATTTTAAAAAAAGATTTAGGGAGAACCTTTCTATTTTGTTTTGTTGTTGTTGTTATATAGTCCAATTTATTGTCCACAATTCCATTAAAGTCTCCCATCATAATTATGTTAATATAGTCCAATCTAATTATTTCCATATGTAGTTTTTTGTAAAACTCTTCTTGTTTATCATTTGGGGAATAAATTGCAATCAAGAGTATTTTTTTATTATTGTCCATTATTTCCACCATTAATACTCTTCCATCTTCATCCGTATAAATCAGTTTTGCTGGGATATCCTCTTTAATGTAGAGAACCACTCCCCTTTTCTTACATTGAATCAAAGAAGTAAATATTTTCCCTAATTTTGGCTGTACTAACAATTGCTCATGTTGTTTTTTAATATGAACTTCTTGTAAGCAAATTATATCAAATTTTAATTTCTCTAATTTATGAAAGGTTTTTCTTCTTTTAACAGCTGAATTAAGTCCATTTATATTCATTGTAATCAGTTTTTTTTCTTCCATGATTATGCTTTATATTTAGGTCTAACAGCTCTCGTAGTTCTCACTTCACGTTGTTCTTTACTGTCTAGCTGTCCACCTACAACTCCTTTCTCTTTTTCAATCTCCAGTTGTTCCTCCTGAAACTCAATTAATGAGACCTCTTTCTCTGCCTCCTCTTTTCTTCTTCCAAAAAATTCTGCGTAGAAAAGTTCTGCTTTTTCAATCGAATCAATTCTATGTCTCTGTTCTTGCCACGTAAAAATTAGTCCTTCTGGTATCAGCCATCTATAGTTCACTTCATTTTCTAATAGTATTTTGGTCAGAAATCGGTATTCTCTTCTCATCTCTCTCACTCTTCTAGGTATTTGTTTTAAAACCACAATCTCTTTACCTTTATATTTCAATGTTTTCTCTCTTACCACTTGCAATATCTGTGTTTTGATGGATTTTTTGGTAAATCTGATATGAACTTCCTTTGGTAGTTTATTTCTCATCGCATATCTTGTATAAACTCGATATATCTCATCTACTCCATCCATCATCTTTTCCTCTGTAATTTCCAGAAGGTCTGCCAGCATTTCTATCATTATCGCAGCCAAATTTTCTCCTTTTTCCTCTTCTATATTTTGGAATCTAAGATAAAATTCTGACCTTTCCATCTCCCACCTCAACATCCCATTTTTTTCTTGTTCTACCACTGTTAATCTAGTGTCAATATTTCCAATCTTCTCCTCTCTTTGTTTTCCTTCTTCCTCAATTTTTTGGAATCTCTCCTCATACTTCCCCATCATTTGTTTAATATTTTCATCAGATTTCTCTATTCTTTGATCCATAGCATCTATTTTTATCTTAATATCTTGAATTCCTTGCACAATCGTCTGTAAATTTACTTTTTCTTGTTCTTTATCTTGCTTCAACATTGTCTGAATTAAATGTTGTCCTTCAGATGGTGGGGAAGCAGAGGTAGAAACAGAAATGCCAAATGATTTTGGTTTCCTGCTCATTTTAATGCTTCCAAAGCTTCAGGTTCTCTTTGACTTTCAATCCAGCTAATATAGTAACCAAATATAGTCCAAAAAAATAAAAATAAAAAATCCAATAGTAAAAAGCCCAAAACCAAAGAAAAAAAAAGGGGAAAAGGAAAAAGAAAGATCTTCAGGTTCTTCTAGACCCTAGTCCAATTGAAGTAATCCACCACTAAAAAAAAAAAATAGAATAATAATAATAATAACAACAATAATAATAATAATAATAATAATAATAATCAAAAACAAAAACAAAAACAAGGTGGTAGATGGAAGAAGCAAAGAAGCATGAAAAAAAAAGAAAGAGCTCTAAGGCTTTCCCTTTAAAATAAAAAGCAAAAATACTAGAGTTAAAATTAACAAA
>BLBF01000005.1:12414335-12434791 GCA_015471245.1 Laticauda colubrina
TATATATATATATATATATATATATATATATATATGCACTGCACACTGCACTTTATTTCCTTATCCAAGGCTCTTATTATGACTGTCTTCTCCAGCAGCTTCAAAGCCAAGCCTCAAGTGTTGAAATATTGATAAGAGTCCAAGAAAGCACCTGTAATAATATTTTACTGCGTTCTCCCTCTATCTTATCACATTAAAATGTCCTTGTAAAGGAGTGCTTTTCTCCCCAATTCAAATAAAATATTTTCAAGCCTCTAGTTGGCAGTGTTGCAACATCTCTTACTACTCTTTCCCCCCCCAGCCAGAAAAAAAAATATTTTTAAAAAACTCAAACAAGAAGAAAAAAAAAGATAATCAAAGGGAGCCTCTATCCTAAAAAGAAAATTAAAAAAAAATAAAAATCAAGAGAAGCATAAATATATATATAAGAGAAAATTCAATCCGGTTACCTACAAAATCACATTAAAGTCCTCAGAAAAAAAAATAAGGAAAGAATCCAAGTCTCAATTTGACATCACTTAAACGCCGCTCAGCCAAGTTTCAGTCAAACAAAAATAAAGTCACAGATTTCTTCTTTGTTCAGGATGTCCTTTCAAGTCTCAATCAATTTACTATACAAAAGAAATTTCTCACCCAACCGATACACGCTCATTTAAATCACTTTCTTTCCGGAGCTGTCCCGACTTCAGCAGCTTTGGAGGCTGCCTTTCCGCTGCCAGCAAAAGGGCTTCTCCCGGATCAAACCAGAGATTTTGCGATATCTCTGGGATCCTGGGACTGTGCCCTTCACAATCCCCGTCTCTACGGGACGGTTTAGGTCCGTTAGGGGCGAAAATATCAGCTGCGATCTCAGAGCCCCGAGATCGCAGCTGTAACACCGAGACAAAGCTCCGCCTTCTCCTACAACCCTTTTCAAGGGACAGTTCAGTCTGCCGGGTGCGAAAAGGTTTAAAAATCTCGCCTCTATCCTCATCCGGCCAGCCCTTACCTCCCCAATGCAGAATCCGAGCTGTCAGCGGGTCATTCGCGGTAGCTTTAACGACGTCTGCTGCAGTTAGTGACAGATTCAGCCATGTCTCAATCTGAAGAGTGGAGATGGTGGGAGCTGGGACATCTTCCTTATCAGGCAGAGGGGAATGGCTTAAGGTATCCGCATGGGTTTTTCCTGGGCAATGTATGAGTGTGTAATTGTATGCAGAGAGGAATTCCGACCATCTCGTCATTCTTGGCGATAGGATGTTTGGGGTTGGTTTGTTCCCTGCCAGAATTCCTAGCAGGGGTTTGTGGTCTGTGATTGTTGAAAATGTCCTACCATACAGGTATTCGTGGAATCTCTTGACACCTGCTATGAGGGCGAGGGCTTCTCGGTCCAGTTGGCTGTAGTTCCTTTCAGATTTTGACAGCGTTTTGGAATAGAAGGTGATTGGAGCTTCTCTGCCGTCTTTTAGCTTGTGGCTCAGTATGGCGCCGATTCCAAAAGGTGATGCATCACAGGTGACCATCAGTGGTATGCTGTTGCTATATTGTATTAAATGGTTTTGGATGTTAATAAGTCCTTAATGTTTTGGAATGCTGTTTGTTCTCGGTGGCCCCAGTTTCAGACAGTTTTTTTTATCTAATAGCCGAAGTCATGGCTCTACTATGGTTGCCTTTTGGGGCAGGAAGATATTGTAGAAGTTAATGAGACCTAAGAACGCCTGTAAGTCTGTTTTGTTCTTAGGTTTGGGTGCATCTTTAATTGCTTTTATTTTCTTTTCAGTGGGGTGTATCCCTTGCTCATCTATAAGGTAGCCTAAGAATTTGACTTGATTGGTGGCTAGTCAACATTTTTCTCTTTTGACTTTAAGCCCTGCTTCCCTGAATTTTTGCAAGACTTCTCTCAGTCTATCTTCTAATTGGTGTTTGTTTTTTGCTGATACTAATATGTCATCAAAATAGGGAACGACCCCTTTTATTCCATTTAGAAGGCGCTCCATTAGGCTTTGGAAAATGCTTGGGGCAATGCTAATGACAAATTGAAGTCTGTTGCATTTGAATGCCCCTCTGTGCGTGACTATAATCTGTGCTTCTGCAGTTTCGGGGTCAACTGGCAGCTGTTGATATGCTTGCTTGAGATCAAGTTTCACGAAAAATTTTCCTCCCCCTAATGAATGCAACAGATGTTGAACTACTGGAACAGGGTACGTGCTTTGCTGGAGTGCATGATTGAGGGTGGCCTTATAATCACCATAGATGCATACTGACCCATCTGGTTTGACAGGAGTCACTATGGGAGTTTCCCACCTGGCATGGTTGATTGGTTCTAACACCCCTTGTGCGATGAGTTTGTTAAGCTGCTCATCTATTTTCGGCTTTAAGACAAAGGGAACGCGCCTGGCTTTGAGCCTGATGGGAGCTATCTTTGGGTCTAGGCTGAATGTTATAGGGGTCCCCTTGTACTTGCCTAGGGTCCCATCGAATATGTCCTGGAACTCTTTCAGCAGGCTCTCCTCCCAATCGGTCTCAGCAACGCTGTTGATTCCTGTCACTCTGATTCCCAGGGGCACGAACCATTCAATTCCCAGCAGGCTAGGGCAATTATGGTCGATGATTGTCAGAGGAAGTACTTTGGTGTGGTTTTTGAATTCTATTAGGAAATGTCCAAGACCCACTACCAGGATTCAGTTTCCCTGGTAATCTTTGAGTATTAGGCTTTGCTGTTCCATTTCTCTTTGCTTGATGTCTGCCATCAGATTTCTGATGGTATTCCATATACTATTGACAGATATGATCCGGAGTCTACTTCCATTTCACAGGGCTTTCCTTCGATTTTTATGTTTATTTGGACCTTTTTTGCGTTTGCTGCCCTGGCATTTTCTATGGTTATTGTTTGGTGTGTTTGTTCTCTGTCGTTCATTTGCTGGTTTCTGTTCTCTCAGCTCCATCGGCTTCCGGCTTGTCTCTCTCTGTTTCTGGGGTGGGGTGCTGCCGCGTCTTTTTGGACTATACCTCTTTTTGTTCCGGCAGACCCTTACAATGTGCCCCTGTTTCTCACAAAATCTGCAAATGGCATCCAGGAATCTGCATTCAGAGCATGGGTGGTCCCCTCCGCATCCAGCACACTGGAATTCTCACCTCCTTCCTCTTTTTTCCCACCATTTTCTTTCCGACTGAAGCCTATGTATGTCTTCATTGTCATCATCGGTGTCGCTCAGGGAGTCGAGGTCTTCATGGTGGGCAGTCGCGGTGGTTTGTTTTTGTGTTCCTCTCGAGCTTGGTTTTGTGGTTCTGGATTTGTTGAATTTTTTTGGCACATGGTGGCTATGGATTTCTTGGCTGCTTCAGAGGCGGTGGCTTCTGCAATGGCCTCAGCCACTGTGATATTCAATCTGTTTAGTAGCTTGCTTTGGAGTGTAGCATCCTTCAATCCGAGGACCACGCGGTCCCTCATGACTTTGTCCATGTTGAAAAACTTGCAGGCTCCTCCAATATCTCTTAGGGCTGCTACGAAATCTCCGATGCTCTCATCTTCTCGTTGATCTCGCTTATAGAATTTGTCTCTTTTAATAAGATTGGAGACCACAGGTGTGTAATGGGCTCGTAGCATTCGGTTTAGTTCTAGCCATGCCATTGGCCACAAGCCGCGAGCAACTGCGATAAAAAGGGCTGCCGTGGCTCCGGCAATGTTCTGTTATGAAGTCACTGAGTTGGTTTATAATAAAGAGCTGTTTGATGAACTCCGGTCTCGAGTACTTCAATTCCCAGGACAGAACACTGGCGACGAGGATGGGATCGTCTTACAAGAGTGAGACCGAAGCACGTGGTGACAAGAACCGAGCAACCAAAATGGCCAGTAACAATGCGCCGCCTGCACCATTTAACCCAGCTGAAGAAAATTGGGAGTCATACACTGACTGCTTCCTGATGTTTTTAGAAAGCAACGAGCTACAAGGAATAACTGACCAGAGGAAGAGAGCTGTATTCCTCACGAATTGTGGTCCTGCCGTTTTCAAGATGGCCAAGGCATTTGCTAAACTGCAGGACGTAAAACAAATGGCATCTACCTCATGATGCCGTACAATTCAAGATACCTCACCCGTGAAGAGAGGATCTTCAACTACAGGCTGTCCAGGGCAAGACAGGTGGTGGAGAACACCTTTGGCATCCTGGCCAACAGGTTCCAGATACTTCTCATCACCATGCAGCATGATCCAGAGACTGTGAGGAGCATCGTGGAAGGTTGCTGCATCCTGCACAATCTCATGCGCACCCACTACCCAGACTTGTCGACCATCAACAAGGGAATGGAGACATGGAGCCTGGTGATTGGAGGCAAGGACGTAACCTGATAGACACTGTGGATTTACAAGGCCCCAAAAGAGCTTTACGTGAAGGGAAGAAGCAGCACAACCTCCTGAGACACTGGTGCAACTCTCCAGCTGGAGCAGTGGAGTGGCAAGACAGAATGATAAATGATTAATGGATGCTTCCTTCAGTCTGTCTCATCACACTGATGAGATTGGGCCATGTATGTTGAGTGGCCCTACAATGAATAGGGCATTAAAAAAGAGTTTGTTTATTTTAAAAATGTGTTGATCAATGAATAAATTGTTATTGAAAATAAAGGTATATGTGTGTGGCAGCTGGGATGTTGGACCATACAGTCCCACTTTGCTTGCACTGGAGGTTTATCTATCCCACAACTATCCTTATCTATCGCACAAGCATGCAAAGACTTAACCATTTTTTCAAAGTTTTCACCAACACTTTATTAAGTAAACAAAATGAACCAAGTAAACTAAGTGTCTTAAGCAAAGATAACCTTGATTAACTTTTCTTAGGAAAACTTTATGACTTTATTAAATAAGCAAAATGAACCAAGTGAAGTGTCTTCAGCAAAGATAAACTTAATAAGTAAACAACTCAGTCTCTGACACTATTCTCAGTCACTCTGAGTCATGTCCATGGTCTCAGCTGTTAAGCGGGCAGGGACTGTGGAGGTGGCTGTGGCTTGAGTGCTGGTCTGAGGCACCATTCAGGTGCTTGGCCCCAAAGGTACAACAGGGTATGGTGTGTTCAGGAAGCTATCTGAGAGCTGACTCAGTCCCATGAGGTTGAGAGGCTCTTCATCAAGGACTTGAGATGTCAGGCCCAATACTGATGACAGATTGTCTGTTGACGGGCTTGCCTGTGGGGTGGAGGAAGGAGGAGTGTAGTGGGGCTGTCTGGTCTGCAGCTGGGTGAAGAGTGGCGTCTGTGGCGTCTGATGAACCTGGGCCTGGACTGGGAAGTTCTGCTTGTGCTGTGGGAAGTCCTGGTAGTTGTAGCCTTGGTAGGTGAGGGGCTGTTGAAAGCCGTGGAAGGGCTGTGACATCACCTGGGGTGGAGGAGCAGACCTGGACTGGGTAGGAGCAGCTTCAGCTGGGCCTTGAGGGTTGTGCAGAAGTGCTGTGATCTTCTGCTTCATTATCTGGTACTGGGCCTTGGGCAGGTCCCTCAGAGTCTGGCTCACATAGGTGATGAAGGTGTTCCGGCCCGAGGATGCTCTGTCCAAGTGAACCAGCTGAGAGAGAAGTTCTGTGCTGGTCTTCATTGTGTCCCTGATCTCCAACAGCACACTGTGGTACTGGCCCTCCAGTATGCCTCTCTGCCTGCATCCTCTGGAGCTGGGGGTGAGGGTGGGTTGTCCACTGATGGCTGCTGCTTCTTCCTCCATTGGTGACAGCAGGGCATCCTCCAAGTCTGCCGGCATGGGGAGTGCAGCTGTCGGGGGGGGGGGTCTCTTCAGGCCTCTGAAGACACCTGCCTGGACAGGGTAGCTGGCTCCTGGCTGGAAGAGGAATTGCTGCCTGTGGGCTGTCTGAGCGAGAGGGGTCTCAGAGGGGCTGCTCCTTGGTGGTGGATCTCACCCTCCAGGAAACGGCACTTCGCCATGACGTACATCTCCCGGTCAGTGAGCTTGACAGCGGCCTGCCCGGATTTTTTGAGGTGTAGCTTGCCATAACAGGTATGCATGTGCTTCCACCATCCTAGGAGTACTTCTGCAGTGTACCCCAGGCTCTCTGCCTTGTCTCTCCAAGCTGCCTGCTTCTTGGTGTCCCGATACAGTCTGTGGTCCTTTCTCCAGAGGTACTTGTTCTCCCTCAGCCATTCCAGCACCTCATCCTCATGCTCCTCGGAAATGGTGTTCTGTTTCCTCTCTCCCTTCTCCTTCCCTTGCCTCTTCCTCCCTCTGGAAGGGGCTTCAGCAGGGCCTTCAGGGGCTTGAGAAGCAGGGCCTTCAGGGGCTTGAGTAGCAGGGCCTTCAGGGGCTTGAGCAGCAGGGCCTTCAGGGGCTTGAGCAGCAGGGCCTTCAGCAGCAGGGCTTTGAGGGCCTTGGGGCTGGTCCACCACAGCAGCAGCAGGAGCTTCAGAGTCAGTGCCAGGGAGTGGGATGCTGGTTCTGGCCTTCTTCACCTTGCCAGGGCTTGAACAAGTTGGCACGGGCTTCCTCTTCTTGCCTGACTGACTAACCATGGTATTCCTGCAAGATGTATGTGGCAGCATGTCTTTCCCCTGTATGCTGACTGCGTGCATGCTCCATCCTTTTTATATACATGGAGCTGACGCAATTCATACTCCCCGCATGCGCAGTGAACGCTTTGCATCTGATATACATCCGCGCGGTATCCCCTTTGTTTCCTATAGGCATCCGTAATGCATCCGCTTCATCCGCTATGCATCCGCCCCTTCCGCTATGCATCTACTTTGAAATTCTGCCCCGGAACCCCTTCGGAGGTGTCATCCACTTCCATTCGCTTTCATTCGCTAGGTTTCCAATGAACATCCACTTAATATCCCTGCTACAAATTACCCACGTCCGTTCTTTTCCGTTCTGTTTATGCAAATTTTTGCCACTTTTTGGAGTGGATGACAACAGATGGAGCCACCCCCAAAATTTTTCTCATTCGCTGTGTCCTTTATGCATACGTTTTGCGTCCGTCAGCTAGTGGGACCGGGCCTTTACCATGGTTTGTGTGAAACAGCCACTTAGGAGTTACTTCTGCTGATACCTATCTTTAGAAACTATAAATTCAAGCTATTTATTTATGCATTGTGGCTAAAGTTATATTCTTCCAGCAGCCATGTTCCAAAGCAATATCTGGCTTCAGAATCAAAATCAGAATTGAGTTGGAAGGGATCTTGGAGGTCTTCTAGATCAACCCCTGTTCAAGGAGGGGATCCTGTACCATTTTCTTCACTGAATTACACAATTCCTTCAAAAGACTATGCTTTATCACAATCCAGACAAACGTACCCTCTATTTCAGAAGCAGCCCTACAAGGGTTGAACAAGCATTGAAGGCTGTATTTTCCTGGCAACCTCCCAAGTCAGTAAATACCAAATTAAGACTCCCTCCCTCTCTTCCATAATTTATCACACCAATTTCTCTTAACTCCTCAATTGTATGGCCCACAGTGTCAACTCGTGAAGCTTCCCTAATCTGCTCCCAAGTTGCCATAGGCAGGGGGGTGGGGAACGGAGCCTTGTAGCTGTATTGAGGAATTTGCACCTCAGTCAAAACAACGCACATCCTAACTGGCCAAAGTCAAGGCCATCTCACATTAATAGCCAGAGGGAGAGACTCTGTGACCCACAAAATTGCTTTCTTGGGAAATGTGACTGATGACACACCTTGGGGGGAGGGGAAAACAGGTCAGAGAGTCAGAGGCAAGGCGCAAATTGAGTGGGCTCAGAACTGGCTTCTCTTGATCCATGCCGACATGACACTCCTAATAAACAATTGGATTTTTCTTTAAACTTTGCTTTTATTAGGGCATCGGTCAGAACCCTGACACACAGTTCAAAATTACTTGCTTATTTATCTCTTCTTTTCTAAGTTAAATGGAAGAAACCTTTTAATCCAAAGTACACAGAGGAACACAACTTCTATGTGAATGCTCACACGGTTTGAAAGTGCCAATTATGTTCCAAATGGGCATGTTTGAAATTGGACGTGATGATGAGAAATTTGTACAATTTTGAAAATGCCCTATGAAGGCCACACTGCTGCATATTTTATCCTCCCTGACAAAGGGCAACATGAGAGGGTGGTCAGCAGCTACTCATGTGGAGTTTTACAGAAATGGAAAAGTATACTTTCAGAAAGGTAAGTAAGATAGATTAAGCATTAAGCACAACAATGGTGGGATGAGCTTCTAAAAGCAAGAATGTATTAAAGGCCTGGTCCCATTGGCCGATGGATACAAAATGTATGCATAAAGAACACAGCGGACGAGCAAAATTTTGGGGGTGGCTCCATCCATTTTCATCTGCTCCAAAAATTGGTGAAAATTTGCATAAACAGAATGGAAAAGAATGGATAGTATGTAGCAGGGATGTTAAATGGATGTTCATCGGAAGCCTAGCGGATGAAAGCGGATGGAAGCGGATGACACTTCCGAAGGGGTTCCGGGGGAGAATTTTGAAGCGGATGTATAGCGGATGAAGCGGATGCATCACGGATGCCTAAAGGAAACAAAGGGGATGCCGTGCGGATGTATATCAGATGCAAAGCGTTCAATGCGCATGCGGGGGATATGAATTGCATCAGCTCTGTGGATATAAAAGGATACAGCACACACGCAGTCAGCATACAGGGGAAAGACATGCTGCCACATACATCTTGCAGGAACACCATGGTTCGTCAGTCAGGCAAGAAGAGGAAGTCTGTTTGTTCAAGCCCTGGCAAGGTGAAGAAGGCCAGAACCAGCATCCCACCCCCTGGCACTGACACTGAAGCTCCTGCTGCTGCTGCTGTGGTGGACCAGCCCCTAGCTCCTCAAGCCCCTCAAAGCCCTTCTACTGAAGGCCCTGCTACTCAAGCCCTGAAGGCCCTGCTGCTCAAGCCCCTGAAGGCCCTGCTGAAGCCCTTGCCAGAGGGAGGAAGAGACAAGGGAAGGAGAAGGGAGAGAGGAAACAGTACACCGTTTCTGAGGAGCATTCTGAGGAGACCCCCCTGACAGCTGCACTCCCCATGCTGGTGGACTTGGAGGATCCCGTGGAGGATGACGCCCTGCTGTCACAAATGGAGGAAGAAGCAGCAGCCACCAGAGGCCAACCCACCCCCACCCCCAGCTCCAGAGGACACAGGCAGAGAGGCAGACTGGAGGGCCAGTACCACAGTGTGCTGTTGGAGATCAGGGACACAATGAAGACCAGCACAGAACTTCTCTCTCAGCTGGTTCACTTGGACAGAGCATCCTCGGCCTGGAAGCCCTTCATCACCTATGTGAACCAGACCCTGAGGGACCTGCCCGATGCCGAGTACCAGGTGATGAAGCAGAAGATCGCAGCTCTTCTGCACATCCCTCAAGGCCCAGCTGAAGCTGCTCCTACCCAGTCCAGGTCTGCTCCTCCACCCCAGGTGACATCACAGCCCTTCCACGGTTTTCAACAGCCTCTCACCTACCAAGGCTACGACTACCAGGACTTCCCACAGCACAAGCAGAACTTCCCAGTCCAGGCCCAGGTTCATTGGATGCCACAGATGCCACTCCTCACCCAGCTGCAGACCAGACAGCCTCACTACACTCCTCCCAACCCTTCCTCCACCTCACAGCCAAGCCCGTCAATGGACAATCTGTTATCAGTATTGGGCCTGACATCTCAAGTCCTTGATGAAGGGCCTCTCAACTTCACGGGACTGAGTCAGTTCTCGGATAGCTTCCTGAACATACCACCACCTGTTGTATCCTCGGGGCCAAGCACCTCAATGGTGCCTCAGACCAGCACTCAAGCCACAGCCACATCCACAATCACTGCCTGCTTCACAACTGAGACCATGGACATGACTCAGAGTGACTGAGAATAATGTCAGAGTCTGAGTTGTTTACTTGTTTAATAAAGTTTATCTTTGCTTAAGACACTTAATACAGTTTACTTGGTTCATTTTGCTTATTTAATAAAGTCATAAAGTTTACCTAAGAAAGTTAATAAAGTTTATCTTTGCTTGAGACACTTAAACAGTTTACTTGGTTCATTTTGTTTACTTAATAAAGTCATAAAGTTTACCTAAGAAAGTTAATAAAGTTTATCTTTGCTTAAGACACTTAGTTTACTTGGTTCATTTTGTTTACTTAATAAAGTGCTGGTGAAAACTTTGAAAAAATGGTTAAGCCTTTGCATGCTTGTGCGATAGATAAGGATAGTTGTGGGATAGATAAACCTCCAGTGCAACCATAGTGGGACTGTATGGTCCACCATCCCAGCGATCCAGATGAATTTCTCCGTTTTATAGAAAATTTCAGTTGTCCGCTAAGTGTCCTTCTACATACTCTAGACATACTCCAGACATCCTAAATATACGACATACATCCCTGATACAAACGTTTTGTCCGTTATTAATACTTTATATATGAGATGCATACGCTTACATCCTTTCTATTTCCGTGCTACTCATGCTGTGTAGACGTTCCATGCACCTTTTGTTTCCTCCCTCTTTCCATTTTCAGCTGCAGCGGATATGAGTTGAGGGGATGGCCAGAGGATGCAGAGAGGATACAGCGGATGTTTAATGGATGATAACGGACATAGAACATTTGTTGCCCGTATATGTCACGGATGTACATTGTATGTGGTGGAAAGTTCATCTGTTCACAGAGTTTTGTGCAGCTCAAAACTTTTTGCGTGGATGAAGTCGCAGTGGACCGATGCTCGACAGATAGAACGTATGAAACACATATGCAGTGAATACACAACGGATGCATAGCATTTTCCAAAAGATGGCAAGCTTTTTTTAACGTTTTACATCCTCTTTGCCTCCTTTAGATATACAATCTGTGTCCCTTCAGACTGCTTACCCACGAATGACAGATCCTGGAAGTCATTCAGCAACATCTGAAGAGACACAAATTTCCTTCCTACATAGTGAAAGAAAGATCTTCCATTGTCCCTGGGAGGAGGTGGGGGAGAGAAGTCAAAGTAAATGCAAAGTCAGACCACATGAAACCAAACCAAAACAGTGATTGGCATAACCCAACTGAAGACTAATTACCAGCCAGTTGCTTCTTATGAATAAGGCTTCAAACTAAAAGCCATATTAACAAACAAACAAACAAACTTGCCTAAAAATCTGACAGAGCTAAAGGTATCCAAAGTATGTTGATGTGTGAGAATGAGGCAAGACTTTCCATTCAATAAGTTTGTGGCAATATATTTTTAAAAGTTATTTATACATGTACTAGGAAGCCCAACAAGCTTTCTGTTCACCATTTTATCAAATCTGAATTTTACAGAAGGTACAGTGAGGGTAGAATTTTAGTAAGCCTGTGAAGATAATATCTCAGCAAAATTGCAGTCAGCAACTCTCCTTCAATCGCAGTGACGATTATAGCACAATATTATAAGTAGCTACACTGAATATTAATTTGAGCTGAGAGATGGTCACACTAGGCATTAATTCCAACAGGAAAGCAGCTATCCATAAATAAAGGATAAACGTGTCAACTTGTAGGATTCTTAAGTAAAGCAGGAACAAATAAAATGGGTTTTTTTGAAATGCCACAGAAATAGAGCTTTTAGATATTTGTGTCAATATTGTTCACAGATATTGTTCAGTTGTTATGGTCATAGGGAAAGAAAATAGGGAGAGAAAAATTATATCAAAATCTTCACAAATGGGCAGAGGACAGAAATTTTAGCTTAGTAGTTAAAAAGTTGGATAATCATCTAACTGTAGCCCAATCTTGTGAAAGTCCATTCCAACTCTTTTTCATCAGATAAGCCAGGTTTGCATTGCATTCTGTAACTCAGAAATCTTTCTTCAACAGCAATACAAATGTTTATATACCAAAATTCCTGGTAAGTGGAGAGATTAAGCTGAAGAATATAATGTACTCTATGGGAGCGGCTGATATATTCATTGAGCAAGCAGATCTGAGTTACAGGACAGCCCCAGCACAGGCTCTCAGAGGTAAGAGGTAAGTTCCCCTCTTTCCTGTAGGAGGCATTTTACTATGTATGGAACTTGGTAGGCTCCAAGTTCCCTATTCTGATTGGCCAAAAAGGCCATTCTCGGATTGGCCATTAGAGAACCAATCCGGTTGGCCCGCTGAACGGCCAGAACACTTAAAGTGGTGTCATTGGCCACAAGCCGCGAGCAAGCCACTATATAAAGGGCTTCCGTGGTTTGGGCTCTTGTTCCGTTACCATTGCTTTCCTGAATTAAATAAAGTGTTTGTTGTTGGAACCTAGTCTCGCACAACTTATTTCTGAACAGAACACATTTGATAGACATACCTGCTTCAAAATTTAGCATACAGTACATGTAGACCTGCACTGCTGGTTTATATCAATTGAAACATGATAACTGCTCAAAATCATCTTCGGAATTATACTTTGGTAAAGGTGACAGTATTTCTTGTTAAGAACAATCATCTGTGTTTGTTTATTTGACTACTGTAAGTCTAGAAAGAAGTCTCTCTTCATGGTATGCAAATATTTTACTATCATGTATTTCAAAATGCATAAGTGTAACCATATTGGCCTTTTGTGTTTAATGCATTTTTAAAAAGCATACATCCCTTTGGAGTGTAGAAAAATGATTGATAAATGCCTTCGGAAAATACATAATTATCAAGGGACAATTATAGTTCAGACTCTATGTTCCGTAGAAACAAACTCTACTCATTATGTGTACATATTCTCTGCTTTACTTTTCCTATGAAGTCCTGTTTCTTCTAAATATCTTCTCTGAAAAACCAAAGACAATTCAACATAGGTGGGATTGATCTCTTTTGGTTTATGAAAGAAAACAAGAACTTGGGTGGATGGGGAGATGGTGTTTCTGCAACTGGAAAAGGGTTTTCTTAGATCTTCCCCATTCATTCATTCGTCTTCTTTAAAATAGCTTTAGAATCCTGGATATAGCAATCTAAAACAGATTTATGTTCATCGAAAAACAAAATGACATGCTCTTTCTATCCCTATCCTTTTTCTCTAGGCTATTCATAAAGCTGTGATAATGATTGATGAGAAAGGAACAGAAGCTTCAACTGCCACCTCCAGGGACCTGGTGCCCATGTCTGCATCTACTGAAATAACATTTAATAGACCATTCATAGCAATAGTTCAAGAACAAAATACTGAAAGTATATTATTCATGGCAAAAATTTTAAATCCTGCTGAGGAATAGGTCAGAATGCACCTATTAAGGGCATATATTAGAAAGCAACAGCACTTAGATTTATATACTGCTTCACAGTACTTTACAGCCCTCTCTAAGTGGTTTACAGAGTCACCATATTGCCTCCAATAATCTGGATCCTCATTTTACAAACCTCAGAAGAATGGAAAGCTGAGTCAACCATGAGCCAGTGAGAATCAAACTGCAGAACATATTGATCTGATCATTAATGACTTTCTTACTGATTTGAGAGGTGATAAGAGTATAAAATGGCTGTCCCCATTCCTGCTTTAAACCTATCATTAAATTGCTTTAGAAATCATTGGGAAGCATTATTTTTCTGTTCCCTTAGCAAGTCTATTATTTGCCCTTAGGAGTTAAGGCTGAAGCACTAGTACAGCTTTTTTCAACAACTGTCTTTAATCAGGTGGTATTTAATGAGTAGAAATGGCACAATTTTACCTCCAGATATTTAAATTTCCTCCAATGCTGAACCAGTTAAATACTCTTTGGATCTGGGAAGTTTTCACCTTTGATTTTGGATGGGGTAGAACATCCCCATTTGAGACTAGTGTATAACTTAGAGGTGCTGTTCTCACAGATGCTCGCTCAAAGAGGAGGTAGCAGCTATGATCACAATAACCTTTGCACAGATTTATCTTGTGTGCCTAATTGTGCTCATTCTTAGGGTAGAAGGCCATTCAGACAGTAACAAATGCCCATGTCATCTCACAGTTGAACTTCTGCACTTTATATGGGGATGCCCTTGAAGAGCTTTCAGAAGCTACAATTTGTCCAAAATAGCAGTAGAAGGAAGTGCTGGGCCACTGCAATATGTGTCACTTATTATTTATTTAAAGAACTTATATAGTGACCTATCTGACATAGTAGTCATCAGTGGCTCCCAGCAAAACCATTAAAAACAACACATACACCCATCCCACCGAAGTGCCATAACAACTGCTCTCTTGGACTCATAAAAAGACAACATTTAATAGAAGGGATCTGGAGCATACTCACTCTGCCAGAACATATTGAACAGGAAGAAACAGTTGTAGGTAGATATCCAAGTCCTGCCATACTATCATTGATGTTTTTATGTTATGACAACCACCACAAGCCATCATTAGATCAGTTGGAGATTGAGATTCCTCCAGCCTATATATTCATTTATTTACTTTATTCTATTTGTTTGCCATCCATCTTACTTTGAAGCGACTCAGATAGTGCTCTCTTTAAGTCCCGGTCCCACTGGCCGACGTACGCAAAACGTATGCATAAAGGATATAGTGGATGAGCAAAATTTGGGGGGTGGCTCCATCCGTTGTCATCCGCTCCAAATAATGGTGAAAATTTGCATAAACAGAACGGAAAAGAACAGACGTGGGTAGTATGTAGCGGGGATGTTAAACGGATATTCGTAGGAAGCCTAGCGGATGAAAGCGGATGGAAGCGGATGATACCTCCGAAGGGGTTCCGGGGGATAATTGCGAAGCGGACGCATAGCGGATGAAGCAGATGCATCACGTACACCTAAAGGAAGGAAATGTATATCGCATGTATATTGGATGCAAACCATTCACTGTGCATCCTTTCTATTTCCATGCTACTAATGATGTATAGATGTTCCATGTACCTTTTCTTTCCTCCCTCTTTCCATTTTCAGCTGCAGTGGATGTGAGTTGCGAGGATGCCCAGAGGATGCAGAGAGGATACAGTGGAAGTTTAACAGATGATAAACGGACATAGAATGTTTGTTGCTCATATGTCGCGGATTTACATTGTACACGGCGGAAAATTCATCTGTTCACAAAGTTTTGTGCAGCTCAACACTTCTTGCGCAGATGAAATCGCAGTGGACAGATGCTCGACGGATAGAGCGTATGAAACACGTATGCAGTGAGTACACAACGGATGCATAACGTTTTCCAATGGATGGCAAGCTTTTTTTAACGTTTTACATCCTCTTTGCATCCGTAAGTGCAGTGGGACAGGGCCTTTAGTTCTTTCTTTCTGCACAAGATAATCTTTCTTTGCATGTCATCTACCACCTATTTGTATGATCAGAAACATTTGTTGAGTTTGCCCCAATTTACAACTTTTCTTCCCACAGCTGTTAAGTGAATCTTTGCTTTTGTTAAGTTAGTAGCATGATTATTAAATGAATCTGAAATTCCCATCGATTTTGCTTGTTAGAAAGTTACAAAAGTCACATGACCCTAGGACACTGCAGCTATTATAAATATGAACTAGTTGTCAAGTGTCTGAATTTTGATCATGTGACCATGGGGGTGCTGCAATGGTTGTAAGTGTGAAAAACAGTCAAAAGTACCATTGCCATTTTTTCAGTGCCATTGCAATTTTAGACTCACTAAATGACTGTTGTAAGTTGAGGACTATCTGTAGTTACAAAATAAAGTCTCTAAAGTTGAGTAAATGAATACAGTCAGGGGTGGGATGCTACCGGTTCTGGCCAGCTCTGTAGAACCGATAGCTCTGAAGAGCAGCGGACACCAAACCGGTTCTGTGTCTGTTGCTGTTTGGCCCAACCACCCACAGCACAACTGAGGTTGAAAAAGCAGGAAAAAAGTGTTTTTTGAAACACTGTGCACCGGCTGTCCCGGTGGCTCAGCTAATAGTGTGATACACATGCGCGCAAAATGCAAATACCGAACCAGTAATAATGCCAGTTGAATCCCACCCAGAATACAGGTAGTTCTCAACTTATAACAGTTCATTTAGTGACAGTTCAAATTAGAGGAGGTGGTGTTGCTATCTTCTATAAAAAGTCCTTACATCTAAAAAACATCCAAGTTACCCAGGAGCTTGAAGTTTTTCTGCAAACCAGAAGCGGGGCATTGGTTATGCATTGTGTTTGCACCCCATGGATGTGTCTTTGCTTGTTTGCACAATCTGGTGTTGTGGCCTGTTGGCTGCCAGCCCCTCCAGTAGCCAAATCAGAGGAGGAGGAGGCATGGGAGTCAGGATCAGCATCAGGGCAACCTGGGAGCTCCAAGGGGGGAAGAGGTAATGGAGGTGGCAGAGAGAGAGAAGAGACAGAGGTAGAGCCTTGGCCATCCATCAGCCCTCAGATGGAGAGTCAACAGCCCTCAGGTCTGGAGGTGGTTGATGAAGAAGAGGAGGAACAGCTGAATCCAGTGCCTGATGCGCAGAAGGCAGAGAAGAGGAGAGCAGTGGAAAGCCATGGGCCAATTCTTGGGGAGGAAGAACCACCGCTGCTAATAAGGCCCCACCCTAGCTCTGGGGATAAAAGGCAGAGAACAGAGATGAATAGGTGTGGCAGACAATTATTTATCTTGTGGCCAGCCAGACTTGTTAGCCCACAAGAGAAACTTTTTGCTGGGGCTCCCAGCATTCCTAATAAAGGAATCTTTTGAGTTCACATCAGAGGGTTTGTCGTATTTGGGGAGCTGGGTCAGAACACTCAGTTTCTGGCATGCCAGGGACCAGTGGGGGTCCACAGACTGGGGATTGGGGACCTCTAATCTAGGAGTCATCCAAACTCTTGCAGTTTGGATTCCAGTTGTAGAGCTCAATGCTGAATTCTGGCTATGACGGTAGCATAACCTTCCCAGTAAGTTAATCCAGAAGTGATTCATCTTATTCCAAAGGCTTTTTTACTTCAGTGGATTTTCTCATCAACTGTTTACAGCAACTCTCAAACAAGCAGGGTAAATGGGAAAAAGAGTTTGCATTAATCAACCTGAAAGATGAAGGTGTGAGCAATGTTATCTGTACAAATTTACAGACAGGAAATGTTTTTACTGTGATTCTTAATTAGAGCCATTATTAATCAACAGAAAGCATTTTGTGTGAGATGTGACAAGATACACACACACACGCACACACAAAATGGGGGAAAGCATGGAAAGTCAAGCAACATATAACAACAAATAACTTGTGACAGTTACTAGATTTAGAACTATTTTAAGTTTGGGGATTTGGGGATAAGGAGGCTGCCCAAATGAGTTCCAAATATTATTGGCTTATAATTCACAGCAATACTAATCAGAATGACCAAAAGTGACCTCCATCATGGTGGACAGGGCCACATGGTTTCCATCCCAATAGCCAGTAGGCCAAAAAAGATGAGGCTGGGATTAGTAAAGTATAATCTATTGCCTGTCTGGAGCCCCAATACCTCTTTTGCATACCCTGAAGCCCTGCTGTCTAGTGGAATGAATATCTTCAGGATGTTTGCGACTGTGTGTCTCAATCTTAGCAACTTTAAGCTGGGTGGGCTTCAACTTCCAGAATTCCATACCCACCCACCCCAGGCAGCATTGATTGAGAAACTCTGGTTTAGGGACAGGAGAAAGGGAGAAATGGGGGCATAAGACACCAATTTCATCCTTTAAATTAAGCTTCAACAAATCAAGTTGACTTTTCTTTCAGTAGAAGTTTTACAAAGGTGACGAAGCTTTCAAATCATTTTCAGTCACATGACCAACTCATTTTACAACCATTATGACTTACAAGTATGATAGGCAGGCATTGTAGTTGTTCACTGAGGGCTACTTGTATCTCGTAAACAGATTCACAGACCTTCATCTTTCAACAATCAACTATTTTACAAAAACTACTTTTTAAAGAATAAATATAAACAATGCAAAATGAGAACGAGAAAGAGGTAGAGACACAGTAAATCATTATCTAAGTCTAAATATAACATATGATATATTCTGCCAAGAATCTGCTCCCATGAACTCCATGCAGAACTAAAAAAACATCTAGACAATGGAGAAAAGGATCTATACATTGACTACCATACTGATTGCATCAAAAGAAAGTCACACAACCGACAACTCTGCATCCAACCCCACCCATCCAATCCAACATCACTCAAAACTAGGCACACATGCCCCTAACTACCTCTATTCCAACCACAACTTAAATGCAAGCTACTCAATGCAAGAAGCCTTGTAAATAAAATACCTGAATTTCTCCTCTTACTAAATACAGCTAAATTCAACATTATATTTGTCTGTGAAACATGGCTGAGCGCATCTCTCCCTGACTCCATTGCCATAATAATAGACTATGTTTACTGATCAGATCGTGAAATCCATAGAGGAGGTGGTGTTGCTATCTTCTATAAAAAGTCCCTACCTCTAAAAAACATCCAAGTTACACAGGAGCTTGCTATTTCTGAGACCATCATCTGTGAACTATCCTTAAATATCAAATTTTGATTCTTACTATGTTACAGAGCACCTGATTATGACATCAAACATGTAAACAAGCTAAATACACTACTAAAATGGGCAGCATCATGCCCACACACTTTTACCTTTCTTGGTGACTTCAATTTACCTCATATTGACTGGACCCTAAATGAATGTACAACTCCTCTACTCATTGCAGAATACCTTATGCCACCAGATTTGAAATTCTAGACCTAGAAAACCTTGAATTACGCCATCTTCGGTCTGATCTAAGTATGATATATAAAATCATACACTGCAATCTACTACCTGTCAATGAGTACTTCAGCTTCAACCATAACAACACAAGAGCGCACAATAGATACAAACTCAAGGTTAACCATACCAAATTTGATTGCAGGAAATATGACTTCAGCAACAGAGTGGTCAATGTCTGGAATATGAAATATGAAATATGTCTGGAATATGAAAACCTGACTTTGTAGTTTCTTCCCCAAACCCCAAAAACTTTCACCTTAGACTGTCTATCATTGACCTCATCCCTTTCTTAAGAGGTCTGTAGGGGGCGTGCATAAGTGCACCAACATGCCAACTGTCCCTGTCCTATTGTTTCTTTTATTTATTCTTATATGCACCCATTTCATGTATTCATAACTATGTATATAGTTATACCTATTATCTTGTAAGCAATTGATAAATCAAATTAATTTAAAAAAATGGCACTAAAAAAAAGTGGCTTATGACCATTTTTCATATTTATAAGCATTGCAGTATCATATGATTTATATTTCGATGCTCGTTCATATTTATTGCTTGCAGTGTCCCAGGATCATGTGATCATCTTTTGCGATCTTCGATGAGCATAGTCAACGGGGAAGCCAGATTCACTTAACAACCATGTTACTAATTTAACAACTGCAGTGATTCACTTAACAAATGTGGCAAGAAAAGTCATAAATTGAGGCAAAACTCACTTTACAAATGTCATACTTGGCAACATAAATTCTGGACTCAATTCTGGTTGTAAGTTGAAAACTACTTGTACAAAATTCAATACCCTAACCCCATGATGAAGAACCTCTTTGTGGCACGCATGCCATCACTCCAGACCGACTCCAAATGCATTTCTTCATCACATTTCTCCATCGTGTTTCACTCAATCAATTCCAACTTCTCGTGAAACAAAAAGATTTTGCAAAGTTGGAATCGATTGAGTGAGGGGTCCTGTCCTCCTCCTTGAAGCCCATTACGATGTGGAGTGACAATGTGACCCATGTGGTTCTTTCACCTCTCTGCTGCGGCTTCCTGTGGCCTTGTCATGGCAGAGGTATGAAAGAGCTGTCACCCTGTTGTGGCGTGGCGATGGCCAGAGCCTTAGTGTGGGAGCGAAGTGTCCCTGTGCGAGAGCGAAGCACCCCAACATATGTTTCCAGTATGCGCTCCTCTATCCCAAAGTGGGATTGAGGGTGGGGTCGGGAGTAGGCAGCAGGGGGAACGATAAGAGGGTTTCTTGGAGGAGAAGCCCAGCTGGCTTTCCTTTTGGCATAGGGCAGGGGAAAGACCCAATAAAAATCCAATTTCCTCCCCGAAAATGGGGGAAATGACCTGGCAGTCCACAGTCCAAAAACGGGGGTGGGGTCTGTTCGCCAGAGGATCGGAGAGGAAATCAGTCGAAATCTCTGGTGGGAGGCTATTCAGAGAGGAATTTGCCTGGGTCTCTTCTTCCCTCCCCTTAGATTCCCCCCACCACCAAATTCTTCCCTACCCTCATTTTAAAGGGAGGGGCAGCAAGGTGGGACAATAGTAGCTAAAAGGCTACGAGGGGGGTTAGGGCTAGGGTCTATTAAGGACGGGGATGGGGAAAAGATGCCATTCCTTTCCCAATGAGTCAGGAAAGCAGAGTAAAAAAAGGTGTGTGTGTGTGTGTGTGTGTGTATGTGTGTGTGTGTGTGTGTGTAAATAACAGCTCAAGATAGCTTCAGCCACAAACAACAGCTGTTTTATTTTTGCTGAGAGCTTCTAAGCTACACAGCATTCTTTAATAAATACTAACAATAACAAACCATAATATACAGGATTGAAGGAAGGAAGGAAGGAAGGAAGGAAGGAAGGAAGGAAGGAAGGAA
>BLBF01000005.1:12434801-12482645 GCA_015471245.1 Laticauda colubrina
GAAGGAAGGAAGGAAGGAAGGAAGGAAGGAAGGAAGGAAGGAAGGAAGGAAGGAAGGAAGGAAGAAATAAGGATGTGATGGCTCTCCAGAGGCTACTGAACTACAGTCCCATCATTCCTGATTTGTGCTGTTAAAGAAATCCAGTGCCACCAAGGAGAAGTCAAGTTGTGAAAGAGTGATTGAAATTGCTCACAAAACCTCATTGTTCAGGTTAAATTGCCATGTTGGCACTTTCTGATAAATAAGTGGGTTTTGGGTTGTATTTTGGGCGTTCGGCCCCTAAAAGGGCATCACTGCCCTAACCTAAGTGAAAGAAGGGAAAAAGGAAAGGGTATTTGGAACAAGTGCCATGGTGACTCAGTTAGAATGGTTAGGAACAGGCCCGGTCCCACTGGCCGACGGACACAAAACGTATGCATAAAGGACACAGCAGATGAGCAAAATTTTGGGGGTGGCTCCATCTGTTGTCATCCACTCCCAAAAGTGGTGAAAATTTACATAAACAGAACGGAAAAGAATGGAAAAGAATGGATGTGGGTAGTATGTAGCGGGGATGTTAAACAGATGTTCATAGGAAGCCAAGAGAATGGAAGCGGATGACACCTTCGAAGGGGTTCCGGGGGAGAATTTTGAAGCGGACGCATAGCGGATGAAGCGGATGCATCATGTACGCCTAAAGGAAAGAAAGAGGATGCCGCGCGGATGTATATTGGATGCAAACCGTTCACTGCGCATCCTTTCTATTTCTGTGCTACTAACGCTGTGTAGACGTTCCATGTACCTTTTCTTTCCTCCCTCTTTCCATTTTCAGCTGCAGTGGATGTGAGTTGCGAGGATGCCCAGAGGACGCAGAGAGGATACAGCGGACATTTAACGGATGATAAACGGACATAGAACGTTTGTTGCTCATATGTCACGGATTTACATTGTACAAGGTGGAAAGTTCATCCGTTCACAAAGTTTTGTGCAGCTCAAAACTTCTTGCGTGGATGAAATTGCAGTGGACGGATGCTCGATGGATAGAGCATATGAAACACATATGCAATGAGTACACAACAGATGCATAGCGTTTTCTAACAGGTGGAAAGCTTTTTTTAACATTTTACATCCTCTTTACATCTGTAAGTGCAGTGGGACCAGGCCTTAGAATGCAGTACTGCAGGCAGTTTGATTCTCACCAGGCTGACGGTTGACTCAGCCTTCCATCCTTCTGAGATCAGTATCGTGAGGATCCAGATTGTTGCTGATTCTATAAACTGCTTAAGAGAAGTCTTTAAAGCATTGTGAAACGGTATATAAATATAAGCGGCATTGCTATTGCTATTTAATGTGGTACACCTGTGTTAAGTTCTCACCATACACTACAAAGTGTAGTCGTTTGCTTTGCTCTAACAAAGGAAATATGCAGATGGTGAAGAGGTTACTTGGGAAAGCAAGAACCAAGAGGATAGTCTATTCCAAAAGGCAAAATCCAGAATTTTCTTCCTATGGGCATTTCTCCTTTATAATAGTTAAGATGCAACTATACTTTTTCTTATATCTTGGCATATCACTGTCCCTCATTTTTCATCTGTCTCCATATTACCTTCTTTTCTATAGTTTAGCCTAATAAGAGTGCTATTTTTCTTTAAAATTATATTTTATTTTTTGCCTTTACCTTCTTAAGGCTGAGAGAGCAAAGGTCACTCAGCTGGCTTTGGGCCTCAGGCAGGATTAGAATTCATATCTCTCAGTTTCTATTCCAGAACTTTTAAATTGATTCACTGACATTAGAATGCACCAAAAAACATTCTGATAGATCATCAAACTTCAAATGTCCTTTAGACTTCCTGAAATCAATGATTTCTGGGTCAAAACCTTTATGACCCTGTCGAAATACAGTATTTGCATTATACCTACAGCATGATGAATATTTAGCTAAACAATTGTCTGTTAGGTTTTATCCACTGTTAATCTTTATCGTTGGTTATTGGCATCTTAATGGAATTAGGACCTCAATATTCATTTGCTCGCTTTATTTGCTTAACTTCTTAGCATAGGTAGAATGTTTTTAGAAACTTCCATAGACACTTCAGAACCAACAGACAGTACTCAGGATAACTCAAGTTAACAATATAACCTGATAATTTATTACATTTCTGTACAATTGCAACACATTTGGGTGTGTTGCAATGTACTTGGGGGAAGTACATTTATAATTTATCTGTTAAACAATATGTTCTAAGCATTGCAATAATTCATGTTCAATCTTAGTTACCCTTATCACAGTGATGTCCTTTGATTGTTTGATAAATTCAAATATTAACTTAAAGTTAGGTTTCTCTGAGCTGAGGATGCCATGGAAATCCTGACTCAGAGTTTGGAAGCAGTCAGCATTTATCTCAGGTCACATCCGCTTGAACTTCTGTAGGCAAAGGGACTCATGTGAGAAGCATAAATAATATGGTGGACGGTTAGAACAGGAATGATAGATATTTATATAACATTACTGAACTCAAAATCACAACGACAGATCACCAAAGATTGCACTGCAAAGATTGCACTGCAAAGACCTTCCAAAAAGCTTCAATTAAAAGTGTGTGTGTGTGTGTGTGTGTGTGTGTGAGAGAGAGAGAGAGAGAGAGAGGGAGGGAGGGAGGGAGGGAGGGAGAGAGAGAGAGAGAGAGAGAGAGAGAGAATGTGTTTCTACTCTCTCTATACATATGTGCATTCAGAAGCACAGTGTGGGCTGCATGCACTCTGCATGTAATGGGGTGCGAGGGGTGTGCGGAGAGGGAGCATTACAATGCAACCCTCAGCTATATTTTGAATGTCTTCTTTAGGGATGCACTGGGGAAAGTCGTTTTGCAATTTTTTTGCCTGCAGTCCCCAGCATGATCCAGTCCATTTCAAAACTGATCCTTCTACTGTCTGTTTCCATAGAGTTATTCTGTTGAAGGACAGATAAGCAGAGAGTCCTGGCCCCCTTGGAAGCCGCATTTTGTGAAAACACAAGGTGCAGATTTCAAAACCAAGTAGATAAAGGAGGATTTAGAATGGGCACAAAACAGGTATATTTGTTCAGATGACTCTGGTATAAGTGTATTGCTCCATTCAGAGGAAAGTATCCAGAGAGAATGCAAGAATCAAAGAGTTTGCTAACCAGCCACATGAATGAAAAAAAAAATATTTGCCAGACTCAGGTATAGCAATCACTTTGTATGAGAGCATGAAACACAAGATCTGCCATTTATTAGCATCCCTTGTAAAGCCATAACCAACCTACACACCCACCCACACATATCACACAAATTATTATATGGTATTGTTTTAACAGTCGTCTTAATGCATCATAGAATACCAACTCCTACTTCCTATATAAGGGAGAAAAAATGCAATCCTTGGTGCTAAACAAAACCCAGGAGAGAATAGGTCAATGTCGTATTAACAATAAAGCATAACTGTTATAAACTTCCAAAAGCCTAAATCCAGATGTGTCCAACCATGGTAATTTTAAGACTTGAGGACTTCAACTCCCAGAATTCTCCAGCCAGCCAGAAGTTTTTAAATTGCTACGGTTGGATATCCCTGGTCTAAATTCTTGTACAAGAATTTGTACCTTCTTTATACAAGGGTATAAAGTTCTTGAAAATTCGAGGTCTTCAGTTTGGATTTATACCAGTGGTTCTTTGAATAGTCTAGCAAAAGGCAACTTATTAGGAGAAATGTCAAAATATTAAAAACTAACCTTTTGAGATATTGCTGCAGAATTAACTGTTCATTGTTTGCCATTTTAACAAAATATATATTTATATATATAAAGGAGATCGCTGGATCAACTCCTGGTGGGATCTCCAGAAACTCCAGGACCACTTGCTGCCACTTGCTGCTTGTGACTTCACTTCCTCTTTATCTGAAGACATTTCCCTATCAGGAGCACAACATGTATGGAAATTATAAGAGTGAATGCTGGCAATAATTTTTAAGATGCTGATGACATCTGCACATATCTGCATTTTGATGCTTTCATCTTCTATATAAAAACAAATTTATCTATAAATGTGTGGATACCTGTCTTGTGTAAGCCTGCAATCTGGACTGAATACCTCCAAAGTGTTGCCAAATTTCTCAGTCTGGTCAGGATTGTCTTCATTCATATTACCCTCTTATTATAAATGGAATCTTCCTGCACTCCTTTGCTGGACAGCTAGTCTAAATTTGTGTTTTTAGCTTAATAAAGCAGCAATGGATAAATTGCAGTGTAATAGGATATATCAGCTAAATATCTGCTGTCCTGTCACATTTTCTGCTGTCCTTCCCACTTTTCTTCTGCTATGATGGGTGCAGGCTGAATGTATAACAGATAATATTTTCCCCCCATACAGACAGAAACTTTCCCATAGGAAAGGAAGAGTGGAAATTAAAAGAGGGTGGATGGGCCGGTAGAAAAAGAGACTGCTAGCTACCCTTAGTATTGGAGCATGGGAAAAGAGAAGATGCATGGCAATCCAAGATGAAATGATACCCTTGGCTGCTGATGGCCTGTCTATTCCAGAGGAATCTGAGAAAAGACTCCAAAGTATTCCTAGATTGGCCCAGAGAGGAGAAGAAATGCAGAATGGACATGTCCTTCAGAAGGTAGAAAGCTGAAGTACAGAAAAGGATCACATCCTGCCACTCCTCAGAGAATATCATCCAAGCATAAACTCTAAGGGTTAACATAGAATAACAGAGTTGGAAAGGACTTTGAGGTCATCTTGTCTGACCCCCTGCTCAAGCAGGAGACCCGTTACCATTTGAGATAAGTGGCTGTCCAGTTTCTTCTTAAAAGCCTCCAGGGGTATTTTGGAAGACATTATATTCGAGAGGCATTGTTTTTGAACTGGGAGAAGATAAAAAGAAAATATTTCTTAAAAATTCCAAAATGGATATCAACTATTGAAGCTTTTTCTTATCCAATAATATATAAAAAGGAACAAACAGATATGGTGAGATATTGAATGAAAAGGGTGAACTTAAATCTAGGCAAGCGTTGGAAGAACAAGGTGTAAAAATGAATTGTTTTTCATATTTGCAAATGCAATCTAGGCTTAATAAAGACTCTAAAGCAAAAGGTATTTGTGATAAGTTGACTGATTTAGATAAAATTTTGATGGTTACTGATGAAAAGGTAATTTAAAAACTTTATGGACATTTATTAGAATTTAAATTGGAAAAGGAACAAGTTAAAGAAACGATTGGGGGAAAAATTTTGGATATGGGATTGATTTAGAAAAATAGCAAAAATTGTGGTCTCAAAATTATAAAATGACAATGTCAACTGCATATAAAGAAAATTTGTATAAGATGTTTTACAGGTAGCACCTACCCCCGATGAGACTTGCGAGAATGTTTAAGAATACATTGAATAAAGGCTATCAGATACCTGGTTCATATTACCATATGTGGTGGACATGTTTGGACACAAAGAAATATTGGACTAAAATCCACACATGGTTGGAAAAAATGATTAAACAACATATAGACTTTAAACCAGATATTTTTTTATTGGAATCATACCGGACATATACAATAAAGGATTGAAATATTTGATTGTAAATGTTTTAACAGCGGCTAAAATTGTATTTGCGAAGAACTGGAAAAATGACAAAGTACCTATGCAGGAGAAAGATATTAAAAAAATTATGGACTGTGCTGAAATGAGTAAACTGACATCTGAAATTAGAGAACAAGAAGACAAGCAATATTATATGATATGGGATTTGTTTTATCAATAGTTGGATAAAAAGACATGGTAGGGTAACAGAATAGACAATTTTGTTATAGAAGTTTAATAGACTGATACAAAATATAATGTAGACATACATAACCACTGGATGACAGCATAATATAATATTGATGGAACAAATAGCAGGATAATTAATAATTGATAACTAGATAAGCATATGTTAGTTTGACAATGTGAGACTGATATAAATTGTGAACAATGATTATGAAAGGATTGCACAAAATATTCTAAATCAACTGACACACTGTATGCACAAAATGGAAGATGGTTTTATATTTTTTTATGGATTGTCTGTGTATGTTTGTCTTAAAATAAAAAAAAGAATTATAAAAAAAGCCTCCAGTGATGGGGCACCCACAACTTCTGAAGGCAAGCCATTCCTTTGAGTTAATTAATTAACTCATTCATTCATTCATTTATTCAATATAGCCAGAACTGCATGACTGGGCCACTTAAAACTATTAAAAACTACAAACAGAGTTACTACAATCTCAAAACATATTTTAAAATATACATAAAACAATACAAAAAGTGATAAAACCCACAACAGAAATCTGAAGTAATCTAACAACCACTTTATAGGCTCCTTCACTGCACGTTCAGATCCCCAGCCACAGGGGCACAGCTGTATCTGTTAAAACCTTATGAAAGGCTAATAGGATTAGAGCCAAACTGGTATGTGTAAATGTTGCAGGAAATGACAGACTCAGACCTTGGAATCCAAAAATAAGTTTTATTTGCGCAAAGGTTCAGAGCATTTTAGCCAGAGCACATCTGAATGCCTTTCTGTAGATTTGACACCACATTTATACATTTCAGAAGTATTAAACCACAGAAATATGACTTGTCAGCATTTCATTGATTACTTTGAATTCCAGCTATGCCTCTCCCTGTTGCTGGTTTAAAGTAGCTGGATTATTACAAATAATTTCTAAACCATCTTATTAAACCATCTAGCTGCCTGTAGCTCCATCCGTAGTTTTCTTGCACGTGAGACACGGCTTCCTGCTTAACAAATATGAGTGAGTGACCAACAGATAACCCATGATCTGACATTTTTTTATTTCTTTAATACATACATTTCACTATCAAAAGAACAATCTTTTACAACATTCTTTATGTTCTGCCTTATAATAATGACTAAGACAATCTAATCAGAATGGGTATCACTTTGTATATGAATGGGTTTGGAGTCTCCTCTTCTCTTGGTTAAGCATATATGCATGTACTGAGAAACAGCTCCTGGGTCATGATTCAAAAAGAGGTGTGTTCTGTTCGGAAATAAGGTGTGCGAGACCGGGTTCTAACAAACAGCTCTTTATTTAAACAGTAAAGTAACTGGTAATAGAACATTGGCTCAAGCTGCGGCAGCCCATCTTATAGCGGCTTGCTCGTGGCTTGTGGCCAATGACAGTTGTTTGAGTGCTCCCGCCATTTGGCGGGCCAATTGGAATGGCTCTTAAGTAACCAATCCGAGAACGACCTTTTCGGCCAATCAGATCGAGGTATTTGGAGTCTACCAAGTTCTATACACAACACCCCTCCCCCCTTGGTTTCGTCCAACGTGTGTCATGTAGTCACGCAAGTAGGTGGGGCTTTTGTGAGTCCTAGTTGACCTGCGCAGCTCAGTTTCAGTATGGTCCTCAAGTGGTTCAGACGGGATAGCTTTTTCTTTGTGTCTTCTCCATGGAACCTCCTGGAAGGGTGAGTCAGCCTTGCCGCTCCCGCCTGGGTTTCTCGGGCCGGTTGACGTGACTCTACTGCTCCCTCCTGGTTCATCTGGGCTGGTCGAGCTGGCCTGGCTGTCTCCTTCCAGGAAGGCCTTGCCTCCCTCTCCTGCTCCCGGACTTCTTCTCTGGAGGTCGTCTAACTATGAGTGCTCTTTTTGTTTTATTTGAGTTTCTTGTAGTGATTGTTGTCGTGTTATTGGAGGTTCGTCTCTCCCTTTCTTATTATTTTGTGTTTCCCCCCTCCTCGGTTGTTTTTGGTTCGTTTATTTGCGGCGCTGGTGTGGTGTTGCGTTTTAGTGTTCGAGAGCGAAGCTGGTCGATGTGCTGCTTCCATGGTTTACCATCATCCAAAACAAGTCGGTAAGACCAGGGGCCTGTGATTTGGGTAATTGTGGCTGGAAGCCCTAATAGGTCCCCAGTAAGGTTTTTTGCATAGACTAAATTGCCGATTTCCAATTATGGTATTTACTGGAGTAGTCAGGGGGTTTGTTCCAGGTATAGGTGGAATGCAGTCTATCGAGGTGGGAATGCAGTTTCCTACCCATGAGGTGTTCTGCTGGGCTTTTGTTGGTTGTTGTGCTAGGGGTGATATGTTGAAGTGTTAACATGTTAAGTTTATCTTGCACGTCTCCTGTGTCCATTTTTTCTAGGGCCTCCTTAGTATAACGAACCATTCAGCCCGTCCATTTGAAGCCGGATGAGCTGGCACTGTCAGGGCATGTTGGATGCCCTGTGAAGCCAAGTACTGCTCAAACGCTAGAGCGGTAAACTGGGGCCCATTATCCGAAACTATTACATCTGGCAGTCCATGTGTGGCGAAAAGTTTGTTTAACTGTTTAATGACTGCCTTGGTGGTAGTGGATGCCATAATAATGACTTCTAACCAGTTTGAGTAGGCATCCACGATAATAAAAGAGGTGTTCCCTTTTGTAGGTCCAGCAAAGTCAATATGCAGTCTCGACCATGGACCTCTGGGAGTTTCCCATTCCATGACTGGTGCCAGTGGGGGGTAGGCCACAAATTTTGGCAGTCATGACATATTTTCACCCATCGTTCAATGTCCTTGTCCAGCCCTGGCCACCAGATGTAGCTCCTGGCCAGGGCTTTCATTTTGACTATGCCCTGGTGCCCCTCGTGCAACATGCACAACACCTCTTCCTGTAATTTTTCTGGGATTGCCACCCTGTCCCCCCACAATATACAGCCTTTTTCAATAGACAGTTCAGTCTGTTGGATGCAAAAAGGTTTAAAAGTCTAACTTTTGTTTTCATCTGGCCAGCCCTTACCTACCCAATGCAGGATTTGAGTTGTCAGCGGTTCTTTCTTTCGTGGTAGCGACGTCTCCTTTGGTTAGTGGCAGATTCGGGCAGGACTCAATTTGGAGAGTGGAGATGGAGGGAACTGGGTCGTCTTCTGTGCTGGGCAGTGGGGAACGGCTCAAGGCATCCGCATGGGTGATGGTCTTTCCTGGGCAGTGAATAAGCTTGTAAGTGTAGGCAGCGAGGAATTCAGACCACCTCATCATTCTAGGTAACAGAATGTTCGGGGTTGGCTTGTTTCCTGCTAGGATTCCTAACAGGGGTTTATGATCAGTAATGATTGAGAAGGTTCTGCCGTAAAGGTATTCGTGGAATCTTTTGACGCTGGCTATGATTGCAAGAGCTTCTCGGTCGAGTTGGCTATAGTTTCTTTGCCATTTTAAAAATGGCTGGTCCACAGTGCATGAGGAATACAGCCCTCTTCCTCTGGTCAGATATCTCCTGCAGCTCGTTGCTTTCTAGAAACATTAGGAAGCGATCAATGTACGACTCCCAATCTTTCTCGGCTGGGTTGAAGGTGCGGGAGGCGCATTGTTACTGGCCATCTCTGTTGCTCGGTTCTGGTTGCCGCGTACTTCAGTCTCGCCTTCTACAACAATCCCATCCTCGTCGCCAGTGTTCTGTTCGGAAATAAGGTGCGCAAGACCGGGTTCTAACAAACAGCTCTTTATTTAAACAGTAAAGTAACCGGTAACAGAACATTGGCTCAAGCTGCAGCAGCCCTTCTTATAGCGGCTTGCTTGCGGCTTATGGCCAATGACAGTTGTTTGAGTGCTCCCTCCATTCGGCGGGCCAATCGGAATGGTTCTTAAGTAACCAATCCGAGAACGGCCTTTTCGGCCAATCAGATTGAGGTATTTGGAGTCTACCAAGTTCTATACACAACAAGGTGGTTTTAGAATGGAGCAATTGGCAGCATTCCAAGGTGCCACCCATTTTCCTTTGCACTTGGAGAATTTGGTAGGAATTCTTTTTCTTTGTTGTCTGTGGATTTGGATCTTGCCCATTTTTAAACTCATTTTTCTCCTAGTTCCTCCCATCAAACCAGATTTAACTCCTTGTGGAGCATAATGCTTTGTGGATGGTTGGATAGACTAAGTCCTAAGGTTCCTTACATAGCTTTTTATAACATTCTGTTGGACTGGAAAGAGTAACAAATTAGGGAAATCGTGCAGAGCAGGGCATCCTGGCATTCTTTTAACTCCTTAAAAAAGTTCGTTTTAAAGTGAGGGGAAGGAAGAAAAAGGAGTATAATAGTGGAACCACTGACAACACTCCAACCTGTTGGCCAGCTGCTTCTTTAATATTTTTTCCCCCTGGAATGCTTTCTTCCACAGCCTCACCTGGTTTAAAACATTTTTAACTTGATCTTTCTTTTACCAGCCTCTGCTGCCTGACATCTGTGATTTGGATGTAACAGAAGGAAGCAATGAAAATAGGGTTTTGTGTTTTTTTGCTCTCCGACTTTGATAAAGCAAGTAAATAAATTTGGATTGTTGGGATTAATGAAGTGAATTAAACCAGCATCTTATCAGCTCATTTCAGTAGTATAATGACTAGATGTAATCACTGCATATTATGGAACAAAGACTTCAGAAGATACAATGAATAACATATGTCAAAAATTACAAACAGCAGAATCTGATCTTTATAAACAATTTGAAATATAGAGCCTTTCAGAAGAGAACAAGTCTTGTCATGCCCCTGGTGGAGACTGACTGAGGGAGAGGAGGAACAGCTGACAGGGAGTGGAAGTGTGGCTCTGGAGGTTGTGGAGGAGGCTGTGGAAGGGCAGAGGAGGACCTGGGCCCATCCCCTCTCCATCCTAGGGCACCCACAGAGGAGAGGATAAGGGAGAGATGTGGTTTACTGTGGAGGAGAAAGCCTTGATCCTCTTCATGGGCTGCAGCTATGACAACTGGATAAGAGGACGGACACGCGTATGGGCGAGTGCTAGAAATAAAGCGTGGAAATATCTCTAGTTTATTGTTCCTCTCTGAGTTTGGCGTCCTTCCCAGTGTGTGTTCTGATATCTGTAGACGTCTTCAAGCCCTTATCTTGCCTGGTTTGTGTTGTTTTTTACTCTTTAAAACTAGGCATTCTAGTTTAACCAGCATTTTCTCCTTCTTGTAATTGCCCATATGGGAGCTTCTTATCTTCAGTCAAGGATATTTGGAGCTTGGAAACAAAGTGAAGGAATAAAAGGGGCTTTACCTGGTTTTTGTGACTGTGTTTATTTTGTATCCCACCCTGGGTCATCACAAGTCTAGTTTTGGAGAGCTCTCTTGCTAATGGACAGGGTCCTGGGTCCAGAGGTGGTATTCAGCAGGTTCTGACCAGTTCTGGAGAACCAGTAGCGGAAAGTTTGGGTAATTCAGAGAATCGGCAAATAACACCTCTGACTGGACCTGCCCCCATCTATTCTCTGCCTCCCGAGTCCCAGCTGATCGGCTAGGTCTTCTTTTATTGCCCTGCACAGGAGAACTGAGCTGGAAATCAGGTTAATGGGGTGGGGAAGGAATGGGATTTTGCAGTATCCTTCCCCTGCCATGCCCACCAAGCTACACCATGCCCACCAAGCCACTGGTACTAAGAGAACCAGTAGTAAAAAAAATTGAATCCCACCACTGCCTGGGTCCCTTTATAAAACTATTTTCCAACATTTCATTAGTTTATAAAGAATAAAATTAAACAACATGGAGTGAATAGTTTTGAGATTTCTGAGACTGGGAACTATTCCCATCAATAATTCCTAGCCTCTTATTGGTTGGTGATAATATTTTGCAAAGGTCAGCTAAGCTACAAATAGATTGCATCACATTTTGCATTCAGGCTCCCTTTGCTAATCCCTATTTACTCTGTTTAATGATTAACAACGAATACTAACTCCCGGAGTTGTATGTAAATTTCAGTGATGTTTGTAATTCAGCAGAGTGCCATAAAATACTTTTGGAGAATTGTAAGTATCATATGCAATTTTCCTGTATCTTAGTTTATTAATGCTTCTGGCAAGATCTCTGCTTCCTGCTATGGATTAGAAACCCTAGATAACATCTAATTAACCTCCCCTCCGGAATAATGATTTCTGTTTACAGGATGGAGGACAAATTTACTCCTTCTCCTTCCTGTAGCCGCATATATGCCCTTAAAATATATTTCAGAAGGTTGTATATATCAGTATAGCAGTTAGGAATAGGTCATCAAGTCTCAAGAAAAGAAAAAAGAGGCCATCACATTCCATGAGTGAAAATGCATGTAAACCATGTTAATCAGAATGAGATACATCTTCTCATGTAATTCAGAATGCAGACAAAATTCCATTGTATTATCTCAGAAAAGCACAATTGCATGACGCCCATGTCACCTACTCCACTTCTTACCCAAAAGAAAGTGAGAAATCTCCCCAAAACGTGAGTTTGGGAGAACCTGATACCAATACAGTACTAATCTTGAGCCAGAGCTATTCAATCTTCTCCTACACACAAAGATAGGCTATCAGTGCAGACTTCCTGAATGAAGATTTAATGCTGGCTTCTGACAAACCAAAATAGTTTTTCAGACTGAATGCTTAAATTAGTAACAAACTTATCACAGACTCCCCCCCCCCCTCTATTATAAGAGAAAAAGCAGAACTTCCTCGTAATTTTGTAGACTTTCTTTCAGTAGACATGCCATATTTGTGGGGGGGGGGGCGTTAGAGTACTGGAGCATAATTTGCTAGTAGCCTTAAGAAATGGAAATAGTCAGCATTAAAGTTGCCTGAAAGATGAGGATTAGAATCCTCATAAACAACAAAATAAATATAAAATGAGCCTTTAGGATTTTGGACTGTTATAAAAACTCAAATATCTGGTCAAAAATGTATATTATTGTTTTATAGAAAATGATAAATGTGTAATTTTTTTACAAATATTTCGAACAATGTAGTTTTTTGTTTTGTTTTTGAAACCACTGCTATTAAAATGCTGAAAGCACCATTGTAGAATGTGTGTATGTGTGTGTGTATGTATATATGTATATATTTGCAAATTTGTGAAATTAACTTCTAAAATTCCTCCTTATACTACTTTCAGGTAAGCTAAATTAATTATGTTATGTAAATATATAGCTATAGGGCATAATCTACCATTCTTACAAAATTCCTATGTATTTCTGGATTGTTCCTCTAATATCTTCTATAGGGACTACTAGCAGAAGATGTACAATGAAGTCCATCATTAATTTCTTCTTACTGATTAGTCTTCAAGTATGTTGCCATCAATTCCCAGAATATCCTGATCATGACTATGTCCATAAAGATAAAAATCCACACAAGCATCACGAACTTCCTTTGGCAGAAGAAGGGCAGAAGTACCTAAATTATCATAAGATAGTTTCCAGTAATTCTGAATTTGCATTCAGATTCTACCAAGAAATTGCTTCAGATGCAGCTGCCAAAAATATTTTCTTCTCTCCCTTCAGCATCTCAACAGCTTTTGCACTGTTGACATTAGGTGCCAAATCAGAAACTAAGAATCAGATTCACAAAACACTTGCTTTTAACCTCTCAGACATTGAAGAGAGAAAAATACATGAAGGATTCCAACAGCTTATCAATGGACTTAGCCATCCAAGCAGTAAAGCCCAGCTGAACATAGGTAATGCCCTGTTCATTGAAGAATCCTTGAAATTATTGGCTAAATTTTTGGAAGATGCCAAAATGTTTTATGAAGCTGAGGGATTCTCTACCAATTTCAGTGTTCCCAGACTTGTTAAAAAGCAGATCAATGATTATGTGGGAAACAAAACTCATGGGAAAATACCTCATGCCATTGAATATTTAGACCCAGATACTGTGATGGTCCTTGTGAATTACATCTTCTTCAAAGGTAGGTAGAAGAACAGTTGTTTATAAAAGGATCCACCTTTCATTTATATCTTTCCAGTCATCCTGTAAGAGAACACATGCTATGGTAAGCTATAGGAATGGGGAAGCCTTCTTCTTCTTGATTATATACTACTAAAAGGCTGCCAGTCTTGTACTGAGCATTTTATAGAAATATAAGAATGAAATTCAAGTATCTGGGTGGAGAAAAGAATATTCTTTTCCTTTTTCTGAACATTTTCTGATCTATCTCTGTCTGTCTGTCTGTCTATCATTCAGGAGTGTCAAACTGGCAGCCCACGGGCCAGATGTGTCATGCACAGGCCACACCAGTAGTGGGCTGCTGGTGGTTCAGACCAGCTCATCTGTACCGGTAGTTACGACCACTGGTTGGGCCTGCCCATCCATTCAGACACTATCCCATTCTATATATCTCGCGTTTTTGTTTCTCCACCCTGCCCTCGCACCACAGTTGCTTTCTGCACCTTGCCTGATCTACTCACTATACCCTTTAAACTTCAAAACTTATATATCTTTACATATTAGGTAGGAGAAGAGAAAAGAAGAGTTGGAAGGGACCTTGGAGGTCTTCAAGTCCAACCCCCTGCTTAGGCAGAAAACCCTAAACTATTTCAGACAAATGGTTATCCAATCTCTTCTTTAAAACTTCCAGTGTTAGAACATTTGCAACTTCTGGAGGCAAGTGATTCCATTGATTAATTGTTTTAACTGTCAGGAAATTTAGTGGAGACAAAACAGGGTATGGGGGAAGGTTCAAAAATTATCCACCTGGTGCTTAGAAAACAACCTGCACCTGAACATCAGCAAGACAAAGGAGATGGTGTTAGACTTCCAGAAGAAGAGAGAGGAACCTGCCCCACTTTACATCGAGGAGGGCTGTGTGGAGAGAGTTCCCTTCTTTAAATTCCTGGGAGTCTACCTCAGCAAAAATCTCACCTGGAAAATCAACATGACCTAGGCGGCCAGAAAGGCTGAACAGAGACTCCATTTCCTCAGGGTCTTGCGAAAGAACAAAGTGGAATAACAATTTATGACCTCCTTTTACCGGTCCACAATAGAAAGCATCCTCACTCACTGCGTTACGGTGTGGTATGCTGGCTTGACAATCGCGGATAGAAAGACATTACAGAGGGTGGTGAACACAGTGCAAAACATTGTGGCCTGTCCCCTGATACCACTAGATGACATTGCTAGGGCTCGCTGCCTTAGAAGAGTGAGGAAAATCCTCAGGGATGACTGACACCCTGGTCAGCACTTGTTTATTTTCCTACCATCAGGAAGGAGATATAGAAGGGAATATAGAAGGATAGGCAGCTGCACAAACAGGCTGAAGAATAGTTTTTAACCATGGGCTATTAGACTCCTGAATGGAAAATAACTTTACAACAACATAGTACAAGTGACTTGCGGGGCCAGCGCAACATGCAATAAGTTCATACGACACAACAGTGTTGTTTCTTTGTTAATAGGATTCACTGAGTAGGGATTTTCTGTCTTCACTGTGAGTTGTATTGTGTTGGGGGGTGCATTAATGGAGAACATGGAAACAAAATTGCAAGTCGTAATAACATATCTCACCTAATGGTTGTGGTTGTTCAGTTAACAACCAAAGCAGAAGTAAAGCTGTAAATCTGTCATAAACATGTGATGATTTGCAGAACAATCATAGCACTTAGTAATGCAGTTGCAAGTCCCAACTGTACTTATTAAATGAGAAATATCTGTACTGCTAGCAGCTGGAAAATATCAAGTTTTAGAAGTTAGGAAGGGAATGGTAAAAATATTTTTTTACAGTTGTGTTAAAATGAGCAATTTCTTCCACAGTAAGTGTTTGTTATGTATTGTTGCTGGCTGCTATTTTATTATCGCTTTAGTTTTGGATTATTACTATTATTATTTACTTTGTTTTTAATCATTAGCTGATTAAAATCAGAATCATTGTCCCAACCTAGCAGTTCAAAAGCATGTAAAAATGCAAGTAGAAAAATAGGGACCATTTTGGTGGGAAGGTAACAGCATTCTGTGTGCCTTCAGCATTTAGTCATGCCAGCCACATGACCACGGAGATGTCTTCGGACAGTGCTGGCTCTTCAGCTTTTAATGGAGATGAGCACCGCCTCTTAGAACTGGAAATGATTAGTACATATGAGTGAGGGGAACCTTTACTTTTACTTAGAATCATGCATTTAAGATGTGTGACCGTACAAGTTGAATAAAGAAATAAATAAGTAACAAGGACTTCTGCTTTATAATTTTAAGGGAGGTTTCCAAGGATTGCTGAGGAAAAAAAATCTTAGGTCTACCATCTTAGTTCTGCATGTTTCCTCAGAAATAAATTTCACGTTCACTAACACACACACATCACGATGCTAATGTGAACAATATTGATTAATTAATGTTCAACTCAGTATTAGAGAAAACCTTTTATGTTTTGATCAGTTTATTTCCTGGAAACATTTGGTTGCATGACAAGATCAGAACTTTCCACAATCAGAGATTCAACAAATCTCAGGAAATCCTGAATGCTTTGGAAAAATTCCTGCCTATCAAAGAAGATGATCAAAGCATTGATCTTACTAAAACATACAGTTATAGCCCTTCTATCTTGGTTGAGTGAAAAAGAAGAAATATTAGTGAGTAATTAATTCCTACTTTGAGGGGAATTAATTACTCAGATTATGCCCTATCTAATCTATGTCCCTCCATCCCCACCATTCCACAATCACTACCCTGATTTTCTTTTCTTTTTTCAAGCTTCCTGGGAAAAACCTTTTGACACTCGTTTGACCAGAAAAAAAGACTTCTTTGTAAATGCAAACACAACAGTGGAGATTGATTTGATGAGACACACAGACTACTATAACATTTTCCGTGATCAAGATCTTTCTTGCTGGGTGGTAGAAATTCCTTATAAAGGAGATGTTACGGCATTGTTTATTCTACCGGATGAAGAAAAGTTAGAACGCGTGGAGGCAGCTTTGGTGACAGAAACCCTGTATAAATGGACAACCTCCTTGACGTATAAGTAAGTCTTTTCTCAACATTGTTACTAATTTTCTTCTAAATTTTTATTTCTTGAATTAGCAATAACACTTAGACCAATATATTGCTTTATAGTGCTTTTACAGCCTTCTTTAAGTGGTTTACAGTGTCAACGTATTGCCCCCAACAATCTGGGTCCTCATTTTACCCACCTCGGAAGGATGGAAGGATGAGTCAGCTTTGAGCCTGGTGGGATTTGATATGCCGAACTGCAGCTAGCAGTCAGATGAAGTAGCCTGCAGTACTGCACTCTAACCACTGCACCACCTCGGCTCATTAGTTCATTATAAAATCAAACACTTTTATATTGTACAAACATTATATGCGAGATTGGCCACAAATCCTTCAAGAGTTATTTCTAACAAATTATCAAGTCTATATTAAGCAGAAAAATATTTCTGTGATTACTTCTAATTATCTGAAATCTAGATACGACACTACATACAGATAGTCCTCAACTTACAAAGGTTCATTTAGTGACCATTCAAAGTTACAATGGCACTGACAAAAGTGACTTATGATCATTTTTCACACTTACAACCACTGTGGCATCCCCATGGTCATGTGATCAAAATTCAGGTGCCTGACAACTGACTCCTATTTAGGATGGTTGCAGTCTCCGAGGATCATGTGATCACCTCTTGTGATCTTCTGACAGGCAAAGTCAATGGGGAAGACAGATTTACTTTTCATCTGGATTACTAATTTAACAACTACAGAGATTCACTTAACAATTGTGCTAACTTACCAACTGCACTTAACAATTGTGACAAGAAAGATTGTAAATTGGGGCAAAATCTACTTAACAAATGTCTCACTTAGCAACATAAAGTTTGGGCTCACTTTTGATTGTAAGCCGAGGACTATGTACATGGGTAAGCACCAAATAATTTTAATTAAAAAATGTTCACACCTAAATGAGATATGACTATAGAATTTGTAAAGATGATATTCCTGATTGTTGACCAACAATTGTGATGACAGTATTGATGAAGAGAGAAAGGGAGGGGAGAGAGAGAGAGAGACAATATAAGGACATAACAGCTATCCCTCTGCATGGCATCTCTGCTTGCAAACTTATCTGAATAAAGAAACTGGAACTGGTTCAGTGTGTCCATGTGATTCCCGATTGAATGTTCTTACTTAATTAGTTTTTAATCCATAAAGAAAAAATGATCCCTTTCCTGTAGAGCTTTCCCCAATAAATTGTTCCTTCTTAAGTATTTTTCTTCTTAAGTAAGATAAATAAAAATAAATAATAAATTCATATACATATATATGTACACACACACACACACAAACATACAAAGCTTTTAAACTTTGAATGCAATACAATGTAATGGAACTACGGTCACAAAACTGAAAATATAATATTTGGATTTTTTTTCTTTGTTTTGGTTAACCAGAAATATAAATCTGCACTTTCCTAAGTTTATCATTTCTACATCTTACAACGTCAAAGACTTGTTATAAAGAATGGGACTGATGGCTGTCTTTAACAACACAAGTGATTTATCTGGAATCACGGGAGAATGCAATCTGAAGATTTCAAAAGTATGTATGGGAGTGAGGTTGGTATCTGATGGTATTGCCCTTTTCCTCGAATCAAATACTTTCAAAAAATTTTGAAAGCTTAGTTCTAGCCTCCATCTAAACAAATATGAAGAACACTTGAGACAGGCTTCCATTTCGTTGCTGCTGCTTCTTTTCTTTGATTGTCCGTCTGTCTATCTATCTGTCTACATCTATCTATCTATATACACAGAGAGAGAGAGTTGTGTTAAAATGGAAGGAGAATTGCATTCTGATTCATATACTAATAATAGCATAATTTGCAGAGCAAATTAAATATCCAAGTATTTCTCTTTAAATTGAATAGTGTTTGATGCCTTAATCACTACACCAAATTGCTCTCATGTGCTAATGATACTCAACTCCATCTCTAATAGTGCATTTCTCAGGGCCCACTGAATCCAGTTCTTTTGCATCTTTGGTTCTAGAGATGGGGGCACATATCCCAAACAGAATTTTCACAATCCAGAGGTTCTTCTAGACTCATGTCTCTTTCAAACAAAAGAGGTGGCAGCCATAATTGGATGAGGGGGGGAGTGTTGCCCATAACTTTTGGGGTACACCAGTTGAAGATTATCTGAAAGCTATAACAGGTCCATAATGTAGTGGCACAGGCAGTTAGAGGTATGTCTTGATACACCCACGTTACACTTCTGCTCTACAAGCTGCACTTGCTCCCAGACTTTGAATGGTTGTCACCTGTTAAGCCCATGGCTGAATGGGTTCAGGTTGTGGGACTGCTTCTATCCCATTTTTCTATCAATTAAAAGATGCACAAATGTAAAAAAAATCAAAGTCTTTTCCTTAGTTGACACAGATCCTCTTCAACTCATGAACATGAACACAAAAGCCCTATTTAACAGCTTCCAACATAATAATCATCAAAATAACTATTAATGCATATCAGTGGTGGGATTCAATTTTTTTTAACAACCAGTTCTATGGGCATGGCTTGGTGGGTGTGGCAGGGGAAGGATACTGTAAAATCTCCAGTCAGCGGTGGTATTTGCCAGTTCTCTGAACTATTCAAAATTTCCACTATCAGTTCTCCAGAACTGGGCAGAACCTGTTGAATTCCACCTCTGATATGTTTGTGTCATGTGCATATGTACAAATACACATATCCCACTCTTCCCCAAAACTCCCCTCATAAATTAGATGTGGTGACTTTCCAAGAGCCAAAGCACTGGCCCTGCTAATTTCTTTCACCAGATATATTCTAACCTGCCATATACATTTCCCCCCAATTTATTTTTTTTTTAGTTTTGGATATATAAGGTGAGATGTCTTAATACATATGCTTTAATACTGTGTCAAACAGAACAATTACTTCAAGGATATTTAATGGGGAAAAATCCTCAAAGATTATTACAATATCCATACATTATTACATGACTAATGTAAGATAAAGCTTTTACTGGTTAAAGCAATTTTTTTCCTACAGGCAATTCATAAAACTATGCTGAATATTCATGAGAGTGGTACAGAAGCAGCAGCTGTCACTGTTATACAATTTATGCTACGTTCTGCTAGAATCAAACCTTCACTTTTTATCACATTTGACAGACCTTTCCTGATGATAAGTATAGCTAAGTCAACGGGCAGCATCATTTTTCTAGGGAGAATTATGAATCCAGCCGAAGAATAAATATTAAAATATGTCATTTTGTTCAGGTAACAATCAAAATACCTCCCGAAAAACAATGGCTAGGTCCGGACTAACAGAAGACAACTTGCAATTTCATTATAATTAATTGAAGTCAATTTTTTGTGAGGAAAGTAAGAAAACATCTTCAAAATGGTTTTAAACTTGTTGTTAGGTTCTGTCATCGTGTAGGTCACTCTTTTATACCACCGTTTGAAAATCTGTTGCTAATTTCTAGAGTTGGGAAAGAGCAATTCTAATTGCCATATCTCAGTACAATATTCCTGGGTTAGGAAATGTTCTGGGGGAAAAGAAAAATTGGACAATTCTTCAATGAGCCTTTAAGCATATACAGGTATATGGAATATGACAGAGGTGTACATTATACATTGTATATAATATGGAAATAAATACATGTTTGGCTTAAGCATGATGAGTCTTTTATATTCAGAAATAAATAGCAGCAGAAAGTGCAACTAAAAATATTTCTGTGTTACAACTGATCCCTAACCATACAGATTTCTGTTTTAAATATGATGTTATCATATTTATCATATTTAGCATAAAGGTAGGTAAGCGGGGGGTGGTCTAGAGGTGAAGTTCTTGCCTCACGATCAAAAGGCTATGAGTTTGATCCTAGGTAAGGGCAGATATTTCTCTTTCTGGGCATGTATATCTGTTGAATATAACTCCTCATTGGTTACAGAAAGGGCATCCAGTCAGTAAACACTCAGCTCTGTTCAGTTGCCTAGACTCCACCCCACAAGGGATTAGGGGGGCACTAAAAGGAGATGAGGAATGTGCATAAAATGTGTTTTCAGTCCAGAACAAAATAGCCTCACAGAAAAGTTTTTGAGGTAACTGTTCCTTTGGAACAAATCTCAAAATAATTTGAATGATCTTTGTTCTTTGCACTCTTGTGCCACTGTTTTTCACGATGGGATTGCAAGAGTGGAAAGGTGGATAATCCCTGTTAAATGCTGCTGACAATCCAATACGCAGACAATTTGGCCATAGGCATGATTCTTTTTAAAAAATAAAATAAAATAAAATAAATCCCATATAAAACAATGACAACATAGTTCCACTGTAATTAACTGCAAGATTTCTTTAAATTAACAGATACACCCCTCTGGAAAATTAGTATCCTTTTGTCAACCCTAAAGATGACATATGTGTAGCCATATTTTATTCTAGCTTTGTTTATTCTCTTTTTAGCTTCCTTTAGGCTTTTTTGCAAAGGAATTGAATGGTATTTCAGGCTCGCCATTCTTTAGCTGTTGACAAGCAGGTTATAGAATCTCTTGGGGGAACGTTATGTCTAGGTGGCATTTTTTCCGTGGGAACAGAGGAGATGCCTGGAGAAAGGTGGAGTTTGGAGTCACAAGACTGATGGATTTTGATTGGAGATTGATTAGAGATTGTGATTCTGGGGGGAAGTTTCAACTTTTGCTTTTTACTTGGTGTAATTCCGGAATCTGACCAGAATCGGAATTACACCAAGTTCTTGCCAATTTGATACGTTCCTAATAAACAGATTTTAAAGAAAAGATGGATGCCTTGGATTTTACTTCAGGGGACATATTATGTGGAAGCTTGATACCTTTCCATTTTCTTAAATAAATGCTATAAATTTCTGAATCAACTGATCATAAATCAAAGACAACAACACCTTTTAAATATTCTTTTCAATTATTTTGTCTCCTCTATGAAATTTTGTTAATGCAATGATGTTGAAAATCCCTTCCTTCCTTCCTCCATCCATCTATACATCCAACTATCCACCCATCCATCACTAAGTTGACTTTTCTTACACCATTTCCCCAACATCTGTGACTGAATTGCCCAAAAATATTTCACGAGAAGAGTCTTCTACTCCTCTACTCATAACAGAATACCTTATGCTACCAATCTTGAAATTTTAGGCTTAGACAACCTAGACCTATGCCACCTTTGGCCTGACCTAAGCATGGTATGTAAAATTATCTATTGCAATGTCCTGCCCATCAATGAATACTTTAGCTTCAGCCACAACAGTACAAGAGCACACAATAGATATAAAATCAAGATAAACCACACCAAATTTGATTGTAGGAAATACAACTTCAGCAACACAGTGATCAATGTCTGGAATACTCTACCTGACTCTGTAGTTTCTTCCCCCCAAACCCCAAAAACTTTAACCTTAGACTGTACTACTATCCTAAGAGGTCTGTAGGGGGCATGCATAAGCGCACCAATATGCCTACTGTCCCTTTCCTAATGTTCCCTTTTATTTGTATCCATTTCAAGTGTTAAAAATCATTTTTATACTTATTCCTGTTATCTAATACTTGCTTGACAAACAAATAAATAAAATAATTTTTTCATGCATGGATATCTTCTGATTCTGGAGGAAAATGCAGCTTACGACTTGGTCTTGTCAGTTCACTGAATAAAGCATTTTCTTACTCCATTTCTCCAAATATCTGTGACTGGACTACCCATTGGCAGCATATCCTTACCCTTTATTATGGCTAAATTTTATGTGGAAATTGATGGAATTCTGTCTGTGTTTTAAAGATAGAAATAACAGTAGTTATTTAATTGCAATTGTAAAATGAGGATTACCTGTAAGGAAGATGAGCTTGATGGAAATATGCTGGGTCTGTTACCTAGGTAAAGGGAGCAGAAACATTGTTTAAACTCTGGGAAACAAGATAATATTCAGAAGTGACTCAGAAGAATAAGATAAGGAACTTCTTTATCTTTTTCAGCCTCTCTTCTTGCACTGATGTCAAGAGGCTTCCCAAAAATAATTTCATATTAGAATTTGATTTGTTGCTGAGGAACATTGAATTCAGTGAATAATCCCAGTTCTTTTTCCTGGCTACAGCTTCTCTTTCAGTTGGTGACTTTCCCCAGCTAGAAGATCTCACTGCTGATGATTCTCTCCTTCGTCCTTAGTTTATATAGTCTGGTATACACAAATTCTTTACCTTTAATTCTTTGAGGTATCCCCTCAAAAATGACTTATTTCTTACTGTTCAGCTTCACTCTGAGCTTGTCCAAAGAGTTTTTAAACAAACCAAAAAAAAATAAAAATCAAGGACTAAACCTATAGCATACAAGTCTTAAGAAATAGAAGTATGCCTGTAGTTCCAAAACACATGGATAATACAACCATAATCTCATCTGGGAAACTGTGAACATCCTAGAATAGGGGTGTCAAACTCAAGGCTCATGGGCCAGATCCAGCCTGCAATGTGGTCAGATACGGCCTATGGGGCCGGCCCACATCACTTCAGCCCCATCTACCCAATGCAAAGAGGAAACATCAGGCCAGCATGGCTTCGGCCTGGTCTAGCCAGTGCAAAGAGGAAGCATACCAGTAGTTTGGGGAGTGGCATCAACTGGCCACGCCCACCCAGTCAGCCACACCCACCCAGTTGGCCATGCCTACTCAGCCCCCCAAAATCAACTACAGCTCTGATGAGGCCTTCAATGAAATTGAGATTTTAGAACAGTCATAGAAGAAGATAATTCCTAGAACAAGCCTGTCCTAGAACAAGCTAAATCCAAAATGCTAGGGAATTCCTGGAAGCCTGGCCCTCAGAAAAATCAACCATCAACAAACACATAAAAATAAGCCAAATTTAAGATCATTCAAAAAAGACTATTAAAGAAGCTAAAAGGAAACAAAAAGACAAGAATATCAGTAACAAAACCCAGATAAGCAGAGATTAACACCAGACAAACAATCAAAAAGAAAACAATACTTTAATCAAGGAACTACCAAAAGAAAATCAAAGCCCCATCAACAACATTGCCAGGACAAGTTTATAAACTGGGGGTGAACTCTGCACTCACTAGCACTGAAGATGTTACCTAATTGGACAATGAAACATCTGCAGGCAAACAACCAAGCTCAGTGAGCTCCATGGACCCTACAGTTCAACCTTAAGCTATAAATATTATCTTATATTGATAAGGAGTCTAGAATGAAAAATAAGGATGGTTGAAAATACTGCATATATTTATTATAGAGAAGATGTTGGGAGCCAAAATATGTATCTTCATTTATCTGAATAGTTGTAATGTAGAAGCAGGGTAGAATTGTTCAGAGTTGCATCATAAGACTTAACAAGAAATAACAACTTTAAGAAATAGATTTCTGTTGGACATAACGAATAATTCCTAAAGGTAATAATTATTCAATAATGGAACAGCTTGCCTTGAGAGATGATGGACTCTCCTTCACTGGATTTATTTCAACAGAACTTAAGATGGATATCTGTTAGTGCTTAATACTGTAATTGTGAATTGGGTAAGAGACTGGATCAGATGATTTCTCAAAGTCTCTCCTTCTTCAGGGACTCTCCTACCCTGCTGCCTTTCAGATGCTTTTGGACTATCACTAATAGAATTTCTGATGATATGGCCAAATGATTTAGGGTTGAGCCCTGCCATTTGTAAATCTTTCAGTATTCTCTATCTTACTTGGAATTCTGTAACTCAGTTGCTAATTATTACTCAACTAAACAAATATCTATGACTGGCTGAACTGATTCATGGTCATTTGTTCTGCCTTCAGTAAATAATCTAGCAGGTCTAAGTTCTTATGGTCATACGATTAATCAAATAATATTTTTAAATGCAGTTTCTTTATAACATATGTAAAAAGTGCTTCAAATGCTTCCATTGTTTAGCTTCTCCAGGCTGTATTATATAAATGTTTCCAATATTTAGAAGTTTCTAATTGATTTAATTTCCCAATTGTAGAATGTAGAATGATCATGGTTCCAAATCAGTCAAACTAAATCATAGCAAATTTATCGACAACATAATCATAATTATTAATCATGATGCTAAATAATGTTTGCATGTTCAGGATCATCCTAATATTATTAAGAAACAGGTACAAAATACTAATGCTGCACGAAGGAACATCTTCTGTACTTCCAATACATTACTGGTGTTGTTACTGAAAAAAACAACAACTATTAGCCTTAAAAGGCCTTGGTTTCATCCAGCAGGGATATTCTTATGATTTAAAATGATTAGATTGAGTCTTGGAAAGGATCATTTTGACTCTGAATGATTAACGGACATAATGATATCTTAAATGAGTGAAAAGAAAGGAGAAGAAGCTGTCGTTCCCAGTTTTTGGGATGTCAGAGGAGCAGAAGATTGGAAGCTATTTTAATGATATTTTCAGTCTTGTGGAATGGCCTCCTGTGAAAAGTGTGTTTGACCCTAACTATAGTCACCTTCCAGAAGCTTCTTAAAATGATTTTTTTCCGATAGGTTGATCAGCTGGGGTCTGATTCCAAATGCATTCTGAAATGCAGATTTCCCCATTTTTGATTATTGTGTTTTTATACTTTCAATATTATTGTTATTGTTGTTTGTGATGGTGTGAGATTCTGAATGTTAAAATACAATTGCAACACACACATACATCTATGGGGGGAGAGAGAGAGACAGAGACAGAGACAGAGACAGAGAGAGAAATTTGCTTGGATTTTTTTGTATTTATAAATTAATTCATAAGTACAGGATTTTCTTCTTTAACTAAAGCTTTTGTAAAAATTTTAACAGGATCCTAAATGTTCCTTTCTAAATCTTTTGACTTGGTGTTGGTGGCTATAAATCTAAAAGAAATACCGTGCAGTGGTTTAGATTCTCTGTTAATTGTGATCTAGCTGAAGTGTTCCAACTAGGGGAAAATTGTAATGGAGCATTGAACGTATTGAATTTTTTTTTTTCCCATCCTACCAAATGCTTATTGTGTGAACTAAACTTTTTTAAAAAAGAATTGGATCTGTGTTCACTTGCCAAGCATCTGGCAAACCATACAGGTCATATTTCTGTGACGTGAAAGTACATGCAAAATGTGTTTATGAGGACCCAGGATTCTCTTCATTTGCAGGAATTGAGTGTGTTTACATCTATTAAAAAAGCAATTACTACACATGCATTGTAGTACATAGCAGTGAATGCAACATGTATGAACAGTTCATGTCTGAACATCCAACCCTGTGGAAATTCAGTTTGTGTTAACATACCCTGCAGATTATGTCCAATCCTGGACAGTAGGTTAGGAGAGCGATAGAAAGTTTTCTCTTCCATTTAAAAACTATCAAGTCCAAACCAATTTGACAAATAGAAATAATTAAAAAGGGAGAAGAAGGGATGTTTTGTTCCCTGTCAAAAGAGCAGAGTAATGGTTAGATGGGTAGATCAAATGTATACTGTTTTACTAAACATAGTAAACCTAATAATGAATTTCCATTCCATCATTGTTATCGTCATCATGTGTCATGTGTGTAACACACATACATCCCCACAGATACCATTTTTGCCATTTATTGGGAATGTGGTTCATCTTTTTTAACTAAGCAAGTCACATCTATCTATCTATCTGTCTGTCTGTCTGTCTGTCTGTCTGTCTGTCTGTCTGTCTGTCTGTCCATCTATCTGTTGTGTATAGAAATTAGAATACTCCAAATACCTAAATCTGATTGGCCGAACAGGCTGCTATGAGATTGGAAAATAAAGTACCATTGCAATTGGCCCGCCTGATGGCGGGAAATCTTCAAGAACTGTCATTGGCTGCAAGCGGAGCAGCTGCTATAAAAAGGGCTGCCATAGCTTTGGCAAATGTTCTGTTACAAGTCACTGAGTTGTTTGAAGAAAGAGCTGTTTGTTGGAACACCGATCTCGTGTACCTTTCTTCTCAGAATAGAACACTGGTGACAAGGATGGGATTGTCATAGAAGAGCGAGACCGAAGCACACGGCAACAAGAACCGAGCAACCAAAATGGCTGGTAACAATGCGCCGCCCACACCGTTCAATCCAGCCGAAGAAGATTGGGAGTCATACACTGACCGCTTCCTAATGTTCCTAGAAAACATCGAGCTACAAGAAATAACCGACCGGAGGAAGAGAGCTGTATTTCTAAAGCACTGTGGCCCTGCCGTCTTCAAAATAGCCAAGGTGTTCGCCAAACCGTGGGACGTAAAACAAATGGCATGGCCAGAATTAAACCAAATGCTACAAGCCCATTACGCGCCTGTGGTCTCCAATCTTATTAAAAGAGACGAATTCTATAAATGAGATCAACGAGAAGACAAGAGCATCAGAGATTTCGTAGCAGCCCTAAGAGGTATCGAAGGAGCCTGCGAGTTTCTCAACATGGATGAAGCCATGAGAGACCACGTAATTCTCGGGTAGAAGGATACTACACTCCAAAGCAAGCTACTAAACAGACCAAATATCACAGTGGCTGAGGCCATTGCAGAAGCCACTGCCGCTGAAGCAGCCAAGAAATCCGCAGCCACCATGTGCCAAATGAACTCAACAAATCCAGAACCACAGAACCAAACTTGAGAAAAGAAGGTGGAAAAACAACCCACTGTGACTGCCCACCATGAAGACCTCGACTCCCCGAGCGACACCTATGATGACAATGAAGACATACATAGGCTTCAGTCGGAAAGAAAATGGTGGGAAAAAAGAGGAAGAAGGCGAGAATTACAGTGTGCTGGATGCAGAGGGGACCACCCGTGCTCTGAATGCAGATTCCTGGATGCCATTTGCAGATTTTGTGAGAAACGTGGGCACATTGCAAGGGTCTGCCGGAACAAAAAGAGCTATAGTCCAAAAAGATGCAGCAGCAAACCCCCCCCCCCAGAAACAGAGATAGACAAGCCGGAAGCCGATGGAGCCGAGAGAACAGAAGCCGGCGAATGAATGACAGAGAACAAACACACCAAACAATAATCATAGAAAATGCCAGGGCAGCAAACGCAAAAAAGGTCCGAATAAACATAAAAATTGAAGGAAAGCCCTGTGAAATGGAAGTAGACTCCGGATCATATCTGTCAATAGTATATGGAATACCATCAGAAATCTGATGGCAGACATCGAGCAAAGAGAACTGGAACAGCAAAGCCTAATACTCAAAGATTACCAGGGAAAACGAATCCCGGTAGTGGGTCTTGGACATTTCCTAATAGAATTCAAAAACCACACTGAAGTACTTCCTCTGACAATCGTCGTCCGTAATCGCCCTAGCCTGCTGGGAATCGAATGGTTCACGCCCCTGGGAATCGGAGTGACAGGAATCAACAGCGTTGCCGAGACCGATTGGGAGGAGAGCCTGCTGAAAGAGTTCCAGGACATATTCGAGGGACGCTAGGCAAGTACAAGGGAACCCCTATAACATTCAGCCTAGATCCAAAGATAGTTCCCATCAGGCTCAAAGCCAGGCACGTTCCTTTTGCCTTAAAGCCGAAAATAGATGAGCAGCTTAACAAACTCATCGCACAAGGGGTATTAGAGCCAATCGACCATGCCAGGTGGGAAACTCCCATAGTGACTCCTGTCAAACCAGATGGGTGAGTATGCATCTGTGGTGATTATAAGGCTACCCTCAATCATGCACTCCAGCAAAGCATGTACCCTGTTCCAGTAGTTCAACATCTGTTGTATTCATTAGGGGAAGGAAAAATTTTCGTGAAACTTGATCTCACACAAGCATATCAACAGCTGCCAGTTGACCCCGAAACTGCAGAAGCACAGAGTATAGTCACGCACAGAGGGGCATTCAAATGCAACAGACCTCAATTTGGCATTAGCATTGCCCCAAGCGTTTTCCAAAGCCTAATGGAGTGCCTTCTAAATGGACTAAAAGGGGTCGTTCCCTATTTTGACGACATATTAGTATCAGCAAAAAACAAACACCAATTAGAAGATAGACTGAGAGAAGTCTTGCAAAAAGCAGGGCTTAAAGTCAAAAGAGAAAAATGTTGACTAGCCACCAATCAAGTCAAATTCTTAGGCTACCTTATAGATGAGCAAGGGATACACCCCACTGAAAAGAAAATAAAAGCAATTAAAGATGCACCCAAACCTAAGAACAAAACAGACTTACAGGCGTTCTTAGGTCTCATTAACTTCTACAATATCTTCCTGCCCCAAAAGGCAACCATAGCAGAGCCATGACTTCGGCTATTAGATAAAAAAAACTGTCTGGAATTGGGGCCACCGAGAACAAACAGCATTCCAAAACATTAAGGACTTATTAACATCCAAAACCATTTAATACAATACAGCAACACCCTACCACTGATGGTCACCTGTGATGCATCATCTTTTGGAATCGGCGCCATACTGAGCCACAAGCTACAAAATGACAGAGAAGCTCCAATCACCTTCTATTGCAAAACGCTGTCAAAATCTGAAAGGAACAACAGCCAACTTGACCGAGAAGCCCTCGCAATCATAGCAGGCGTCAAGAGATTCCATGAATACCTGTATGGTGGGACATTTTCTTTTATCACGGACCACAAACTCCTGCTAGGAATTCTGGCAGGAAACAAACCAACCCCGAACATCCTATCACCAAGAATGACGAGATGGTCAGAATTCCTTGCTGCATACAATTACACACTCATCCATCACCCAGGAAAAACTATCACCCATGCAGATGCCTTAAGCTGTTCCCCGCTGTCTGACAAGGAAGGTGACCCAGCTCCCACCATCCCCACTCTTCAGATCGAGACATGGCCAAATCTGCCACTAACTGCAGCAGACGTCGCGAAAGACCCGCTGACAGCTCGAATTCTGCATTGGGTAGGTAAGGGCTGGCCGGATGAGGATAGAGGCAAGACTTTTAAACCTTTTCATACCCGGCAGACTGAACTGTCCCTGGAAAAGGGTTTTATACTGTGGGGGGACAGGGTGGTAATTCCCAAAAAATTGCAGGAGGAAGTATTGTGCATGTTGCACGAGGGACACCCAGGCATAGTAAAAATGAAAGCCCTGGCCAGGAGTTACATCTGGTGGCCAGGGCTGGACAAAGACATTGAAAAATGGGTGGCAACATGCCATGACTGCCAGAAATCAAGGCCTACCCCCCCCCTTGCACCAGTCCTGGAATGGGAAACTCCCAGAGGCCCATGGTCGAGACTCCATATTGATTTTGCAGGGCCAACGAAAGGGAACACATATTTGATAATTGTTGACACAACTACTAGTTGTTGACACAACTACTGAAGCAGTCATAAAACAATTGAACAAACTTTTTGCTTCACATGGACTGCCAGATGTAGTAGTATCTGATAATGGCCCCCATTTTGTTGCCTTAGCTTTCTAACAATACCTAGCTGCACAAGGCATCTGACATGCCCTAACAGCGCCGGCTCATCCGGCTTCAAATGGATGAGCTGAACGTGTGGTTCGTTATACAAAAGAAGCCCTGGACAAACTGGACACTGGGGACATCCAAGATAGACTAAACAAACTGTTAACAATTCAGCATATCACCCCTAGCACAACCACTAACAAAAGCCCAGCAGAACTCCTCATGGGCAGAAAATTGTGTTCCTACCCAGATAGATTACACCCTATCTACACCTCTGAAAAAACCCCTGACTCCTCAAGTAAATATCGCTCCTTTACCATTGGAGACCTAGTCTACGCCAAAAATCTTACCGGGGACTCATTATGGCTTCCAGCCACAGTTACACAAATTACAGGGCCCCAGTCATACTGGCTTGCACTAGACGATGGCAGAACATGGAAATGACACATCGACCAGCTTCTCTCTAGAACACTGGAACACAATACTAACCTACCTAGCTCCGAAGCACCGCCACAAATACCACTCCCAACAAACAATCCAAAAACAACTGAGGAGGGGGGGAACACAAAATAATAAAAAGGGGAGAGATGAACCACCAATAACACAACAAAAGACACAACACAAACCCGAATTAGAACCTCCGGTAAGACAAAAAAGAGCACTTACCCATAGACGACCTCTGAAGAAGAGAACTGGTAGCACTGAAGCGAGGTGAGGCCTTCCAGAAAGGAGATAGCCAGGCCAGCCCAACAAACCTGGACAGACCAGGAGGGAGCGGCAGAGCCAACTCAACCAGTCCGAGAGACCCAGACGGGAGCGGCAAAGCTAACTCATCTTTCCAGGAGGTTCCATGGAGAAGACGCAGAGAGAAGGCGATCCTGACTGAACCAATGGAAGAACACGCTGAGACTGAGCTGTGCAGGTCAAGAAGGACCCACAAAAGCCCCACCTACCTGCATGACTACGTTACACACTTTGGATGGAACCAAGAAGGGAGGGCTATTGTGTATAGAAATTAGAATACTCCAAATACCTAAATCTGATTGGCTGAGCAGGCCGCTATGGGATTGGATAGTAAAGTACCATTGCAATTGGCCCGCCTAATGGTGGGAAATCTTCAAGAACTGTCATTAGCCGCAAGCCACGAGCAGCCATTATAAAAAGGGCTGTCGTGGCTTCAGCAAATGTTCTGTTTCAAGTCAGTGAGTTGTTTGAAGAGCTGTTTGTTGGAACACCGATCTCACGTACCTTTCTTCTCAGAACAGAACACTATCTATCTACCTATCTATCTAACTATCTCTCTATCTTTCTATCATCTAGTTTCTGTCTAATTTCTTTGCCTGCCCATCTTAAGTAAGTAATCCTGAGCCACAAACAAACATAAAACAGTTAAAAACAATTACAGTATCATAAAAATTTAACATGTATGGTTGCTGAGAAAAGGCCATCACATATATTAATTGTAGCCAGGAGACAGGACCCTTCACATTCTCAGGGCCCCAGGAAGAGGAACAAAGCCAGTCTTCAAGGATTTACAAAAGGCAGTCAGGACAGGATGGTCCCTGATCCTAACTAAACGGCTATTAGAAAAAGCATATGTACCTAATTTTGAAATTTGAAAGCCATAGCTATTGGCCAAGGGTCTTCAAACTTGGCAAGTTTAAGACTTGTGGACTTCAATTCCCAGAATTCCTGAGCTAACATGACTGGAGGAGGAATTTTGGGAGTTGAATTCCATAAGTCTTAAAGCTGTCAAGTTTGAAGACTCCTGCTATAGGCAATCAATATTAAACGGGTTCCTGAACTTTTCATTTATTTCGATTGCTGAATAAGCCATTTTTTTGTTTGCCAATCTTTAGGCAAAACTTAAAATAAATATGTCTGCATACCTTTAGTTAATGCTTAACTGAGTATTTCCACACCATTCTGCAATCTGATGTGCATAAATAGCAGAAGAAAAAGGACAAGAGGCCTATTTGAATGAATGAAAGTTCTCCATAGATACAGTGAGTAATCTCATGGGGTAGAAGTGTGGGTTTAAAGTCACTTTATAAAGCTTATTTGTCTTTTCCTTTAGTTTTACAAAGTTTATGAAGTTGAAGAGACTTCTAATGTTAGAAGTGGAGTAATCATGCATTCTTATGTTTAGAATGCTATAAAATAGCATTTTAATGATGTATACCATTTTACTAGAGTAAACAGTTGTGCATTACCTCAGAAGAAAATACTATTTAAAATATGTTTGTGTGTATGTGTGTGTGTGTGTGTGTGAGAGAGAGAGAGAGAGAGAGAGATTGATACAAAAATAATAATACAATTTTCATTGTAATGCAAATTTAAGCTCTTAATTGGTGTATGTAGAAAGAATGCAGATTATCAAATTATTTACGTGGGAAAGTGGCTCAGGGTTTCTCTGTCATCACCCATCTGTAAAGTACATAAGTGAACCAGGATGATGAGGGGACTGGAGGCTAAAACATATAATGAACAGTTGCAGGAACTGGGCATGGTTAGTCTAGTGAAGAGAAGGACCAGGGGAGACATGATAGCAGTCTTCCAATACTTGAGGGGCTGCCAGAGAGAGGAGGGGGTCAAGCTATTTTCCAAAGCACCCATACTCCAGACAAGGACTAATGGATGGGAACTGAACAAGGAGAGATTCAACCTGGAACCAAGGAGAAATTTTCTGACTGTGAGAACAATCAACCAATGGAATAGCTTGCCTTCAGAAGTTGTGAGAGCATCATCACTGGATGCTTTCAAGAAGAGACTGGACTGTCATCAGTCAGAAATGTTGTAGGATCTCCTGCTTGGGTAGCGGGTTGGACTAGATGACCTACAAGGTCCCTTCCAACTCTGTAAATCTGTATCTGCTAAATATAGGTGTAGATTCAACAGTTGATAAATTGTGAGATGTGCTCACAAAGTATGGGTGCCCATATGCAGCATTCATCAGAAAAGGTCAGGGCTTCTTCGCCCAGGTGACCAACTGCCATTTCTCTTGAATCTAACATGTGTTTTGATCACTGCTAACTAAGTGATGCCTGGAATTTATTCTCATTGATCTAAAAGGTGCCTTTCCTCTAACTGTAATTGCCCTGTTTAGGATTTAATTTTTTTAAAAAAAAATCCTTGAATAATCTTGTACTTTTAAAGAAGCCCATGGAAAAAAAAAAGAAAGGGGGTATTTCCCTTAAAAAATAACAACAACCAGAGATATGATAGCAGGTTGTTAAAATTATATTTGTCACCCAAATTGGCAGCAATGTCCTCTGGTCCTGAGCGTTCCAGATTTTATTGGTAACAAATCTTATAACAATTAAACATAAGGTTTACATTTTATTACCAGTAGAAGTTTAAAAAAAAGAATGACAGGTTTTTAAAAACTCAGCCCAATCTATAGCATTACAACAAACTCAGGCCTCCTAATCTTATCATGAATGAATCTCAGACTCCTTACTGGTGCCCCAAAGGTTTCTTGGGTTTTTTTTTCCTTGAAAATATTTTGATGTGAAGAAGCTTCTTGGATGAAAAATGAAAGGTTTTCAAGGAAAGGCCAGTGGCCTTTTGAAAAGCACCTTTCAAACAACCATGACCTGGATGATTGAGAATCTCCACAGACATTTATCAAAGCTGATACATCTGTGTGTCAGGAAGTACTTATGGTTCTAAATATACAGAAAGGATATGGTTTTTCCAGAGTCAGCATGGATTATTTATATATATTGAATGCTGGATGTTACCAAATTTATATAGGGTGGTCTTCACCTTTAATTCCTCCTGCAAGTAGCTAGGTATATATTGCACCGCAGATAGGTTGCACATAATTAGCTAAAATATGTACCAAAAATGGTCATGACAACAACATGATGTGGTTTGAAATAAGTACGGCATAAACCTATATTTCCACATTCTTGAAATGAAAAAACATAACAATGTATGATCAACATCCTTTCATGCTGACCTTCAGCTAGAAACCAAAATACTGCAAGACTGGAGCAGTAAATGTATTTTACAAACACAGTTTATGATAAAAGTTCTTTCTTTATCCAATTTTTTTTTCAGAATAAATTATCAGCAAGATGAACAGAATCATTCACCTGAGCTTGGCCTTGATGGTGTTTTCCCTCATCAGCCATGGCCACCATGATGTTGATCATCCCCACGATCATCACGACTTCAAGGCTGCTCTCAAGATCCAGCGCAATGTTGCTGATTTTGCAATTGAACTCTACAAAATCCTGGCTGCAAGATCACATGAAAAGAACCTTGTTTTCTCACCCTGCAGCATTTCTATGTTGCTTTCAGTTCTGTTATTAGGGACAGGCTCCAACACTCATACAGAGATTTTAAATGGCCTTAGCTTTAACCTGACACACATTCAGGAAGATGAGATCCACCAGGGGTTTCATGAACTTCTCCATCTGCTTACGCATTCAGAGAAGGGTTACAAGCTGGATATTGGGCAGGCCCTGTTTTTAAAGGAAGGCATACAGCCATTGCAGACATTTTTAGACAAGATTAAGGAATTCTATGAAGCAGAAGTCCAAAACACCAAGTTTCAGGATCCAAAAGAAGCTGAAAAGCAGATCAATGATTATATAAAGAAAAAAACACAAGGGAAAATTGCAGAACTAGTCAAGGATCTTGACCCAGAAACAATCTTTGTTCTCACAAACTACATATTCTTTAGAGGTAACCTTCACAGGGAAAAGGGATGATTCCTTCACTAAAGAAAATATCCAAAGATGCTATTTGAGACAGAGTAAAAGCTTTTTAAGTTTGGTGAAAGAGGGATGGAATTGCTCAAATTCAGAAAAAAAACATAATTTCTAATCAATACAAAGTACATGCACTGTAAAACTACCCCATTCTTTAGCTGTTATATAACTACTTCACTACTGGGGGTTGTACGAAACAGAAACTGTGCACTGTTTGTAACTTTTCATTACATGGTTTTTCACTTCTGTGGAATTATTTTAGGAATGGTGGTTCCAGTTTTTTAAAAGCACCTAAGAGAAAGACCTCTTATCCAAAGTGGCATAACTGATATTATCTCAAACTAGTGGGCATTATTCCAGTTCTTCATAAAACTGGATTACAAATGCAACTAAAATGTACCCTTGTAGAGTTTAAAAACAACAAAAAGTGAAATGGACGGACTATTCTAAATAGTTCTTCTTGATGTAAGATCACAGGCTACCCCTCTCTCTATCTGAATAGCATATAAGTCCATAGGGCTGTGCAGAATTTAGAATGGGTGTTTTTATCTTCAACCAAGGCTGAAGTAAAATGTATCATGAAAGAAGGTACCTGGGCATTTTCTTCTGACACCAATGCATTGCTTCACTGCCTGACCAGTATTTATGCTGTGGGTGTGCAGAAATCCATCCCAGCTTTGCAAGTGCTGGTCAGCATAAGCAAATGAATGCAGAGCATCTTACTAGTTAAATTATGCCACCTCTTTGCCTCAGGAAAGAAGACCACAACATCTTCTTGAGGGTGAACCTAATTCACCTCATGCAGGTTTGATACTCTTATTCAAATATGTCTATGGGTCTTTTTTGTTCTCTTTAGGCAACTGGAAGACTCCTTTTGATCCAGCATTCACAAGGGAAGAGGACTTCTTTGTGGATCACAACACAACTGTCAAAGTCCAAATGATGCACAGGACTGATTGGTTTTACTACTATTTTGATAGGCAGCTATCTTGCACAGTACTGCAGATAGACGACAATGGTACAGCCACCACATTTTTTGTTTTGCCTGATCCTGGAAAAGAGAGGGAATTGGATGAGAGTCTGTCAGTAGAAACTCTGAAAAAATGGGCAAATAATGTACACAGGTAACATTTCTTTTTTACTGCTTCTATATTTCTCCATAGTTAGTATATTCTTACTGGATAATTAAAAACAGTTTAGCGTCCATGCATTCTGTGCTATGTTCATCCAAAAGGTTCATCTCTTGGTATTATTTCCCCATGTATAAGAGTGGAAATTTGCTCATTAGTTCTTAATCATATTAACAATTATTCTTCCTTCCTGCTTGTTACATGTTACCAGATGTGTTTGCAAAATAGTTTGAGACATGCCATTCAGAGATTGATATGTTCCTGTGGAAAATTCTGCACTGTTATTCCAAGTGGTGAGAGAATATCCTAGAGGACTGAATGATGATAGAAGGAGGGAGCTTTGGTGAGGAGGTGCCAAACCCACCTCAAAAGCCTCACACCAAGAATAAAGCAGAGGGCAGTAGCTCCCTATCTCCTCTACATAAAAAATATAAATATATATTTGCTCAAGTCCCATTTGGCCTTACAATGTTGTGTTTGATCCTTTCATAATACTCTGATACTCCACTAGTTTCTTGCAATCTCTTCAGTTTTATTCCTGTATCTTAATTAATCCTAGTGAGACCAGCATCTGGGTCTGCCAGAGAGGTAAAATTCTGCAAAATGGTGATTGTAGCATCATGATAGAAAAGTGGTGGGGTTTGACAGTTGATGTGGTTACCATCTTGTAGATTTTGGTGTTCCATGAAGACACTGCCAATTAATTTCCTTTCCCAGTTCAAATAGTTCTGAAACTGGATTAAAACAACAATATGAATCATATCAACAGTTCAAATTAGAGGTAGTAATCACTTGCTGATCATAATTTGGAGCAGTAATACTACAGTAAAGTGAAACATCAGGTAGTGTCTGATTTATAATATCAGTTCATCAATTCCCTGATCATTAGATCATCAAACCTAATCAGTTTATGACTATGACTTGTGTCTTCCTGCATTGACTTAATTTTTGGGAAGCTGGATGTGAAGGTTGCAAATGACAATCACATGACCATAGGACAATCACTATTAAATCAAACCCCCCCCCCTTGTTTAAGCAATCTTTCTACACGATGACAGAGGTAGAGGAATCACACGAGAAATCTCTTTAGGCCAGCTTTCCCCAAGCTTTGAGGACTAGTGGGGTGAGGGGGGGAGGGGATGGTTCCACATGAGTTGTGGGCAAGTGCCCACAGCTCCATTTGCACACATATGTGGTGGCATATATGCCCGCTGCTCATACATATAGAGCTGCCTGCACATACTCACCCGCAACTCATGCAAGTGGAGCTGCGCATGTGCGGGCACTCGCCCACTGCTTCTACGACTCAGTTCCAAATGTGCCGCGGTCCAATACAGGGTCGCAGCCCAGGACCCCTGCTTTAGGCAATCAGCGGACATATCCTAATACAAAGAGCCCTCATAGAGTAACTACCTTGGAGAGTGGTAGTGGAAATGCAACAGTAATAAGCAGTGGTAAAACAAATAATATTCGACCAATGCACATATATCCAAATTTCTGGGCCTGACCACAATGCACACCAGGATGAGAGTAACATTGTGAGAGCAAAAATCAATACCTAGCTGTAATGCATTTCAGTATTACTCAGGGGAAAAAAGGAAAAAAAAAAAACAGGTAGTCCTCAAGTTACGACTGCAGTTGCACCCAAAATTTCTGCTGCTAAGTGAACTGCTGAGTTTTGTCCTATTTTACCACCTTTCTTGCCACAGTTGTTAAGTGAATCACTGCAGTTGTTAGTAACATGGCCATTAAGTGGATCTGGCTTCTCCATAAAATTTGTTAGTCAGAAGTTGGCAAAAAGTGATCACCTGATTCCAGGACAGGTGATACAAGACAGTTGCCAAGCATCTGAATTTTGATTATATGACTATGGGGATGCTACAATGGTCATAAGTGTGGAAAAACAATTATAAGTCACTTTTTTCTGTGCCGTTATAATTTTGAACAGTCACTAAACAAATTGTTATAGGTCAAGGATGACTTGTTTTAACTATCGGATGAAAGTTCTTCAAGCTTGTTGGAAGCAACTGATGTAATGAAAATGAAACTTGTGTTTTATTTTGGTCTGATACGTTATTTATTTATTTATTATATTTCATTTGCTTGACCTTCTTATATGTTGATGTTTTAATTTAGTTGGAAGTCACCTAGTCCTAGAGTCACATAGTGGTTGGGCAGCCTATAAATTCATTCATTCAATCAGTCTGATATTCATTTTGACAACAAAACTTGTTGATTCCACTCAAATATTTCAAACATATCCAAAATGGTTGCTGTGATAGCAACTAATACCAAGAATTTCTCTGTTAAAAATCCAGCTTCCATATGACAGTGATGGCTTTGTTATGTATGTTGTGTGTGTTTGTGTTTGTTTTACTGATATTAGTAAATATTACTGGGTGTATTTCTTAACTTTACATTGTCTAGAGTGAAAATGTCTTTCTGTCTTTCTGAAGGGATACAGCAAGGGTCTCCATCCCCAAGTTTAGTATTTCAGCCATGTACAGCTTAAAGGAACCCCTCTCCCAGCTCGGTATTACTGAAATCTTTACTGATCATGCCGATCTCACTGGAGTCACCGGGCAGCCTTTGAAACTGTCTAAAGTAAGTAAAATGTTTATGTTGTTTGCATCATTTCAGGCAGGTTTTCAGCAAGATGAAGCCAAATTTCACAGAAACAATGTTAGGGGACTATAACAGAAGGGGACTATATGAAAAGTCTCATCTTTGCCAAAAAAAAAAAAAAAGAACTTTCCCTTCCAACTGCCATTTTGGAAGAAACGTATGTGCATCAGATTGTCTTTCTGGCATCATTTCATGTTTGTTCATCATTACAAAAAGGATAAAGGTTGAGATGGCAGCTTATCCATGCTTAGCTTTTCTTCAAACTGACTCCTCAAGAAAAGCACTGGCCAGCTTAGAAAGACACAGATGTCTTTTATCCACAAAGTCCCAGGAACATGAGAGGGAAAGTGAAATTGACTTTTATATTTATATATCTATATATGTGCTGTTCAGCTTCCTTCGGATATTATCCCACGTCATTGTAGTGCTTTCAAAGTTGTAGCAACGTTTCAGCAGAATCTCATCTGCCATCATCAGGCTTCTGTATGGATGTAGATCTCACAGCTTTTGGTTTCAAATTCAAGGCTAGCCTATTCTGATTGGCTGGGAGTTTTGGTCTGTGTTCACTGGACTTGGAGTTTGATTGATTGGTGTTTCTGGTTTCTTCTGTCTGTTTTGTGGCTTTGATTGGCTGGCAACACTCTGTTCCTGTGTTGGAGGCTTTCAGTGCAGCTTGGCTTCGTGTGAAAGGACGGCTGCTATCCATTAGGAAGCCAGGTTTCACCTGGGTGCCTGGTGGGGGTTATTCGAGTTGGAGGCATCAGAGGGAGTCTGTTTGTGCCCAGGTGTTTGCCTGGTTTGTGGTGTGGAGATTTTTCAGGTCTTTCGGCATGAATAGAAGAGATGATTCCACCAGATTGTCAATCATTTGGAAGCCTGCACTCTCAAATAGAAAGATCTCCACACCACAAGCCAGGCCTCTGATGCCTCCAACTCGAATACCCCCCACCAGGCACCCAGATGAAACCTAGCTTCCTAATAGATAATAGCCGTCCTTTCACGCGAAGCCAAGCTGCACTGAAGGTCTCCAACACAGGAACAGAGCGTTGCCAGCCAATCAAAGCCACAAAACAGACAGAAGAAACCAGAAACACCAATCAAACAAACTCCAAGTCCAATAAACACAGACCAAGACTCCCAACCAATCAGGATGTAGAAAAAAACATCCTGCCACAATAATAGGCTAGCCTCAAATTTAAAACCAATGGCTGTGAGACCCTGACCCACATACAAACTCAATACAGAAGCCTGATGATGGCAGATGAGATTCTGCTGAAACGTTGCTACAACTTTAAAAGCACTACAATGACGTGGGATAATACCCGAAGGAAGCTGAACAGCACACATGTAAGTACCCGTGAAAACTTAAAAAAACAAATATCTATATATCTATATATCTATATATCTATATCTATCTAATCTATATCTATATTTATCTATATCTATCTATCTATATATGAAAAAATGTAACAACAAAGTGTATAGAACAGGAATTGCAGCAACTGAAATTTATCTAAGGGGAGAAATCCACTGTGTTTGGATAGATTCCATCTATTTCCCTTGTGGTTATAAAAAGGATTTGCTAGATTAAGAAATTGAAGGGAAAATTAACTATAATATAAATAAACATGGCAGATTTGCCTGACCTATCCATATTTGCAGAGAACTAAATTTATCACAGTCACTACACAGTTCCAATTGATGATTTTGTGCTGTTGTGTACAACACAAAATCAGTCCAAAAGTTTTGTTTGAAAGGACAGAACACAGAATTGTGGAGATCCAATTTAACAATGCAGTTAACTCAGTTCTGGGTCTGAAAAGGCTCTGGGCAATATGATTTTGAAAGCTGGAAATGGTGTCCAGAATGGCTATTTTAATCTTCTTTTGTTTGCTAATGGCTGAATTAGAGGGCCTACTAGTAGCCCCAGGTAATATTAGACCTAGGTATCCTGACCTGTGGATGAGGATGCTAAGGTTCAAAGATAGCAATGGCAAATTGTTCTGCCCTGATCTTTTTCTATTCGAAAAATATTATTATTATTATTATTATTATTATTATTATTATTATTATTATTATTATTATTATTACTACTACCTTTATTGTCAGAGTACAACATGTGTACAAAGAGATTGGCTGAGCCTCCCTTTGTGCACCCCCCTCAAACACAACTCACAGTGAGAACAGAAGTCCCTAACCCAGTCCCAATCTTATTACATTATATTTTTGCACAACGCAACGGCCCTGCAAGTCTGTCATACTATGTTGAAAGTGCTTTGATTAAAACATGCATTAGTTATAAACATTTCTTTGTTTAGGCCAAAATATTGACCAACAATATTCACTTTTGGAACTTTAAAAGCTATTTAAATTTCTTCAATACTGTTTGGTCCCAATATTCAATAATATACAAATGAGGTTTCCTTGGTTCCTTTCTCTTCTTTTTGCCTTGAATGACTATATTTTATCTTTCTTTTCACAATGGTTCAACCAAGCATTTTTTTTAGCACAGTTAACATAGGCCTAGTAGTGCAAACACAGAACAGTGTAACAAGTTGTCATCATTTCTGAAATATTTTTCTCTATGCCAGACTTTGAATGTTTTTTCCCTTTTCTTCTCAGATGACCCACAAGGCTGTGTTGACTGTTGATGAAACTGGAGCTGAGGCAGCAGGAGCTACTGCTGGAGAAGCCATTCCTATGTCGTTGCCTCCAAGCTATACATTTAACCATCCTTTCCTTGTCTTCATTTTTGATACAAACGTCAATGCTACATTATTTGCAGCCAAGATAAAAAACCCAACAGAGCCGTAAACAATAATAAAACCCCAGAGTGTATTGGATTTTAAATTCAGTTCAAAAATAAAATATCATTGGAACATGAATTTCAAAAAAAGAAGGATTTGGTTGGTTTTTTTTTTAATTTGCAAAGGAAAGTTAACAAACCTATTTAGTTCCTGTGAATGCTCATATGAAATGAAATGGTTTATAAATAGAAAAGGAAATAAATGGGGAAGTGCTTAGGTGGATTATCTGTAGACTGATGGCAAAACTGAGTAAAATAGTCCCAAAAATATAAAAAGATTCATTTCCTTTGATAATCAAGATTAACTAGAGCAGGGGTGTCAAACTCAAGGTCTGCAGGCTGGATCTGGCCTATGGGGTGCTTAAATCTGGCCTGCAGGGCCGGGCTGGAAATATCAAAGGAGCAGTTCACAGTGCCTCTTCCAGCCAAAACAGGCCATGGGGAGGGGCATGTGCAGGGGTGGGATTCTACCAGTTCATGCTTATTCGCTAGAACCGGTTGTTAACATTGTGAGCAGTTCGGAGAACCGGTTGTTAGAAGAAATTACTGGCCTAATCCTGCAAGGAAGGCAGGAAGGAAACATTCTGGTGTTGCTTACAGAAACTGCCTCTCTGTTAACCCTTATTACATTCTTGGCAGGACTATACTTCCTGTCTCAGGAACTTCTCTGGAGTTTTTTTTCCCTCCTTTGCTTGTACGTTGCTTGCGTGGAGTGACCATTCAAAGTTACAATGGCACTGAAAAAAGTGTCTTATGACCATTTTTCAGACTTACGACTGTTGCAGCATCCCCACAGTCATCAGAGGCAAGGTGAGGAGATGTGTGCCTTGATGTGAGTGATATTGAGTTGGTCACACCCAGCCAATATTGAGTTGGTCACACCCAGCCAATAACATGACCACCAAACCACACCCACCAACTAAACCACACCCACAAACCGGTTGTTAAAAAATTTGAATCCCACCCCTGGGCATGTGGCTCCCCTGTGGCCAATTTTCAGCCTCCACAGCCTCCTGCAGCACTCTGATGGCTGAAAATGGGCCACACAGAGGCCCTGCATGGCCCATTTTCAGATGGCAGAATGCTGTAGGAGGACTGGATTGGACTGGATTACAATTATGTGGCCTCAAATAAGTGCCTGATCGGGATAGAAAACAAGCAATATCCTGTGTTAATACTACAGTTTAATGCCAGATTTTACATATTGCAAGCCCATTTAATCTGCAATCAAAATTTTATAATTGACAGCCATTTCTATTTACTATCCTGGAAATTTATGTCTGCTATTAGATCTTGTATTATCATGCTATTTATGCTATTGTATTTTTATTATTAGTTGAATAATAAAAATACAATAGTATAAATAGGTTTTCAGCCTGGAAAAGCAATTTACTATTAAACAATGGGGTATACATTGAGAAATAAAAAGTTTAGTGGAGTATGAAGAATAAGTGATAAATGTTTCCCAGTAATGTCTGATAGAAGAGATAGGAAAATGGTTATAGTAAAGAACTGTGCAAAGAAAGAAGAGAAAGGAAAAAATGCATCTTGAGCCTGTGTCAATGCCCACCATGGCCACTCCTACCCCAGCCATGCCCATCCTGGTCACTCCCACCCTAGCTACGCCCACCCAGGGATGGAATTCTACTTGGTTGGACCGATTCTATAGAACCAGTTGTTATGATACTGTGAAGTTTTTGAGAACCGGAAAATTGCTCCGTTGGCTGGCTCCTCCCCTCCCCGCCACTCACTCCTTATCTGGCATGTATGCAATCCAACTTGCCTGCCTTGTGCCTTCACCTAGTTTTTGGTAAGTTGCTATTTTTCCTTTTTTTCCACCATCAGCTGTTCTGACTATCACTGTGATATTTAGATTAGCTAGAAAGCAGGAAATTGTTGGAATTCTTGCTTTCTAGCTAATCTAAAAGCAGAGCTGAAGCTTAGGACTGAAGCTTCTATTTTTCAGCGCAGGCAAATACCATTGCAGAATGGTAGATCTCTGAGTGAATCTGTGATTCTGGGAGCAATTCAATCTGCTTGCCTGCTTTGCCTGATTTTGAGTAAAAGTTTCTCTTTTTAAAAAATAAAAAATTCAATATTTACGTACATGGTGTGTATTAGTTAATTTTGTGAGTTTGCTTGCAAGCAAATCTTATGTGACAGACTCAGGCAATAGATTGCAGAAAGATAGATATCTGAGTGAATCTGTGATTCTGCCAGCAACTCAATCTGCCTGCTTGCTTTGCCTGATTTTGGGTAAAAGTTGCTCTTTTTTTATTAAAAAAATCAATATTTACATAAATATTCCAATATTTACATATAAGCCACACCCACCCAATCACATGACCACTAAGTCACACCCACAAATTAGGCCACATTCACAGAACTGGTTAAGAAATTTGAATCCCACCCCTGTACCCACCCCCTGTCATATGCACACCCTGACCTTCTGAGGTCAAGCACAACCCTGATGTAGCCCTCAATGAAATCAAGTTTGACAGCCCTGAACTAGACCATTTATCAAATGCAATCAATGCCCTTCCACTTTTTGTTTTAACTAATGTAGCAAAGCAACCCAATTTTCTCTGTCTTCATCATTTGTTGGGTGCCCCAAAACAACAATTGGACAAACCTGGGATGTGGATCACCAAGTGTACTTTTGAAAGGATTTTCTTCTTTTCTCATGAGAGCTTTTCAGGATGAAACTGGGAATGCAGAATTTCCATAAGATAGAATAATATGCAGTCCTAAAAAGGCTGTGTAGAACATGTATGGGCAATCTGCAATACAAAATTTTCTTTTGGCACCTGTCATCTTACAACATCTATCAAAACATCACAATAGATTTTATTCTAATTAATTAACTGCATGCCATCAAGTCAATGTCAACTTTTAGAATCATACAGATAGCTCTTCCCCACAAGTCTGTCTGTTGTCTAATCATTAGGATATTTCAATGGTAGGTTTTATTCTTCAATATTTATTTATTATATTCTCTAACATTTATTTGTATTGCCCAGTATAGTATGTTGATGCAATAGAATATTATAACATAGCTTGTTATAATATGCTATAGCCATGATGGCGAACCAATGGCACGTGTGCCACAGGTGGCATGCAGAACCATTTGTGCCAGCACGCAAGCTGCAGGCAAACTTACCTCACTGTGCATATGTGCAACTCACAGCTGATTTTCAGCAGGTTTGAGGCCTTTTTCAACCTACCAAAGGCTTGAGGAAGGCTTCTGCAGGCTTTACAGGCTGAAAACTAGCTCTTTTTTTGTCACTTCCTGTTTTTCCAAAAATACCAGAAGTGACAAAACGGGGCTAGTTTTCGGCCTGCAAAGCCTGCAGAAGCCTTCTTCAAGCCTTTGGAGACCGATAAAGGCCTCAAACCAGCCAAAAATCAGCTGTGAATTGCAGTGCAGGTAAGGGAGCAGCAGGGGGTAGGTGGGGGATTGCGCACCATGCGTGTGGGGGAGGCACATTGCCTTCTGGGTGCTGGCGCGCCAGTGCGAGCATGCAAGCTTGTGCACAATTTTTGGCACAGGAGCCCAAAAAGATTAGCCACCACTGTTCTATCGCTATAGCATTATATATTACAGGGATGTCAAACTCTGTTTCATTGAAGGACACATCAGGGTTGTGGTTGATCTTGGGGATCTGGGTGGGCATGGCTGGAATGGGCGTGGCCAACTTCACATTGCTTGTGTTGGGGGGGCACTGTGGTGGCCCGGGGGAATCCAGTGGAGGAAGATGAGACTACATCAAGCCCCAAACTCTTATCCATCTGAAGACCCTTACTCAGAGTGCATGGAAGATCCCCTGATAGCAGCCCAGACTGCCCAGAGCCCTGAGCAGTAGAGGGCAAGTGCCCAGCCTGGCCCTTGCTCTCCCAGCACACCAGGACCCTACCGCCCAGTCCTGATTCCCCAAGAGGGCACCCTGGTGCGCTTACCTCCTCCTCGAGGCTGCTGCTGCTGTGCTCACTCTCCTTTGCCAGATTGCTCATGGTGTTATGAGAGGACTAAGTGTGTGGGTTAGAGGGAGGTCCACACCCTCTCCATGTGAAGAGACCTGGCCTTGTAACCAAAGCATCCTCAGCGATAGGATGAGAGACCACCAGGAGAGGTCAGGAGGTGGGGAAAGGGGAATGGCGAAAGGGAAGCTGGTGGCAAGTGCTAAGGGAGGACTTCCCTCAGACCTTCCCCCTCTCTCATTATAATCGCTTTCCTTCCTCCCTCTCTCTCTCCCTCCCTCTCTTCCTTTTTCCCTTTTTTCTTTTTTCCTGCATTTTCCTTTCTTTCTTCTTCTTTCCCCTCTTCCTTTTTTTTCCTTCCTTGCTTTCTTCCCCTCTTTCCTTCTTTTTTCTTTGTCTTTCCTCTTTCCTTTTCTTTTTTCCTGTCCCTTCTTGGATGCTCAAATGCAAAAGGGAAAACATTTCTCAGTGCCTCCTTGCCTTATGATCAAATGCCATGTTTGCTAGTAGTTTGTACCCACTTAAAAGATTGAAAACAAACCAGGTTCAGTTTATCCCATGCTTGCATTTAGTGGGGACGTCCACAGACAACAGTACAGCAAAACTGTCAAAATGGTGACTGTGATAGTTGATTAGAGTTCCTCTGTTTTTACAGTATGTGCAACAGCTTTACTGTTTAGAAATAGTGGTAATGTAATGACCTGGGGCAGAGCACAAGATAACACAGGCAGCTGTCAGTTCAAACCACCCCTTTATTACTACAAATTTCCCCAAACACTCCCATGTTTCTGGAAGTCCCAGAGCAAAATGATGACAAGCACCCACACACTACTCAAGCAGCCTCTGGCTGCAAATAGTCGCTGTGTACATCACAGATGCACAGCAATCAATCCAGCAGGGCAAATCGATGAGTTCAGGAAGCAAATAATACAGGTAATTAGTCAAAAAAGCTAGAAAGAATGCAAGAAATCCAGGAAAGTCCAATGTCAGCACTCAACACTTCAGGAATTCAGCATTTGTTCCCCTCAATCCCCCTCCCCACAGCATTTCCTTAAGTCTCATTCCCCAGGTGTGCCTTGTGAAGGGATTCTACCCCCTCAATCTCGGTTGGTTCCTGTTCCAGTTTGTCTTCTCTTACAGATTCAGGTTCTGACGCGGGCATGACAGGTAAGTTAGTTGCTTTTCTATTAATACATAATCCTTAAAAGACCTCTCCTGTAGAGATCCTGCCATGGTCTACTTCAGACTGGAAATATAGCAGAGGAAAATATTTTCTCCCACTCTGCCTAGTCCTGTTTTCACCAGGAAATGGCTGTTTGCAACACACAAGGAGGAGATGCTTTCGTAAGAGCTCACAATTCAAGAATACCGATGTTAACTTGGATTTCCAACAAAGTTCTGTCTGTGATAAAACAGAACACAAATTTGCTTTTTCCTTTGAAGTGGGGCCTCTCCAAACAAGTTACCTCTCTTTCCTCCCTTCCTCTTTTTCTCCTTCCCTGCCTCTCTTCTTCTCATTTCCTTCCTTCCTTCCTCCCCTGCTTTTTTTTTTTTAAGTGTCCAGAGAGGCTCTGGGCGGAGCTGGGAACAGGCAGGTAGTGGTGGACAGAGGTTTTCCATTTTGACCCCTCCTACCTGTCATTGCCAGTGCGCCTGACAGGCATCTGCATGGCTCTCAGCTTACTTCTCCCAGACCTGCACATGTATATGTGTGTGTGTGTGTGTGTGTGTGTGTGTATGTGTGCATGTATACGGAGGACCTTACCCCTTGCAGCCCTGTATCCTCAACAGAGATTTTTTGCAATGCAGGCTGCAAACTAATGAAAGCTGGGAGTGCTTGTTTCTTTTTCTCACCTATTACCACTTCAATGGTGCGTGCTCAAGGTACTGTGAACCGCACATCCCCCCAACCTTCTGCCAGTTGCATCATGCCTGTTCTACTCTTTAATTACTAGCTGAATTTAAAGCAGACAGATTTACTCCACAAAGGCATCCATACAAAAATCTATTTATTTGTTCATTAGGCATCCTTAAATATAACTTACAGTTACGTCGAGATTCATCTCAATGTCCAATTCTCTGCATAGCTGACTTTCTGGTGTAAAAGGATGGTAATATCTCATCCCATATCAAAGGAGCAAAGAGGTGAGATGTCAGCATGATGCTGGATTCAGGCAAGAGTGAAGGAACATCCCACAACCCAACCAAGGGGCAATTCAGTGACCAATCAGGATTACAGATGTGGCCACATGACATGGACTACATTTCCCAGGATACCTTAACTACATTTACCATGATGCATTCCCTTAAGGGAACAGCTCTTAATTCCTAACTGTGAGGTGGAAGCAGATAAAAAAACCACCCAAAAGATTCGTTGATCCAAGGAAAACAAGGTTTTATTCACGTGTCTGCAGAGACGGGGCCCCTCAGGCATTGAAGGAACACCGAGCAAAATTCAGGCAGCATTTTTATCCCCTCTTACGAGGCCTTGAC
>BLBF01000005.1:12489248-12561670 GCA_015471245.1 Laticauda colubrina
TATCTATCTATCTATCTATCTATCTATCTATCTATCTATCTATCTATCTATCTATCTATCTATCATCTATCTGTCCAATCCAATTTCCAGGACTGCCCACCTCAAGCAAGTAATTCTCGACCATGAACAATCCTAAAACAGATAAAAATAATTACGATATGGTGCAAATTCAATATATATGGCAGCCAAGAAGAGGCATCATAGATATCAATATAGCCAGGAAACAGGTATCTTCAAATCTCAGAACTTTGAGAAATTGGTCTGCCAGCACATCATTTCTGGTCATTCACATACATTTAATAAACATCAGTTTGCATGCAGAAAAAAATAGATCTACAGAGGATGCTATAGCCATCACTCTTCACACCAGTCTGACTCATCGAGAACAGCGGGGGAAGGGGGGGCTATGTGAGGATGCTTTTTGTGGATTTTAGTTCTGAGTTTAACACAATTCTTCCACATAGACAAGTGTCTAAACTTCTGGACCTTGGGCTTTCTAATTCAATCTGCCTTTGTATTATGGATTTCCTGTCTGGCCACTCACAGAGGGTCAGATACTTCTTCAGCCCTTATTCTTAACACTGGTACACCACAGGGTTGCATGTTCAGTCCCTTAAGGCCCTGTCACACTGCCCAACGGATGCAAAACGTATGTAAAAAGAACACAACAGACGAGCAAAATGTTCCATCCGTTGTTATCCGCTCTCAAAAGGGGCAAAAATTTGCAAAACCGGAGCAGATAACACGGAAAGGAACGGACGCGGGGAGGATGCAGAGCGGATGGAAAGCAGATGCGGAACGGAAGCCCAGCGGATGGGAGCGGATGGCACATCCGCAAGGCTTCCGGGGGACCTCAGCAAAGAGGATGCGGAACGGATACAGCGGATGCACAGCGGATGCACAGCGGATGAAGCGGATGCAGAGCGGAAGCCTAGCGGATGTACAGCGGAAGCCAAACGGATGCCGAGTGTTAATTGCGCAGGCGGGGGGGATGCATTGCGTAAGCCACGCGGATATAAAGGGAAGCAGCTCTCACGTGGCCAGCATTCAGAGGAAAGACCTGCTGCTGGATACATCAAGTCCTTGCCTGCCCTGCCTGCATGCCTGCCTGCATGCCTTCCTGCCAGCCTGCCTCCAAGCCTCCTGGCCAGCCTCCCTGCCAGCCTTGCTCTCTGCCTGCCTGCCAGCCTTGCTGCCAGCCTGCCTTCCAGCCTCCCTGCCAGCCAGTCTGCCTGCCAGCCTTGGTGCCTGCCTGCCTGCATGCCTTCCCGCCAGCCTTCCTGCCAGGCTTCCTGCCAGCCTGCCTGCCAGCCTTGGTGTCTGCCTGCCGGCCTTCCTGCCAGCCTTCCTGCCAGCCTTCCTGCCAGCCTTCCTGCCAGCCTTGGTGCCTGCCAGCCTCCCTGCCAGCCAGCAACCCCACAACCATGGGGAAGAAGCAAAACCCTCAGAAACCTGCCACCATCCCTGGCAAGAGGGACAGGGCCAACCTCCCACCCCCTGTCCCTGACTCTGCTTCTGCTGGGGCTTCTGCTGCTCGGGCTCGCTCTTCTGGTGCTGGAGCTTCTGCTGAAGCTGCTCCTGGCAGTGGTGCTTCTGTTGGTGCTTACTCTGCTGAAGCTGCTCCTGGCGGTGGTGCTTCTGCTGGTGCTTACTCTGCTGAAGCTGCTCCTGGTCCTGCTGGTCCTGCTGGTCCTGCTCGTGCTCCTGGTCTTGCTCATCCTGCTCGTCCTGCTCGTGCTCCTGGTCCTGCTCGTGCTGCTGCTGCTGCTGATCCTGCTGGTGCTGCTGGTGCTGCTGCTGCTGCTGCTGATGATGATGATGATCCTGCTGCTGCTGCTACTGCTGCTGCTGCTGATGATGATGATTATGATCCTGCTGGTGATGATGATGATGATGATGATGATGATGATGATGATGATGATCCTGCTGGTGCTGCTGCTGCTGCTGCTGCTGGTGTAGAGGAGCAGCCCCTACTACCTGGGAGCCCCTCTGATGAGGGCCCATCTGGTCCTGCCAAAGGGAGGAAGAGGCATATGCGACAACGGGAGAGGAGGCAATACTATATTGAGGAGGATCATGAGGATGAGGTGCTGGAGTGGCTGAGAGAAAATGAGTATCTGTGGCGGAAGGGACACCAGCTGTACAGGGACACCAAAAGGAAGCAGGCTGCTTGGAGAGAGAGGGTGGAGAGTATGGGTTACACTTCAGAGGTGCTCCTCGGCTGGTGGAAGCACATACATACCTGGTACGGGAAGCTGCACTTGAAGAAATCTGGCCAGGCCACAGTTAAGCTGACGGACAGAGAGACCTAGGTCATGGCCTGGTGCAGCTTCCTGGAGGGTGAGATCCACCACCGAGGAGCACCAGCACCCCTCTCACGACCCTCTCTCTCCGGCAGCCTGCTGAGAGCCAGTCCTCTTGCGGCCGAGAGTCAGTCCCTGTCTCCAGGCAGGTTTCTGTGGAGCGTGCCAAGTCGGAGAACCTGCAGACAGGTGTTGTAACCATGGTGCAGCGCGTGGAGGACTCCCTGGTGTGGTGGGAGAAAGGAGACATCGCATCCACCACAGCCGTAGCCGCATCCACACACACCCCAGCTCTACCTCCACAGAAAGGCAGAGAGCCAGACAGCAGGAGGGGCAGAGCCACATTGTCCTCCTGGAGATCAGGGACACCATCCGCACCAGCATAGATCTCCTCTCTCAGCTGGTCAACACCAATTCCTCATCCTCCAACCGCAAGCCCTTCCTCACCTATGTCAACCAGACCCTCAGGAACATGGAGGAACCCCAGTACCAGGTGGTGAAGGACCAGATCACCGAGCTGCTTCACAACCCTCCAGATCCAGAGGAACCTGCTCCCACCCAGTCCAGGTCTGCTCCTCCACCCCAGGTGATGTCCCTCCCATTCCAAGGCTTCCCACAGCCCCTCACCTACCAGGTCTATGGCTACCAGGAGGTCCAGCAGCACAGGCAGCAGCCCTTCCCAGTCCAGGCACAGAGTCATCGGGCGACACCGTTGCCACCTGTTTCACTGATGCCACCGATGCCAACCACGCCAATGATGCCACCGACGACAGCGATGCCACACACTCCAGTCCTCACCCAGTTGCAGACCAGACAGCCCCACTACACTACTCCTTCCTCCATCCCACAGCCAAGCCCAGCCTCAGTACATCTGTCATCAGTACTGGGGCTGACACCCCATGGCATGGAGGAAGGACCTCTCAGCATCACGGGTCTGAGCCAGCTGTCTGAGAGCTTTCTCAACACACTGTCACCTGTTGTCCTCTTGGGGCCAGGCACCCCAGTGGTGCTTCAGACCCGCACTGCAACAGCAACCACCTCCACAGCACCTGGATCCTTCACCCCTGAGACTGGGCACACCTCCGAGTGACCGTGAAGACTGCCAGAGACTGGGTGTGGACTTTATTTGGACACTTGACTTGGGTCATTTTCTTTTACAGCTTGTTGTTCAATAAAGTTTATCTTTGATTCACACACTTGCTTCATTTCTTTTTTTTAATAAAGTCTTGGTGGAAACTTTTAGAATTGGTTTAAGCCATTGCATGCTTGTGGGATGGGTTAAGATAGCAGTGGGGTGGGGAGGGATACCTTTGGAATGGGTAATAGCTGTGGGGATAGATAAACCACCAGTGTAAGCATAGTGGGACTGTATGGTCCACCCTCCCAGGTGCCACACCTATGGCCCTTTATTATCAATAACAATGTAATCATTGATCCACACATGTCAACATAAACACAACTCTTTATTAAACGCCCTGTTCATTGTAGGCCCACCCAACATACATGGCCCAATCTCATCCGTGTGATGAGACAGGCTGAAGGAAGCACCCATTAATCATCTATCATCCTGTCTTGCCACTCCACTGCTCCAGCTGGGGAGTAGCACCAGTGTCTCAGGAGGTTGTGCTGCTTCTTCCCTTCATGTGAGGCTCTGTTGTGGCCTTGCACATCCTCAGTGTCTATCAGGTTTCGCCCTTGCCTCCATTCCCCAGGCTCCATGTCCCCATTGCCTTGTTGGAGGTCCACGAGCCTGTTCTGCAAGATTGGGTAGCGGGTGCGCATGAGATTGTGCAGGATGCAGCAAGCTTCCATGATCCTCCTCACGGTCTCTGGGAAATGCTGCATGGTGGTGAGAAGCACCTGGAACCTGTTGGCCAGGATGCCAACGGTGTTCTCCACCACCCACCTTGCCCTGGACAGCCTGTAGTTGAAGATCCTCTCTTCACGGATGAGGAGTCTGGAAGTGTAGGGCTTCATGAGATAGGTTCTGAGGGAGAAGGTGTCATCCCCCATGATGAAGTAGGGCACATCTTGTGTGTCGTTGGGCAGGGGGTCTGGATCTGGGAAGCCCATGATGAGGTTGCCTTCCAGCCCCTCCTTGAGGTCACTGGCGTTATATACCTGGGCATCTGAAGATGAGCCGTTGCCTGAAGCATCGATGTACATGAATTTGTAGTCAGCATCGACCATGGCAAAGAGGACGATGCTGAAGAAGCCCTTGTAGTTGAATTAAGTGGAGCCCGACTTGGGTGGTGCTTTGCAGGCCACGTGCTTGCCATCTCTGGCTCCAACGGTGTGGGGGAAGTTCCACCTCTGATACCACTGCTCTGCAACTTTCTTCCATCCTTCTTCAGTGGAGGAGCTCCTCCAGGTATTCTTTAATGATGGCCTGCACCACTTCTCTGACCACAATGCTGATGGTGTTGGGTGGCACCCTCCAGCCGTACTGCATGCTCCTGTAGGTGGTCCCTGAGGCCAGGTGGCGCAGAGTGAGTGCCACCTTGAGCCCAGGTTCCAGGCTGGGCCGGAAGTTGGTGTTTGCCTTGGTCAACCTGGGTGTCAGCCGCTGCACAACTTCATCAAACATGGCTGGAGGCATCCTCATGAATTTCTGGAATGCACAAGTGTCTTCGTTCCTGAGCTCCACCATCAGCTTGTTGTACAGTCCGTCCTCTGCTCTTCTGGCAAACCATCTTCGTACCCAGACGCTTCTTGGCCACCTCTTTTTCTTCCCGTAGTAGAGTTCACAGAGCCTGTAGATGGCTTCGCACTGTTGCAGAAGGATGGTGGCTGCCAAAAGGACTGTGTTACGATCCATGGTGGACATGACTGGATGCTTTGGAAGAGGAAGAGTCAGATGAAGGCTGCAGAGGTCTGCACAGCTGGTCTGCTGGTCTGAAAGTGAGATGTAGGTGAGTTGCTCCCCCTTTTTATAGGCAGTATAGGTGTCCCTTTGCATCCTCTAGGCATCCTCTAGACATCCTTAATATCCGAGATAGGTCCCCTCTGCGAACGTTTTTTCCATTTTAAATGCTTTGTTTCCGTGCTGCATCCACTAGGCATCCGTTCTTCATCCATTCTGCATCCATTCTGCTTCCTCCTTGCGTCCGAGCAGATGCGTGTTGCGCGGATGCGGAACGGATGCCTAGTGGATATAGCAGATGCGTAACGGATGTAGAACGGATGCCTAGCGGATGCCTAGCGGATGCAGAACAGACGAATTGGATACATTTTCCGCGCAAAAGTTTTGAGCAGCTCAAAACTTTCTGAGCGGATGAAATGTCCATAAACGGATAGAGAGGAAGAAAAACGGAGGCAGTGAGTACAGAACGGATACATCGCGTTAACCAACAGATGGCAAGCTTTTTAGTCTGTTTTACATCCTCTTTGCATCCGTTGGTGCAGTGTGACAGGGGCTTTACTCTATACTCTTTATGAGTATCATAAATCTATATCTTTATAAGTATTCATGATGTGCACCGAAAATGGTGTTTGATTTCATTGTACATCAATAAAGTAAACTAAACTAAACTAAAGCTCCAGGCTGGGAACAAAGCCAGATTTACAAGGATTACAAAAGGGTAACAGAGTATTTACACTCAAGATTACACAACCTTCTCTTAGAAAAACCATTGCTTCCTCATTTTTGAAGGTCATTGCTACAGCCCAGTGGCTACCAACCAATGGACTGGGGACCACTGGTGGCCTGCGAGAAAATTTTGGTGGTCTACAGAGAAATGTCACCCCCAAAGCACCCCCCCGAAGCAATTAATCCAGGCTGTTTATTTATTTGTTTAGTTATTTTATTTGGTTTGTCAATTGCTTACAAGATAATAGGTGCAAGTCAAAACATAGTTATGAATACATGGATACATACAAGAAAAATAAAAGAAAAAATTGGACAGGGACATTAGGCATATTGGTGAACTTATGCACACCCCCTACAGACCTCTTAGGAAAGGGGTGAGGTCAATAGTAGACAGTCTAAGGTTAAAGTTTTTGGGGTTTGGAGAAGAAACTACAGAGTCAGGTAGAGTATTCCAGACATTGACAACTCTTTTGCTGAAGTCGTCTTTCCTGCAATCAAGTTTGGTGCGATTAACTTTGATTTTTTAGCTATTGTGTTCTCTTGTGTTGTTATGGTTGAAGCTGAAGTATTCATTGACAGGTAGGACATTGCAATGTATGATTTTATATACTATACTTAGAATGGACCCGAAGGTGGCGTATTCTATGATTTCTAGGTCTAGAATTTCAAGTCTGGTGGCATAAGGTATTCTGCAACGAGTAGAGGAGTGGAGAACTCTTTTTGTGAAATATTTCCGGACTTTCTTAACTGTGCTAATATCAGATACATAATATGGGTTCTAGGCTGATGAGTTGTATTCGAGTATTGGTCTAGCAAATGTTTTGTATGCTCTAGTTAGTAGTGTAATATAACCAGAGAAAAGGCTACATAAGATTTGATTAACAACTCTTAATGCCTTTTTGGGCTCTAGCACTCAGCTAATTAGAGATGAGAACTCCAAGGTCCTTGACAGAGTTTGGATCATCAACAAGGTCTTGAGCATTCAGTCTGTATTTTATTTTCTGATTTATTTATTTTTTTGCCAATATGTAAGGCAGATCATTTGTTTGTTGAGATTTGAAGTCGCCATTTGTTTGACCATTCTGATACACAGTCAAGGTCTTTTTGAAGGGTAGCAGTATTGTATGTGGTGTTGAATAGCTTTACATTGTCAGCGAAGAGAATGCAGTTGCTCTTAATGTGATCACATAGGTCATTTATGTTGAGTATGAAAAGGATTGATCCTAGAACACTGCCTTGGGGGACACCACTGTTGACAGTTAGAGAATTTGATAGGACGCTCCCAATTTTGACCATTTGTTGTCTGTTTGACAGGAATGCTTCTATCCAGTTATGCATTTGTCCAGAGATAACATAAGATTTTAGTTTTAGGAGTAGTTTGTTGTGTACCACTGAATCAAAGCCTTTACAGAAGTCTATGTAGATTGCGTCTACTGCTTTGCCCTGATTGAGTTGTGTAGTCCATATGCTTTTGCAGTGTAAGAGTTGCAGATTACAGGATAGTTTTTTTCTGAAACCAAATTGTTTATTAGAGAGTAGGTTGATTGTCTCTAAGTGGAGGATAATGGATTGGTTAATAATTGATTCCATGACTTTACAGGTGATGCAGCATAAGGAGATTGGTCTGTAAGTTTCAACTAGGCTGGGGTCTTCCTTTTTGAAGATGGGGATGACCATGGCTTGTGACCATAGGTTTGGCAAGGAGCTGGTCCTGAAAGATTTTTCAAAGATTATGCTTTGAGGTTCGGCTCTGGCAGTAGACAGCTTTTTTAAGAAGTAGGCACATATTCTGTCCGGTCCAATAGATAGAGATGGTTTTAGATTGCATAGTGCTTTTTCAATGTTGTCTTCTGTGAAATTGATATGTATTGGATCATTGTAATCATCTGTGGTTCGACTTGGAAATACTGGGCATGATCCATTGCTGTTTACAAATACTAAGCCAAAGAATGTGCTAAAGAGGTTGGCTTTAATGGTGTCATCATTGCAGTCTTTACCATTAGGTTCTTTCAGGGGTGGGATGGACCTTGAGTCTTTTAGTTTGTTATTTACAAAATTGTAGAAAGCACGGGTGGAATTGGTACATAGAAGGTTTTCCTCTTATTTAATGTGATAATTGGTGCATTCAGTCTTTATCTGGTGGCATAAATTTTTGTATCGGCTTTTGAAGTTGGCAACATGACCAGATTTGTTTTTCTGCCAAAGGGATTTCTTTTTGGACTGAAGCTTCCTTATTTTTATGGGTAATCTGTTTTTTCTGGTTTTTGGAGTTGTTATTGGTACATATAGCTTGATGACTCTTTTGACTTCAAATAAAAATATGTTGTAATGGTCTTCAACAGTATTGCATCCAGTGAATAGAAACTGCCAATTAAGGGATGAGAGATCCTTGTCTATAAGATCATAGTTGCCTTTTTTGAAGTTATAATTGGGGATCACATCATTGTGTTGATTTTTGTGTGGATGTATGCTGAGATAAAAGTCAATCATGTTGTGGTCACTGTTGGAAAAGGGTTCTTTAATTTGTATTCCCTAAATTGAATTCAAACTATTGCAGAAAAGATTGAGGCAGTTGTTGAGTCTAGTATTGTTGCTTACTAGTTGTTCCAGTCACAGGTTTGTTACAGCATTGTAGAAGGTTGCATGTATGGGTTCAGTTTTACAATCAGCTGAGTGGTAATTTAAATTCAGGCTGACTAATCAGCTGGGTTGTTTAAATGGAGCTGGGTGATTTATATGGAGACTATTAATTCTCCATGAGTCTCCTTTGTTCTCCCTAATTGGTTAGGGAGAATTATTTAGAATTATTTTTAATTAAAATAAATAGAATTCCGTTTAGAATTATTTTTGGTGATTTGATTTAAATGAAGACTATAGACATCATTCCAATTCTTCCATCATCAGAATTCACAGTCAATCTCAGTTTCAAAAGGCAGTTCTCCTGAATAAAGACCTTCTTCACACCTCTTCTACATCCTGCATCCCACATCCTGCAGGCTTGCATCACTTGTGTGAACAACATGAGGTAGTGAGGGGAGGGGGGGAAGGGCAAAGGGGGGAGAACTTGCCCCATTTGCCCCATGCACCTCGCGTGGCCACTGGGCTCTTCTTTCCACTTCTTTCTTCTGCTTTTGGCTGCACACAAGGAAAGCAGCCAAAGTCTTTCTTTCTCCCCCAAACTCTGCCAGAAATAAATCTTTGGGACCCTGCAAGGCATCCTGCTCCAAGAGGCTGTGCCAGTGCAACAAGTCTCACAAAGACTTATTTCTGGCAGAATTTGGGGAGAGAAAGAAAGACTCCTGCAGCTTCTTCTGCTTTCCTTGGATGAAGCCAAAAGTCCTTCTCCCTCTGAGAATGGAGATGGAGATGGTGATCCCAAATAAAGAATGATCAATTGGTAGGAAAACAGGGTGTGGAATTTTCCTGCAGACTTTTTGGGGGATTTTCCCAGGGTTTCTGGTCTGTGGGATTTAAAATTATGAATTTGGTGTCCCCTGAGGTCCAAAAGGTTGGTGACCCCTGCTATAGCCAATCAATGTTATGGGTTCCTGAAGGTTTACTTTGATTGCTGAAAAAGCTATCCTTTTTTTGTTGTTTGTTAGTCTTGAACAATGCTTAAAATAAACATATCTGGAAACTTTTGGTTAATGTTCAAGGAATATTTCCACACCATTCTGCAATATGATTATATAAATACAGGTAAAGCTAAAAAAAATTAGAATATCGTGCAAAAGTTCATTTATTTCAGTAATGCAACTTAAAAGGTGAAACTAAAGGCCCTGTCACACTGGCCAACGGATGCAAAACGTTTGTAAAAAGGACTCAGCGGACTAGAAAAATGTTCCATCCGTTGTTATCCGCTCTCAAAAAGGGCAAAAATTTGCATAACCAGAGTGGATAACACGGAAAGGAACGGACAGGGGGAGGACGCAGGGCGGATGGAAAGCGGATGCGGAACAGAAGCCTAGTGGATGGAAGCGGATGAGAGCGGATAGGTCCCCTCTGCGAACGTTTTTTCCATTTTTATGCTTTGTTTGCGAGCTGCATCCACTTTCATCCTTTCTCCGTCCGTGCTACTAATGCTGCACGTCCGTTCTGCATCCGTTCCGCTTCCTCCCTGCGTCCGTTTACCGCTGGAGCAGATTTGAGTTGTGCGGATGCGCAGCAGATGCCTAGCGGATATAGTGGATGAGTAACAGATGGCAACAGATGCAGAACGGATGTCCCCCGTATGCCTAGCAGATGCAGAATGGATACATTTTCCGCTCAAAAGTTTTGAGCAGCTCAAAACTTTTTGAGCAGATGAAATGTCAATAGACAGATGCTGGACGGTTAGAGAGGATGAAAAATGGAGGCAGTGAGTACAGAACGGATGCATCGCGTTAACCAACGGATGGCAAGTGTTTCTCTCCATTTTACATCCTCTTTCCATCCGTTGGTGCAGTGTGACATGGGCTTAATATATGAGATAGACTCATTACATGCAAAGCAAGATACCTCAAGCTGTGATTTGTCATAATTGTGATTATTATGGCTTACAACTCATGAAAACCCCTAATCCACAATCTCAGAAAATTAGAATATTACATGCAATCAATAAAACAAGGATTGTACACAGAACAATATTGGACCTCTGAAAAGTATAAGCATGCACATGTACTCAGCACTTGGTTGGGCCCCTTTTGCAGCAATTACTGCCTCAATGTGGTGTGGCATGGAAGCTGTCAGCCTGTGGCACTGCTGAGGTGTTATGGAAGGCCAGGATGCTTCAATAGCAGCATTCAGGTCTTCTGCATTGTTCGGTCTCATGTCTCTCATCTTTCTCTTGGCAATGCCCCAGAGATTCTCTATGAGGTTCAGGTAGGTGAGTTTGCTGCCCAATCAAGCACAGTAATCCCACGGTCATTGAACCAGGTTTTGGTGCTTTTGGCAGTGTGGGCAGGTGCCAAGTCCTGCTGGAAAATGAAGTCAGAATCCCCATAAAGCTCATCTGTGGAAGGAAGCATGAAGTGCTCCAAAATCTCCTAGTAGGTGGCTGCATTGACCCTGGACTTAATGAAGCACAGTGGACCAACACCAGCAGATGACATGGCTCCCCAAATCAACACAGACTCTGGAAACTTCACACTGGACTTCAAGCATCTTGCAGTGTGTGCCTCTCCGTTCTTCCTCCAGATTTTGGGTCCTTGGTTTCCAAATGAGATGCAAAAGTTGCTCTCACCAGAAAAGAGGACTTTGGACCACTGAAAAACAGACCAGTTCTGTTTTTCTTTAGCCCAGGTAAGATGCTTCTCATGTTGTTTGTTGTTCAGGAGTGGCTTGACAAGAGGAATACAACATTTGAAGCCCATGTCCAGGATCCATCTGTGTGTGGTGGCTCTTGATGCACTGACTCCAGCCTCAGTCCATTCCTTGTAAAAGTCCCCAACACTTTTGAATGGCCTTTTCCTGACAATCCTCTCCAGGCTGCGGCCATCCCTGCTGCTTGTGCACCTTTTTCTTCCACACTTTTCCCTTCCACATAACTTTCTATTAATATGCTTTGATACAGCACTTTGGGAACATCCAGCTTCTTTTGCAATTACCTTTTGAGGCTTTCCCTCCTTATGAAGGGTGTCAGTGATGGTTTTCTGCACAACTGTCAGGTCAGCAGTCTTTCCCATGGTTGCAATTCTTACTGAACCAGACTGAGAGACCATTTGAAAGCTCAGGAACCCTTTGCAGGTGTTATGGCTAAATTAGCTGACTAGAGTGGGACACTTTGAGCCTAGAATATTGAAACTTTTCACAATATTCTAATTTTCTGAGATTGTGGATTTGGGGTTCTCATGAGCTGTAAGCCATAATCATCTCAGTTATGACACATCACGGATTGAACTATCTTGCTTTGCAAGTAATTAGTCTATCTTATATGTTAGGTTCACCTTTTAAGTTGCATTATTGAAATAAATGAACTTTTGCACGATATTCTAATTTTTCGAGTTTCACCTGTAGTAGAAGAAAAAAGATAAAGGGTCCATTTGAATGAATGAAAGTTCTCCACATTTTCAGTAAATAATCTTGTGGGATGTGATTGGGGATTTAAAATCACTATGTACAGTTTACATGTTAATACTGCTTTTTTCATGTAGTTTACAAAATGTATACATTTGAAGTTAATTCTTATGCTAGAGATGCAGTAATGATTATTTTCCTATTTTTAGTATTCTACAAAATAGCAACTTAATCGTTTCTAGCATTACATACTACAGTAAATACCTGAACATTAGCTGAGAAAAAGATAATATTTAACAAAAAGCAGGAAAAACATATAGATTTCAGATTTGCATTATTCATTATATGGAGTATTTGTGGAAATATGTTTATGTGTTAAGAGAAATTGAGAGAGAGAAAGGTATCTTTTCTTTTATGTACACTGAGAGCATTTGCACCAAGACAAATTCTTTGTGTGTTCAATCACACTTGGCCAATAAAGAATTCTATTCTATTCTATTCTATTCTATTCTATTCTGTTCTGTTCTGTTCTGTTCTGTTCTGTTCTGTTCTGTTCTGTTCTGTTCTATTCTATTCTGTGTTCACTGGTCTCTCAGGATTAGAGAAAATTAATGCAATTTTCATGGTAATGCAAGTTTAACTCATTTTACACATTTGAACTGGTATATGTACAGCAATATAATTTACCTTATTCATGTGGGAATATTACTATCCAATAATTCAATATCAGAGGAAATAAGAAATGGTACAAAACTGGTATTTGTATGTTTAAGCTGTATTGGTATATTTACTAATGTATTTTGTTAGATTCATATGCTGCTTTTCCTCCTCGGCAGTGTACGTAGCATACTCTCTTTCCATTTTTCTCCCAAAATACCAAAGTCATTTACTGAGGTTTTAAAAAGAAGAATGGACTTCAACTATTTTTAGTCTGTTTAGTATTTTAAAACATTTTTTGTAGAAAAAAATATCTATCCTATACAGGTAGTCCTTGAGATATGTAAGGTCACTTAATGAATGTTCAAAGTTATGATAGGCACCCCAAAACTACATACAACCCTGTTTCAAAGTTACATTAACTGTGGCACCCCCACAGTCATTCACCATTATGACCAACCACAGGGAAACTGCAATGCCCCCACCTCTCTTTCCCATCCCAATGAGACCCTGCATGCCTCCTGGAACCAGCCACCATTTTCATTGCTCTGACAATTTCTTGTGAAAGTGATGGCTATTTGGTAGCTTTCAGCCTGATCAACTGGTGCTGGGAAACTGAAAATCTCTCCTGGCTCTTGTTCGGCTTTGGGAAATCAGACCCTGCACACTAAGGCAGCAGCTTCAAGAAGAACTTCCTAAAACCTATTATTTGCTTTAACCCATCCCTCACACACATTTCTTTGATAAAATAAGAAAAACTGGAAGGGACAGACTTGTTGATCTTTTCTGTCCCCCATCAGGTGCGAAAACTAAACTCACTCCCTCTGCCCTCCAATCTCTATCCCCTTTTACAATTTAATTTGCTAAATTTAACTGCATGCTGGAAAGAGGTGGCAAAACCTGGAAGCTATTTATCTTGAGTCCAGGCTGAAGAGTAAAGGGATGAAACAAGCAAAGAAAATTTTTCTGCAGCTTTTTGCCTTGAGGAAATGAAGGAAACATTCAGCTCAAAAAGTTTTGTCAGCTAGACTTCCGGTTTGGAAGGCTTCGGCAGCGGAAGGATTCCGCGATCATGCATGGTTTCTGCTGCACTCGCAGCTGGAGTGCCCCCGATCCAGCTGGATTTGGGGACTATAGTTACCCCTTAGAGGTAACTGAAGATAGGGGAGACACAGCAGGGGTCCGGGGGAATCACAACCCCCCCTCCTCAGCTGGCTTAACTTCCTTTTCCGAAAGTGGTAGAGAAGCGGTCAGCAATGGCTGCCACAAAGAAGCTTTCATCCGGATAAGAATGTGCAGGAGGAAGCTGAGAAAGTGAAAGTTTTTGGCTAACCAGGATGACAAGTAATATTTAAATACCCTGGAATTTAAGTTTTATTAAAGATATATTGTTCCTGATGAAGACGGAAGAAGCAGCGAATGAAAGTGAAAGTGGAAAGTTTGTTTTTTCTCACTCTCCTTCTTTATGGTGATAGCAAATGAATGGAGAAATCAGAAAAAACCATTTTGGCATCAGCAGGTAATTAAATTAAAAATTGAAGCCAAGGGGACAGTAAAGATTTCCGAGCATTAAAAAAAAAAAAAACTTTTTTTGCTATAAGTGGGAAGGCAGAGGAAAAGAATTAAGATTAAGATTTTCTTGGTGGAGGCTGCTTGGAATTTATAAGATTAGAGCAAAACTGTAACAAAACTTATAAAATATATATTTTAACTGAAGCTTTATAACTGAACTATTACCCCAGGAAGAGAAAATATAAAAAAAAGAAAGTGCTAAATGAAACAGACTGTATGTATTTGGATTGCTTGGTGACTTTGGGACTTTTGGAAATTATTATTTGAAAGACTAAAAATATTTGGGTTGTATAAAAAACTTTTTACAATAGCACCACTTGTTGATGAACTGAAAATTGAATTTAAAAAGCCGAAAGAAAAGGATCAAGAAGGGAAGGGCTCTTCTGAATCTGTTTTCCATTTTTTAAAAATGGCAATTTATACCTACCAGAAACTACAAGAACAAGAAGATTGGGATGAAGAAGAAGCCATCTTTAATGAACAAACAACTTTAGCCGGGGAAGAAAAGGGAAAGAGGGGAAAGAGAATGGAGAATTTAAGACTTAAAAAAACAACCAAAAAAGGGAAAAATAAGGTGAAAAATCGATACAATGTCAGAAAGCACCAGAAAAGAGAAATACAGAGGAAGGTGGAGATTAAGAAGGTGGAGATTAAGAGACGGGGGTAAAAAGGCAGGATTGGAGAAGAAAGAAAAGGAAAAAGGAAAGAGAAGTTACAAAGGTTTAAAACAAGATGTAAAGAAACAAGATCTATTCAGTGATACTGGGTAAAAATATGATTAAAAAAGAAAAGTACACAAGATTGTATTCTTGTATTTATATTTGAAATAATGTTAGAAAATTGGATTTAATAATTGAGCTTAATTTGCTATGGATTATTGTTTTAATTATATTATAAACTTATTTTTCTTTTCTATTTTATAATATAGTAAGTAGCTTCAGAATGTACTAAGTAGAATCAGAATGAAAAGTATATATTATTCTAAGTGTTAAATTTAGGGGAAAGATTTAAAGGCATTATATTTCAATCTGTAATTACAGGAGAAACTTTGTGTTAATGAGGAAAGATAAATAGAAAAATGAAATACAACAGATAAAAGATATACTAAGAGACAAGGGGGTAAAGGCAGGATTAGAGAAAAAAGGAAGGGAAAAAGGGAAGAGAAGTTACAAAGGTTTAAAACAAGATGTAAAGAAACAAGATTTATTCAGAAACAGTGGGTAAAAATATGATTAAAAAAAGAGACTCTGTAAAAGTACATAAGATTATATTGTTATATTTATATCTGAAATAATGTTAGAAAACTGGTTTTAATTATAGAGTTTAATTTGCTATGGATTATTGTTTTAATTATATCATAAACTTATTATTCTTTTTTATTTTATAATATAGTAAGTAGCTTTAGAATGTACTAAGCAGAATCAGAATGAAAAGTATATATTATTTTAAGTGTTAAATTTGGGGGAAAGATTTAAAGATGTCATACTTCAATCAGTGATTACAGGAGAAATTTTGTGTTAATGAGAAAAGATAATAGAAAATTGAAATAAACAGACAAAAGAAATATGTATGATGATTTAAATTGAGATGAAATAAATAAAATAGAATTAAGAGAGTGAAAAGAGGGGAGAAGCTATATAGAAAATGTAGAATGGTAAATAAGATATGAAATGGGATAAAAAGTAAGCATGAATTTTGAATGTATGTCTGTATAAAAAGATGTAACCCGGGACTAAGCCGCTTTCCAAAAAGAAGTTTTATGTTTTGATGTTTTGTGTTTTGTTTGTGTATGTTTGTTTATTGAAAACTAATAAAAGTTTTTTTCAAAAAGTTTTGTCAGGTAGAGCACAATATGTGCAGCGTTTTCTGGGTCCTTGCAAAGATTTTCACTGTTTGTCTGGCTGCCTTTAGAACCCAGATAGGAAAGGACCTGCAAAGACCCAACATTTGCCTGTTTGTTTGCTGTATGTGTTCTGTTCTTGCCAGCTAAACCTTTTGAATTTTTTTTCTTCAATTCCTCAAGGCAAAAACAAACAAACCAGAAAGCTTTTCTTTGTTTGCATCATCTTTTTCCTCTGCTCTTCAGCCTGGAGTCAAGGTAAGGTGTCATGGCTTTCTTGGGCACCGGCTTGGACATTGAGGAAGAGCCAGTTTCAGGGACATTCAAAAGGGACTATAGGGCGCACCAGGAGAACAAGGAAGGCTCTGTGTCAGTCCTATAAATTGGGTGAATTGGGAAAGAGCAGACAGACAAACAGCTGGATGTGCAGTCTTTCAAAGAGGGACAGCTGCAGCTAGTGAACACAGAGAAGGAGGAATTGTCACCAAAGTTGCACAGAGCTGAGTGGAGGGATGCGCAAAAGAAGTCAGCAAGGCGAGTAGCACTTATGCAAGGAGACAGCCTCCCCACTCCTAATGAGCCACTCAGTCAGCGCCTATTTACCTTGGCATTTTGACCCTGGTGGCTGTTGGGGACACCTTCCATAATCTCCATAATCTCTTGATTCATGAATGCTCTTGACTCGTTGCTTTAAACTTGTAGAGATCATGTTGTTTTTGTTATGCCTTGGATCCATGGAAGCAATGTTGTCCTCATACCATGGAACCATTGGAACTGAGCTGCTTTGAACCTGTTGAAATTGTGTTACCTGCACTGACATCTGGAGAGTTGTGGTTGCTTTCATTGGGCCTTGCAATCAGCAGCTGCAATCATTTTGCTTGGAATTCAGATTATAGATTACAGATAATCAGAGTTGGAAGGGACCTTGTAGGTCATCTAGTCCAATCCCCCGCCGCCCAAATGGGAGACCCTACACCATTTCTGACAAATGGCAGTCCAATCTCTTCTTGAAAGTCTCAAGTGATGGCGCTCCCGCAACTTCCGAGGGCAAGCTGTTCCATTGGTTGATTGTTCTCACTGTCAGAAAGTTTCTCCTTATTTCCAGGTTAAATTTCTCCTTGTTCAGTTTCCATCCATTATTTCTTGTCTGCCCTACAGGTGATTTAAAAAGTAGCATGACCCCTTCCTCCCTGTGGTAGCCCCACAAATATTGGAAGACCGCTATCATGTCTCCCCTGGTCCTTCTCTTTACCAGACAAGCCAAGCCCAGTTCCTGCAACTGTTCATTGTATGTTTTAGCCTCCAGTCCCTTAATCATCCTGGTTGTTCTTTTCTGTACTTTTTCTAGAATCTTAACATTTTTTTTGTAATGTGGTGAACAAAACTGGATGCAATACTCTAGGTGTGGTCTTACTAAGGCTTTATAGAGTGGTATTTGTACTTCCCTTGATCTTGACTGTATCCCTCTGTTAATACAATTTAGGATTGTATTAGCTTTTTTGGCAGCTGCTGCACACTGCTGATTCATATTTAGCTGGTTGTCCACGAAGACTCCAAGATCCCTCTCACAGTTACTGCTATTGAGCCTGGTTTCACCCAGTCTATATGTGTACTTTTGCTTTTTCTTGCCTAAGTGTCGGACTTTTAGAGATATTTTCTCTATATTGAATTTCATTTTATTAGATAAGGCCCAGTGTTCTAGTCTGTCAAAATCCATCTGGATCTTGAGCCTATCTTCTTGAGTGTTAGCTATTCCTGGCAGCTTAGTATCATTTGCAAATTTGGTAAGTTCCCCTTCTATTCCCTCATCTAAGTCATTAATGAAGATATTGAAGAGAACTGGGCCTAAGACGGAACCTTGTGGCACCACACTGCTTACTTCCCTCCATGTAGACTTAGATTCATTAAGGACTACTCATTGAATACGGTTTGTCAGCCAGTTAGGAATCCATCTAATGGTGGTGCTATCTATTCCACTTTTTTCTAACTTACTGAGAAGTACGTTGTGGTCTACTTTGTTGAATGCCTTGCTGAAATCTAAATATATTATGTCCACAGTATTTTGCTGGTCTACTAATTTAGTCACTGTGTTGAAGAATGAAATTCTTGGCTTGGCATGATTTGTTTTTAATAAATCTGTGCTGACTCCTAGTTATTACTTTACTTGTTTCTATATGTTGGCAGATCTGTTTTGTTATTATCTTTTCCAGTATCTTCCTGGATATTGATGTTAAGGGCCTGTCACAAAGGCCAGCGGATGCAAAACGTATGTAAAAAGGACACAGCGGATGAGAAAATATTCCATCCGTTGTTATCCGCTCTCAAAAGTGCCCCGAATTTGCATAAGCAGAGCGGACAACAACGGAAAGGAACGGACGGGGGGAGGACTTAGCCAGGATGTTAAGCGGATGCTCCAAGGAAGCCTAGTGGATGTAAGTGGATGGCACATCCGCAGGGCTTCCAGGGGAGCACAGTGAAGTGGACGTGCAGCGGAAAGAGCGGATGCAGAGCGGATGCCTAGCGGATGAAGCGGATGGATCACAGAACCCTAGCGGGTGCCTAGCGGGTGCAAAGCGTTCACTGAGCATACGGGGAGGATGCATTGCGTCAGCCCCGCAGATATAAAGGGATGCAGCTCGCAAGCAGGTCACCATTCAGAGGAAAGACGTGCAGCCAGACACAGCTCCAGCCAGCCAACAACCATGGGGAAGAGGAAGCCTGTGCCATCTGCTGCCAGCCCTGACAAGAAGGACAGGGCCAACATCCCACCCCCTGGTGCTGATTCTGCTTCTGCTGGGGCTTCTGCTGCTTGGGCTGACTCTTCTGGTGATGGTGCTTCTACTGGTGCTTACTCTGCTGGTGCTGCTCCTGGTGCTGGTGCTTCTGCTGGTGCTTACTCTGCTGGCGCTGCTCCTGGTGCTGGGGCTTCTGCTGGTGCTTACTCTGCTGGCGTGGCTCGTGGTCCTGCTAGTCCTGCTGCTGCTCCTGATGCTCCTGGTCCTGCTGGTGCTCCTGGTGCTCCTGGTCCTGCTGGTCCTGCTGGTGCTGCTGGTGCTTACTCTGCTGCTGCTGATCCTAGTCCTGCTGGTGCTGTTGGTGCTGACTCTGCTGCTGCTGATCCTGGTCCTGCTGGTGCTGCTGGTGCTGCTGGTGCCGCTGGTCCTGCTTTTGCTGCTACTGTTGTTGTTGCTACTGCTGGTGGTGGTGGTGTGGTCAAGCAGCCCCTAGACCCCCGAAGCCCCTCTGATGAGGGCCCAGATGGCCCTGCCAGAGGGAGGGAGAGGCAGACGCATGAACTGGAGAGGAGGCAATACTCCATCGAAGAGGAACATGAGGATGAGGTGCTCGAATGGCTGAGGGAGAACGAGTATCTATGGCGGAAGGGACACAGGCTCTATCGAGACACCAAAAGGAAGCAGGCTGCTTGGAGAGAGAAGGCAGAGAGCCTGGGCTACACTTCGGAGGTCCTCCTTGGCTGGTGGAAGCACATGAACACCTGGTACGGGAAGCTGCACCTCAAGAAATCTGGCCAGGCCATGGTCAAGCTGACGGACTGGAAGACCTACGTGATGGCCAAGTGCAGCTTCTTGGAGGGTGAGATCCGCCACCGAGGAGCAGCCCCTCTGTCTACTCTCTCTCTCAGGCAGCCCGCAGAGAGCCAGTCCTCTTCTGGCCAAGAGTCAGCTCCTGTGTCCAGGCAGGTATCTGTGGAGCGTGACACGATGGAGACGCGCCCGACAGCTGCACTCCCCATGGCGGAGCCCCTGACGCAGTGGGAGCAAGGAGAGGGCACTGCCACCAGAGACCAACCCACATCCACCCCCAGCTCCACCTCCACAGAAAGCAGGCAGAGAGCCAGACCGGAGGGGCAGAGCCACACTGTCCTCCTGGAGATCAGGGACACCATCAAAAGCAGCGTAGCTCTCCTCTCTCAGCTGGTACACACCGACATACCATCCTCAAACCGCAAGCCCTTCCTCACCTATGACAACCAGACCCTTCTGGACATGTCCAAATCACAGTACCAGGTGATCAAGGACAGGATCACCGGTCTTGTGCACAACCCTCCAGACCCAGCTGAACCTGCTCCAACCCAGTCCAGGTCTGCTCCTCCACCCCAGGTGATGTAACTGCCCTTCCAAGGCTTTCCACAGGCCCTCACCTACCAAGGCTATGGCTACCAGGAGCTCCAGCAGCACAGGCAGCCCTTCCCAGTCCAGGCACAGGATCATCATACGCCCCGGTGCCACCAATGCCAGTGATGCAACTGATGCCACCGACACCACCGATGCCAACCATGCCACTGATGCCACCAATGCCACAGATGCCACCCACACCCACACGTCTCACCTCGCCCACCTGCAGACCAGACAGCCCCACTACACTCCTCCTTCCTCCAACCCACAGCCAAGCCCAGCCTCAGAACATCTGTCAATGGTCTTGGGACTAACACTCCATGTCATGGAGGAAGGGGCTCTCAACATCACGGGACTGTGCCAGCTCTCTGAGAGCTTCCTCCACACACCATCCCCTGTTGTCCTCTTGGGGCCAGGCACCCCAATGGCACCTCAGACCAGCACTCCAGCAGCAGCCACCTCCACAGCACCTGGACCCTTCATCCCTGAGACTATGGGCACGCCTCAGAGTGACTGAGAAGAGTGCCAGAGACTGGATTGCTACCTGTTGACTTTATCTTTGCTTGGGACATTTTACTTGGGTCATTGTGCTTTTACAGTTTGTTTTTAATAAAGATTATCTTTGCTTCACACACTTGCTTCAATAAAGTCTTGGTGGAAACTTTTAGAAATGGTTTAGAACAGGATACTTGTTGGATGGGTAATAGCTGTGGGATGGGCAGGGATACTTTTGGGATGGGTAATAGCTGTGGGATAGATAAGCCTCCAGTGCAAGCATAGTGGGACTGTATGGTCCACCCTCCCAGGTGCCACACCTATAGCCCTTTATTATCAATAACAATTTAATCATTCATCCACACATTTCAACATAAACACAACACTTTATTAAATACCCTGTTCATTGTAGGGCCACTCAACATTCATGGCCCAATCTCATCAGTGTGATGAGACAGGCTGAAGGAAGCATCCATTAAGCAACTATCATCCTGTCTTGCCACTCCACTGCTCCAGCTGGGGAGTTGCACCAGTGTCTCAGGAGGTTGCGCTGCTTCTTCCCTTTACGTGAAGCTCTGTTGGGGCCTTGCACATCCACAGTGTCTATCAAGTTTCGCCCTTGCCTCCATTCCCCAGGCTCCATGTCCCCATTGCCTTGTTGACGGTCCACGAGCCTGTTCTGCAAGACTGGGTAGCGGGTGCGCATGAGATTGTGCAGCAAGCTTCCACGATGCTCCTCATGGTCTCTGGGCAATGCTGCATGGTGGTGAGAAGTACCTGGAACCTGTTGGCCAGGATGCCAAAGGCATTCTCCACCACCCGCCTTGCCCTGGACAGCCTGTAGTTGAAGATCCTCTCTTCACGGATGAGGCATCTGGAAGTGTAGGGCTTCATGAGGTAGGTTCTGAGGGAGAAGGCATCATCCCCCACGATGAAGTAGAGCACATGTTGTGTGTCGTTGGGCAGGGGGTCTGGATCTGGGAAGCCCATGATGAGGTTGTGTTCCAGCCCCTCCTTAAGGTGACTGGCATTGTATACCTGGGCATCTGAAGATGAGCCGTTGCCTGAAGCATCGATGTACATGAACTTGTCATCAGCATCGACCATGGCGAAGAAGATGATGCTGAAGAAGCCCTTGTAGTTGTGATAAGTGGACCCTGACTTTGCTGGAGCTTTGCAGGCCACGTGCTTGCCATCTATGGCTCCAATGGTGTGGGGGAAGTTCCACTTCTGATACCACTGCTCTGCAACTTTCTTCCAGCCTTCTTCAGTGGAGGGGCACTGGAGGAGCTCCTCCAGGTATTCTTTGATGATGGCCTGCACCACTTCTCTGACCACAATGCTGATGGTGTTGTGTGGCACCCTCCAGGCGTACTGCATGCTCCTGTATGTGGTCCCTGAGGCCAGGTGGCGCAGAGTCAGTGCCACCTTGAGCCCAGGATCCAGGCTGGGCCAGAAGTTGGTGCTCTGATTGGTCAACCTGGGTCTCAGCCGCTCCACAACTTCTTCAAACATGGCTGGAAGCATCCTCATGAAGTTCTGGAATGCACGAGGGTCTTCGTTCCTCAGCTCCACCATCAGCTTTTTATACAGTCCATACTCTGCTCTCCTCGCGATCCATCTTTGGATCCAGACACTTCTTGGATGCCTCCTTTTCTTCGCGTAGAACAGGTGAAAGAGCCTGTAGATGGCTTTGCATTGTTTTAGAACGATGGTGGCTACCAAAAGGAGTGTGTGATGATCCATAGTGGAGATGACTGGATGCTGTGGAAGAGCAAGAGCAAGATGAAGGCTGAAGAGGTCTGCACAGCAGGGCTGCTGGTCTGAAAGTGAGATCCAGGTGAGTTCCTCCCCCTTTTTATAGGAAATATAGGTTTTCCGCTAGGTGTCCTTTTGCATCCTCCAGGCATCCTGCAGACATCCTAAATATCCAAGATACATCCCCTCTGCGAACCTTTTTTCCGTTTTAATGCTTTGTATGCGAGCTGGATCTGCTTTCATCCTTTCTACATTCATGCTACTAACACTGCTTGTCCGTTCCACGTCCGTTCCGCTTCCTCCCTGTGTCCATTTTCCGCTAGAGCGGGTGCGAATTGTGTGGATGTGCAGCGGATAACTAGCGGATATAGCGGACGCATAAGGGATGACAACGGACGTCTAACAGATGTTCCCCGTATGCGTAGCGGATGTATAATGGATGCGTTGGATACATTTTCCGCTCAAAAAGTTTTCTGCAGCTCAAAACTTTTTGAACGAATGAAATATCAGTTGACGGATGCTGGACGGATAGAGAGTATGAAAAACGGACGCAGTAAGTACAGAACGGAAGCATCATGTTAACCAACGGATGGCAAGTGTTTCTCTCCGTTTTACATCCTCTTTCCATCCGTTGGTGCTGTGTGACAGGGGCTTTAGGCTGATTGGTCTGTAGTTTCCTGGGTCTGTTTTTTTCTTTTTGAAAATGGGAACGACATCAGCTCTTTTCCAGTCCTCTGGTAGTTAGTTCCCCGGTGCTCCAGGATTTTTGAAAGATATGGTGCAGTGGTTCTGAGATTACCTCTGCCAGCTCCTTTGAAACTCTGGGATGTAATCCATCAGGCCCTGGTGATTTGTGTTCAAGATCAGACTATTTTTTTTGCTTATTTTCACTTTTATTTCTGGTCTGTCTTTTACAGTTAGGTTTTTTTTGGGGGGGTTGAGCTATAGTTTCTTTTTGCGTGAAGACAGATGCAAAGAATGAGTTAAGCAGTTCTGCTTTCTCTCTGTTGCTTGTTACTTCCTTGCCATGTTCTCTCTTTTGTGGACCGACTGTTTCCTTGATTTTTTTTTCTTTTTATTTATATGTTGGAAAAATATTTTTTTATTATCTTTGACTTTTGTTGCAAGTCTTTGTTCGTTCTGAGCCTTTACTATCTTGACTTCGTCTTTCCAGATTCTGGCTATCTGCTGATATTCTGCCTTAAGCCCATGTCACACTGGTCAACGGATGCAAAACGGACACAACAGACGAGCAAAATGTTCCATCCGCTGTTATCCGCTCTCAAAAGGGGCAAAAATTTGCATAACCGGAGCGGATAACACGGACGCGGGGAGGACGCAGGGCGGATGGAAAGCGGATGTGGAATGGAAGCCCAGAGGATGGGAGTGGATGGGAGCGGATGGTACAACCTCAGGGCTTCTGGGGGACCTCAGCGAAGCGGACGCGGAACGGATACAGCGGATGCAGAACGGACGCCGAACGGATGAAGCGGATGCACAGCGGAAGGCTAGCAGATGCACAGCAGAAGCAGAACGGATGCCGACCGTTAATTGCGCATGCGGGGGGGAAGTATTACGTAGGCCCCCCGGATATAAAGGGAAGCAGTTGGCACGTGGCCAGCATTCCGAGGAAAGACCTGCTGCTGGACACTTTGAGTTCCTTGCCTGCCCTGCCAGTCTGCCTTCCAGCCTGCCTTGGTGCCTGCCTGCCTGCCTGCCTGCCTTCCAGGCTTCCTGCCAGCCTTCCTGCCAGGCTTTCTGTCAGCCTTCCTGCCAGCCTTGGTGCCTGCCTGCCTGCCTTCCTGCCTGCCTTCCTGCCAGCCTTGGTGCCTGCCAGCCTCCCTGCCAGCCAGCAACCCCACAACCATGGGGAGGAAGCGAAAGCCTCAGCAACCTGCTGCCATCCCTGGCAAGAGGGACAGGGCCAACCTCCCACCCCCTGCCCCTGACTCTGCTTCTGCTGGGGCTTCTGCTGAAGCTGCTCCTGGCGGTGGTCAACCTGGGTCTCAGCCGCTCCACAACTTCTTCTGCTGGTGCTGGGGCTTCTGCTAGTGCTTACTCTGTTGAAGCTGCTCCTGGTCCTGCTCGACCTGCTCGTGCTCCGGGACTTGCTCATCCTGCTCGTGCTCCTGATCTTGCTTGTTAAGCCTGGGTTCCCCAACCAGGGTTAGGTAGACAAGCTAAACAGAATATGCAGCGTTAGTCAGATAGGCACACAGATAAATGAGTGAGCTAAGCTTGTATGTTTATTAACATACAGTAAAAATAACAGATACGCTTGTGCTATCAAGAATATATTTTATTCCAGTATAAGTTTATGGCATAGTCAAATAACTGTCCAATATTCATTTACCATGTAGTCAGTCCATTCAGGGGTATTCAGTTAGCAAAGTCCATGTAGAATATCCTATGTCAGTTCACTTAAAAATCAGTCCTTTGTTGTCTCTCCCGTTCGAGCAATGCAGTCTTGATTCCAAGCAGTAATCAGGGATCATCAAAGCCAGAGAGAGAGCAAGCTGTAGCCTTGCTACTTTTATAGTGTTTTTCATAACCACTCCTTTAATTGCTATTACACAGTTAAAGCTGCATACACTCTAACATACACTAACTATGATTCATAGTTATTATTTCACCTAAACCAGTTAGGGTAAACAATGTTATCCCTAACAAAAGTCACATGTCCTTTCCCATGCACTGGGTTGAACCCAATTAATGTGACCTTCAAAAGGCCTGTCAGGAAACCTGCAATGAGATAGAATTGTAAAATAGCTCCAAGGAGATTTGAATCTTATCAAAATTGAACTATCACCCCCCCCCCCCCAAAAAAAAAACCACTTTGGAACCACAGTTTTCTAATATTCTTGGAACAGCCCAGCTAAGTTAGGTTTCACAAATTGGAAGGGTATTCAGAAACTGGCAAAGAAATGGGACAATTCCCATCTTTTCCACAGGTATGAATCACCAGCTGCAAATGAAAACAGGATACTTATCATTTAGTTTCCTCAGGTGAGAGGAAATCTCCCTTGTCCACATTTTTGTGTGCAAGTATTTTCTCTTCTACAAATTTCTACCTCTGCCAGTTCAAATTCTATTCATGCTACACCAAGTAATTCCACCTGATTTCTGAAAGTTGCAGTGATGGATTTTGCTGTATTCGTCCCTATGAACAAGTCATAGAATGTTCTCAGAATTCCTCAATTTTTATTTTACCACAAATCTGAACACAGGCTCCATTTATTTTTGACATTAGGATAGTCTTCTTCCTCCAACTGCCCTCTACCCGGCGGCTGTTTTCACTTGATGGATTTAAAAAATTCCAGAATCAACCACTGATCGGTTTAGGCAGGTATAACTGCCAATGGGCCCAAGAATGATGTGACATCTAGATGAATTAGACAAACAATATTTATAGTAAGTACCACTGGCATTTTCTAAACAGAGAATATTTAACACTTTGAAAGAAATATGAATTGATATTGAGTTCTTGGCCTAGTATTTATGTTTGAGAAATGGCACTCTCTTTGTATTTGAGGACTCTTTTTCCCGTTCTTAGATAGGTACAATTTCAAGACATACAAGTGCAAAGCTGTTGTTAACAAATTCATTCTGGGTTCTTAGAATGCATTTTAGACTCATGTGCGAATCTTGTAAAATATACAGAAAACAACATTTCTTTATTCATTTATTTAAAAGCTACTATATGACTCTGAAGAGGATGAAATACAGTAATATACTAGCATTTGGATGCTGCTAAGAATATTAAGGTGCATAACACCCCTCAAATGCATAATTACTTATTCAAGGTCTTTGATATACCCACCCACAACCCCCAACTACTTCTGTCCTACAGATTCACCTGCTAAATAACAGGAGAAAGCACTACTTCCTTTGAGTTGGCCTCAAATTCTGGACATATCCATATCCTTTTCTTAGCAATTATTCCTTAGGCCTGTATTTCATGCCAGCCTAGTAACAGTCAACAGTTCAAGAAACAGAATAAGAGTAGGGCTGAAAGAAGCTACCCACAGTTTTTGATTGGGAAAGGCATGCAATGAGCTTGTTTCAAAACTGTCTTTCCACTGACAGAAAAAGGGCTGTTGTGACATCTAGTGGTTATGGAAAAATGATGATGCTTTTTGTTTCAAGGCCCTGTCACACTGCAAAAACGGATGCAAAGAGGAAGCAAAACGGAAAAAAAACCTTGCCAATCGTTCTAAAACGCGATGTACTCACTGCCTCTGTTTTGCTTCCTCTCAATCCGTCCAGCATCCGTTTATTGACGTTTCATCCGCTCCAAAAGTTTTAGGCTGCCTAAAACTTTTGCGCGGAAAATGTATCCAGTTCGTCCCTCATCAGAGGGACTTCGAGGTTGTAGGGGCTGCTCCTCCACACCAACAGCAGCAGCAGCAGCAGCAGCAGAATCATCATCATCAGAAACATCACCAGCAGGATCATAATCAGCAGCAGCAGCAGCAGCAGCAGCAGAATCACCAGCAGGATCAGAATCAGAATCAGTAGCAGCAGCAGCAGCAGCAGCAAGACCAGGATGAGCAGCAGCAGAGTAAGCACCAGCAGCAGGACCAGCAAGACCAGGAGCACAAGCAGAACGAGCAGGACCAGCAGGACCAGGAGCAGCTTCAGCAGAGTGCGCAGCAGAAGCACCACTGCCAGGAGCAGCCACAGCAGAAGCTCCAGCAAGAGAAGAGCGAGCCCAAGCAGCAGAAGCCCCAGCAGAAGCAGAGTCATGGACATGGGGCGGGAGGGTGGCCCTGCCCCTCTTGCCAGGGATGGCGGCAGGTTGCTGAGACTTTCGCTTCTTGCCCATGGTTGTGGGGTTGCTGGCTGGCAGGAAGCCTGGCAGGAAGCCTGGCAGGCACCAAGGCTGGCAGGAAGCCTGGCAGGAAGCCTGGCACCAAGGCTGGCAGACAGACTGGCTGGCAGGGAGGCTGGAAGGCAGGCTGGCAGCAAGGCTGGCAGGGAGGCTGGCAGGGAGGCTGGCAGGGAGGCTGGAAGGCAGGCTGGCAGGGTGGCTGGCAGGGAGGCTGGAAGGCAGGCTGGCAGCAAGGCTGGAAGGGAAGTTGGAATGCAGGCTGCCAGCAAGGCTGGAATGGAGGCTGGAAGGCAGGCTGGCAGGGAGGCTGCCCAGGAGGCTGGGAGGCAGGCTGGGAGGCAGGCTTGGAAGCAGGCTTGGAGGCAGGCATGCAGGCAGGGCAGGCAAGGAACTCAAAGTGTCCAGCAGCAGGTCTTTCCTCTGAATGGTGACCTGCTTCCGAGCTGCTTCCCTTTATATCCGGGGGACTTGCGCAATGCATCCCCCCGCATGCGCAATTAACGCCAGGCATCCGTTCCGCTTCCGCTGTGCATCCGCTAGGCTTCCGCTATGCATCCGCTTCATCCACTGTGCATCCGTTCTGCATCCGTTTTTTCCGTTCTGCGTCCGCTTTTCTGAGACCCCCCGGAAGCCCTGTGAACGCGCCATCCGTTCTGCATCCTCTGTGCTTCCGTTCCGCATCCGCTTTGCATCCGCCCTGCGTCCTTCCCGCATCCGTGTTATCCGCTCCAATTATGCAAATTTTCACCCCTTTTTAGCGCGGATACAACGGATGTAACATTTTTTCTCTTCTGTTGTGTCCTCTTTGCATCTGTTGGGCAGTGTGACACGGCCTTAATATCTAAACTGAGGGTCTTCAAACTTGGCAAGTTTAAGACTTGTGGACTTCAACTCCCAGAATTCCTGAGCTAATATGACTGGAGGAGAATTCTAGGAGTTGAAGTCCACAAGTCTTAAAGCTGTCAAACTTGAAGATCCCTGATTTCTAAACTGACTCCAAAATGCTGATTATGAAGGTGAGAGATTGAAGAGCCCTAAATTCTTCACTACTTGTCCAAAGATGTTGACAATCCTACCACTCTGTTCCAGAAATCACTACCTTAAAAAAAAGGGTGAAAAAAATACTTCTTCTGAGTTGGGCTCAAATTCTGCACATATCCATATCCTTTCCTCTTGTAATAATGCAGGTGTGACTTTTCACTGTTTTCTTCTGGGAGATTTTTCTTAACATTCACCTAGGCTGAACATACTAAGTTTTCAAGATCACTCCAGGGTCAGTCCGGTTCTGCAGCCTAGCTGGCTTTGGTTGAACAAAATATACTTATGTTATTTTAAAACTTGAAAAAGGAAAGCAAGGATTTAAGTGTTGTCAGGAGGGAAAAAATGGTAATGACACATTCAAGAATATGCGAACATCTTATATAGGATCATGTTCTCCCTTGACAATGCCACTGATCCTGATAACTACATATTGCTTCCAATATCAGAGGCCATTATATTCTTGCAATTTTGAAACCAGGGAAAGATCCAGACCTTTCCCAAAGTTACAGGCCAATTGCTCTTCTATGTGTCACCTACAAGCTTTTAAAAGACTTGTGTTAAACCAGAATAGCCTGAGCAGTAGAATCTACAATTCAAATAAACAAGCTGGATTTTGCCGCAAACATGATTGCAGTGATCAAGTCCTTGCACTAACTTCTTATCTGGAGATTCCAAAGAAAAATAAAAAATGCCTCTATTTTTTTACCTCTTTGGTGACCTATGATACAATATGGAGAGAAGAACTTCTCAAACTAATCAAGAGTATACCTTGTCATAACACCCTTGCCTTGATTGGTAACATTTTGTGTAACAAGTTATTTCAAGTTTTCTATCAGACTCTGTAATAGCTTTGTTTCCTATGCCATCTGTCTGGTAAACTCGCAAGATTCATCTTTCTTGCCATGTATACATTCAAACTAGACTGTGTTATTTGTCTATGCAATATAATATATCTGGGTATATGCATACTTTTGTATTTATTTATTTATTTATTTGTTTGTTTGTTTGTTCATCAGGTTTATGTGGTGTATATTGGATGTGGTGACCCTTTGAGAGCTGTATGCAATGAAATTTCATTTTAATATATGCCAATTAGTGTACATTCAAAGTGACAATAAAGTTATTTTAAGTCTAAAGTTATTTTAAGCCTAATTCAGTAAAATAAATAAATATTGACATCTTGGCATCAGTATATTGCAATGGATTGAAAGTACACAATTTCAATCAGAAGACCACTCAGCATTTGAAAAACAAAGAAACAGTGTTGTTTTCATAATTAGGAGGGATATAATAAGGACAGGAATTTGTACAATGCAATCAATGATTGATTAATATCAATTAGAGTTTGTGAACAGCCCTTTAATATGACAAGTAGCCTTCTCTTTATGATTGTTGATTTCTTTAATTTTAAATCCAGATACCCAAGAGACCCTACTTACTGGAATCTGGTTATTTCACCTTTAACTGTGTTCTGTGGCAAAATGAAAACATCCTTGTTTGTCATCCAGTTAATCTACAACAGACAAAACTGTGGAGCTACACTTTGGAATAGCAAATATTTACCTCACCATTCCTTAATGTTGTAACTTGTTTCCTTTTTCAAGCTTCAGAAAAGTAATAAAAGAGGCAGTCCTGCCGGTAAGATAGAAGCATTTGTATTTAATTTAAAATTATAATAAAAAGTATTGTGGGTTGCAAAATGGAAATGATTTATATATTGTTGTCAGTTAAAAGTGCATTCAAAGTGTCCTCCTTTTAAAATATGATCTAATCAGACTGGAAGGACTAATTTGCCTAGAATTTCTTCCTTTCTGGTCAATGGAGTTTCCATTATTAGATTTCATAAAATTGTCTTGCTATCAGCTCCATGTTTAATGGGGACTCTGTTAATAAATGTTATCTTGAGTAAGGCCTTTTAAATATGAAATAATGTAGACTTTAGTATTTTCATTATTGTGTTGGGTTATTTCAGTGTAAGAATGAACACTTACTGAATTTGGGAAGATCTCTAATCTTAGTTTAGCTTAACGTGAAAGTAATAAAGCAACATGAGATAATCCCATTGATGTTACCTTTAGAAAAAACATTGGGATAAATGAGTTGGATGGGTTCTATTACATCCTCCAAATGCCAAAACATCCTTTTTTAATTACAATATTAACTTGTGTCATCAATTTATTCATCAGAAAGAAGTAATTGAAGTGCAAAATGAAAACTAATTTTTTGCTGGTCTTCTTTGGACTGATTACTGAAATGTACATATCAAATGGAATAGCAGAAAATTCAGGAGTGGAGGTACCACAGAGTGTCATGTTAAATCTCTTCCCTTTCAATGATTCTGATAAACAATATCCACATGATACTACTCAAGAAACATCTAGAGAAAGCCCCTCACTGTTAGTCTCTTTGCACAATTTCACAGAAAAGATTAACAATTTTGGATTCAAACTCTACAGGAAAATAGCACTGCAGCATGACAACAATATCTTCTTCTCCCCACTATCACTATCGTTTGCTCTAGCAGTATTCATGTTGGCTTCCGAAGGGGAAACCCACCACCAAATAAGTCAATCTTTAAATCTGCCATTTATGAAAGAAAAAGATGAACAGTTTCTTACTTTGTTCCAACAACTAAGGCTTAACATCACCCAAAATGAAGAGTTCACTCTTTCGCAGAATAGCTTCTCTTTCATCCAGGAAGAATTTCAGATCAAGGATGCTTTCCATAACTTGTCCAAGCAATACTTTGACATGGATTTTTTGACAGTTGATTTCCGCAACTCTACTCTTGCCAAAAAAATTGTCAATGAACACATTAAAAAGAACACAAGAGGAGAGATCCCTACACTGTTTCATGCTTTTGATCAGCATGCTGAAATCATTCTCCTGAATTACATACTATTTCAAGGTAACTGTTTTTTCATTGATTATTTTATGGATTTTAAAGAGCTCAGGGTGCCAGCTACAATAGTTTTATAAGAGTATCTCTCTGTAAAAATGTGGGGAATCTCTCCTTAACTTAGTCTCCCAAAATGTTTCAACAGAAGGGTTCATTCTCAAAGTTATTATTCCTTTTCCTATATGTTTTGTTTATGGGTAGAAAGGCCAATTAGTTTGCATCAATTATGTGATCATGTGACATACGTCACTGATATTTCCATGTAGTAAAGGAGATTATTATGGTCCTCATTTCTTATTTTGAACTTGAAGTGCAAATGTTGCAAGTGGTATTTAGGTGGAGAAATATGTATACATTATGCATAAGCACACAGTCGTGCCTACCGTCCCTGTCCTATTGTCCCCAATTATTAGTTCCTATTTCATGTATTTAAACTTGTGCTTATTCTTATTTCTATTATATTGTAAGCATTTGACAAAATAAATGAATAAATAAATAAAATTACTTACCTTCAGGAATGTACAGTGCTATTTCATGTAAAATTTAAGGCAATTCACCACCTTCATAACAAGTGAAAAAACTAAGATATAGTGGTACAGATAGTCCTTAGCCTACAACCATAACGGAACCTGCTCATTATAGTTGTATGCTGTGACAGCCATTAAGTGAGACAGCCTTGCTTAATGACCACTAATGCTCTCCTTGATGCAGTTATTAAATAACTATGTGGGTCCTTGAACAGAGCATGGATGCCTCAGGGATGAAAGGAGGCCCTAGGAGGTCTACCATAGGCCTAAGCCTGCCTATCCCAGGCCTCTTAAGCTATCACCTGAGACATCCCATGATCTGCTTCCCATTCCTTGGTGTCCACACTTTGTTTCTGGGCAATGTGACATGAATCTGGATGTAGCCAACATTTCTTGAGCAACCACAATTCAATGTAGCCACTCAGAAAATGGCAGCCTCTTCCAGGATCACACCACACGACCCTGCAACAAAGTGGCTTGCTACCTTTAGTTCAATGATAAGTGAGCAAGAGGATATGGGGCCTAGTGGGTTGGGTAAAAGGCCCAAGGCCTGCAGAGACCTGGTGGGGTCAACGGAGGAAGATAGGTGGTAGAGATAGGCAGGTGGGTACTGCAGCATTCCTAAGGGCGAATGACAGAGGAGATGCTGCCATGGTTGTTAGAAGCAATAGTGATAGCAAGAGCACTTAGACATAGACTTATTTGCTCCATAGTGCTTTTCAGCACTCTATGGGCAGTTTACAATGTCAGCATATTTCCCCCAACGATCTGGGTTCTCATTTTACCAACCTCGAAAGGATGGAAGACTAAGTCAACCTTGAACCCCATCAGGATCAAACTGCAGACTGTGGGCAGAGTTAGTCTGCGAAACTGCATTCTAACCACTGTGCCACCACAGCACAGGAGGTCTGAATGAACTTTAAATGGCCACTAGTTATAAGTTGAGAACTACATTTATGATATATAAATTCCTTGTGGTTTTGTGGAATTTGTCGCTGAAAAAAACTGAAATTACCAAAGCCTCTGAAATATTCAGAATTCCATTATTTTAATTGGACCAGAATGCTAAGCCACCATTTCAAGGGGAAGTTGATTGATTATTTGATTGATAATTTTATATGGTCCATTTCACCTAAATGACTCTTCAAAAGTTCTTTGAAGTTGACCCGGCACACATAAAAAATCCCCACGTTTTAATAATCAATTCTTATATAAATCAGGAGTGAGAAATTAAATTTTCTACAGTTCTTCATAAATAAAACAAAGCATGATATTCCCTACTTGGTGATTCCTATTTGTTGAAGATATTGTTAGAACCTCCAGCCAGCACATCTCCTGATTTCTGTGACCTGAGATCCAGCACAGGTAGAAGACATCAGATAGGGAAGGAGTGATCTGGGAAAATGGCTACGCAAATATTGCTGCATAATCATTTAGCAGATTAGCATGTTTCTTATCCTATTTGCTGAACCCAGGACATAGCAAAAGGAAAATTCCAGTTAATCTTTGTAATGGTATTTAAGGGAAATTCAAATGGCATCTTCTCTCACCCTCATGTATTAAGAGACTTATAGTAGGGATGAAGAATATTATATGTGAAAGTGAAATGAGACAATGCTTCCTTATGCCATTTCTGATCTTTATCAATGTAATGTAAAGTCTAGAAGGAGTTTTATGTCCAGAGTTCTGTATATGTTTTGGCTGAATGCAGTTAGATTATCAAGTGAATTCTCTCCCCTGACTAAAATATTTAATGAATATAATTTTGAAGCAAGGTCAGGCCTCATACATTTGTGCAGATTCATTATACCTCTTCTTGCAATTTTCATGGGAGGGTCAGTTAAGTATTGCCTTATTTGGGTGGTATATTGTTGAATTTCTAATTTTTAAATGAATATCATGAATTTCATTTCTCTGTCATTTTCATAGCCAAAAACCGGGGAGTGAATGGGACCAGAAAAATATTTCCAGCATAGGCTGTTGCCTGTCAAATATTTGAAAAGAGCTCCATGGCAACTAAAAAGCCTATTGCAATTAAATATTGCTAATTTCACTTCTGTATTTTTAGCTCTTGCTCTGATTCTTTTCTAATTGCAAAGTTGCAATAAAGTGCGTTGCTGAGAGACAAGGGAGGATGAGTACATCCGCTATCTTGAACATAAAGGGGTGGTTTAAATCATAGAGGGTTCAATGAGTTTTAAGCAAATTGGAAAACATGCAGGATGGCACCCATTGTAGCTGGAGGTTACAAGGAGGTAACTAAACATTTCTTGGTGTGTGGGGGTGGGGAGAATTGGCATGATCACACTGATCAGTAAGGCACTACCCTGTTTCTCTAACAATACGGCCTCCACCAGTAGGAAGTCCCAGCATGTTTTATAGGAATGAAATGAAATTAAGCCCCTCCGCCCAAATTAAGACCTATATTAAAATATGCAAAATGGGGGGAATGGTGGGGGGGCTTGCCATTAGGAAGTACTTTTGTTGCACACCCGGATATGGTGCTGCCTGCATTGACCCCGATACAAAGTGCCCCACCAATGCCGAGGTCAACATCCAAGCCGTCACTGCCCACCCACCCGAAGATGCAAGGAGGGGGAATTAAGTCACCCCCGAAAAGACGGCCTAGCCATTTTTTCAGGGCTCAAAAAAAAAAAAATAAGACCCGGACTTATTATATGAGAAAAACGGTAGCATTTAAAGCCCCGGTCCCACTGCACTTCCGGATGCAAAGAGGATGTAAAATGTTAAAAAAAAGCTTGCCATCCATTGGAAAATGCTATGCATCTGTTGTGTACTCATTGCATACATGTTTCATACGCTCTATCCCTCAAGCATCCGTCCACTGCAATTTCATCCGCACAAGAAGTTTTGAGCTACACAAAACTTTGTGAACGGATGAACTTTCCACTGTCGTTCTATGTCCGTTATCATCCATTAAACATCCGCTGTATCCTCTCTGCATCCTCTGGCCATCCCCTCAACTCACATCAGCTGCAGCTGAAAATGGAAAGAGGGAGGAAACAAAAGGTTCATGGAACGTCTACACAGCGTGAGTAGCACAGAAATAGAAAGGATGCAAGCATATGCATCTCGTATATAAAGTATTCAAAACCGAAAAAACATTTGTATCTGGGATGTGTCTCATATATTTAGGATGTCTGCAGTATGTCTAGAGTATGTAGAAGGCCCCATAGAGGACAACCAATATTTTCCATAAAAAGGGGGAGAAAATCATCTGGATTTCTGAGATGGTGGGCCATACAGTCCCACTATGCTCGCACTAGAGGTTTATCTATCCCACAACTATCCTTATCTATCGCACAAGCATGCAAAGGCTTAACCATTTTTTCAAAGTTTTCACCAACACTTTATTAAGTAAAAAAAAATGAACCAAGTGTCTTAAGCAAAGATAACCTTTATTAACTTTCTTAGGTAAACTTTATGACTTTATTAAATAAGCAAAATGAACCAAGTAAAGTGTCTAAAGCAAAGAAGTACAACTCAGTCTCTGATACTATTCTCAGTCACTCTGAGTCATGTCCATGGTCTCAGCTGTTAAGTGGGCAGGGACTGTGGAGGTGGCTGTGGCTTGAGTGCTGGTCTGAGGCACCATTGGGGTGCTTGGCCCCAAGGGTACAACAGGGGATGGTGTGTTCAGGAAGCTGGCCAAAAGCTGACGCAGTCCCGTGAGGTTGAGAGGCCCTTCATCAAGGACTTGAGATGTCAGGCCCAATACTGATGACAGATTGACCGTTGACGGGCTTGGCTGTGGGGTGGAGGAAGGAGGAGTGTAGTGGGGCTGTCTGGTCTGCAGCTGGGTGAGGAGTGACATCTGTGGCGTCCGATGAACCTGGGCCTGGACTGGGAAGGTCTGTTTTTGCCGTGGGAAGTCCTGGTAGTCGTAGCCTTGGTAGGTGAGGGGCTGTTGAAAGCCATGGAAGGGCTGTGACATCGCCTGGGGTGGAGGAGCAGACCTGGACTGGGTAGGAGCAGCTTCAGCTGGGCCTTGAGGGTTGTGCAGAAGTGCTGTGATCTTCTGCTTCATCACCTGGTACTGGGCCTCGGGCAGATCCCTCAGGGACTGGCTCACGTAGGTGATGAAGGTGTTCCGGCCCGAGGATGCTCTGTCCTAGTGGACCAGCTGAGAGAGAAGTTCTGTGCTGGTCTTCATTGTGTCCCTGATCTCCAACAGCATACTGTGGTTCTGGCCCTCCAGTCTGCCTCTCTGCCTGCATCCGCTGGAGCTGGGGGTGGGGGTGGGGTTGGGTTGGCCTCTGGTGGCTGCTGCTTCTTCCTTCATTTGTGACAGCAGGGTGTCATCCTCCACGGGATCCTCCAAGTCTGCTGGCATGGGGAGTGCAGCTGTTGGGGGGGGTCTCTGCTGTGGGGCCCTCTAAAGGCACCTGCCTGGACAGGGTAGCTGGCTCCTGGCTGGAAAAGGACTGGCTGTCTGTGGGCTGTTTGAGGGAGAGGGGTGTCAAAGGGGCTGCTCCTTGGTGGTGGATCTCACCCTCCAGGAAACTGCACTTGGTCATGACGTGCATCTCCCGGTCAGTGAGCTTGACAGTGGCCTGCCCGGATTTCTTGAGGTGTAGCTTGCCATACCAGGTGTGCCTGTGCTTCCACCATCCCAGGAGTACTTCTGCAGTGTACCCCAGGCTCTCTGCCTTGTCTCTCCAAGCTGCCTGCTTCTTCTTGGTGTCCCGATACAGTCTGTGGTCCTTTCTCCAGAGGTACTCGTTCTCCCTCAGCCATTCCAGCACCTCATCCTCATTCTCCTCAGAAACGGTGTACTGTTTCCTCTCTCCCTTCTCCTTCCCTTGCCTCTTCCTCCCTCTGGCAGGGGCTTCAGCAGGCCTTCAGGGGCTTGAGCAGCAGGGCCTTCAGGGGCTTGAGCAGCAGAGCCTTCAGGGGCTTGAGCAGCAGGGCCTTCAGGGGTTTGAGCAGCAGGGCCTTCAGCAGCAGGGCTTTAAGCAGCACCAGCAGCAGCTTCAGAGTCAGTGCCAGGGGGTGGGATGCTGGTTCTGTCCTTCTTACCAGGGCTGGAATGAGTAGGCACCGACTTCCTCTTCTTGCCTGACTGACGAACCATGGTGTTCCTGAAAGATGTATGTGGCAGCACGTCTTTCTCCTGTATGCTGACTGCATGCGTGTTGCATCCTTTTATATCCGCTGAGCTGACGCAATTCATACTCCCTGCATGCACAGTGAATGCTTTGCATCTGATGTACATCTGCACGGCATCCACTTTGTTTCCTTTAGGCGTCCGTGATGCATCCGCTTCATCCGCTATGCATCCGCCCCTTCCGCTATGCGTCCACTTCGAAATTCCCCCCCGGAACCCCTTCGGAGGTGTCATCCACTTCCATCCACTGTCATCCGCTAGGCTTCCTATGAACATCTGTTTAACATCCCCGCTACATACTACCCACATCCGTTCTTTTCCGTTCTTTTGCATTCTTTTCCGTTCTGTTTTTGCAAATTTTCGCCACTTTTTGGAGTGGATGACAACGGATGGAGCCACCCCCAAAATTTTGCTCATCCGCTGTGTCCTTTATGCATACATTTTGCATCCGTCGGCCAGTGGGACCAAGCCTTAAGAGACCAAAATATGTTGTGATCTAGTCTCTAGTTCTACCTCCATAGCTATTCAAAGAAGTCTTGTTGATCCCACAAACTTGTGCTGGGAATGATAGTGGAATGAGAGACCTTTGAATCTCCAAATGGGAAGGAAAACTGGTCAATAGCATAGATATCAAATGTAGAGCCATTGACTTCTCACTTGAGGCCATGTTCTGCCTTAGCACTGCAAGCAAAGTAGGTAGCACCAGAAACAAGAAATGGTTAAGCAGGATAAAAGTTAGGTTTGAATGAATGAATTTTGCATTAAATGTACTGAGTAGGATTATTCTCAAATGGTGGGAAGTCCAGACTTCAGTCTCCATTTGGTCATGGAGCTCACTGACACAACAGTATTAATCTATGACAGTGAAATAGAACTGTACACTGATATGTGGAGCCAGTCAGTACGAAAAAGTAAACAGTAGCATTTATCGGCTTTTAAAAATGAAATGAGACTGGATAGAACTGGCAATTCATATAATTAATCACTATATCTCTAACAAGAGACTTGATTAATGTGCAGCTCCTATTTATGAAAAAGAATCTCATTTGAAACTAGCATTAGTCCCTGTCATTGGAACAGAACCAGAGATTCAAACAGTGCAATATAGATTTAAAGTTTCAGCCACACTATGGAAGAAAAGAACTTCATCTTTCAACTGAAGTAAATCAGACTGATTTGTATCTGGATTACTGTTGAATTTTCCCTCAATAATTCTGGATTATATCACAATATAAAATAACATGTTGCATTTTTTTATATTCTCAGGCAAATGGCTACATCCATTTTCTGCTAAACTTACAGAGCTGGAAACTTTCTATATAGACAATTACAGGACTGTTCAAGTGCCAATGATGTTCAAAACAGACAGGATTGCCTCCATGTTTGATAAAGCCTTGCAGTGTTATGTGATAAAGCTGCCATACAAAGGAAGTGTGCAGATGCTCATTGTTTTGCCTGTGAAGGAAGCTGATTATATGTTTGTTGAAGATGATCTAATCAATGAACTTGTGGAATCTTGGCTTCAGACCATGAAGATCAGGTACAAATCATAGCAATCATGTCACATTTTTGATTCCTAAAATTGTGGATACAAATCCTGTAGTACAAATTAAAATGGCCACTCTAACAGAAAAATAGCAATAGAAATGACAAGAAGAGAAAGAAAAGTGAGTAGGCCATTGAATAGGCCATTGAAATTTGCCAAAGGCAGCCTTTTTATCTTTACAATATATTGTTTCATCAAAAATAAATAAAAGGCATTGAGTTCCCTATTACAGAGTCTACTAAGAAAAAGAATTGGCTTTTACTTATTTCGAAAGGTCTATATCTTCTGTAATATCTTCTGCATCATTTTTGTGAAAGCCTTCCAGTTGTCTGAAATGTTCATAGAGATTCCTCTTGCACAAGTTACACCTATCCAATTAATTGAAGTAAGACTTGTCGCAGTCATTGTCTTTGCATCATTGGTGCTCAAATTTTTGTAGCATCCAGAAAGAAGGGAACAATATGCAAATGTTCTGCTGCCTGCTGTTTATCATCACAAGTTTTTTTGTATATGCAAAGGCCAGTGTGTGCACATTTCCCTTCAATTTGCATTTATATTTGTTTCCATTACAGGAAAATGGATATTTACTTTCCAAGCTTCAAACTAGATCAGACATATCACATGGATCAGCTGCTTCAGGATTTGGGAATTAAAGATCTTTTCTCTTATAAAGCAGACCTAAGCCATCTCACAGATCATAAATTTGTAAAGATATCACAGGTAAAAAAATAATTTGTAAATTCTGCAGCTTATGATATTGTTCAACCAAACATATTTAAGAAATAACATGAAGACCCCATTCATTTACTGGAAACCCACTTGCGAAACAGCTTGTTTCTCAATTTCATTATGCTAGCTATTTAATTAGTTGGAGGCAATAGAAAAAAGAAATAGGATTCTTATAGTTCAGTGACCCCTCCAATCTTTTGGGCGCCAGGAACTGGTTCCATGGAGAGAGGAGGCGACGTGGTTTCTATTCTGTCCCAGGCTTCCCCAAAAAGTACTAAGCAAATGGCAAAACCTCTTTTATTATTGTATTCATATTCAGCCAACAGCCTGGCAAACAGTCTTGCAAAGGTATAATCATTAGCTCAGACCTTATCTATTTTGGAAAGCTGCCTGATAAATAATTCCACATACATTGCTGACAGGGAAGGATTGGGCACAGAGTCTCTAGGATGCACAGACAAATCTTCACGAGACTGGAACAAATGAATGAACGAATTGTTTCCTGCAAAAGCCCCGCTCCCTTTTGCTCCTCTTTTAATCCTTATGGAAGGGGGCATTCATCGTCTACCTGTGGTCTTATTTCCACGTTGACCCTGAATTCTTAATTAATTGTTCCCTTTTTTTGGCAGCTCTGCACATGCACAGGCTGGGAACCGGTTCCAGAAGCTCCCCCACCTTACTGCTATCCGAGTCTGAAGGCAGCTGATGAGTGCTAGCCTGTCCTGGCCCCATCTCTGCCTCTGACACAGAGCCCTCATCTGAGCCTTCCTCAGCCTCCAGGACAGGCCCAGGTTCCTCCCCAACCTCCTCACTGCCTGACTTTGCTGCCAGCTCCATCAGCTGCTGGTGGGCCACAACACTTTCACATGTTGCCTGCATCCCACAGATGGGGATGCAGGTCCAGTTCTCCTTTCCCCTCATGATTTGCACAGGCAGCGTGTGGAGTGCACTTCTGCACACACACACACACACACACACACACACACTCAACTTATGCAAACTAAGCTACATGCTCATGCACCAGCCCACCGCACACACAGCCCAGTTCTCCTCTCCCCCTATCCCAGCTAGGCTACCAACCGCAGAGGTTGGGGACTCCTGTCCTACAGGAAAACTGCTTCCTGCTAATAACTTCCTTGACTGTGTTAACTATCCTAGTGACTTTTGGGCTCAGTCCTGTCCAGAAATCTGGAGATATTTGATCTTTTTCACGATCCATTTTAATTTCCCTTTTCCTAATCTCCCTTCAACAGAATTTTTATTTTTTGAAGTTCAATGCTGGTGTATCCCCAGTATGTTCTTATTGAGACAAAGTGTTTGTAGCTGTGGCTTTAGGATGCTGCTTTCATATCAGTGAAAAAAATGTATGCATGCTCAATTTTCAGTAAGTTAACTGGAAATCTGCAGACCGGTTGATAGGAAATGTGAGCATTTTGCTAAAGATTTCCCTACATTTTCACTCTTCTTTAGATTCTTCAAAGAGCAAGGATTGAGGTGAATGAGAAAGGAACAGAAGCTGCAGGTGTCAGTGGATCAGAAATCATGGCATACTCTTTGCCTGATACTATGCGGATAAATCGGCCATTCATTTTTATGATATATGAAGAAATTACCAAGATTTTATTGTTTTTGGGCAGAGTAACTAACCCTACAGAGCTGTGAATTAAACAAAACCTAGTAATTTCTAGCACCTTGTTTTAGTGGCATACCCCCCTCCTACCCACCACAAGTCAAACTACTTGTTATACAAAGAACACATTTTAAACATGCCTTCTCACTAACTTCTGAATTTTCAGGAGAAAAATAGGTATGCAGAAAACAGGTAAACATTTTTCTTCTTAAAATATTTTCATCATTCTCTCCTTAAAACAATGTTTTTCTCTTATGCTATCAAATAAGGCAAACAGTATCTTTCAGGAAAATAGAATTGGAATAAAAATTTAATGGAAGAATCTATGAAAGAATCTATTCACATAGTCCTTTTTCCCAAAGCATTCAGCACTAAAATAGCAAAAAGGAGCATGGTCAAAGAGGAAATTCCTCTTTGTGGGGAATATCTTCATTCAGACAAAGCAATGCCAAAAATAATGGGCATGTTCTCCAGAATTATTAATCCATGATATATAAAAAGCAGGGAGCTGACAATAAAAAAGCATCATTTGTCCAGATGTTATGGTCATGAGGTCTACATTTAAATATAGTTACAAATTAGTGCACTTTTTTTTAAAGGTATATCGTACATTATTGTTGTTTAAAAGTAGTTGGGTCCTCTTCTCAAATAAAGAAATTACAAATGTTTTCTGCAAGCTGATCAGAATTGAGATCACAGCATAGTGCTATAAGTTAATGCTACTATCAAAAGTATTTATTAGCTTGGGAGAATTGTTACCTCTGGTATCATGATCCATTCTGGAGCTTATCTAACAATTTCAGTCTGGCAGAGGAACTGCTGAAAGCAATTAATCAAAGCTATTTCAAGTCCTTCGTGAGTTTATCCTGATCAGCTTGGTCTTGCTTGAAGTGCACAGATCCACAATAAGAACTTTGCACTTGTTACATGGAAGATGCTCTAGTTAGCAGCAGAAGTGAAGAGAAAATAAAATGTATTTCATGTAGTTAGCATGAAAATGAGAAATGGCAGAGGTGGGGGAGCAAATCAGATTGTGGAAAGTAGCGGCATCTCACTGCTATACGACCAAGGCAAGATCTTTGCCTGTATTCTTTTGTATGGACTTGTCATTGTCTTGGAAAGGAATATCCCACAGGTGCAGTGTGGCTTTCAGGCAGAATGGAGTACAGTGGGCGTAGTATTTGATATGAGGTGTCCAGAAATGCATTGAGCAGAACACACCTCTTTACTGTCTTCCTTGATCCCACAAAGGCATTAAACACTGTAAAGAGGGAGTCTTTCTGGATCTTCCTGAGACATTATGGACGTCCAAGGAAATTTGTGAGGTTGATTCAGCTACTCTACAACAGAATGACAAGACAAGTTTTTTACCATGGTGATCAGCTGCATTTGTCATTTCCAATGGAGTTAAACAGGATTGTGTGCTAAACCCAATTCTATTCAATCTGTTCTTCACTTGCATGTTATCACATTTTGTCCAAGTGGTGCTGTACATCAAGTACCAATTGGATGCCCCTTTCTTTGACCTTCACCACTTGAATGCACAAAGTGCTTCTATACAGTCGCTCAATTAACCCTCTTTGCTAATGATTGTGCATAGCTGATGCACAGTGATTTCCAATTGATGCTGAGCAATTTCTCAGATACAGCTATGATCTGATTATCAGCTGATTAGATTATCAGATAATCAGCCTGATTATCAGTCTGAACAAGATTGAAATAATTTAGCTGGCCATGCTAAATTATCTATATCTGTAGAACCAAAGGTCACTATTGGTGACACCTACATTGACAAATGTAAACAGCCTCAGATTCTTGGGAAGCATCATCTCTAGTGATGGATCTTTGAACAAAGAAATTGACTCCAGAATTAGCAAGGCCAACCAGGCACTACCTGCACACTAGAGTGCTTTATCAACATATCAACCTTATCTCCACAAAATTGAAAGCCTCCAGGGTGGTGGTCATCCCTTCTTTCTTATATAGATGTGAGTCTCGACTCTGTACTGAAGACATATCAAACAACTTAAGAAATTTCATATGTGCACTCTCTAGTCCATCTTTGGCAGAAGTTGGCAAGATTGTATCTCCAATCTGGAAGTCTTAGTTCACAGAGTCAAGCAGAATTAAATCCCTGATTTTAAAACCCAGATGATTACGAGTGCAACATGTCACCAGAATGGATTACCACCATATCCCTTACCAGCTGCTCTATAGCGTATTGGAATCTGGGAAAAGACTTCTTAAGGTTGACCATGCAATAGCTCAAAGATGCTGCAAAATAAACCTTGAGTCACTGGGACATCCAACCAAAGGAACTAGAAGCTGTGGCTGCTGACAGAACCTATTGGCTAGCCCTGCACTATGAAGCTTCCATCAGCTTTGAAGACAGCACTACATAGACATGATAAAGAAACATCACAGAGAAATTTAGTTGTTACATTTGGAGGATTGCTGAATGCTCTCTGCATGATACAGAAACAAAACAAAACTCACTTATTCCAAGGTAAGCCACTGGTTCATGGAGCTCAATATCATTCAAATATGGCAACAGTTCTCTAGTTTCAGATAGATATGATTTGCAAACCCATCTGGAAAGACCAGGTATTGAAGCTAAAATCTTCAACACAGAAAACATGCTCTATTCACTGAGCCTTTCCAGATACTGGTGTTGCTACTTCAGTGTTTAAGTGAACAGCTTATTCTTTAAGAGGTTGATTCGGTATTATAGGAACAGCAAATTTGCTGCATGTATATTAGACTTACGGATTAATCACTAATGTAGCAGATACAGAATATTTTTGTCTCCATTTTTTAATTTTTTTGTTAAATTTAAATTAAAAGCTGCAAATTAAATCTCCCACCCAAAACATTCCAATATTTTAATGGCCTAAGTTTTATTGTGCATAAAGCATTCATTATTCACACTGTAAAAAGTAACCACACATTTATTCATTCACAAATTAGATTATCTTTATCATACACCAACATATTTAAAAAAACAGTCTGATATCAATATAGTTTTGCTGATTGCATTTATGAAGTAGAGAAGCTGACAATAGCTTCACACAGTCTCTCTCAAGTATTGGCATAAATTGAATGTTTTAAATAGAACTGTACTTTGCAGACAAATTTTGATAAGAATGTTAGCATGAATACAAACAGAATGATGTTGATATAGCTAAAAGCATGATGGCTTGAATTAACTACTAATTAAAAACTAGATTAATCATTTCTAAAATGTTGGATAAAGAGAAACTACAATAGGATATACTGGTAAATTAAACAAAGTATTTGTGCAATAAAATTGCAATGTGAAATTTAAGAAATCATTCATATGCTATTTGGAGGTATCTGTTTCTTATTAAAAAGTGAAAAGAAATCCTCTTGACATTTTATACACCAGATAAGCAATATTATCTAAAATTATAGCAGAAGTTTATTTTAAAGGACTATACTTCTCCACATTTCTCTGTTCATGCTTCCAGATTCCACACTGAAGCTTCTTCGATATTTAAAAGCTTTTTCATAAGAGAAAGTGTCACTTGTTCAGTTAATTCTTATCCGCAGAGCAATTTCACACATATGGCCCTATTTCCATAGCAAAGGCAAATTAGGAGTCCATAAGCTTGTAAATAGCTATATTTTAAAGTAGAGGGCACTTTCATTCCAAACTGAATAACCTGAACTAGTAGAAGGCATAATTGAGAGGGGGGAAGGAGGGAAACCCTGTCTCTTTAGCTGCAGCAGATTTAAAGCACATTGCTAAAGTAACGTTGAATTAAGCACTTCACTTACAACATTGGCATTCTGCACATATTACATTATTTCTATGAAGATATTTTACAACATAGGAATTTATTTAACTGACAGAAGATGTTAACATTATGGTATCAAATCAATCCCTCCTTCCTGGTCCTTAAATTCAAAGTTGTACTCCAGCTTTGTCCAATCCTGACTTCAGCCACATTGCCTCCAATGGTCTTTGGTGTGCATGCTTTCTTTCACCAATTCTAGGAGTTTGATTTTCTGTTTTTCCTTGAGGGGAAACAAAAACACTATTATCACACAGAGCAGATTACATTAACAGTGCTCAGAACTGCTAAATTCTTGCAGTCATCATTCACAGCTCCAAAACTGTTGTGATCTTAAACACATGTATTGTAACTAAAAAAAAATGAACATTATTTCTTTGAAATCCAATAATAAGATGCTTGAAAAAAATATTACTGATTCAAGGCACACTCACTTTTCCATCCATTGTGTCATCCAACACCATTAGCTTTCTTCCCACCCATCCCCCATACCCAGTGGATTTTCTTTATGCTGAAATTGTCCATAGATCACAATACAACAAAGAAAAGTCTGCATATAGACCTGAGAATACACATATCTTAACACTGTTTGGAAAAGATACATGCATACATACTGAAAGACTTTCCTTATAGATTTTTTTTTTTTAAATCGGACTCATTTGTTGTTGTTGTTTTATAAAAAAATTATTGATTTTCAATAAACAAACATACACAAACAAAACACAAAACATAAAACTTCTTTTTGGAAAGCGGCTTAGTCCCGGGTTACATCTTTTTATACAGACATAAATTCAAATTCATGCTCACTTTTTATCCCATTTCATATCTTATTTACCATTCTACATTTTCGAAATAGCTTCTCCCCTCTTTTCACTCTATTAATTCTATTTTATTTATTTCATCTCAGTTTAAATCATTATGCGCATATCTTTTGTCTGTTCTATTTCAATTTTCTATTATCTTTTCTCATTAACACAAAATTTCTCCAGTAATCACTGATTGAAGTATGACGCCTTTAAATCTTTCCCCTAAATTTAACACGAAAAATAATATATACTTTTTATTCTGATTCTGCTTAGTACATTCTAAAGCTACTTACTATATTATAAAATAAAAACAGTAATAAGTTTATAATTAAAACAATAATCCATAGCAAATTAAGCTCTATTATTAAATCCAGTTTTCTAACATTATATCAAATATAAATACAAGAATACAATCTTATGTACTTTTGCAGAATCTCTTTTTTAATCATATTTTTACCCACTATCTCTGAATAAATCTTGTTTCTTTACATCTTGTTTTAAACCTTTTAACTTCTCTTCCCTTTTTCCCATCCTTTCTTCTCCAATCCTGCCTTTTTACCCCCTTGTCTCTTAATCTCCACCTTCTTAATCTCCACCTTCTTCTGTATTCCTCTTTTCTGTTGCTTTCTGACATTGTATCGATTTTTCACCTTATTTTTCCCTTTTTGGGTTGTTTTTTTAAGTCTTAAATTCTCCATTCTCTTTCCCCTCTTTCCCTTTTCTTCCCCAGCTAAAATTGTTTGTTCATTAAAGATGGCTTCTTCTTCATCCCAGTCTTCTTGTTCTTGTAGTTTCTGGTAGTAGAAATCATCATTTCTAAAAAACGGAAAACAGATCCAGAAGAGCCCTTCCCTTCTTGTTCCTCTTCTTTTTGCTTTTTAAATTCAATTTTCAGTTCATCAACAAGTAGTGAGTGCCACTGTGAAAAGTTTTTTTGGACAATCCAAATGTTTTTAATCTTTCAAATAATGATTTCCAAAAATCCCAGTCACCAAGCAATCCAAATACACACAGACTGTTTCATTTAGCACTTTCTTCTTTTTATACTTTCTCTTCCTGGGGTTATAGTTCAGTTACAAAGCTCCAATTAAAATATATCTTTTAGAAGTCTTGTTACAGTTTAGCTCTGATCTTATAAATTCCAAGCAGCCTCCTCCAACAAAATCTTAATCTTAATTCTTTTCCTCTCCCTTCCCACTTATAGCGAAAAATAGTTTTGTTTTTTTTTCCAATGCTCAGAAATCTTTATTGTCCCCTTGGCTTTAATTTTCCAATTAAAACCAAAATGGGTTTTTCCAATTTCTCCATTCATTTGCTATCAACGTAAGGAAGGAGAGTGAGAAAAAACAAACTTTCCCTTTTTACTTTCATTTGCCGCTTCTTCCGTCTTTGTCGGGAATGATGTATCTTTTATGAAACTTAAATTCCAGGGTATTTAAATGTTACTTGTTATCTTGGTTAGCCAAAAACTTTCACTTTCTCAGCTTCCTCTTGCACATTCTTATTTGGATGAAAGCTTCTTTGTGGCGGCCATTGCTGACTGCCGCTCCACCGCTTTCGGAAAAGGGAATTAAGCCAGCTGAGGAGGGGGGGTGCGATTCCCCCGGACCCCTGCTGGATCTCCCCTATCTTCAGTTACCTCTACGGGTAACTTTGGGGGTAACTATAACCCCCAAATCCAGCTGGATTGGGGGCACTCCAGTGGCAAGCGCAGCAGAAACCATGCTCAATCGTGGATTCCTGCCGCCGCTAAAGCCTTGCAAACCAGAAGTCCAGACTCATTTGTTTTAATAGTGATCAACAAGAAAACTGGGCGAAGCCATCCTTAAGCACGTGGGTATCAGTAAGCTGACAATATGTGATTCTACAACTACCCCTGGGGCTGAGCCTTCCACAAGATGCTACCAAGGTGCATCCTCAGTGCTTGGTTACTTATGGGTTTGGTAGGAAGAATCACTTCAAGCTTAAAAAGACTGAATGGCTATGGATTTGGCACTTACCTTCTCCCCAGTGAATTTCCTTTGCTAAATTTGGATATAGTATCATTCACCTATGCAAAGTTGGTCTGTAACCTGAGGAACCTCTTAGACTTGTGATTCTTGTCTGAAAACCAGATGGCAACCATGGCCAAGAGATCTTCACACACTGAAATGTGCTTGTACTCATTTCTGGATCAGAAGACATTGCATGGTCAATCACACCTTAGTCACCTACTGATTGAACTATTACAGCATGCTCGACACGGACTGTCCTTAAAAGCATTCAGAAGTTTCAGCTGGTCCAGAAAGCAACAGCGTATGCAATGCATATGTCTTACTACAGAATCCTGATACAATATTGCTGCCATATGAGTTACAGTGACTTCCATCAAGATGATAATTGTTACCTTTAAAATTCTACATAGCATGGAACCAAGTTACTTGCATGACTGTTCTCTGATGATTTTATATCCAAATCCAACTGTGCAGGTAGGTATTAGATCCCTTTTGGTGGGCCTTAGGAATCATGCTTTCTCTGTCATGCTATCTGTCTTGTGGAATATCCTGCCCCTGAGATAAGGATGGCACTAAGCCTAGTAGCCTTTCAGAAGGCTGTGAAGATCAACTTTTTGACAAGGACTGGGGCTAGAAGATCAATGGACTTCTGGCATAAGTTGAGTTTTATATATTAAAAATGATATATTTAGGGCCATGTACTTATTCTTTATTTAATGGATTTGTAAATCTTGGATGATAATTTCATTTTTGTGCACTCCCCTGAGTTCATTTGATAGATGGAAGGCCTTACACATTTTTTAAATATAAAAATAAATGTAAACAACAAAGGAATAGTGCTTCCCATAGAAGAGAATATATGTAGCTTAGAGTTAAATAGTGCAGTCACTGGTTTTCTCTTTTCAGTAGTGTGTAAATATGGTTTATTTCTATGTATCTATTGGTGGTTGATTTGTCTGAATACCAAGTTTCCAGGAATTCCTTTGCCTTTTTGTGTTTAGTTTTAGCAGAGCAAGCTACTAAATAGGGAGCAAATCCCACATTAACTTGCATTAATTATGTTATCTAGTTGAGTTATGAAATGTCTACAGACAAATGCTGTAAGCCACCCAGAATCGTTGGATATGACATGGATGACAAATAAATTTAATAATGTTTAATAAATAAACAAACAAGCTCAGAGAGCTCCTAGGACTCCACAAGGATTTCACATTGGACTCTGTTTCTGATATGGTATCTGTACATATAGGACAATTTTGATGTATTTTTCAATGCCTGCAAAGGGGAACACTGAAGATCCTTGTTGATTGTGACTCAGTGGAGCCTACAATCAACTAGAAAATTATTCAGCACAGTTAAAGGAGCTAAGAAATTTTTCACTGGCAAACTGTCTCTGATTCAACTTCTCCCATCTCTTCCCTTTTCTGCCCTTTTGGCCACTCTGCACTCTGTCATCTATTCCACCATTGCCAATGCCATCAACTGAATTTGCCATGTTCTTCCTCCCAGTACTGGCCCAGGATCCTGGCACTAGATGAGGAGTTGACCCAGGGACATGAGCAGAAAGTGCAGGAAGAGTGGCAATGCCTCATTTGCCAAAAGGAATTTTCTGGGCCCAGCCAGGGAAGAAAGAGCTGAACAGAGCTGGTAGAAGAGACAAGGTGGTCATGTGCAAAGGAAAAAATAGAGGGATGGACCAGTGAGGGCTAGCAGTTGCCTCAACCAGGCATGCCCTTCCTCCTGCTGGCTCCCATAGTTGATTTTCCAGGAGCATCTCTAATGCGAGCTGCAGAGCATGCACTGCATCTCTGGGAAGCCCTTGTCCCTGCTTCCTTCAATTCTGCACTACCCTGAATGACATCTTCCATTTGGTCACTACTTTCATCTGGGGAGTCTCCACTGCTGCCTTTCTGCCTTGCCTGGTGATGGAGCATGCTACCATCCCATCCTCCTGTACTATCCACAGTATGTAGGCTATCACTCCTCATACTGGTAGCAGATGATGATCCTCCTCCACTTGCACCGCAGGCCTGCCTCCTCCATTGGCCAAGCTCAGAGACCTCCCTTCAGAAGACAAGGCTCCACCACCTAGCTATATTCACCATACACATCCCAGCACTTGGATACTAAGCCAATATTGTGAGGAAGACAGAAAAGTCAGCTAGGGAAAATAGAAGTGGTGGTAGGGATAGGCAAGGTGGCAAAAAGGGTGGAGATGTAGGAGGGAGTAGAAGCAGAGGCAGTTCATGCAGGGTAAGATTTGTATTTATTTAATTAAAGAGTTTATATGGTCACCCACTCACTTTCAGTGACTCTAGGTGGCTTACAAATTTTTTAAAAAACCAATATAAAAAGAGTAAAAACAATAATACCTGCACCCCATGGTGACAACAAGCCATCAAACAAGTTACTTGTTGGGTTCCATCTCACTATTGGTTCCCCAGACCCATTGATAAAACCAGGTCTTCTGGGCCTTGTGAAAGAGTGTCAAAATGGAGCCCAGTGTAATCTCCATGGGGATGATGTTCCAAAGGGAAGGAGCCACCATGGAGAAGACCCATCAAATTTACCTCCTTAGGGTAATGTGACTGTGGGGTGCTGCAACCATTGTAAAGGCAGGCCAGTTGCCAAATACTCAGATTTTAATCATATGAACATGGGGGTACTGCAACAGCCAGAACTTCAAGAAATGGTCATAACAACTATTACTGTTATAATTTTGAACAGTCACTGAATGAATCATCATTAAGCGAGGACTACCTGCAATTAATTCATATACTTGAGGTGTCTATTCCAGTCCTTCAAACTATGTGTTAAATTACTTTTGAAAATGGAGAGGGTTTAAAAATATGACATGAATGATGGCATGACATTTATTTTAAAGAAGAAAAATTAATAATCTATGGCCAACCAGGTTTTTTTGGGTATGTGTGGGTGTGTCTAATTTAGCTTGTTGGAATATAAAATATAAAAATGATAATAATTTAGTTTGTTCGATCCTAGTACTATGAATAAATTATATATTTATTTTTATTCACTTTATGTAATGTATGGATGGAATGTATGGAATGTATGGATCCATTCTTTATGTTGCTTTCAGCCATATTCTGCTTTCATTGCTTTTTTTCTTTGTTCCTAGCATTTTCTCACAAGTGCACTTTTTTCAGATCAGAGTGTTGACTCATTGGTTGCAACAGGAATTGACCAATTGGGTTCTCATCGGAGCCTGACATCTTAAGCTGAGAGAGTGACTGGCTCCAAATCATCCAGCTGGCTTTCATGTGCAATGTAGGATTAGAACTCATAATCTTCTGGTTTCTAACCTGGATCTTTAACCCCTAAACCAAACTGGCTCTTTTCTGCTGCCATTCCTTAACTGTTAGAAAGATTATGTTGAAAGACAACTATCTTAAACATAAATAATATCACCAGAGCAATCATACCTACCTGTCATTGTTACTTGCATTTCTTAATTTGATGAGTAATAATGTGAATACGTTTCCTATGTTTTTCATAAAGATATTTATTTCTGAGTACTAATGTTACATTAAAGGAGTTGTTTAGAACATTAGTAGATATTTTAGCAGTATATGCCCACATGGTAAAGTATTACTTATCCAACCCACATTAAAATTATTCATCTTAAAAATACTAATGCCTGACTAATTATATATTTTAATGTTTTGTGTAGGAGTGTAAGAATATAAGTTATTATGTTGAAAGAAAATATCCAAAGCTCTTCACAATGAGCAGACATACAAAAGTTAATAAAACCAAATGCACTATCACAGTAGCAGAGCATACATTTGTAATTCTCTGTTTGTGATTCATGTTTGCTGTCTATTTGAATATGACTCATCGAACATAGTCTATTTGCTAGAAATGGGAATGAATATGTTCTGTTTCAAAAACTCACTGATGCAGGTCTCCTGTGGGTAAAATCACTTTATGGATGAACTCCTATGAATAGCAATACACTACCAATGAAAGTTACAGGCCTACTGTAAACTGCAAATTGATTCAGGTATCTGGGAATTCTCAAAGCTTCCAGCTGAACACTACTGAAATACAAACTGGGATGCAATCATATATCTTTCTAGTTTTCAAAACAATGGTACAGATAGTCCTGAACTTACAACAGTTTGTTTAGTGACCATTCAATGTTACAATGGCACTGAAAAATGTGACTTATTAACTGTTTTTCATAGTTATAAGCTTTGCAGCATCCCCACGATCATGCGATCAAAAGCTTGGCAACTGGTTCATATTTATGACCAAAGTCAGGTGATCGATCACCTTTTGCGACCTTCTGACAAGCAAAGTCAACGGGGAAGCCAGATTCACTTTAACAACCAGGTTATTAATTTATCAACTGCAGTGATGCACTAAACAACTATGGCAAGGAAAGTTGTAAAATGGGGCAAAACTCATTTAACAAATGTCTCATTTAACAACAGAAATTTTGGGCTCAATTGTAGTCAGAAGTCAACAACTACCTGTATTCACAGTGCTCTTTCATGTGCAAAATGCCTCCGCCTCCACCAGGCAGCAGAAACAGGGCTCATATATTTGCAATCAAAGCCCTATTTCTGCAGCCCAACAGAGGGGCTGAGGTCCATTCAACAGGCAGCAATTTCAGCCAGCGCTCAGCGGCAAAAGGGAAATCTGGCAGGTGGTAGCAGCTTGCAAACTTCTCTGCTGGCTTCCCTATTGACTTTCTGAAAAAGTTACCAGAGATAATTGCAAAATGGCAATCACATGATCACAGGGCATTGGTCATTAAGCGTGAATAGGTTGCCAAATGTGGTCATCTGATCACAGGGGGAGAAGCACAATGTTTTATAGCAAGAGCACTTAAGACTTATAAACTGCTTCACAGTGCTTTATAGCCCTCTCTAAGTGGTTTACAGAGTCAGCATATTTCCCCCAACAACTGGGTCCTTGGAAGGATGGAAGGCTGAGTTAACCTTGAGCCAGTGAGGATTGAACCCCTGGCAGTCAGCAGAATTAGCCTCCAATACAGCATTCTAACCACTGTACCACCATGTCTTATGATGGCCAGAAGTGTTTTATGGGCCATAAAGTACTCTTTCTGAGGCAACTGTAATTTCAAATAGCTGTAAATTGAGGATTACCTGTAATATCAAAAAATACAGGATGCTGATGAATCAAATTGCAAAATTACAGTGCCCAGAGTAAACAATGTTTCTTTAATTATCAGTACATTTATACATATGAATTTGTGCCTCTGTAGACTATCATTTGAATCCATGGCTCAGTTTAAGATTATTCCAGAATGATGATCAGTACAAATACAAAGTCATATGTGTGATTCACAAAGATAGTGAATAGTAATTCCATATTTCTCTTACCCACATCTAACAATATTAACATACAGTGATGATTGCAGCTATTTCTGATAATAATTAGTCATCATACTAACCAAAACTACCATAAGAATTCTAGTTCTTTGCACGGTATATTTGGGCCAGGAACATTATTTTTGAGATGAAATAGCTTACCAAAACACACATAGTCTCCCAAATACTAAATCAGAAGGGATGTTGGTCTTACCTGAGATGCTCCTTCTCGGATGGTGGAGACAGGATCCAGGCATGGGATATATTCAGCTCTGCTTGAATAGAAAAACTGAAAACACCCCCGCTTCGGGCTACCGTCTCCAGTTCTCAATGGAAATCGAGGTCTTATTGTAGTCACTGTAACAGTTCCATCATTAGGCATAGCCCATAGTTTGTACCATCCTACACACCCAAGACCATAGAGGCCAGTGAAAGGGGTGGGATTGGATCTTGTCTCCACCATCCGAGAAGGAGCGTCTCAGGTAAGACCAACGTCCCTTCTCCAGAGTGGTGTAGACAGGATCCAGGCATGGGACATACCAAAGCAAATGTCCTAAGGGAGGGTTTCTGGCCACTACTGAGAGTAAGTTTCTGGCAAAACCTTCTGTAATACCCTTTGTCCAAACGCCGCATGAGCGGAAGCAAAGAAGTCAAGGCGATAGTGCCTAATGAAGGGCAAAGTGGTAGACCAGTTCGCTGCTCGACATATCTCCTCCACCAAAGCCTGTGTAGTCCAAGCTGCTGTTGTGTTGGTCTTATGGGTAGAGTGAGACATGACATGTGTTGGACCAGGTAAACCTTGTTCTGAGTAAGCTTTGACAATGTTCATTCTAATACACCTGCCTATGGAGGAAGAAGATACCTTCTGATCAAGGAATTCTGATAAAAGGAAATAAACATAGTCTCCATCTTTCTAAAGATAGCTGTTCTTTTCAGGTGTATGTGAAAAACTCGCCTTACATCTAGAATGTGCCAGAGTCTCTCTCTAGGGTGAGATGGATTGGGACAAAAGTTTGGCAAAATGAGTTGTTGTGCCCTATGGAAATAAGAATTGACCTTAGGAATAAAAATCAGATCCAATCGCAGGACTACGCGATTAGAGTGGAAGATACAGAGGTCAGCCCTGACTGACAGGGCTGCCAACTCCGATATCCTCCTGGCTGATGTAATGGTCACCAGGAAAATAACTTTGTAAGATAGATATTTTAGGGTGACAGTTCTTAGAGGCTCAAATGGTGGGACCATAAGGGCCTGAAGGACCTTAGATAGATCCCAGGTGGGGAACCTATGTATCATCGCCGGTCTTAAGTTGGTTGCTCCTTTGAGAAACTGACATATTAATGGAATCTGAGCTAATGACTCTTGGTTGCCAAAGAACGGTACAGATGAGAGTGCTGCCACCTGTCTGCACAGTATGACGGGAGCAAGACCTTTGTCCAACCCTTCTTGTAAAAACTCTAACACCTGGGTGACTGACGCCTCAGTGAGATCAAGACACCTTCCTCTGCTCCATATACCGAAGGCCCTCCATTTGGCTTCATAAATTTGAATGGTCAATGGTCATCTGTCTGCCTGGATGGTACTGATGACTTGAGAAGAGAAACTGGCCCCCTTCAGAATCCGCCTCTCAAGTGCCAGGCAGGCAATTGAAGCCACTGGGGCTCTGGATGTTGGATTGCCTCCTGGCTGAGGGAGATCCTGTCAGGGGGAATTCTTTATAGTCGTGACACTGACAGACTGACCAAGTCCGCCAACCACAGCCTTCTGGGCCAGTATGGATCCACAAGGAGAATCTCCGCCTTCTGCTGCAAGGTCTTCTTGATGATCACTGGAATGAGGCGCAACAGAGGGAAGGTATAAAGGAGCCCTTTCAGCCATTAACAGCGAAGGGCATTGACCCCTTCTGCCCTGAGATGGGAACCTAGAGAAAAAATGAGGCAATTGATGATTTGTTGCAGAGGCAAAGAGGTCAACTATTGGAGGGCTGAATCTTTCTGAAATCTCCTGGAACAGAATTGGGTGCAGGGTCCACTTGGAGTGATCCATTGTGGACCTGCTAAACCAATCTACCCAAACATTCAGCACCCCTGAAATGTGCTCTGCTTTGACTGATATTATGTTCTTCTCTCCCCACTTGCAGAGACGAAAGGCCTCTTTCATTAAAGTTCTGGAATGCATCCCCCCCTTGACGATTAATGTGCACCATAGTGACCACATTGTCCATTAGGAAAAGCACATCTTGTCCCACAATTTGTGACTTGAATTTCCTGAGACCAAGGTGGGCTGCCTGTAGCTCTAGCCAATTGATGTTTTTTAAATTGGTAATGGTCCAAGTGCCCTGCGCAACCTTGTTTTGACAGTGCCCCCCCCCCCATCCTGACAAGATGGCATCAGTAGTTATTGTTATACGGTCCTGCTCTCTAAACAAGCACTCTTTATCCAAGGCCGGAGAGGTCCACCAAAGTAAAGATGACAACACTTTTGGTGATAATCTCACTTGTATGTGCGAAGTTCCTTTCTTTGCCCTCTGATCTGGGAGCAAGAACCACTGTAACTCCTGTGAGTGCATACATGCCCACAGTATAATATTGATGCCTGATATAATCTTGTCCAGCAGTTGAGACATTTGGGTAGGGGAGGCCATCCTGATGGAACAGAAACGATGTGATAACATTTGTAGGTCCTCCCGTGATTGCTGGGAGAGATAAACCACTTCGGTCATCGAGTCTATTATCACCCCAAGGTGCAATAGATGTGTTGTGGGATAAAAATGGCTTTTTATCCGGTTGACTAGGAACCTGTGAGTCTCTAAAGCCTGCAATGTAGTTTTCAAGTCATGTACTGCCTGATCTTGGGAGACCAACTAAATAAGGATATCATCCAAGTAGGCCAATATCCATATTGGGACAGTTCTGAGGTGAGCTGTCAAGGCAGCCAGGATCTTGGTAAAGGTCCTGGGAGCTGACCTCAAGCCAAACGGGAGGGCTCTATATTGCCTGCCCGCGTAGCAAAACCTCAGGTACTGACGATGGTCAGGTAGGATGGGAATATGCAAGTATGCCTCGGTGAGGTCTATTGATGTTAAATAGTCCCCATTTCTCACGCTCTTCAAAATGGATTGAAGTGTGTGCATCTTGAACCTGCAATACATAATGAAATAATTTAGTCTGTCGAGGTTCAGAATAGCCCTCCAGCACCCCCCCCCCCAAGCTTTTGGAACCACAAACAGCATCAAATAGAAGCCGTGTCTCTGCTGCTCCTCCAGAACCACTTCCACAGTTTGAATTGTCAGGTGGTGTTGAATCGCCTCCTCCATCAGTTTTTGTCTGGAGGTGTTTGTCGACAAAAGGTAGCAGATAAAAAACCTTGGGGGACTGAATCAGAATTCTAGGGCAAGTCCCAACCTCATTGTCTGTCTAACCCATGTATCAGAGATCATTTGCTCCTATTGGTCTGTGAGAAAACAGAGTCTGCTGCCAACAGGAGCCGCAGAGTGAGGTTCATTTGTATTTGCGAAAGGGCCTGTTGGTAGGCCCTCGAAATGGCCATTTGCCCTGTGGTTGAGATCTTGCCTTGTAACAGCCACCTTGTGAAGTCTGGGTGTCTTGTCGCTGACCAAAGCTCCCTTGATTCCGCTGTGCAATTGTCCTGTAGTATGGGGCACGAAAGGAATGATGAACAAAGAGTGAGAACCTGGTTTCTCCCTTCCTTGAAACTGACTGCAGGATCTTGTGTTTGTCCCTGGACTCGACTAGAACAGGATCTAATGGGGCACCAAAAAGTTTGCCACCTTTATACGGTGCTGACACCAACTTCCACTTTTGTTTGGTGTGTTGCCTGCCAATATCTGAGCCACAGCAAACAGTGAGCTGCCACTGCTGATGACAATGCGCGGGTTGCAAACTTCACAGAGTTCAGTGTTGCATCTGCCATGTACTCAGCCACTGCAATCATCTGGTTGAAATCCTGTTGTGTTCTAATGTTGCTGGTAGGTACCTGCCCCTGCATTTGACGTAGCCAGATTAAAGATGCCCTGGTAAAAAAGGATGTCCTGTGGCGGTCTTAACTGCCCATGCCGCTGCCTGGTGCATCTTTCACCAAACTAAGTCCTCCTTCTTATCCTCACCTTCAGGACATCGTCTGCATTTTTAAGTGTGGCTGAAGAGGTGGCAAGTGGTAGGACAAGGTCATCTACCTCCAGAAGATGTAGACCTTTTGCAAGCAGTGTGTCCATGTTGTACAAATGCTTGTTGAAGGCAGTAGCCCCTGAACAAGATCCTGGTAAATCTAACTGCCTTTGGACCATATTGAAAAATATCTTGTATGAGGGAATTACTTCAGCCTCCTCATTTGGGTCTGTGAATAGTGCTTCATTACCCTCAGCCTTATTTGTAGGGATTGGGAGCCCAGTTGTAGGGATTCTAGCCCAGTTGTGCTCTTGGCCTTGGATAACAATGGCTTAAATAAATGGAGTCTAAAAAGCCATTTGAACCCAGATTTTTCGGGTTCAGTTTCCTCCTCCGACAGTTCCTCTATCTCAGAGGTCGCCAACCTTTTGGACCTCAGGGACCACCAAAATCATAATTTTTAATCCCGGGGACCGCTAATACGAATTTTGACTGATGGTGGCTTGCTGACATTGGTGGAAGAGAGAGAGAGATAGATCTGATCTAACCTCTGTCTCTGTCTCTCTCTATGTGTCTCTCTCTGTCTGTATCTCTGTCTCTGTGTGTGTATCTCTCTCTCACACACACACACAAACGAACACAAACACACAGAGGCAGGGGTGATATTCAAATTTCTTAACAACTGGTTCTGTGGACGTAACCTAATTTGTGGGTGTGGCTTGGTAGTCATGTGACTGACTGGGCATGGCTTGCATGTAAATATTATAAATATTGATGTAAATATTGTTTTTTTTTATTTAAAAAAGAGCAACTTTTACCCAAAATCAGGCAAAACAGGTAGGCAGACTGAGTTGCTCATAGAATCACAGATTAACTTAGAGATCTATGATTCTGCAATTGGCTATCTGAGTCTGTCACATAAAATTTGCTTGCAAGCAAACTCACAAAATTAACTCACAACGCACCATGTATGCAAATATTGAATTTTTTACCAAAAAAAGAGCAACTTTTACCCAAAATCAAGCAAAGCAGACAGGCAGATTGAGTTGCTCACAGAATTACAGATTCACTGCAATCGGCGACCTGTCCTGAATAATAGAAGCTTTTGTCCTAAGGAAAGTTTGGATCTGCAGAGCCGAAGATCTAAAGATTAGCTAGAAAGCAAGAAATGCAACGATTTCCTTCTTTTAGCAAATCTAAATCCCCTGGCACAACAGAACAGCTGATGGTCGGGGGGAAAAAAAGGAAAAATAGCAACTTAGCAGGCAAGTTTGCCAGGTAAGGATTGAGTGGATGGGGAGAGTTCCATGGGCCATGTGGGCAGCACAGTCTTGTGTTCCTGTGCAGCCTGGATTAATTGCTTTGGGGGGGTGCTTTGGGGGTGACATTTCTCTGTGGACCACCAACATTTTCTCGCGGACCACCAGTGGGCCATGGCCTACCGGTTGGCGACCATCGCTCTATCTTTCCTTCCTCAACAGAATAGTCAGATTGGTCCTCCTCTGAGGAGATCAAAAAATAAGGGTGGAACAACATAGAGGCAATCCTTGGAGTCAATCTGTTGACTGTGGTGTGTAATGGCTGGGATAGCACCTAACTGAGCAGATGGGATACTTTGCTGTGTTCCCCCCATCAGTCCCTGTCTAATTACCTCGGTAAACCACTGCTGCACCTCCATTGGCATTAATTGAGCTCCTATAGTTGGGAGGCGGAACGAGTCAGAGACTGGTTTGGGCACTATGCCACCTACCCAGCTTGTTGGCACGTTGGGACAGGTGTAGGTGGAAAAAACAGGTACCATTAGAGAGCAACCTGGCATCTCTGAAGTTTGAGGATTCCTAATCGATTGCCCCAAAGTCTCTGCAACTAAGACTTCCCACTAAGGGTCAACTGGACAACGGGTCTGATCCCCCCGGGCTCCATTATTCTCCATAGGAAGATTAAGATGTAGCAACTTCTGCTCTTTCATGTAATTTTCCACTTGTCTTACCAAGGCTTTGTGGAGCCTACCTTCAGCCTTCTCATTTGCCTTAGATCTCCTGATTGCCCTGGCCTTGGCCCTAATTTTGTCTGCTGCCTCTTTGACTGAGCCCCCTGAATGAGAAGATGTTCCCTTGGATTTACAGGCCCGTTTTCCCCTTCTCTTATGGCAGATTTTGGGAACCTGAGAGGGAGAAAGAGTGGCAGAAGAATTATCCACTGTTTATATACTGGATGCCTTTCACCATTCTTCTATCCACTTCTAGTGCTGTGCTCTCCCTTGAAAGTGGAGACCTAAACACTAAATCTTGCTATGAACTTATATAGATAGATTCTAATCACTATACAAATTGTGGGTGCAAGGCGAGGATGAGAGGACCTAGCCTGCACAATCAATGAATTGACTTTAACTTTGAATTGTCAATCAATGAATTGATTAAAGTTAATCAATGAATTGACTTTAATTAATTGACTCAACCTTGAATTGACTTTAAAACAGCCAAACCAAAGGGAAAATATAAACAGTCCCGGTGGCTCTTCAAGCAGAAATAGTCTGCCTGACAGACAGACCACCAGCTGTTATTGAAAACCAGATGCCACTGAATGAAGGAGAAAGCCAGATGCTGCACACTATGGCTGAGTCTCCATTGAAACACAGCAGCAAGACAAACACAGGGCTGCTTCAAAGGTTCGTGGCCACCAGATTGTCTCAGTAACGCTGCTGCTGTTGTCACCGATTCAATTAAGCCTCAAAATGGCACTCCCGCCAAAACTGCTCTAAAGGCCGCTTGATAGACTGATGTGAATGTTGAATTCCCAGTTAGGCAGATAAACGGCAATAACTGGGCTATTTTAGTCCTCTTAGCCACGGATTGCATCAAATGAAAAACAGGTTACATCACTTTAAATTGTCTAGCTGTGGCTTCTGTCACTTCAAATCTTCTTCGCTTCAAAATGGCACTCCTGTCAAAATTAACCCCTCCTGTGACAGGGAGAGTGAAACCAGGGAACTGTCACAGGAATCTGCTGCTCTGACTAGGCAACACTTCCTTCTTGGGCAGGCTGTCTGTCAGGCAGGTCAGCACTAGATGCCCCCAGTACCTTTCTCTAGGCACTAGGTGCGCAATCGTCGGAATTGTCAAAATCTGAAAACTGGGGCTCCCCTAGCCATCTGACAGTGTGAAGCCGGTTTCTTCGCTTTGCAGCCGCTCCGAACACTTTTCTTTCTATTTTGTGTGCGAAGGAAACATGAAGGTAAACTAAACCCCCTCATGTCTCTAGTCCTTTTAGGATTGTTGGTGGAATTTAAATCCAAAGAAATTTATCCTGACAGCATCCCTCTATTTTTAAAAGACAGAGGAGCTATCAATAAAGCAGTCTAGTTAAGCTGAGACTGAGTAGAAGAACTGGAGACAGTAGCCTGGAGGGAGTGTGTCTTCAGTTTTTCTATTCAGTCTATAGCCAAGCAGAGCTGAATATATCCCATGCCTGGATCCTGCTGACACCACTCTGGAGAAGAGTTAAACCATACCTTAACTCATGGGTTGTCTAGTCTTATTAAAAAATTAGAATGAATCTGTCACCACAACTTCTGTGTTTTTGCTAAAATAATGGTTAAAACAATCATAAATAATCGTGTCAGCATAGCTATAGAACTGATGACATAAACAGTATTTATTTTTATCCTGAGTAAGAGAAACACCTTAAATGTGTGAACATGAAAAATCAGTTATTTATTGTAATCTTTAATTCTGCACTAATTTTACTTGATCACTTACAAGCTAACCTTCCGTGAATGGCTCTCTTTATTCCCATTGCTTTTTTGATCAACTGTGTTATTTGTGTTACGAGAAGAAGATGGTAAGGTGGAAGTAGAATTAAAAGCAGCAGTACCGCTGACATTGGTGGGACGAGTTCGGAAGGAATCATCTGAAAGAAAATATATAAAATTTCAGAAAGTCAGGTTATAATTAAACCAATTTGTTTTGGAGCTATAAATTTTGTTAGTTGTGTGATTATCAAGCAGGCATGCTGGCTTATAAAATTTCTTGCATTTGGGGCAAAACTAAGAGCATTAGACTCTTAAAATGAAATGAAGCCACTAAAAGAATTGTAACATTATTTTATTTGAGGAAAATGAGCAGTTAAATATGAAATATAAATAAATATATAAACAAATGAATGAATGAATGAATGAATGAATGAATGAATGAATGAATGAATGAATGAATGAAAAGTAACATAGCTTTCTTACCAGTAAATGAGAACATAGAATTCTTTGCTACTCCTGACACAGAAGTATAGCCTACTGAAGAACTTTTGCTGAAGGAATAAAAAATATATAATGGAAATGTTACAATGTTTACTTATTATTATTAGGGTTTTTTAAAATAATTTTTCATTTCACAACAATTTATAACGTTATACATCATGACAAAATGATAAGGAATAAAGTTAAAGAGGGAACAAATCTCAAGTTCACAATATAAATCAGAAACATAAGCAACCGGTGAGAAAGAAAATTTGCAACCTTCCACAATAAGTCCCTGCCTTGCCTAGGAATTATTCAGGCATTTACTGGCAAGGGTATACAAAATAATGCCTTAAATGATTAACACAGTAGGACTATTGACCGATGCGGAAAAAAATGTTTCAAACATCCTGGCCCCTAAAATTTAGAATGCTTTAAATAATAGCCAACATGTTAAAGTGTGCCTTAACTTACAGAGAATTTTCTTCAAAGACATAGATGTGTGCACTACTTCAGTTCAGTCACAAACTAATTACATAGCAATAGTCCTCAATTTATCATCACAATTAAACCTGGAATTTTGGTTATAAGTCGTGGTCATAACCTTTTTGCTTAACAATTGCAATCCTGGTTCTCCCAGTTGCAATCATAAATGACCACATGGATTGTTGAGCAGACGGGGTGAAAGAGGTGCCTACCAAAAGTGGGCAGGGAGCTCCCTGCTGTGCATGAAAAAGAATGCCTGGCTTGTGTTTCTCCAGCTCAATGCAAGAGTTCCCCTCCCTCAATCCAAGTTTTATTTCTGCAGTATTCTGTAAGCCAACCAAGGGATTTCCCTTCCCCCTATAAATGGAGGGAAGGGGGAAAATCCTTTGACAGTCAACAATATGATACAGCCTTTCCTATAAGTTTCCCCACTGATTTTTCTGGGAAGGCCAGTAGAGAAAGTTGTAAATAGTGATCACATGACAAACCATCACAAGAGTTCATCTCCCCTTCCTACATGGAAGCCAACCACTGTGCTGGGTTGGAGAAAGGAAGCTTAGAACTTTAGGATCCAAGCTTCTTTCTCTGGCCCAGCATGGTGGTTCTCCTTCCATCTGTGTGCGAGAAGGAACTGATCACTGGGCTGCGGTAAGGAAAACCAAAACGTCTTCCTTTTCGGGCCTGTTACAGGAATTCCCCTCCATGTGCTAGCTTTTCTGTCTTCAGAAACATCTGTTTGCTAGCTTTTTAAAAATGTAGATACATTTAGCCCATTCAACTTTTTATCCACTTAATTAAAGTACAGCACATCACTCAAAGAACAAATTTTTTCAGCCCTTCCTTCTCCAAAAGAACTGTACATTTGAACTGGCAAACCAAATGTTATGCTTCCATAATGAACAGCTACAGTGCAGGTTGCATATTACAGTCATAAACCCAACAATAGAGGAAAAAAATATTATATACCTGGGGCATTTGTCAATGTTGCCATATTTTGATTGCAGAGCTTGACTACTGAAAGACTGACTTCGAACCAGTTTAGACTTTTTTACTTCTTTGCCTAAAAGAAAAAAATATAATGAATATAGCTCTTTCTGAGCAAATGCAATCCATAATCTGCCAATGAGTAATGCATGAATATCTTCTTCTTTTTTGGGAAACCATGATTATGTTCCAAAAACCATTATCCTTACTGAACATAAAGTTCTAGTTATTAATTTTATGGAATTCTGACAAGAGATGTGATCTAATTTCACTGAATACAAGTTAATCATACAGGTTATCAGAATTAAGTCCCATTATTTACATTATACTATGCTATCTTTACCATATTGAGCTCCTGAAAAAAGATGGATAATATATTCATTTCCATCACATATCCCCCCCTTTCATGGTAAACAAGCTTAAGAAAAACATATACAAAGAATTCAAATAGTAAACAAAAAAAATTAAAGATAGAAAACAAGTAGTATAATATGTAGTTTGAAATCTAGTAGATTCCTAAGTAGTACATTCACCCATATACATACCGTCCCAATCATTTAATCTTTTTAGAGGCAAGAAGTATTATATAGAGTGCAGAAAAAAAGTTCAAATCAGAAGGGGAAAAATGAAAGCATGGGACAAGAAAAAACTGTATCTAGTTCACACCAATATCCATAATTTTCAATAACTTCCTATCTTTGCAAATCATCCTTACAACCACCATTTTCTTATGCTGCCTTTTGTTCTTTAAACTTTTCAATTCTTTCTTTTTGAGGATCTCATCAACTCTTGCATAACAAAATATTCTTATTCATCTCCTTTGTCTTGGTTCATTCAGTTTTCCCCCCACAGATTTGTTTGCAATTCATCCCCATTTGTTCTCTCTGTATTACCAAAATATTTCAATTGCGTTTTCCATACTGGTCACTCATTTTTGTTATCAGCCCACATTTGTTCATTCCTCAGTAATTTTTGGCCATCTTTCTTCTTTTTTTACTATAACATGCTTCGTATGCAATATATTCTCACTCCATTCACCTTATTTTTATATTTCTCCTGCAATAACTTCCATATAAAAGATAGATAAAAGCACACTCATAGATAACTATTTTGAGGATTTTTAAACAATCAATTCCTCAATGGTTGCTAGAAACTTCATATTATCTTTCCAGCCAGTGACATTAAGGCTCAATGGGAAAATTTACAAGATGTGTACAAAATTCAGGATCCGTGATTACATGAAATTGAAATTTGGCAAATTTTATAAAACATTTTATGACAAAAACTGTCATCAAGCATTTTATGACATAATACAACATCTCACAAAACATTTTGTGTGGTCATCTCCTGATGTTTGACTGTGCTACACAGTTCAATATGGGTTACTTTCAAAGCAGGTACATTTCTGAATATTTTTCTGAATTTTTAAGAGTACTTCCAGTGGAGGTATACCTTTAATGTCTTCCACAGATCACTTGAGACAATATACCATGATGCTTTTCTACTTATTCCCTTATGTTCTTTGCAATATAGATTGCATTTATAAAAAATTATGCGGAAGATATTTGTTTCTTACTTGCTGAAGCTCCTGAAGGGTTTCCAGAAACAGATATTGGGATAGTTTTGGCCAAAGTTGATGATGCTTTACTGTCTCTACCTAAAACAAAGGTTATTATATGCACTATATAAAGATCAACTACAAGAATAAAACTAATATTCCTACTATTTTAAATTAAGCACAATTCATCAAATATTATAAGCATTAAGTATCACTTGTATCATCAAGTGCCATATTTTGAACCTCACCAAAATGTAACATGCTTTTTTACAGATACTGCAGAAAAATAGGCCATAATTTTAATACAATGTTTCATGCTTAAACTCTTTATCAGAACAATTAGCAATCAAGTATTTCAATTGAAGAGTTAATCCACAGAACTTGAAATAAGCTCAATATTGTTTGTTTCTGTACTTAAGAGTGGCATGGTCAGCTTGCGGGTAGAGCAAAATTGGAAACAAATATTTTTTAATGCTGGCTTTAGGGCAATCATAATGCAATACAGAAGGAATTAGCCTCATATTTCTCTTTCTTCTACTTCTTGGGAGTGATTTTTTTTCAACTTTCTCCCATCATTAACGATGGCTTCAAGGTGCCAGTGTACAAAAATAAAATATAATTAATACAAATAATGTAATGTTATATTTTCTTTTATGTTGTAATTTTTTACTTATTTTTAAAGCACGGTTTTTATGATATATTTTATGTTTCTTCTTTTGCTCTATTATTTAAAAAGCAATAATATTATTTAAAAAGCAACAAAAGTTTATTTAAAAAGGCTTTTCCATAATAAAATTTGCTGTGTCAATCCATTTCAAACAATATGTATAATAATATAATAAAAATGTTCACTCAATAGTGAACATTTTGGTCTCCAATGATTTTGTTTTCCTAGAAAATAAAGACTAAGTCTTTTCCATATTGTAAGTTTGCACTTCCTACTTCAAATATGCTGAGGGTCAATCTAGAAAAGTACAGACTGCTATGATATGCTTTCATAGTAAGTTAGCAGCAACAATCCCTAGAGGGTTTTAATTAATACAATATCTACCACCTCCAGCTGACCACTTTTTGTTACCCATAAAAATAAATAAACAAGCCTTTGGAGAAAGAAAATAAACCAACAAAAATTATAACCACTTACGCTTCTTTTCATAAATTTTATCACTCATATTTGTAGACCTGTTCTCATTTTGCTGTTTCTCTTTTTCTAATTGTTCCTAGTAAGGAAACAGTGTAATAAAAGTGTTAATGGAAAAATGAAATCTGGCTGCAGCTTTTATGCTGGCATGTTTTTATGATCTGCCTAGGTTCAAAAAACTCCCTGAAATGCTTTATGTTATCAATGTTAAAATAATAGTTTGTTCAAAGTATATTTTGGTGCAGAAGCTGCCAACCTCCCCTAAAAATAAAGCCATCAACATATAAATAAGTTCTCCTGTGATGCTATCACACTTTTAGTTGCTTTTTCTCTGAAAAAGAAGACACAGCTGTAAAATTCCAGGAGAGCACCCAGATTGGTTTCTCTGATTAGATGTTCTACTTGTGGAGACCAATAATTTCTCCAAAGTAACCTTGATTTGGACCTAAAAGGTCTCAATTTGATACATATAATATATAGAGTTATTAAAATACAGTCAACATAGAAGGGAGTGTAGTTAAGCTCTGGAATTTCCTGGTTATTAAAATCATGCCTATTATGAACAAAGCAAGTCCTCCTATATAGCAAAATAAACTAATTTCACAAAGGATGAAGTTAAGAAATATATGAAGGCAAAAACTGGCATCTGAATCATCCAAACATTAAAGCAAAATATCATGGGATGAGATTTTTTGGATACCACAGTAGACAGCAAAATATTCAATGCCAGTTCTGACTATGAATTTATGTTGCTGTCAAGCAAGCCACTATAATTCCATTCATAATTTGAGAATAATGTTGACTACATTTTAGGATTACTGAGATGATGTAATGTGAAGTGCTATTAACACCTCATATCAGTTATTATTAGTATCAACTATTTGGTGATGTACTTCCTAATACATTTTCTCCTCACAGCAATCTGAAATCTATCTGTTTAAAGCAAGCTACATCCAAGATTCCATGTCTTTTTGCATCAATATTTCCCCACATCTATATGGATAAATTTTCCCTCAAGTATCAGGTTAACATGTAAGAATTTTCAGAATATTTTTAATGCAAATTCATAAAAAAACAATTGTAAACCTTAATTAGATTTCACTGGTACTTTGTATAATAGTCAAGTAACACCTTTTTCATGCAATAAACATACCATTTCCAAAAGAAGTTGTTCCTCTCTTTCTTTCTGCTGATCCAATAGGTCATTTTCATAAAACCTCTTCTGAAACTGTTCAAATGTGAAACCAGAAGATCAGCAATCATGCTAGAAATTTCAGTATATTATTACTGCTATCATTTTAGTTTATACTTACAGCATCTAAAGAGGTGTCCATTCTGTCAAGTTCTAGTACCATCTATTAAAAAAATAGTATTATATTATTATATTAGTATTATAGGTCTGCCATAAGTGTTTTAGAAGAATCTCAAATGGCTTGGATTTCCTACTAGCAATTTTAGAAAGGACATGGGCTCATCCAGAGGATAAGATATCAGGCTAGTTTGGGAACTGGGATGCCTACCTATTAGAACCCTGGAACATTCTTTCAGAAGAAGTTTACTGATCATAATATAACATAATATATCTTCTAATTATAGATGCACAAGTTTGAAATATAAATTATCCAAAGGAAACCCCTTTACTACTATCTCAGCTATAGCATGTTCATTATATCTATATGTATATATCTATATCTATATTTATAGTAACACCATTATATTTGATTTATCTCAGGATGAACAGAATTAAAAAACTTTGCAACTCATACATTGGGTTCACATATCACACTAAGCCAAGCTGTTACTTGAGTTTAATTGTTGCATTAAGCAAACCATGATTGTGTACAATGAAGTCGGTTATCTTAAAAATTATTATAAAAATATAAGAAAAATACTGAATGAACAAAAGATCCTCACATACTTTTTTAACAATGTTCAAGACGTCTTTATCTTTTTCCTCACAAAGAAGTTTTCTTACACTCATTTCTAGCTGCTGCAGTAAATGTTTGTCTGTGGGAACCTTGAGGGTTGACTTCACTTTGGGTAATAAATAACAAAGCTTCATTCTATATAGGGAAATAATGTATATACACATAGATATATATAGATATATATTTAATTGAAGATTATACTAGGTTAAAAACAAACAGAAACATGCAAACTGTGAAGTGATAAATAATATTGAAGTAAATAAAATGTATGCTCTAAAGCCTCAAAAGAAGAATTAAAGCCCCAGTAAAAAATGATAGTTGCTAAAATAGACAGGACTGATAATTAGGAATTTTTCTTATTATCTGAAAGAGATCATTTGTTCATGTTGGCTTGATATTATCTATGGAACTGTGAAGAAGACTGTCCCAATTATGTTATGTATAGAAATTTTTCATACTGTTGTCTATTTCCTTCATGGACCTTTAGGAAAGGTTATACAAATCAGAATTTCATTTTTCTACCATTTATTGTACTGTGTTTATATTTCTAAACATTTTAAAGAGTTTTTAAAAATTACTTTTATTTTAGATTTTTTGTTCCACCTTTATTATTTTTATAAATAAGGGGGCAAACATATCTACTTCTTCCTTCTCCTATTTTCTTCAAAACAACTCTGTGACATGAGCTGGGCTGAGAGTATGATTGCCTCAAAGTTACCCAGCTGGATTGAACCAGATGAAAGGATAGGCAGATTCCTTTAGGATCAAGACATTTTTCTTATTATAGAGGACAAATGTACTTATATCAAGTATGATTTTAACTGCCAAACAGAATGATCTTTTCCACCGGTTATCAATCATTTTCAACACATCTCCAAATATTTGAGTTTCTGCTTGTAGACCTCCGCCTTAATGGAACAACCTATTTTATTTGATTCAGGATTAATTAACTTTTTTTGCTGCTCATGATAATCTCCAAATCTGTAACTCAAATCTCTTCATATTTCTTTAATTTGCTCTTCATCAATGTCCAGCTTCCATAGACAAATGTTACCATTAAGAAAAACACTGCTTTAACATTTTTGTTATCACAGAAATATCCTCACCCTGAATTTGTCTCCACCATCACCTTCCTGTAATTCTCCAGCACACCTTTTTCATTAACTTTTCTTTAGCTCAAGAAAAGAATTCTGTCTATCATCTTTGCTTCTTTACTGCCTGTTATGAATTCACTAACCATGACATTTAACACTGCTTTGACTTCATGTTTTATGCTCTCAGCACCCTACAAAGCCTGCTCGGCCTAATTTCTTGACCACTGGATTATTGATCAATTTCTAGCTCCTTCAGTTTCCTCTTTGACTTTCACAATGAGTTCTTCTCAATCTGTTTTATTTTAGTATAACAAAGTGGTATCTTTTACATATTTAGTTCAACATTCTGTTTCCATAGCAGACTTCCTAGGCTACTAACTATATGTGTCTCTAAATGAAGCCTTTTCTTCTTTCAAATCACAGGCATTCTTGTCAACTGAAGAAATTTAAGATTTGTACTAAAAAAACCTAAGGCTAGTGTGCAGAAACAAGTTTTGCTCTTGTCCCAATACAATGTTAATTACAATGTTTTTACTTTATAGCAGAGAATTTCATGCAAACTGTTAAGAAAGATTTCCAGTTGTATAATTGCTCTGCCACAAACCCATTTTAAGGGTAATTTAGATATCAGTCTTTATCTTTCAATTCTCACATTTTCTCAAAGCTTCTTCTGTTTTCTTAATAGTAAAAATATTGAGGGAACATCGGAATAACTTCCCAATCTTTTCCAATTAACATTATTAAATATAAATTCATTCATCTCTCTATAAACATCTTCTTTAGCCCTGTTCCAGCTCAGTTTCTTCTTCATGCTGACAAAGGGACCAAATTCATATTTGGTAAATATTTATATATTTATAATATTATATATATATAAATACACACATAAAGACTGAACTATGCACCCTGACTAAAGTACTGAAAGCTAACGGCTTCCACAAAAGCAAAATCACTGGCTTCATCCACAAAAACACACTGAGACATAACAGAGACCTAGAAGATCAACAGATCCATGGAACAGCTGTCCTGCCCTACATAAGAGGTACTACAGATAAAATCAGTAAGACACTACACAGGCATCACATCAAGACTGCCTTCAAAACAGATTAAAAAATAGCAGCCATCCTAAGAAATCCCAAAGATAAAATTGACCTGGAAAACCAAGGCATATACGAAGTCCCCTGTGCATCATGTCCGGCCACGTCCATTGGACAGACCAATAGAAGAATAAGGATCCACCTGGATGAACACAAAAATGCAGTAAAAAAGCTGGAACATATTTCCTCACTAGTCCAACACATGAAAGCCACAGGTCATAGAATCAACTTCAAGGGCACCAAAACCCAAGCCACTATAGAAAACCCCAGCTACAGAATTATCAGAGAAGCCATAGAGATTGAAAAAAGACCTGAAAGCATGAATAGAAGAGATGATTCCACCAGACTGTCAATCATTTGGAAGCCTGTACTCACAAACAAAAAAATCTCCACGCCACAAGCCAGGCAAACACCTGGGCACAAACAATTCCTTCCTGATACCTCCAGCTCAAACACACCCCAACCAGGCATCTAGATGTAACCTAGTTTCCTAACAAATGATAGCCGTCCATTTACTTGGAGCCAAGCTGCACGAAAAGCCTCCAATACAGGAACACAATGTTGCCAGCCAATCAAGACAAAACAAAAACAAAAACAAAAAAAAGCCACAAAACAAACAGAAGATATTAGAAACACCAATCAAGCAGAACACAGCAAACTCCAAGACCAATAAACACAGACCAAGACTCCCAACCAATCAGGATGAAGAAAAAACCATTCTAGCACAGCAGTAGGCTAGCCCAACTGTAAAAGTCTGACTCACAGATAAACATAATACAGAAGCCTGATGATGGCAGATGAGATTTTGCTGAAACATCACAACTTTAAAAGCACAACTATGATGACGTGGGAAAATACCCGAACAAAGCTGAATACTATATATATATATACATACATACATACATATATATATATATACACATACATACATACATACATACATACATACATACACACACATTTATATTTATATTTATATTTATATTTATATATATATACGTTTCAGCAGAATGAAATGTTGCTACAACTTTAAGAGACCTACAATGATGTGGGATAATATCCGAAGGAAGCTAAACAACACACATGTAAGTACCCGCGAAAGCCTAAAAAAACATAATATATATTATATATATGTGTGTGTATGTGTGTGTGTGTGTGTGCTGTTCAGCTTCCTTCGGGTATTATCCCACGTCATGTAGTTGTACTTTTAAAGTTGTAGCAAAATTTCAGCAGAATCTCATCTGCCATCATCAGGCTTCTGTATGGATGTGGGTCTCACAGCTTTTGGCTTCAAATTCGAGGCTGGCCTATTCTGATTGGCTGGGAGTTTTGGTCTGTGTTCATTGGAGTTTGATTGACTGGTGTTTCTGGTTTCTTCTGTCTGTTTTGTGGCTTTGATTGGCTGGCAACACTCTTCCTGTGTTGGAGGCTTTCAGTGCAGCTTGGCTTCGTGTGAAAGGACGGCTGCTATCCATTAGGAAGCCAGGTTTCACCTGCGTGCCTGGTGGGGGGGTGTTCGAGTTGGAGGCATCAGAGGGAGTCTGTTTGTGCTCAGGTGTTTGCCTGGTTTGTGGTGTGGAGATCTATTTGAGAGTGCAGGCTTCCAAATGATTGACAGTCTGGTGGAATCATCTCTTCTATTCATGCTGTCAGGTCTTTTTTCAATCTCTATGGCTTCTCTGATGATTCTGTGGCTGGGGTTTTCTATAGTGGCAAGGGTTTTAGTGCCACTGAAGTTGATGTTGTGACCTGTGGTTTTCATGTGTTGGACTAGTGAGGAGGTGTGTTCCAGCTTTTTTACTGCATTTTTGTGTTCATCTAGGCGGGTTCTTATTCTTCTATTGGTCTGTCCAATGTATGTGGCCGGGCATGATGAATAGGGAACTTCGTATATGCCTTGGTTTTCCAGGTCAATTTTGTCTTTGGGGTTTTTAAGGATGGCTGCTATTTTTTTGTCTGTTTTGAAGGCAGTCTTGATGTGATGCCTGTGTAGTATCTTACTGATTTTATCTGTAGTACCTCTTATGTAGGACAAGCTGTCTCCAATGAACACAGACCAAAACTCCCAGCCAATCAGAATAGGCCAGCCTCGAATTTGAAACCAAAAGCTGTAAGACCCACATCCATACAGAAGCCTGATGATGGCAGATGAGATTCTGCTGAAATGTTGCTATACCTTTAAAAGCACAACTACAATGACGTGGGATAATACCGGAAGGAAGCTGAACAGCACACATGTAAGTACCCACGAAAGCTTAAAAAAACATATACATATATATATATATACATACATATATATGTTTTCTGAGGTTTTCGCGAGTATTTGTATATGGATCTTTGGTTATTCGGGTTTTCTCCCAAATAAAATTGGAAGTATCTAGGCAACGTTTCGATGAAGTCTCATTCATCATCTTCAGGCTCTTGGGTGAAGAGGGATATGACATCGAAGCTCACTAGTAGGTCGCTGGATTGTAAGTTTTGTTTCTTTATGATCTCGATGAACTGGAATGAGTTCCTTAAATGTGAGTTGATGGATTCTGCATAGGTCTGTATTTGTTTGGCGAGAAATTTGGCTAAGTTTTGTAGAGGTGAGCCTATGGAACTGACTATTGGTCGTAGTGGGGTTCCTTCTTTGTGTATCTTGGGGAGACCATACAGCTTAGGGCATCTGGATGATTTTTCTCTGGGTATGACTCTTTGCTGGATTTCTTCGCTGACGGGGAAGGCTTTTATTTTGGATCTGGTGGTTTTTTCTAGGTAGGTGGTAGGGTCAGTGTTTAGGGGTTTGTATGTGGTTCTTGGAGTTGGTTGGTTAACTTGGTTAACCCAAGTGCCTATAAAAGAAGCCTTGACAGCCATCCAAAACAAATACAACCCCCCCAAGTACATCCTAGATCTTACCAACCACTGCCTATCCAATACATACTTCACCTACAATGGACAAAAATACAAACAAATAGAAGGAGCACCCATGGGATCACCCCTCTCACCTGTCATCGCAAACCTCTACATGGAACACTTTGAAACACAAGCTCTAGAAAAATATGATCACAAACCCAAACTCTGGCTCAGATACGTAGATGACACCTTCATAATCTGGCCACACGGGAAAGAAAAACTGAACAA